>CM060357.1:187892219-188543885 GCA_030545235.1 Helianthus tuberosus | reverse complement strand
GTCCTTCCCACTTCGGAGCTAGCTTGCCGTCGGCAGGATTAGTGGTATTTTGAAAAGCATTTCTTAGCACCCAATCACCAACTCGAAATCTTCTAGTCCTTATGTTCTTATTATATGCTCTGGATATTCTTTGTTGATATGCTGCTATCCTTAGCCTTGCCACATCTCTTTTTTCGTCTATAGTATCCAAATCTTGAAATAAGGCTTCAGGATTCTGCTCAGGATCCTGCAGAATTGATCTTGCAGTAGGTATCGTCATTTCTGTTGGAATCACTGCCTCCGCTCCAAATACCAAGGAAAACGGGGTTTGGCCAGTTGCATTCTTCACCGTTGTCCTATCAGCCCACAAAACAAAGGGTAACTCTTCCGCCCATCTTCCTTTTTTGGCTCCAAGTCTCTTCTTTAAGTTATTGACTATTATCTTGTTCGAGGATTCAGCTTGTCCATTCGCTTGAGGATGTACCGGAGTAGACGTGATCATTTTGATTCCCCAATTCTTGCAAAAGTCAGTAGTCCTTTTGCTTATAAACTGGGACCCATTATCACAAATGATTTCAGCTGGTACTCCAAACCTAGTCAGGATATTCCTCTTTATGAAGGATACTACTTCTTGGTCTCTAACTTGAACAAATGCTTCAGCCTCAACCCACTTAGAGAAATAATCCGTCATTGCTAACATAAATACTTTTCCTCCCGGAGCTTTTGGTAACTTCCCTACTATATCCATCCCCCATTTCATGAATGGCCAAGGGGAAACTACAGGATATAGTGGTTCAGCTGGTTGATGTAGTATGTTACTATGCCTTTGACATGCATCACATCTTCGAGCATATTCTGCAGCATCTTTCCTCATCGTTGGCCAATAATATCCTGTCCTTAATACCTTCGAGAACAATGATCTGCCCCCGGTGTGATTACCACAATCCCCTTCATGTATATCCTGAAGTACTTCTTTGGCTTCATGATCCTCCAAGCACCTTAAATATGGTCCTGCAAGAGATTTCTTGTATAAAATATTATTTATAATAGTGAATCGTGATACCTTCATCCTAAACGCCTTAGGATTTTCATTTCCGGGGATGTGTCCTTCTTTGAGATATCTCACAATTGGAGCCGTCCAGGATTTAGGATCTTGTTCAGGATATTCGGCTTCAGGATCCCGAATACCCGCTACTTCTTTATCCTGAGGATTCGTTGCAGGATATAAGACATGTAATATTGGTATTTGGGTCCCTTCAGGTATCCTGATTGATGACCCCAAATTTGCTAAGGCATCCGCTTCAGCATTATCCTCCCTTGGTACCTGTTCAAGTGTAAAAACATCGAAATATCCTGCTAATTTTTTGTGAATATCGAGATATTCAACTAATTTCTCGCCCTTAACTGCATAGGATCCATTAAAATGGTTAGTAATTAACAAAGAGTCAACATATACTTGCAAATTTTTGATACTCATGCTCTTAGCCAATTCTAATCCTGCAATTAGAGCCTCATATTCCGCTTCATTATTGGTAGCAGGAAATTCACACCTAATAGCCTGGGGTAATATGTCCCCCTGTGGCGATTTTAGTAGTATTCCTAATCCTACTCCTCTTATATTAGATGCACCATCAGTATATAATGTCCAGGATCCTGAGGATTCTACTAACTGTTGAACTTCTAGGTCTACCTCATCCTGAATGTCACTACTAAAATCAGCCACAAAGTCAGCTAAAGCCTGAGACTTTATGGCATTCCTAGGTTCATATACTAAATCATAAGCACTCAACTTTACTGACCACTTAGCCATCCTGCCTGACATCTCTGGTTTCCTAAGCACATTTTTAACAGGATAATTTGTTTTTACATGAATCCTATGTGTCTCGAAGTAGTGTCTAAGTTTCGTTGATGCCATGACTAATGCTAGTATCAATTTTTCTAAATGAGAGTACCTAGTTTCAGCATCTAACAAACTTTTACTAACATAATAAACAGGATATTGCTGACCTTCATGGTCTTTTATAAGAACGGCACTTACAGCATTCCCTGATACAACAAGATATAGGGATAGTGGTTCACCGTTTTCAGGCTTCATCAATAAAGGTGCGGTTGAGAGATATCGTTTCAAATCCTGCAAGGCTGCTTCATGCTTCTCCCCCCACTCGAACTTTTTGTTCTTCTTCAGGATATCATAAAAATCTTTGCATTTCTCTGAGGATCTAGAGATAAATCTGTTTAATGCTGCCACTCGCCCCGTTAATCGTTGAACATCTTTCATATTTGAGGGCGATTTAATGTCCAAGATGGCTTTAATCTGCTCCGGGCTCGCTTCTATCCCTCTTTTGGTCACCATATATCCTAGAAATTTTCCTGCCCCCACTCCAAAATGGCACTTAGCAGGATTCAGCTTCATGTTATACTGATCCAGGATATCAAACGCTCCTTTAATATCCTGAAGGTGATCCTGAGCTTTCTCTGATTTTACCACCATATCGTCGATGTACACCTCCATGGTGTCCCCCAGTTTGTCTTTGAACATCATGTTTACCAATCTTTGGTATGTTGCACCTGCATTTTTCAAACCAAAAGGCATAGCTGTATAACAATAAATACCTGTTGGTGTCATGAAGGCAGTATCCTCCTGGTCAGAAGGTTCCATTTGGATCTGTTGAAATCCTGAGGATGCGTCCATGAAGGTCAGCATTTCATGCCCAGCAATGGCATCTACCATTGCATCAATGTGGGGAAGAGGAAATGGGTCTTTAGGATAAGCTTTGTTCAAGTCTGTGTAGTCTACACAAACTCTCCATTTCCCATTTTTCTTCTGTACTACAACCACGTTTGCTAGCCACCTTGGGAACTTAACCTCTCTGATCATCCTGGACTTCAATAATCTCTCAACTTCCTCCTAGTTAAATTGTGTTCCGCTCAGGATCAAACTTCCTTCTTTTTTGCTGCACAGGCTTGAATGATTTATCAATTCCAAGCTTGTGGGTGATAATATCTTTGGATATGCCTGTCATATCCTCATGCTTCCATGCAAACGTCGACATCCTGCATTTCAAAAAGTTAATTAATTGTTCTTCAATATCCCGAGGGATATTGGTCCCTACGAGCACCGAAATATCAGGATTATCCTGGTCCAGGATAATTTTCTTCACATCCTGCTACGGATCCTCCACGATATCCTGGGCCCGCGTCTTTAATTGCTATGATGCACTAGGTTTGGTTGAGGATTTCATCGAGGATGAGTAGCATTCTTTCGCCTCCTGCTGATCACTATCAACTTTGACAACTCCCCAAGGGGTAGGTATCTTGATGCATTGGTGATATGTTGATGGCACAGCCTTCATATCGTGAATCCACGGTCTTCCCAGTATGATGTTATAGCAGGATAGAGAATCCATCACACAGAAACGTTGTATTGAGTTGACTCCTTCAACGTATACTGGCAACTTTATCTCTCCCACTGTGTTTCTAGCCTCTCCACTGAAACCAACAAGCACGGTAGACTTTGAAGTGATATCCATTGGAGATACATTCATTCTTTTCAGCGTCTCTAGTTGGATTATGTTGACGGAGCTGCCATTATCAACCAATATCCTGCGTACAAAATGGTTAGCCACATATAATGTTATTACCAGAGCATCATGGTGAGGATCCTGGACAGTACCCCTGTCATCAGCATCAAATGTGATCACTTTGTCAGTTGTGAGGGTAGTCATCCTGACAGGTTTGTCTCCCCTTTCGGCCTTAGCTTCTTTTGCATGTCTCTTTGCTGCCGAATACGAAGTCCCACAAATGTCGGATCCTCCCGAAATGAAGTTGATTATCTTGGCATCCGCGGGAGGTGATGCTGCTCGCTCAGGATCCTTCTCAGTATCCTGACCCTTATTCTTCTTTCTTCCCAAGAGATCTTTCAGATATCCCTTGCTTAGAAGATAGCTTATTTCTTTCCTTAAAGCGATACAATCCTCAGTCATATGTCCGAAATCTTCGTGGAAAGCACACCATTTTAATTTGTCTTTCCAATCGGCTTTTTGTTGATTCTTTCGAGGCCACCTAGCCTTGTCTCCTAGACCCTGCATGGCATACATTAATTCAGGAATGTTAACAGAAAAGCAATATTCAGATAATTCAGGATACTCTTCAGGATCCTCGTCTTCGACAGCATTCACTCTCTTGTTTTCACTTCTACCATATGGCTTAGGCCGATATGATTTGAATGAGGATTCTGACTTCCTGTTAGTTGACTCATAAGTGTTAGATGAGTTCATCCTTTCTTGCATCTTTCTGTCATCCTCCAACCGAATATATCTTAGGGCCCTGTTCCGAGCTTCATCCAAGTTCCTGCATGGGTTCATTACAAGGTCTTGATAAAATTGAGAATCTTTTTGCAGCCCCATCTTGAAAGCTTGCACAGCTGTCGCAACATCAAGATGCGGAATGTCTACGGATTCCCGGCTGAATTTGTTCACATAATCCCTAAGGGATTCCTGAGGCCCTGTGTTATCCTGTAGAGGTCACTTATTAGTTTCTCAAAGCTTCTACTACAAGAAAACTGACTATTAAATAAATTTACTAAGTGAGCAAAAGATGTAATCGAATGTGGAGGAACATTCAATAGCCATTTCAAGGCTGATCCTGTTAAGGTGGAACCAAAACCCTTGCACAAGCATGCTTCCTTGAGATCCGGAGGAATAGGGTTAATCTCCATTCTTTCCCTATACTGAGCAATATGCTCCTCAGGATCCGTAGTTCCATCATAAAGCTTCATGTTGGGGGTTTGAAATCTCTTCGGGATCTCAGCATCACAAATAGGATATGCGAAGCGAGATATCTTGTGGCTGTCTTGGGACACTTCCGGAATCGGCTGGACCACTCCAAGTACACTAGATATCATGTCCTTTAGCTTCTGAAGTTCCCTAGTAAGTGCTGATGTTACACCTGTATCCTGCAAAGATCCAGTATTGTTAGTAGCATGAGTATTATTATTATTTGACACGTTACTCGTTGGAGGATTTTGCCCATATCCTGAAGCATATCCTGAGCTCCTCATGGTTGACATCCTGACCGAGGAGGGTATTTCAGGAGTATGATTCTGAGGAAGGCTGGGCACAATATTCCCCCTGTTATCCTCAGTATACACAGCTGAACTGAAGTTCAACGTTCTGGGATGTAATGGAGTGACAATATCCTCAGCAGATCTGCTCGAGCCAGACTTCAGGAGTTGTATTTCCCTTAAAAGCATTTGGTTTGTTTCCTGTTGCTGCCTCATTTGTTCCTGCACACTTCCAAATAAGGTTAGAATTTCATCATTAGAAGCCAAAACAGGAGCAGATTCCTGAACGCTGCGAGTAGGGATAATATCCTGAGGTCTTGATGAAGCTGTCATCCTTGGAGGAGGTGGTGGAAGCACCGAACCGGTAGTAGCAGAAGTCATAGCAGACATAGTAGAGGAGCTCATGCTTGATCTTGAGGCCATTATGGACAATGTGGCAAAAAGTTTTGAGAACAGAAAACCAATTAACGATTTCACAAAAAATTTTAGTAAAGAGAGCACCACTTGCCCCACGGTGGGCGCCAAATTGTTTTCGTCAAAAATTACCGAAGCAATTAAGTGATCAAATTAGTAAAGTGAGGTAGTGTGCTAAAATGGGTGTTGAAAATATGCTGGTTAAGTTGTTTATGAAAACAGTTTTCAGGATACGGCTCAGGATATTGAGCTGTATCTACGATCAAACATTGAGCAAATAATGAGCAAACAGTAAAGTAAACGACACGAGATGTACGAGGAAAGCCCTTGATCAATCTAGATCGCCGGCATAAAACCTCGGGAGCTGACAATCGCAGCTGCCTTGTTCTTCTTATTGCTTAAACTTCAGGATACAGTGCAGGATATAGACCAGATCGCTATGTGTTACAACATTTTTGTGTGAGAGTGAAAGCTTGCTAGAGAGCGAGTGTTAGAGTGTAATGAGTGCAAAAAGTGATGTCCCATTTGATCTGGTATACCCACCTATTTATAGTAATGAATTACAAACAATAATCCCTACAAATATGGGGTACTCCGAATATTCCATTGTGAACGTTATTGACCGAGTAATACGGCTTCAACGTCTTCATTTGAACGACTTGGACCGAGTCTTCCGCGGAATGAGTCTTCGTGAACGTTGATAGCTTCTAATCCACGTACCTGCACATAATCCGTTAGTAATCCTGAGGATACGATTCAGGATGTTACCAATATCCTGAATCAGCATCCCGGACGTAAACAGATACTATATAATCAAGATATTTTCCAGGATATGGGCTCAGAATTTCACCCATAACACTAATAATCTTGGATCATTGCAGGATGCAAGCGTGACATCAGCGATAACCAGAGAGCTTCAAAAGTTGAAGGATATGATATCAAGTGTGCCTGGAATAGTGCAGCCTATACCGGAAGTATCCCGGGATAGTCACAACATATCCCGCTTTGCTCACCCCATTTGTGATGCAGAAATCCCAAAGAGATTCCAGACTCCTAACATGAAGCTGTATGATGGGATGACGGATCCTGAGGAGCATATTGCCCAGTATAGGGAGAGGATGGAGATTAACCCTATCCCGCCAGAACTTAAGGAAGCATGCTTGTGCAAGGGCTTCGGCTCTACTCTAACAGGATCAGCCTTGAAATGGCTTCTAAATGTTCCACCTTATTCAATTACATCATTTTCTCATTTGGTTAATTTGTTTAATAGTCAGTTTTCTTGTAGTAGAAGCTTTGAAAAACTAACAAGTGACCTCTACAGGATAACACAGGGGCCTCAAGAATCCCTAAGGGATTATGTGAACAAATTCAGCAGGGAATCCTTGGATATCCCACACCTTGATGTTGCTACAGCAGTCCAAGCATTCAAGATGGGACTACAAAAGGATTCCCGGTTTTATCAGGATCTTGTGATGAATCCTTGCAGGAACTTGGACGAAGCTCGAAACAGGGCCTTGAGATATATCAGGCTGGAAGATGATAAGAAAATGCAAGAGAGGATGAATGCATCCTCAACATATGAACCAACTAACAGGAAGTCAGAATCCTCATACAAACCATATCGTTCTAAGCCATATGACAGGAATGATAGCAAAAAATGAACGCTGTTGAAAATGAGGATCCTGAGGAGTATCCTGAATTGTCAGAATATTGTTTTTCTGTTAATATACCTGAACTAATGTATGCTATGCAGGGTTTGGGAGATAAAGCCAGGTGGCCTCGGAAGAATCAACAAAAAGCTGATTGGAAGGATAAGTCCAAATGGTATGCCTTCCATGAGGATTTCGGACATGTTACTAAGGATTGCATTGCCCTGAGGAAAGAAATAAGCTACCTACTAAGCAAAGGACATCTGAAGGATCTTCTGGGCAGAAAGAAGAATAAGGGTCAGGATATTGAGAAGGATCCTGAACGAGCAGCATCACCTCCCGCCGACGCCAAGATAATTAACTTTATCTCAGGAGGGTCTGATATCTGCGGAACTTCTTATTCTGCAGCCAAAAGACATGCAAAGGAGGCTAAGGCCGAAAGGGGGAATAAGCCAACCAGGATATCGACCCTCACGACTGATAAAATGATCACGTTCGATAGTGATGACAGGGATACTGTCCAGGATCCTCATCATGATGCTCTGGTAATAACTTTATATGTTGCTAATCACTTTGTACGCAGGATACTGGTGGATAATGGCAGCTCAGTCAACATCATCCAATTGGAAACCTTGAAGAGAATGAACATCCCCGAGGTAGAGATTACCTCAAAGTCCACTGTGCTTGTAGGGTTTAGTGGAGAAGCAAAGAATACCGTAGGGGAGATAAAGTTGCCCGTGTATGTTGAAGGGGTCAACTCAATACAACGCTTCTGTGTCATGAACTCCTTATCCTGCTATAATATTATATTGGGCAGGCCATGGATTCACGATATGAAAGCTGTACCTTCCACTTATCATCAATGTATCAAGATCCCTACCCCTTGGGGAGTAGTTAAGGTGGAAAGTGATCAACAGGAAGCGAAGGAGTGTTATTCATCTTCGATGAAATCCTCGACAAAGCCTAGTGCAGCATAGCAATTAAAGATGGGAGGCCAGGATATCATGGAGGCTTCAGAACAGGATGTGAAGAAAGTTATCCTGGACCAGAATAATCCAGATATCTCGGTGATCATGGGAGCCAATATCCCTCAGGATATTGAAAATCAGTTAACTAACTTTTTGATATGCAGGATGTTAACATTCGCATGGAAGCATGAGGATATGACATGTATTTCTAAGGATATTATAACTCACAAGCTTGGAATTGACAGGTCTTTCAAGCCTGTCCAGCAAAGGAGAAGGAAGTTTGCTCCAGAACGAAACGTAATTATTCAAGAAGAGGTTGAAAGACTATTGAAGTCCAAGATGATCAGGGAAGTCAAATTTCCCAAGTGGCTAGCAAATGTGGTCGTGGTTCAAAAGAAGAATGGGAAATGGAGAGTTTGTGTAGATTACACAGACTTGAACAAAGCATGTCCTAAAGACCCATTCCCTCTACCTCATATAGACTCGATGGTGGATACCACTGCTGGTCATGAGATGTTAACCTTCATGGATGCATCCTCAGGATTCCAGCAGATCCAAATGGAACCTTCAGACCAGGAGGATACTGCGTTCATGACACCAACAGGTATTTACTGTTATACTGCTATGCCTTTTGGTTTGAAAAATGCAGGTGCAACGTACCAGAGATTGGTGAACATGATGTTTAAAGACAAACTGGGGGACACCATGGAGGTGTACATTGACGATATGGTAGTCAAATCCAAGAAGGCTGAGGATCATCTCCAGGATATTAAAGGAGCATTTGATATCCTGGATCAGTACAATATGAAACTAAATCCTGCCAAGTGCCATTTTGGAGTGGGGGCAGGAAAGTTTTTAGGATACATGGTGACTAAAAGGGGTATAGAAGCAAGCCTGGAACAGATCAAAGCTATCCTAGATATCAAGTCACCGTCCAACATGAAAGATGTGCAAAGATTAACTGGACGAGTAGCGGCATTGAACAGATTCATATCAAGATCCTCAGAAAAATGTAAAGAATTCTATGATATCCTGAAGAAGAATAAGAGGTTCGAATGGGGAGAAAAGCAGGAAGCAACCTTACAGGAATTAAAGCAATATCTTTCAACCGCACCTCTGATGATGAAGCCCGAGGATGGTGAACCATTATCCCTGTATCTTGCAATATCAGGGAATGCAGTAAGTGCTGTTTTGGTCAAGGATCACGAAGGTCAGCAGTATCCTGTCTATTATGTTAGTAGAAGTTTGTTAGATGCTGAAACTAGATATTCTCATCTAGAAAAAATGATATTAGCCCTAGTTATGGCATCAACGAAACTTAGACATTATTTTGAAACACATAGGATTCATGTTAAAACCAACTATCCTGTTAAAATTGTGCTTAGGAAACCCGAGATTTCAGGTAGGATGGCTAAGTGGTCAGTAAAATTAAGTGCTTATGATCTAGTATATGAACCTAGAAATGCCATAAAGTCTCAGGCCTTAGCTGACTTTGTGGCTGATTTCAGTAGTGATATTCAAAATGAAGTAGACCTATAAGTACAACAGCTAGGAGAAAACTTAGAATCCTGGACATTATATACTGATGGTGCATCTAATGTGCGAGGTGTAGGATTGGGTATACTACTAAAATCTCCACAGGGGGACATATTACCCCAGGCTATTAGATATGAGTTTCCTGCCACTAATAATGAAGCTGAGTATGAAGCTCTGATAGCAGGATTAGAGTTGGCTAAAAATATGAATATTAGATGTTTACAAGTATATGTTGATTCCCTGTTAATTACTAACCATTTCAACGGATCTTATGCAGTAAAAGGTGAAAAGTTAGCTGAATATCTTGAAATTGTTAAAAAATTAGCAGGATATTTCGAAATTTTTACACTTGAACAGGTACCAAGAGAAAAGAATGCTGAAGCTGACGCTCTAGCAAACTTAGGATCTACTGTCAGGATACCGGAGGGAACTCAGATACCAATAGTGCACATCTTGTATACTGCAATGGAACATTTTAAATCTCAGGATAAAGAAGTAGCATGTATCCAGGATCCTGGTGATGGATATCCTGAGAAGGATCCTGAATCCTGGATGACTCCAATCGTGAAGTATCTTCAAGAAGGAGATATCCCAAAAGACGTAAATCCTAAGGCTTTTAGGATGAAGGTATCTCGTTTTACTATTATAAATAATATTTTGTATAAGAAATCCCTTGCAGGTCCGTACCTAAGGTGCTTGGAAGATCCTGAAACCAAGGAGGTACTTCAGGATATACACGAAGGAGACTGTGGCAACCATACTGGGGGCAGATCTCTGTTCTCGAAGGTGTTGAGGACAGGATATTACTGGCTGACCATGAGAAAGGATGCTGCTGAGTATGCTCAGAAATGCGATGCATGTCAAAGACATGGCAACATCCTGCAGAACCATTATATCCTATCGTATCCCCTTGGCCGTTTATGAAATGGGGAATGGACATAGTGGGAAAACTTCCAAAGGCTCCAGGAGGAAAGGTTTCTATGCTGGCAATGACAGATTATTTCTCCAAGTGGGTCGAAGCCGAGGCCTTTGTTCAAATCAGGGATCAAGAAGTGGTATCCTTCATAAAGAGGAATATCCTAACCAGATTTGGGGTACCAGCTGAGATAGTTTGTGACAATGGCTCTCAATTCATCAGCAAAAGAACTACTGACTTTTGCAAGAGTTGGGGAATTAAGATGATTACGTCAACACCAGTGTATCCTCAAGCAAATGGACAAGCAGAATCCTCGAACAAGATAATCGTCAACAATTAAAGAAGAGGTTAGGTGCCAAAAAAGGAAAATGGGCAGAGGAACTACCATTTGTCCTATGGGCTGATAGAACAACTGTGAAGAATGTTATTGGGCAAACCCCATTTTCTTTGGTATTTGGGGCGGAAGCAGTGATCCCGACAGAAATGGTGATACCGACAGCTAGATCAAGCCTACGGGATCCTGAATCAAATCCTGAAATCTTATGTCAAGAACTGGATACTATTGATGAGACAAGAGATGCAGCAAAGCTAAGGATGGTGGCATATCAACAGAGGATATCCAGAGCATATAATAAGAATATAAGGACTAGAAGGTTCCAAGTCGGAGATTGGGTGTTAAGGAAAGCTTTTCAGAATACTATGAATCATGCTGATGGAAAGTTGGCTCCGAAGTGGGAAGGACCCTGTGAGATTGAATCGGAATCCGGAAAAGGAGCATACCAGCTTAAGAATATGGAGGGGGATATACTACCAAGATCCTGGAATGCTGTACATCTCAAAGCCTATTTCAAGTGAGTTTAGAATTCAATTTCTAACTCAAGATGGTATGAATTCTGTCTCTTTTAAATATAATTTATTTTATTCGAACCCAATACTAACTTAAGCATCGGAGGGGTGTTAGCCAAGCTAACACCCACCTTAGTTTAAGGTTGTTTTGTAGAATATGCTTCGGGATATAGCTCCAGGATACACACTCAGGATACTTCGAAAGATTAGAGGATTGGCCCCTTCTCTCAAGTTTAAGGGATCCTGATCCCTTCACAGGTTTAAAGGTATTCACCTTTCTCACGAATTGGGTTTAAACACCCCGCCTGGAATGCAAGTTATCCAGGGATAGTTCAAGGTGGCGGGACCAGTTCATGTAAAAGTGGCTGACAATTTCGTTACTGTCGGCTATACCCTGGATCCTTAAGGTATATGAGGATTGATCACCCTCTCTCGCGAAAGGGTATTTTCATACTCTCTAAGGTTTAAAGGTTTTCACCTTTCTAAGTCTTGGAGTTTATACACTCCCGCCTGTAGCGCACGAAAATTTTGGATTTTCCCCAGGAAACTAAGGGTTTATCCCCAATACATTAAGGGTTTATCCCCAGTAAAACTAAAGTTTTTAACAAGATTGCAAAGATATGACAAGCTGTGATTACACACGTTCTTTTGTGGATAAGAAGCTACGAAGTTTAATCACTAAGTGAAGAAATACTCAAGTATGTCATGCACTGATGCAATATCCTGCACAGACAGGGGACATCCATGCCGGGGACATTGCAAAGGATTCAAAGGTTAAGGTTGGAAATCATTGCCTATGTGTTTCTGGTATGATTTATTATTCTTCAAGTCTTGAAAACCTTATCTAAATGATCTAAGTTTTCTAAAAAATCATATTCAACCAAGTTTTGTCTAACATTTAGAAGACATTTCATCAGTATCCTGACCAGGATATTTGATCAGGATATTCAAAACATACCTTTCAAAATAAAAACATAATAAATAAGACTAAAAGGTCAGTTTATTATTATTAGTCCAAAAGATTGTATTCTTGGTTTCGTCTCAAAAAGAGACCCATCCACCAAGAACACAATTAAGTTTTTAAAGCATATTTATATAAACAGTTGAAGGCTTCGTCCTGAAAACACAGGATCCCTCCACCTTCAACTGTCAAACTATTCTACTTGCAGGAAATTAAAATTGTTTTGAGTGCAGGACGACCAGATGATTTAGACCCTACAAAATACAAGTATCATTAAAGACAGACTAACCAGGATACAGGTTCAGCATATGTGTACGGGATACAAGATCTGGATACTTACCTTATTAGGGAAAGAGGTCATGGGCTCGATAGATTCCGTGAAGCCAAGGTCATCATAAGAGAAACCTTTGGCAGGTGCAACGGACGGCTCCTCTTTCACTAGAACAGGCTTGGGATAGCTGTCAAGCTTCTCAAGATCGAAGAAAACATATATCCTTACCAGACATGTTGGAATGACTAAAAAATATACCTGTTGGAATCAGGATATCCAACAGTTATATTTTTGGGGACACTTGTTATGGGTGAAATTCTGAGCCCATATCCTGACTTTGTATCTTGATTTTCTATTAGTTGTATATGATCAGGATACCGGATCAGGATACCAGACCAGGATATTGGTAATATCCTGAGGCAGTATCCTGACTATTACTAACAATTTGCTTGTAAACGTTGGCTACAAGGGACTAACGTTCATGAAGACCAAGTCATCCTGAAGACCCGCTCAAATTGGTTAGGATAAGGACGTTGATGGCGGAAAATAGCTCTTGTAACGGTCAGCATTGAAGATTGACGTGTTTTATGGAAAGTTACGAAGATTGGTCAAAGATATTAATGTTATAACGGTTATGGAAGCTTAAATCCCGGAGTTATAGTTGGAATGCGCGTGGAAAACGAGTTGATACAGCCTGGCAACGTTCAGAAAGGAAATAATCTCAGTATCCCGGATTTTTAGCATAATATCCCGGATTTTTAGCATAGTTAGTTGTTTCCTTTTACTATATAAAGGGGTGATCGAATCATAGGTAGGAACAACTTTCACACACACAATTTCTTGTACACTTTTGCTCTCTACCACCTGTAACCACTCACAAACACTCACACTTGTACTCAAATCGCATTGTAACACTTAGTTGATCCGTATCATATCCTGCACTGTATCCTGTTATTCAAGCAATAAGAAGAACAAGGCAGCCGACGATTGTCAGCTCCCGAGGTTTTATGCCGGAGATCTAGATTGATCAAGGGCTTTCCTCGTACAACACGTGTCAACCTTTACATTTTTGCTCATTGTTTGATTATAGATACAGCTCGATATCCTAAGCCGTATCCTGTTAACTGTTTTCGCAAACTAACAAACCAACATATTTTTTCACAAAGTATTACTAGCACACTACCTCACAAAACTAATTTGATCACTTAATTGCTTAGGTAATTTTTGACCAAAACACTTTAGTTGCTATTGCTCCCTTGGTCTTGAGGCTGGCTTCATTGATGAGGTATAGCAATTTTTTGCTTCTTGTTGGTCACTCTCAATTTTTATCACCCCCCATGGACTAGGAAGCTTCACACATTGATGATATGTAGATGCAACTGCCTTCATGTCATGTATCCATGGCCTGCCAAGGATAACATTGCAACAGGATAAGCAATCTATAACACAAATTTTTTGATAAGAATGAAGTCCTTCAATGTATATGGGAAATTTAATGTCCCCCAATGTATTCTTGGTTTCTTCGCTGAATCCCATAAGAACTGAGGATCTTGGGATAATATCTGATTCAGGGATGTTCATCTTCTTGAGGACATCAAGCTGAATGATGTTCACCGAACTTCCTCCATCGATCAGGATCCTGCGAACAAAATGGTTAGAAATGAACAAAGTAATAACAAGACCATCATGATGAGGATCCTGAACATCAACACGATCATCCTCACCAAAAGTTATAACTTTCTCCTGTGTAACAGTGGACGTCCGGATGGGTCTATCTCCATTATCCATCTTGGTTTCCTTGGCATGTCTCTTGGCTGCTGAAAAGGAAGTACCACAAATGTCTGAGCCACCAGATATGAAGTTTATAACTTGAGCATCTGCTGGAGGAGCATGAGCTCTTTCTGGGATCTTCTCAGGATCCTGGATCCTTGACTTTTTTCTTCCCAAAAGTTCCTTCAAGTGCCCCTTGCTTAACAAGTAACCGATTTCTTTTCTAAGTGCAATACATTCTTCAGTGAGATGCCCGAAATCCTCATGATATGCACACCATTTGGATTTGTCTTTTGTTGAAGCCGGTTTATCACTTTTCCTTGGCCACCTAGCTTTTTCACCTAAATTCTGCATTGCAAGGATCAGTTCATTGTTATCAACAGAAAAACAGTATTCAGAAATGGGAGGATAATCCTCGTCATCCTCTTCCTGTTCTACTGCATGCACGTTCTGGTTGTCAGACTTGTTGTAAGGTTTGGACTTGTTGTTCCTGAAGTAGGATCCTTGTTTCTCCTGCTTCGAGGATCCTGCCAGTCTTTCCTGGATCCTTTTATCATCCTCTAATCGGATGAATCTAAGGGCCCTGGTTCTCACTTCATCAAGATTCCTGCATGGGGTCATGACAAGATCATCATAGAATAATGAATCCCTAAGCAAACCCATTTTAAAGGCTTCTACAGCCGTAGCTATATCCAGATTAGGAATATCTAAGGATTCTTTACTAAACTTAGTGATGTAATCTCCAAGTGATTCATTTTGACCTTGTGTTGCCCTATATAGATCACTAGTTAAATGTTCAAATTTCCTACTACATGAGAATTGGCTATTAAACAAATTAACTAGATTAGCAAATGAAGTAATAGAGTAAGGGGGAAGACTTAGCAGCCATTTAAGAACCAATCCTGTGAGTGTGGATCCAAACCCCTTGCATAGACATGCTTCCTTTAACCTTTCAGGAATTGGATTGATCTCCATCCTTTCTCTGTACTGAGCTACATGCTCCTCTGGATCTGTTGAACCATCATACAACTTCATGGTTGGTATTCGGAACCTCTTGGGTATCTCAGCATCACAAATAGGTGGTGCAAAATGAGATATCCTATGGCTCCCATCTGCAATTTCAGGAATGGGCTTAACCACTCCTGGAACGCTGGATATCATATCCTTCAGTTTCTGCAATTCCCCAGCCATAGCTTGATTGATACCTGTATCCTGCATAAAGACATGGTTAGTGTTATAAGAATTATTAAAAGTGTTACCTCCCGGAGGATTCATGTTTGGAATCCCAGATGTGAATCCATATAGACGGGATTCTGGTATGACTGAAGGACCAGAAGAAGCAATGGTCTGCATTGGAATGAAATCACCTTGATGAACATCTGAACTTGAGGGTTGTACACTTTTTAAGAATCCTTGATCCTGAAAGATGTTGGATCCTTGAACCTGGAAAGAGGATCCTTGAACCTGAGAGGATCCTTGGACTGTGTGCGTCCCCAAATATCCTCCTGAGCTGACGAAGGATCCCTGATGTTGGAAAGAGGATCCCGAAGGCTGAAAACAGGATCATGAAGGCTGGAAGTGAGACCCTAAAGCCTGACTCATAGTTGTTGTTCCATAACGCCTTCCCAATGGTCCACTCTGATACTGGATGTCCAGAGCTGCAGATTACTGGGCAGTTATAGCTGGAGTGTCGAAATCCAGTGACCTTGGTATCAGAGGAGAGTGATCCTCCCCTGATTTCTTCTGTTTCTTGATGTCACCAATCTCCTGGAGGATCCTTTCGTTGGTTTTATCTTGCTCTTGTATGTGATCCCTCATCTACAAAATTAAAGAAAAAAGATCACTAGTAGTAGGGTTAGAAGAAACAGAAGAAGTTGGTGGTTTTGGAAAAATGGGGCTTGGTCTCTTTGCAGCATTTTCAGCGTTCTTCTGGGATCCAAAAGGTGGTGGAGGCAAAGGTGGAACGCCCTGTGAAGAAGTGACTGTCGGCATAGAGCTCGAAGTGTTCTTTGCTGAGGAAGCCATGTAGTTGAAGATGATGAACCGAAATGAACACAATGAGCAAATTTTTCAGGAATGAAACACCAATTGCCCCACGGTGGGCGCCAAACTGTTTTGGTCAAAAATCAGGCTAGGATAATGCAACCAAATCTTTGTTGTGAGGAATGATGCTTGAACAGATGTATGAATAACTTGCAAATGAAATGAACGATTGATATAAGGTTTTATACGAGGAAAACGCCCTTGATCAAGAGTTGATCTCCGGCATAAAAAACCTCGGGTGATGGAAACTACCGATCACCAACTACAATTAAACAAATGATTATTACAACTCGGGATGATGACAAGCTTGTTACAAGGATCACTAAAGTGCAATGTGTATGAAATCACCAAATGAAATGTAGAGAGCTATTGAGAACTGTTCCGAGAGTGTGTGTTTGCTAAAAATAACCAAGTGTTCTAATTCAAGCTTGTTATTCCCTTTTTAAAATTAGAAATAACTAAAACAACTAACTATCCGCTAAATGTGCAAGCTCCCCACGATCTCCATAACGTTCACAAAGCCATGCACGTGAGGAATATTGAGGGCATATTCCCCAAGAATATCGGCAAGACCAAGTCCAAGGCGTATACTCATGCAAAACAAACTTAAACATAATGAAGGCAACCGTTAGTATAAGGATAACAACAAGGATCCTGAATCCTGATCCTGCAATGTCTTCTGTGGATCCTTAATTCAAACAGAATTGAGGATCCGTGATCCTGGCAGTGCTTGAGGATCCGTGATCCTTAGGATTGGAAAATCCTCCCCTAACACATATGATTTAGTATATGAACCTAGAAATGCTATAAAGTTTCAGGCTCTAGCAGACTTTGTGGCTGATTTTAGTAGTGACGTTCAAAATGAAGTAGACCTAGAAGTGCAACAACTGGGAGAAACTTTAGGATCCTGGACATTATATACTGATGGCACATCCAATGTAAGAGGTGTAGGATTAGATATACTACTAAAATCGCCACATGGGGACATATTACCCCAAGCTATTAGGTGTGAATTTCCTGCTACTAATAATGAAGCAGAGTATGAAGCTCTGATTACAGGATTAGAATTGGCTAGGGATATGAATATCAAAAGTTTGCAAGTATATGTTGATTCCTTGTTAATCACTAACCATTTCAATGGATCCTATGCAGTCAAAGGTGAAAGGTTAATTGAATATCTTGAAATTGTCAAAAAATTAGCAGGATATTTCAAAGTCTTTACACTTAAACACGTACCAAGAGAGGATAATGCTGATGCAGATGCTCTGGAAAATTTAGGATCTACAGTCAGAATACCGAAAGGAACTCAAATACCAATACTACATATCTTGTATCCTGCGATGGAACACTTCAAGTCTCAGGATAAGGAGGTAGCAAGTATCCGGGATCCCGATGATGAATATCCTGAGAAGAATTCTAAGTCTTGGATGGCTCCAATTATAAAGTACCTCAAAGAAGGAAACATCCCAAATGATGAGAATCCTAAGGCTTTCAGAATGAAGGTATCTCGTTTCATTACTATAAATAATGTTTTGTATAAAAAGTCTCTTGCAGGCCCATACCTAAGATGCTTAGAGGACCCTGAGACCAAGGAGGTACTTTAGGATATACATGAAGGAGACTGTGGCAACCATACTGAGGGCAGATCATTGTTCTCGAAGGTGCTAAGAATGGGATACTATTGGCCGACTATGAGAAAGGATGCTGCAGAATATGCTCGAAGATGTGACGCGTGTCAAAGGCATAGCAATATATTGCATCAGCCTGCTGAGCCATTATATCCTATTGCATCCCCTTGGCCATTCAAGAAATGGGGTATGGATATAGTGGGAAACTCCCGAAAGTTCCAGGAGGAATAACAGATTATTTCTCCAAGTGGGTCGAAGCTGAGGCCTTTGTTCAAGTCATGGATCAAGATGTGGTATCTTTCATAAAGAGGAATATCCTGACCAAATTTGGGGTACCAGCTAAGATAATTTGTGATAATGGTTCTCAATTCATCAGGAAGACAACTACTGATTTTTGCAAAAGTTGGGGAATCAAGATGATCACATCAACTCCAGTACATCCTCAAGCAAATGGACAGGTAGAATCCTCAAACAAGATAATTGTCAACAATTTGAAGAAAAGATTAGGTGCTAAAAAAAGAAGATGGGCAGAAGAACTACCGTTTGTCCTATGGGCTGATAGAACGACTGTGAAGAGTGCTACTGGTCAAACCCCATTTTCTTTGGTATTTGGGGCAGAAGAGGTGATCCTAACAGAAATGGTGATACCAACAGCCAGATCAAGCCTCAGGGATCCTGAGTCAAATCCTGAAGCCTTGTGTCAAGAGTTGGATACTGTGGATGAAACAAGAGATGCAGCAAAGCTAAGGATGGCATCATATCAGCAGAGGATATCCAAATCATATAACAAGAATATAAGGACTAGAAGATTTCAGGTTAGAGATTGGGTGTTGAGAAAAGCTTTTCAGAATACTACCAATCCTGCTGATGGGAAGCTTGCCCCAAAATGGGAAGGACCTTATGAAATTGAATCAGAATCCGGAAAGGGAGCATATCGACTCAAGAATATGGAAGGGGATATGTTGCCATGATCATGGAATGCTATACACCTTAAGCTTTATTTCAAGTGAGTTTAGAATTAAATTTCTAACTCATTATGGTATGAATTCTATCTCTTTTGAATATGTTTGATTTAATTTATTTTTCGAAACCCAATACTAACTTAAGCATCGGAGGGGTGTTAGCCAAGCTAACACCCACCTTAGTTTAACAGTGTTTTGCAGAATACGCTTCAGGATATAGCTCCAGGATATATACTTAAGATAAATCGAAAGATTAGAGGATTGGCCCCCTCTCTCACATTTAAGGGATTCATATCCCTTCAAAGGTTTAAAGGTATTCACCTTTCTTTCGAATTGGGTTTAAACACCCTACCTGGAGTGCAAGTTATCCAGGAATAGTTCAAGATAGCGGGACCAGTTTATGTAACAGTGGCTGACAATTTTGTTATTATTGGCTATATCCTGGATCCTTAAGGTATATAAGGATTGATCACCCTCTCTCACGAAAGGGTATTTTCATACTCTCTAAGGTTTAAAGGTTTTCACCTTTTTAAATCTTGGAGTTTGTACACTCCCGCCTGTAGCGCACGATACTAAGGGTTTATCCCAAGGATACTAAGGGTTTATCGCCAGGATAATAAGGGTTTATCCCCAGGATATTAAGGGTTTATCCCCAGCAAAACTAAAGTATTTGGATGAATTCTAAACAAGCTATGATTATATTTACACATATCCCTTCGTGGATAAGAAATTACGAAGTTTAACTACTAAGTGAAGAAATACTCAAGTATGTCATGCACTGATGCAATATCCTGAACAGACAAGGGACATCCATGCTGGGGACATTGCAAAGCATTCAAAGGTTGAAGTTGGAAGTTACTACCCAAGTGTTTCTGGTATGGTTTTTTATTTTCCTAAGTTCTAAAGCCTTATCTGAATAAATTAAGCTTTTGCCTACTCATATTTAATTGGGTTTTTATCTAACATTTCTTGAAGAAAGCGTAACAAAAATGTTAAGCATGATATTATTATCCTGACCAGGATATTCAGAACATATTTTACAAAGTAAAAACACAACAGCAAAGATAAGGCTAAAATGTTAGTTATTATTAACAGGCCAAAAAGTTGTACTCTTGGCTTCGTCTCAAAACGAGACCCATCCACCAAAAGTACAACTTGTTCAAAAGCATATTTACATAAACAATTGAAGGCTTCGTCCTGAAACACAGGATCCCTCCACCTTCAACTGTTGATTGTTCAAAAGCCTATTAAAGACTGATGACCAAGGGCTTCGTCCTGAAACTCAGGATCCCTCCACCTTTGGCCATCATATTGTATCTAAGTGCAGGAAAAGTAAATTGTTTTGGAGTTACAGACCATTCAAATTTAAAAAAAAAGTGGGCTCCGGCCTAAGCAATAATATCCATCATTGCCCACTTAAATGCCCTCACACAGCGGCATCACCTCCATCCTTCTTCGCTTTCTTAGCCACAGCATCCTGAGCAGCATCCTGACCAACATCACCACCAGCATCCTTCTTCTCTCCATCCTCGTCCACCACCTCAGCTGCCTTTGAAGTCTCTCCAGCTCCAGCTTTAGCAGGATACGGCACAGGATTGCCTCCAAGATACTTTAGCTTTACCACCCAGGAATCAACCAGCCAGGATGAGCACTTTAAGCCTGTCTCCCTGGCCTCATAGGCCACTTTGATCCTGGCCTGCAAGAGGGAGACGACAACAGAGTTTTTGACCCCCTCTCGAAAGGCGAGCATAGCCTGGTCATGGTCGAGCTGGGCAGCAGCTAGTTTCACTTCGGCATCCTGAGTAACCTTCTTCATCTTGTCTTCGTAATGCCGGGTCTTGGCTTCAGCAATGGTGCTCTGGTCAGCTACGGTGGTCTCAAGTTGCTTGATCCTGACCTCCTGAAGCTTCACTGTCTCGCAGGCCTCAGTGTAGAGGTGTAGCAGATGCTGGAGACCCTACAGAGCAAAATACAGGTACGGATTAGTGTTTACTAACCAAGATACTCAGTCAGTATATGTGCACAGGATCTAGGACTAGGATATTACCTTGTTGAGGAAGGAGGTTCTAGGCTCCAAGGACTCGATGAAACTGAGCTCCTCATAGGAGAACCCTTCAGAAGCTGGAGTGGTCGTCTCTGAGCCCATTCTCTTCTTAGACGTGGAGGCACGAGTTCTTGGGTTAGGCCTAGGAGCTACGGCTGGTTTAGAGCTGGTAACGGCAGGGGTCTCCTTTTTGACGTGGATATGAGTAGGATAGCTGTCGAGTTCCTCAAGGTCCAGGAGGATTGGAACTTTGCTAGCATCTGCATGTTGGGAGTAATTTTAAAATTCTACTATATAAAATATCAAATAAAAAATTGTGTGCAGGATATTAAACAGGATCCTTACCAGACATGTTTGAACTGGAGTGTTGGCTTGAGGATGCTAGGTTCGGAATAAATCTTCTTTCAATCTCGGGAAGAAGTTTGATGGCTTGAATGCTTTTCTCTGAATCAGCAAGAGGGGGTGCTAGTTTCCTGAAGTCAGCTGCACAAAACAAAAGAAAGATCAGTTCAGGATACAGGATATGATAGGATATAACGAAGGATCATCCTAAAACCCTAAATCCTACCCTGTAGGATCGTGTATCTGACCCAAATGAGTCATTCAGAGAGGTTCTGATCTATTTCAGGTGCGGAAAACAAGAAATAGACTTAGAAACAGCTAAATCTTCACAATAACTACTGATTATATTGATAAGATCACAAATACAATCACTTCACACCGGCAGCACTTCGGTATGGAATATAAGGATCTGTTCTCTGATTTCGCTCAATAGTGACCTATATATAGGGTCCCGATTCCGCCCGAAACATACAATAGCCATTTGGAGCGGAATCTGTATCTTGTGATTCCGCTCGAAAAAACACAATGACAGTTTGGAGCGGAATTAGTCTCAGGAGCGAAATCAGCATTTACAAGACATAAAACTTCCTATTCTCTCGAATAACATGCCCTGATCTACACAATATATTCTAAGACTCGATACAAGACGAAGTCGACAGATGTATGCACCAACAGACTCCCCCTCAGATGTTGACGAGTCGGTCGTGTCGAGTCTGACTGTGATATGACTTCGCATCTTCAGTCTTGATCTACTTCAGGATCATTGTCTGGCTGTTCACGATCGTTTCCTGGCTTTCCTTAATCAGAGTCCTCAGGTATCATAACCTGGCTCTCTAACACATAAGCTTCTCAGGATCGATCAACCTGGCTCTTTAGGAGATTGTTCTAAGATTGTAACCTGGCTTTCATCCAGCTCAGGAATTCTCAGGATCAATTGGCCTGGCTCAAACTTGCCCCTGCACAATCTCTACCTCCCAATAAACTTTCTAAATTTAACAATTCAATATATGCACTAACACTTACTTTCCCTAAAATATAACTCAATATTCTTGATGAACCACTTTAAAATTTGATCAAAACACATTTGATTTTCAAACACATACTTCTTTTCACAAACATGTCATCATGTTTAGCACTTGGGATTTTGAAAATCAACTCTCCAACATCAGTTGTCGAAAATCTTTTTGGATTTTTCAAAAATTTATGCTAAAACACACCGAAAATCTTTTTGTATTTTTGAATATAAAGAAATGCAGTAAAAAATATTTACATACAATATTTTTGTGAGTTTTGTGTAAGAGGATCATATCAGTTCCTGACAAGTCACAAGTACCGTTGAGCTTAGTTACACATTAAGAATTAAACAATTCACTTAGATTGCCGATATACTGATCCACTTAAACTCTCACACAAATTTCAACTGATTCAGGATATGAGTTAGATGTTTTAAGGACTTAAACTCATTCATGTGTCCCACCTCTTGAATATACTCCCGTATCCAGATCCCAATATTCAGTCTTACAGGTGAGTATACCACAGATGATATCTGTAAGGGAATAAATTATAGTACGAAATCGTGAGAGCTCAGGTCAGAACTTCCGTTCAGCAGAGAGATGACGGCTCGACTTTTGGTGTGTCCCCTTTAGAGGATCTTTTGAATTACAACAGCAATGACTATCAATTTTATTGTTTCATCAATTTGCTGAGGGCGGCGCTATATTTCAAGCAAGCAGAAAGTATTCTCCGGGGACTAGGCCATTGCTTCCGCAAAATCAGAAGTCCCGGGATAATACCCCAAATATCACTGAGCATAAAGACCTAGTATCTCAGAAAGAGGGACCTTTCAAACAAGATTTCAGGGGTTACCTATATATCCAAGTAGTGTTCCCCACGAATAAGCAAGTTTGAATTTAAGTTTATATCCCGAAAAAACTTACTAGATGTGTAAAAACCTATCGGCATGTCATCGGTGAGACCGTTTAACGCTATTTAAACATTACATTTCTTTAGCATACTGTAACTGTCTACTGATGTACTATCATTTCCTCTTCTTTGACACAAAAAACTCATTTTTGATTTTATCATGTTTTTGTCTTTTTCAAAATTTTCTAATGTTTTTGGATTTTCTGAAAATTTCTACTCCCCCTAAAATGCAAACACATTTCAGGAAATTTAAAATCAAACTATACAACAAACTTGACAACCGATATCGAATCGCTTCAATTCGCCATTCACTTGGCATAAACAATCAGAACTCCCCCTTTCACAAAACTATTTTCTCATTATGATTTCAAAACACTTAAGTTTGTTTTAACCAAAATGATTTTTCCGGAAAATAAGTTTTGTTGGTTTTATCACTAGTAAAGTTAGGGGTTTGGTTCATCATATTGTCCTTCAAATACCACTTGTAAGTATGGTCCAATCAAGTTCAACCTAATGACCTTGATTAACCACTTGTAGGAGAAACAAGTACAACTTAATGTCCTTGATTTACCACTTGTAGGTGTAAACCTTCATCAATCAACATGTAGGAATACCACATCTACACAAAATCATTTTACCAATAAAGATGCCGATTCCTGCTTCACACTTACCAACCTGGAAGCTCCGACAATTCACACTTATCCTGTAAAAATTCAACTATTTTTAAGATTCAAACACACAATCAATTACTAATAAAGATGCCAATTCCTGATCCACGATTACTAACTTGGGATCTCCGGCATAGTCAGATGTTCAAGGGAAAAGAATTTCCACCCAAGTCTAACCAACCTTGGGTGTTTTTAGCTCCTTTAGCTCTTGTTCAGTTGGGTTAAAAGTTGCTTTCTTTGTTGCATAAAAATCTTTAACCCCTTTTACTTTCCCATCAAGCATTTTCCCAAAAATTTTCTTAACACTTCCATTAAAAACTTTCTCGACATCAAACTCATTCTTCTCAGAATAAAACTGATCTGAGATTTCAACCTTACCAACTTTCTGTGTAATCTTTTCAAAATTCAGTGATGGAAACTCATCATCATTCACTGAAGGTACTTCTATCACCTCACCTTGTGACTCTTCTGGCTTTGTGGAACCAGAATCATTGCTGACTTTTACATCATCCTTCTTGACAACCCACATTTGGTTATCTTTTGCTTTCTTTTTGTAAAAATTCTTTTTAGAACATTCAACAACCTCATAAGTTGAATTTTCAAATATTTTGAATTTTTCGGTTGGTGGTTCAACATCAACAACTATTTCTTTCATTTTTTCAGAAACTCCCTGTTTAGTCTTAGCATTTTTCGGGCAGTTCCATGCAATGTGACCAACTTCATTGCATTTGAAACAAGTTCGAGTCTCTTTTGGATGAAAAACTCCAGTTCCGTTCCTTTTCTTCTCAGCAAGAAACTCATGGTTTGATTGTTTCCAGAAAGGTTTCTTCTGTTCTTCTTCTGCACTTCCTCCTGAAACAAATTTTGTTTTTGTTTTAGAATTTTTCTCATTTTTATAATTTTCTGGTGGAATAAAACCTAATCCTTTCTTTTTGTAGCTACCATTATGGTTTGGTTTCTTTTGAAAACCAGAACCAGAATTGTAACCCTTTTTCTTGTTTAATCGTTGTTGTACTCTTGAAGTGTATTTTTTAGGTTTTCCAGTAAGATTTAAATCTTTTATTTCAGAAATCTTAATTTCTGTCATTTTGAAAACCTTTTTGATCATTTCAAATCTAACACTTCTTATTGGAAACTCTTTGTCAGAATATAATTTTTCAGAATCATTTAAAGTGTATGCTACTTCAAATGTTTCATCATTCAAATTTGCTTTTGATAACAAAAATTCTTTACTGTATGCCCGTTTAACCGACGAATTTGGACTGTTGACCGACGAACTTGAACCTCCAGACTCAGACTTTGACTCAGACTCCTCATCAGTATCCAACACCTGATCGACCACCTTTTTAATTAACTCAGACTCATGATCAGTGTCAGATGATGTGAAAATGACGTCAATGTTTTCTGGTAATTCATCAGTTGTATCGGTTTTTAGCTTTATATTGACTGCTTTTTCGACTTGCTCCTCATTTGGTTTTCTGGGAGAATACCCTTCCCAGATTGGAGGCGGACACTTGTTATAGCTAACAGTCGGTTTCTTACCACTATCTTTCTTCTTTATCTTTTCATCCTTGAATGCTTCGAAACCTGCAACAGTAGGATAAATTCGATCAATAAGATAATCAGAACTAGAATAACTCTGTAATAATCGTCTGATTCTCTCATTTTCAATTTTCTCCTTCTCCAACTCTTGCTTCAATGTAGCACATTCTTCGATGTAATGATTTATAGCTTTTTGCTTCGACATCATCGTAGCATTCATCATCGTTAAAGCATCTTCTCTCTCAGAGTTAGACTTTTGAAGACCAGTTATTGTTCTGTTCAAAACATCATATGATTCTTTCACGTAGTTAATATTGAACAGTAATTGTTCCTTAATCTTCTCATACTCTGCCAGCTTCTCATCTCTAGCTGCACATTCCTTGCAAGGTTCCAAACACTTCAAGCAAGGCTTGATGACTTCCACAATCTTTTCTACTTCAATGATCTTTTCAACTTCAACAACTTTTTCTGCTTCAGTCACCTTTTCAGTCTCACCTACCTGCTCACTCTCAACATTCTTCTCAGCAACTCTTTCAGACTTCATTTCTTTTTGTTCTTTTGCAACCCGTTTTTCCTTCAACTTCTCCAAGCGATCTGCAAAATAAAAATGAAAACTTTCAGGAGAGAGATGAGATTTTGAAATATTAATATGTCTTTCTTCTTCATCATCACTGTTGTCGTCAGTTGGTGATTGATCAAACTCAATTAATTTTTCAGCATTATCATCCGAAGAACCAAAATCAACTGGTGTTTGATCAAAAACAACTTCCTTTACTGAACTTTCATCACTTTGTGAACTTTCATCTGAGCTCTGTGAGCTTTCTTTAGAAGCAACCGAAACTTCTTCTGTACTCTTCACAGTTTCACCAATAGACTTCATCCATGTGGTAAACATATCTGGTTCTTTCACTATTTTAGC
This sequence comes from Helianthus tuberosus, assembly GCA_030545235.1. Taxonomy (NCBI): domain Eukaryota; kingdom Viridiplantae; phylum Streptophyta; class Magnoliopsida; order Asterales; family Asteraceae; genus Helianthus; species Helianthus tuberosus. The sequence continues at coordinate 188,517,442 of CM060357.1, read as the reverse complement.
AATGAAAGCTTTTAATTCTCCTTTTTCATCAACAAACATATCCCAGCTAAATCCTTCAGGCAATTTTTCATCATCTTGAAAATTCCAGTTAAAGTTCTCTTGATTCCCCAGACATGCTCTTTTTGAATCCTCGATCACTTTTCTACCATGAGCCACTTGTGGTTCTTGCTGTTGTTGTTGACCAACCTTTTGATAAATGGATTTCCGGTAGTAGTCGTCTTTTCCGAATGAATTCTTCACTTCGCTAGCTTCCCTGTTCTTGCATTCTCTCTTGAAATGACCTTTCTCCCTGCATCGAAAACAAGTAACTTTAGATTTGTCAAAACCCAAAGTAGAAACATGTGCATCAAGAAAGTCATTTCTTCCAGTAATCAGCTTGAATTTTTCAGCTCTTCTCAGAACGCTAGCTAGACACCATTTTATGTCCATTAGTTCCATTTCTTCGGCGTCTATCTGATCGTAATCCTCCTTTGTGAGTATAGGATTCCCGATCCGCCCTGCCACTAAACCTTCATAAGATAGCAACACAGAACCAAGTAGTGCCATGTGATCTTTCGCAACCTCTTCAGAAAAACTTTGTCCGTCTGGAAGATTCAAAGCAATGTTGCATTGTATCACATAACCATTTCATGTCTTTGTGCTTTGAGAATGGAAGCTTGATGTAGTATCTTTTGGATTAACACTCGGGTATGAAGAGAAACCACTGCTTTTGTTTGAAGTCTGATCAACCTTTTCTGAAGAATCTCCAGCACTAAACGCAGTCTGTATCTTTGGGCTTCTTTCAACTTCTGGAACACTGCCTTTGTAGTACATTTTTACATCCTGTTGACCACTTGGACTGTTCATCCTCGCGATCTTCTGCTGTTCGAAATCTTGACCCTCAATCTTCTCGATAAACTGAGAAATTGTCAACCCATCATAAACCCCAGTGTTCTTTAAGATCATCAAGTAAGTTCCCCATTCTTTTTGAGGTAATGCATCAGCTAATTTATCTACCCACTCTTCACGATCTTTTGTTATACTCAACATCGACATGGATCGCACTAAGTGGCAATAACGTTCAATTAACTTCTTTGTATCTTCACCCAGTAGACTGCTGAATAGATCAAACTCTTTCTTGAGCAACGCTTTCTTGCTCTTAATCATATTTTCACTGCCCTCAAACTTGACTTTCAGAGCATCCAGATTGACTTTGAAGTCTTGTCATGTTGTAGCAACACAAAGATGTCTTCTTTGATAGCTTGCTGAAGTAAACTGATCATCATCTTTTCAGCTCGGTACATGTCACGTTCTTTGTCACTAAATTCTGAGAGTTCTTTGATAACTTGTAGATCTGTCTGTGGTAGAACATACTTCTTCAAAATACATTCCCATGATCTTAGATGGTTTGCCTGAACCCAGTTTTCAAATCTGTCTTTCCACCCGTAGTACTCTTCTATGCTCATCAGTTCCGGGGGCTTTTGTAACGTTCCGGTCTCGTTTTCCAGATTCATGTTTTGAGCAATGACAGTCGGAGTAGTCGGAGATGTTGCAAACGCGTTGTAGAACTCTTCACTCGTGATTCCGTATCACGTTTTTCAAAAACAGTAGCTTTCGAGCGGGATTAGCTAATATCAGGTTCGAGCGAAATAGCAAACAACACTTCTGGAGCGGAATCACTATCTTAAGTTTGGAGCGAAATCTAATAATTTGTACACTGGAGCGAAATCACAACCAATTTTGGAGCGGAATCAACAGTTTGGCAGCCAGGAGCGAAATCAGTTAAGAACTTTTGGAGCGAAATCAGACTTCTCGAGCGAAATTAGAAATAGTCCGTTCGAGCGAAATCAGTTCGGGGGTCGATTTTGTCCATATTTACTGTGAATTTTAGTCTCAAACTTTCAAGGCTTTGTTAATAGTCACTTATACACAGTATGTGAAAAATTGATCAGGTTTTGACCGTTAAAACTTCCTGAACTGAAGAAAGAAGGTGTAGAATATAGAAAAAGCAATCAAAAACAGCTGTAAACTGCAGAACTCCTCCTCCTGAGCTCTAATACCACTTGTAGGATCGTGTATCTGACCCAAATGAGTCGTTCAGAGAGGTTCTGATCTATTTCGGGTGCGGAAAACAAGAAATAGACTTAGAAACAGCTAAATCTTCACAATAACTACTGATTATATTGAAAAGATCACAAATACAATCAGTCTTCACACCGGCAGCACTTCGGTATGGAATATAAGGACCTGTTCTCTGATTTCGCTCAATAGTGACCTATATATAGGGTCCTGATTCCGCCCGAAACATACAATAGCCATTTGGAGCGGAATCTGTATCTTGTGATTCCGCTCGAAAAAACACTATGACAGTTTGGAGCGGAATTAGTCTCAGGAGCGAAATCAGCATTTACAAGATATAAAACTTCCTATTCTCTCGAATAACATGCCCTGATCTACACAATATATTCTAAGACTCGATACAAGACGAAGTCGACAGATGTATGCACCAACATACCCCTTTCTCAACCACTTCACCGGATAATCCGCTCCACCAGGAATCGAACTTCTTTTTACAAAAAAAGAATTTGGACTTCCATTCCTCTTCGTTTCTGGTGGCTAGGAGTATCAGAGAATCGTTGGAAGTAGAATAGAATAGGAATCAGCTAGATCCGTGAGATCTCAGTTTGTATGCTAATGGGAGATCATTAACAGAGAGATCGGGAATATGAGCATTCTTGATCCGATCAAGAACTAGCAACACTCGCCAGAGCACCGGCATGGTTTGGCAAAAACTAAGGTTGGTGATACGAAAGAACTCGGTGATAAAATTAGAAAAAGGGAATCGGAAGCCCAAGGTAAACTGGAAGGCATTGAAACAAAGCTAGTCATTGGATGCCATGTCTGATCGGATTTCCCGATCATATGGTCGGAATACCGTCCCTTCCGGGAAGATACCGGAAGTCTTGAGGGCCGACAGGTGAGCACTATCAAAAGAGCATATTTCCTTCTCCGGATATTGGAGAAGATTATATGGAGAAAAGGAAGGAGCTGAGTCACCGAAGCTTGACCTTGTTTGTCTCGCCATTTCTTCGCCGGAACTTGAGAATAAGAAAGAGAAAAGGGATGAAGAAAGGGAGAAGTTTTTTACCTTTTGATTTCTTGGTGAAGAATAAATGGTGATGAGAAGATATAGGGGGGTTGTTTTGGTCAAAAATCAAGCAAAGACAATGCAACCAAATCTTTTGTTGTGAGGTGTGATGCTTGAATCAATGAACAATACTAAGGATCACTCAGAAATGTAATGAACAAGTGACACGATGATTTATACGAGGAAAAAGCCCTTGATCAAGAGTTGATCTCCGGCATAAAAAACCTCGGGTGATGGAAACTACCGATCACCAACTCAGATTAAACAGAAAATGTATTACAACTTTGGATGATAGCGAGCTTGTTACAAGGATCACTAGAGTGTAATGTGCAAAAAAATGTGTAATCATCGAGCAAACTGTCAAGAGCTGATGAGAGAAGTTACGAGTGTGTGTGTTTAGCCAAAAATAGCCAAGTGTTCTAATCTAGCTCGCTATCCCCTTTTAAATTTGGAAAATATCTAAGCTAACTAACTATCCGCATTTCGTGCAAGTCTTCCACGACCTCCATAACGTCCATATTAGTCAAGCACGTGCGGAATAAAAAGGAATATGCTCCAAGAATATCGCCAAGGCCAAGTCCAAGCACGTACTCCTGCAAAACAACATTATATTCAAAGCAGACAATTGTTAGTGTAAGGATCACTATGATGATCCTGGTTCTTGATCCTACAATACTCTCTGAGGATCACTAATTCAAACAGAATTGAGGATCCCTAAGCCCAACAGTAATTGAGGATCACTGATCTTTGGAAAATCCTCCCCTAACAATTGCCCCCAAAATATAAGGAGTAAAGTGTAAATAACGAGTTATATTTTCTCGTTCTTATCCGTAACAAACCAACGGATATATAGCCGTTATATTCTGACTAGCCGTTGCCAATCTGACGTCGTTGAAGTGACTATCCTGCAAGATCATGATTATAAATTGAAGTTAGAGATAAGGGTTAGGAAGCATTTAAATTCGTGCATTTCATCCTTTAAATCCTCATTCGAAGATCTGATCAGGTACTTCTCTTTCCTTTCTCTCTTCATATTCTCCTTCTGTTTCTTCTTCTTCACCACCATTATGCCCAAGATGATGCTAAGATCTTCACCGGCTAAGGATCACAAAAAGGACAGTCCTTTGAAGAGCCAAGGGATCATCGAAGGCTCTGCGAAGGAACGATGCTGCTTTACTGATCCACAGATAGACAGGATTCACCATTGTTTTCCGGCGAACACCGTTTTTAAAGCTTTTGATCCCACCGTCCTGAGCGACTTTGTTTCTGAAACCTGGGTAGCTTTTCCGGTCACCCCATTTACGATAGGATACTCGTATCCTTTTCCTGATTTCACCCAATCTTTCTTCTCTCTCACCGGCATCTCCTACATCCAAGCGATGCCAATGATATGGAGGGTCTTGTATACCCTTGAAAGAATCATTGAGCATGAAGGTATTGATCTGGGAATGTTGGAGTTAGCAGAAATGTACGACCTTGTGAGCCATGGATCTCATCGATATCTATTCAAACACAAACCCGGTGAAGAACACCCCATCTTCAAAACCACTAAGAATGACACCAACTAGAAAAGGCGATTCTTCTTTGTCAGAAGGGATTCCATCCCTGATGGGAAGGATCTTCCAAGAAAATGGGTTACTCATGGTAGGATAGAGGATCCTTATAGAAGGATCACGGGATAACCTTGTTTCTGCTGAGGATCACAAACATCCTTTTGTTTCTATTTTGCAGCTATTACCGTTTCACACATTATTACAACACCTGCAACGAAGGAAAGGCTTGCTGCTTTCCGGAGGCTTGATCCTGCAATAAGAACGTTTCAAGCAAATACCCAGGATTCTCAGGAAGTATCCTCAGGCTCTGTTACGATGTCAAGTAAGTATCCCATTTTGTGCATAACTAAATGTTTAAATTAGAATGAAATATGGTTACTTATCTTTTTTGGATGTGTAGGTGCTGGAAAATCATAGAAGTCTGCTACTCATTTCAGTGTTACCGATCTCACCACTGTTGGTCCCAGGTCTGGAAGAAGAAGGCTGCTACTAGCCCAAGTATTGCCATCCCCAAGCCTACCACCTCCAAGGGAAAGAAGAGAAAAGCCTCTGAGGCTGACAATCTAGAAGGCTTGCCTCTAATCCGCCACCAGTTCCTTGAATACTTTGCTGATGTAAGGATCACTGACTTAGCTTAATTATCCTGCCCACTTGAGGATCATGTGATCCTAAACTTTACATTGTCTTTTTGCAGAAATTTGCTGAAATCGAGGACTATGTAGGCAGTGTTGAAGAGGTTGAGCAAAAGTGTGTGGACCTCCAAAAGATCATGCTGGCCAAGGATAAGAAGATTGCCTCCCTTGAAAACGATGTCAATCTGGTGAAGAGGGAACTTGTCCTGGCTCATATCACTGCTGATCAGAAGAAGGCTGAAATCACCAATGATGCCAAAGTCTCCGCTGCCATCGCTATGTACAAAACCAAGTTGCAGATGGCCCAAGAAGCTCAGGATCCTGACTTTGACAAGAGCAACTGGGACATAGAGGGCTGGAAGGCTAGGTTGGCTGATTTGGATGACGAAGAAGAAGCTGGTGAGGTCCTAGCAATTGAGGCTGGCGGCAGTGGGGTTAAGGATCAGGCTGGTGATGATGATGCTGGTGGTGATGCAGCCAAGGTTTGAGCTGCTGGAATGGGCGATGATGGATATTTCTAGACGTGGCTGGAGCCCATTTTTTTAGGACTTGGTAGTTTTTTGGTTATGATGTTTTGAAACAATGATGGATTGTATTTGAACAATAGTTTCTAGGGTTATGGATCATGGATCCTAAGACAATAGGTAGGATAATGGGTGGTGGATGGATCCTCTGTTTAGGGGATGAACCCACTTGTTATCCTGCCATCTTTTATTTCCTGCATTTTAAGACCTGTTAACAATGGACACCCTTTACCTACCCCAACGGACGGGCCACGTATTGCTGGTAGATGCTCGGGTAGGTAATTTTGACAACCTTCGAAGGGTTAACTTTTGTGAATAAAAATAACTTCAACTTTTTGGCTATTTCCCGTGTTGTTATCCTTGCGAATACTTTACTTTTAAATTGTTGTGATATACATTTTGTCTGAATTTATTAAGTAAAGAAGAAAAAATTTAATAAATATCCTCAAAAAGTTTAGGATATGATCAAGGATCACATATCCTTTAGTCGGTAAGTTCTGAAAAGTAGTATAGTTTAAGGATCATAAGTTCAGTTGTCAAAGGATAAGGGTCACTCATGTAAATGATAAATAAAATCAAAGCAATTAAGGATCATACCTGAGAATCCAAGTTAGGATCCTAACCTTTAACACTTATAATCAGGATAACCAAAAGACAAACCTTAGTAGAAGATAAGGATCAAGGATCCTTGGTCGTTTAGCTTCAAAACCCTGAAATAGGATACAACTTGGGACTAAGCCAATATAAGATAAAAGTTAGTAACTGGGGACAAGCCCAACAATTCTGGGGACAAGCCCAATATACTGGGGACAACCCCAAAGGATAACTGGGGACAAGCCCAAAGGATAACTGGGGACAAGCCCAAAGGATCGTGTGTAAACTGGAGTATGGCCCTCAATGGCGACTATCCAAACTTAGTGACATAAAAATGCCAAAACCTTAGCTAACGTGAAAACGTTAGAAACATTGGGAACGGATGTATGGTACGTCTACCATTATACGTAGGATCCTGAATACAGCCAGTACAATGAAATTGTCAGCCCCTAAAGCGAGTACTGGTCCCATTGCCATGAACTATACCAGGATCATCGTGCGCTACTGGCGAAACTGGGGACAGGCCCAAACTGGGGTCAAGCCCAAATAACTGGATACTTCTGTGGATACTCAATCCTTTGTTAAGGATACCTGAACCTTCAAAACTCAGAATCAAGTGAAAGGATGATAAAGGGTGCAGGATCCTTATCCTTATACAAGATAATTAAAGAATAAAATAGTTTGAGATTAGAATATTACCAAAATGAGGATCATCTGTCCTGTAAGGATCCTTCAAGGATACTTGTCAGGTAAGGATCATGGATCCTTATTACATGAAGTATTTCTTCAAGTGGACAGCAATCCAAGCTCTTGGTAGCAAATCACCTTCCATTGTTAGCAATCGATATGCCCCCTTTCCTGCCTCAGCTTCGATCAAGTAAGGGCCTTCCCACTTTGGTGCCAACTTTCCATCAACAGGATTGGTGGTATTCTGAAATGCTTTCCTTAACACCATATCTCCAACTTGGAATTTCCTAATCCTGACATTTTTGTTGTAAGCTCCAGCCATCCTTTGTTGATAACTGGCCATCCTTATCCTTGCCAAATCCCTGAGTTCTTCTATAGTATCCAAATCCTGAACCAGGTTTTCAGCATTTTCTTCAGGATCACGAATGCTTGTTCTTGCAGTAAGAACCACCATCTCTGTAGGGATCACTGATTCTGCTCCAAATACCAAAGAAAATGGAGTTTGGCCAGTAGCATTCTTGGGAGTTGTCCTATTAGCCCAAAGTACATAAGGTAGTTCTTCTGCCCATTTTCCTTTCTTGGATCCAAGCTTTTTCTTCAAATTGTTGATGATGATCTTGTTGGATGATTCTACCTGACCATTAGCTTGTGGGTGGACTGGTGTTGATGTTATCATCTTAATCCCCCAGCTGTCACAAAAGTTAGTAGTTATATTCCCAATAAATTGGGATCCATTATCACAAACAATTTCAGAAGGGATACCAAATCTAGTAATAATGTTTCTTTTAATAAAGGATATCACTTCCTTTTCTCTAACTTGAGCAAAGGCTTCAGCCTCTATCCACTTGGAGAAGTAATCAGTCATAGCAAGCATGAATACTTTTCCACCAGGTGCCTTAGGGAGCTTACTAACTATATCTATTCCCCATCTCATAAATGGCCAAGAAGAGGATATAGGATGCAAAATTTCTGCTGGTTGGTAAAGGATATTACTATGTCTCTGACAAGGATCACACTTCTTAGCATATTCCACAGCATCCTTCTTCATAGTAGGCCAGTAGTATCCTGTCCTCAGGATCCTTGAGAATAATGCCCTGCCCCCAGTGTGGTTTCCACAATCTCCTTCATGGAAATCCTTTAGGACTTCTTGGATTTCAGGATCCTCAATGCATCTTAGATATGGTCCTGCAATAGATCGTTTATACAACATATTATTCAATATTGTAAATTGAGATACCTTGTTTTTGAAAGCCCTAGGGTTTTCTCCTGTAGGAAGCTCTCCATGTTGTATGTATCTCATGATTGGATCGATCCATGATCCTGAATGAGATTGAGTATCATCACTAGGGATGATTGCAGAATCCTCTCCTATCTCCATGGTTACATGATCCTCGATAGCAGGGGTCAGGATGTGGATAATAGGGATCTTGATATCCTCCGGGATCTTCAAGGATGATCCTAGATTGGCTAATGCATCAGTCTCAGCATTCTCTTCCCTTGGTACCTGTGTCAAACTAAAGGAAACAAAAGAGAGTGCCAATTCTTTGACTATCTCTAAATATTTGATTAGCTTTTCACCTTTAACAGCATAGGATCCATTAAAGTGATTAGTGATTAATAATGAATCTACATGTACCTCAAGATACCTGATCCTCATATGCTTAGCAATTTGCAAACCAGCTATCAAGGCTTCATACTCAGCCTCATTATTGGTAGTTTGGAACTCACAAGCTATGGAGTGGGGTATTATGTCCCCCTATGGCGATTTTAGTAGTATTCCAAGCCCTATTCCTTTGACATTAGAGGCTCCATCAGTGAAGAGTATCCAAGGATCCTTAGTTTCTTCAAGCTGTTGGACTTCTAACTCAGCTTCCTTTTGCAAGTCACTACTGAAATCTGCCACAAAGTCAGCTAAGGCCTGGGATTTGATAGCAGTCCTTGGTTCATATCTTATATCATATGCACTAAGCTTCACTGCCCACTTAGCCATTCTTCCTGACATTTCAGGTTTCCTGAGAACATTCTTAATTGGAAAATTAGTCTTAACAATAATGACATGAGTCTCAAAATAATGTCTTAATTTAGTAGATGCCATAATTAATGCAAGGATAAGTTTCTCTAAGTGTGAATACCTAGATTCAGCATCAAGTAAACTCTTACTTACATAATAAGCAGGATGTTGTGTACCTTGGTGATCCTTAACAAGGACCGCACTTACTGCTTTTGAGGATACTGCTAGGTATAAGGATAATATATCCCCCTTTTCTGGTTTCATCAAGGCGGGGGCTGAGGATAGGTAATCCTTAAGAGCTTTGAGGGCACTTTCATGCTTCTCAGTCCATTCAAATTTCTTGTTCTTCCTCAGGATGTCATAGAATTCCTTGCACTTTTCTGAGGATTTGGATATGAACCTGTTCAAGGCTGCGATCCTGCCTGTCAATCTTTGCACATCCTTGGCATTGGCAGGAGATTTAATATTCACAATAGCCTTAATCTGCTCTGGACTTGCTTCAATGCCCCTCTTTGTCACCATATAGCCTAAGAATTTACCTGCTTTAACACCAAAATGACACTTGGAAGGATTCAGTTTCATATTAAATTTATCAAGGATATTGAATGCTTCCTCCAAGTCTTTAAGGTGATCCTCAGCTTTCTTGGACTTAACCACCATGTCATCTATATAGACTTCCATAGTGTGTCCAATTTGTTCCTTGAACATCATATTGACTAGCCTTTGATAAGTAGCACCTGCATTCCTTAGTCCAAATGGCATAGCAATATAACAATATATACCAGTTGGGGTCATAAAGGCTGTATCCTCTTGATCAGATGGTTCCATCTGAATTTGTTGAAATCCAGATGAAGCATCCATAAAAGTCAACAATTCATGACCCGCGGTAGCATCCACCATGGAGTCAATGTGGGGTAATGGGAAAGGATCCTTGGGACATGCCTTGTTTAAATCAGTAAAATCGACACATACCCTCCACTTTCCATTTTTCTTTTGAACAACAACCACATTGGCTAACCATCTTGGATACTTAACCTCTCTTATCATACCTGCCCGAAGTAGTTTATCTACCTCTTCCTGGATAATAGCATTCCTTTTAGGTGCAAACTTCCTCCTCTTTTGATGTATAGGCTTGAATGACCTGTCAATGCCGAGTTTATGAGTAATTATATCTTTAGATATACCTGTCATGTCTTCATGCTTCCAGGCAAAGGTAGTTTTCCTTCTTTTAAGGAAGGATACTAGATCCTGTTCAATATCACTAAGGATCCCTGATCCTATGAAGATCTTGGATTCAGGATCATGAGGATCCATAAGGATTTCTTTTATATCCTGCTCTCTTGCCTCCAAGACATCTCTTGAAGGATACTTTAATTGCTATTGCTCCCTTGGTCTTGAGGCTGGCTTCATTGATGATGTGTAACAATTTTTAGCTTCTTGTTGATCACTCTCAATTTTCACCACTCCCCATGGACTAGGAAGCTTTACGCATTGATGATACGTGGATGGGACTGCCTTCATGTCATGTATCCACGGCCTGCCAAGGATAACATTACAACATGATAAGCAATCTATAACACAAAATTTTTTATAAGAATGAAGTCCTTCGATATAGATAGGGAGTTTGATGTCCCCCAATGTATTCTTGGTTTCTCCGCTGAATCCCACAAGAACTAAGGATCTTGGGACAATGTTTGATTCAGGAATGTTCATCTTTTTTAGGACATCAAGCTGAATGATGTTCACTGAGCTTCCTCCATCTATAAGGATCCTGCGAACGAAATGGTTAGAAATAAATAGGGTAATAACAAGACCATCATGATGAGGATCCTGAACGTCAAGACGATCATTCTCATCAAAAGTTATGACTTTATCCTGGGTAACAATGGAGGTCTGGATGGGTCTGTCTCCATTATCCATCTTGGTTTCCTTGGCATGTCTTTTGGCTGCTGAAAATGAGGTACCACAAATGTCTGATCCACCAGATATGAAGTTTATAACTTGTGCATCTGCTGGAGGAGCAGGAGCCCTTTCTGGGATCCTTTCAGGATCCTGGATCCTTGACTTCTTTCGTCCCAAAAGCTCCTTCAAATGCCCCTTTCTTAATAAGTAACCAATTTCCTTTCTAAGTGCAATACACTCTTCAGTGAGATGCCCAAAATCCTCATGATATGCACACCATTTGGACTTGTCCTTTATAGCAGCTGGTTTATCACTTTTCCTTGGCCACCTAGCTTTCTCACCTAGATTCTGCATTGCAAGAATTAGTTCAATGTTATCAACAGAAAAACAGTATTCAGAAATGGGAGGATAATCCTCATCATCCTCTTCCTGTTCCACTGCATGCACGTTCTGGTTATCAGATTTGTTGTAGGACTTTGATTTGTTGTTCCTGAAGTAGGATCCTTGTTTTTCCTGTTTTGAGGATCCTGTCAGTCTTTCCTGGATCCTTTTATCATCCTCTAATCGGATGAATCTAATGGCCCTGGTTCTTACTTCATCAAGATTCCTGCAAGGGGTCATGACAAGATCATCATAGAATAATGAATCCCTAAGCAATCCCATTTTAAAGGCTTCTACAGCCGTAGCAATATCCAAGTTAGGAATGTCTAAGGATTCTTTACTAAACTTAGTGATGTAATCTCTAAGTGATTCATTTTGACCTTGTGTTACTCTATAAAGATCACTAGTTAAACGTTCAAATTTTCTACTACAAGAGAATTGACTATTAAACAGATTAACTAGATTAGCAAATGAAGTAATAGAGTAAGGGGGAAGACTTAGCAGCCATTTAAGGGCAGACCCTGTGAGTGTGGATCCAAATCCCTTGCATAGACATGCTTCTTTTAACCTCTCAGGAATTGGATTGATCTCCATCCTCTCCCTGTATTGAGCTACATGCTCCTCTGGATCCGTTGAACCATCATACAGCTTCATGGATGGTATCTGGAATCTTTTGGGTATCTCAGCATCACATAAGGGTGGTGCAAAACGAGATATCCTATGGCTACCGTCTGCGATCTCAGGAATGGGCTTGACCACTCCTGGAACACTGGATATCATATCCTTAAGCTTCTGTAATTCCCTAGCCATAGCTTGATTGATACCTGTATCCTGCATGGAGCCATGGTTAGTGTTATAAGAATTATTGAAAGTGTTACCTCCCAGAGGATTCATGTTTGGAATTCCAGATGTGAATCCATATTGACGGGACTCTGGTATGATCGAAGGACCAGATGAAGCAATGGTCTGCATTGGTATGAAGTCTCCTTGATGAACATCCGAACTTGGGGGCTGCATACTTCTTAAGAGTCCTTGATCTTGAAAGATGTTGGATCCTTGATGCTGAGAGGATCCTTGAACCTGAAAGGATCCTTGAGGCTGAGAGGAGGATCCTTGAGCCATGGAGGATCCTTGAACCATGGAGGATCCTTGGGGCTGAGAGGATCCTTGAACTTGAGATGATCCTCGGACCTAGGAGGACCCTTGGACCGTATGCATTCCCAAATATCCTCGTGAGCTGAGAAAGGATCCCTGATGCTGAAAAGAGGATCCCGATGGCTGAGAACAGGATCCTTGAGGCTGAAAGTGAGAGCCGAATGCCTGACTCATAGTTGTTGTTCCATAACGCCTTTCTGATGGACCACTTTGATACTGGATGCCCGGAACTGCCGATTGTAGAGTAGTTACAATTGGAGTGTCAAAATTCAATGACCTTGGTATCAGAGGAGAGTGATCCTCCACTGATTTCTTCTGTTTCTTGATATCACCAATCTCCTGGAGGATCCTTTCATTGGTTTTATCCTGTTCTTGCATGCGATCTCTCATCTGCAAAATCAGAGTAAAAAGATCATTAGTAGTAGGATTAGAGGAAACAGAAGAAGTTGGTGGTTTTGGAAAAATGGGGGTTTGTCTCTTCGCAGCATTTTCAGCATTCTTCTGGGATCCAGAAGGTGGTGGAGGCAAAGGAGGAACGCCTTGTGAAGAACTGATTGCCGGCACAGAGCTTGATGTGTTCTTTGCTAAAGAAGCCATCTGCTTGGTTGTAATGAACCGAAATGATCACAAGAACAATAATTTCTCAAGAACGAAGCACCATTGCCCCACGGTGGGCGCCAAACTGTTTTGGTCAAAAATCAAGCAAAGACAATGCAACCAAATCTTTTGTTGTGAGGTGTGATGCTTGAATCAACGAACAATACTAAGGATCACTCATAAATGTAATGAACAAGTGACACGATGATTTATACTAGGAAAAAGCCCTTGATCAAGAGTTGATCTCCGGCATAAAAAACCTCGGGTGATGGAAACTACCGATCACCAACTCAGATTAAACAGAAAATGTATTACAACTTTGGATGATAGCAAGCTTGTTACAAGGATCACTAGAGTGTAATGTGCAAAAAAGTGTGTAATCGCCGAGTAAACTGTCAAGAGCTGATGAGAGAAGTTACGAGTGTGTGTGTTTAGCCAAAAATAGCCAAGTGTTCTAATCTAGCTCGCTATCCCCTTTTAAATTTGGAAAATATCTAAGCTAACTAACTATCCGCATTTCGTGCAAGTCTTCCACGACCTCCATAACGTCCATATTAGTCAAGCACGTGCGGAATAAAAAGGAATATGCTCCAGGAATATCGCCAAGGCCAAGTCCAAGCACGTACTCCTGCAAAACAACATTATATTCAAAGCAGACAATTGTTAGTGTAAGGATCACTATGATGATCCTGGATCTTGATCCTACAATACTCTCTGAGGGTCACTAATTTAAACAGAATTGAGGATCCCTAAGCCCAACAGTAATTGAGGATCACTGATCTTTGGAAAATCCTCCCCTAACAGGGGTGATGAGTGTTTTTAGACTGAGCGGTTACAAGTTGTCACGTCAAAGTCCTATCTCATAATTACCTTGGAATATGTAAAAATGTAACCGTTAGGACTCAGGATCCTCAACGGTAACATTTTTGGGGACAATTGTTATGGGTGAAATTCCGAGCCCATATCCTTAATTATATCTTGGATTATATCTTGATTACATAACAACTATTCTCAACCGGGATGTTGAACCAAGATATTGGTAACATCCTGCTACTGTATCCTGGTGTTTGCTAACATTCTGCTTGCAGGTCACGAGTGCAGGATAGTAACGTTCACCAGACTTGTTCTCCTGAAGACTCGTTCTGTACGGTTAGAAGAAAGACGTTGAATCCGTAAGACTTGGTCTATAACGTTCACTAAGGAATATTCCGGGGCATCCCACCATTTTAGGAGAATTTGTTTTTTTTTTTTTGTTTACTATAAATAGATATATACGGATCATTAGAAACACACAGAATTTTCGATTACTTCTTCACTCTCTTAGCAACTGTTAGGGATAGAATTTTATAGTCTATGGATCACGGATCCTCAAGTGCAGCCAGGATCACGGATCCTCAGTTCGGTTTGAATTAAGGATCCTCAGAAGATGTTGCAGGACTAAGGATCCAGGATCCTCATTATTATCCTAATACTAACAATTGTTTCCATTATATTTGAACTTGTTTTGTAGGAGTATTCGAGTGGGACTTGGTCTAACCGAGATTCCAGGGGAATATGCCTTCTAATTCTGCACGTGCATGAGCTCTTCGACCGTTGTGGTGATCGTGGGAGAACTTGCACCTTTTTCAAATTATTAGTTAGCTAGCTAGTTTCTATTTTTAAATGGGGATAACAAGCTTAATTAGACAATAATTAGCAACACACACTACTCTCGAGAACTCTCTGCAAGTTATTGGCGATTATTCACTTTTTGCACACTAGTGATCCTTGTACCAAGCTTGTTATCATCCCGATTTGTAAACATTGTTTGTTTAATATACTTGGTGATCGGTAGTTTCCATCACCCGAGGTTTTTTGTGCCGGAGATCCTACTATCTTGCGGTCCAATCAATTTCCCTTTTCCTTTTGGGGTTATTAGTGTCGAAGGCTGCACTAATTTAGAGGAATTCTTAATAAATCTCCGGTAGCATCTAGCTAGTCATATGGATCATCATACTCCCGACGGAGTCTTTGGCGCTCCTCATCATTTGATTACTCCAAGATTAGACCGATCTACATGCATACCTTCCTCATCATTCACCAACTCCATAGTTAACTTCAAATGTTACTCATGATTCTCCGTGGTTCGCACATAGGCAAGTATGTCGTCGATGAATATTATCACGAATTCATCCGATTAGGGTTTCAATACCCTGTTCATGAGATTTATGAATATAAATGGCGCATTAATTTAGTCAAAAAGGCATGACTAATAATCTTGTAATGGTCATATCACGTTTGAAAAGCAGTCCTCGGAATATCATCATTAGTAACCTTCAACCAATGATATTCTAATCGTAGATCGATCTTCGTGTAGTAGCTGGATCCCTGTAACTTGATTGAACGAATCATCAATCCTCGGTAAAGGGTACCGATTCTTGATAGTCGACTCATCCAGCTTTCTAAAACCATCACATATTCTGAAGGATCCATCCTTTTTTCTCTCTTTCAACAAAACAGATGCACCTCAAAGCGAAAAGGTTGATCGAATGAAACCCTTGTCCAGTAGCTCTTGAAACTGACTCGACATTTCTATCATTCTCATACGGTGCTTAATCTATAAGGAGATTGTGCAATTGGGTGCAGCACCGGATGCCAGATCGATCCGAAATTCGATCTATCTCGCAGGGGGCAATCCAGATAAGTCTTTTTAGGAAAACTTCTGGATAATTGCGAACAATAGGAATCTCTCCGGTATTCCTACATTTGTCCTTCGTATCCACCACGTTAACAAAGAACGCAGGATAGCCTTTTCATAACAACTTGAGCATCCTCACAATAGTGACGACTCTCAACTATCAACCCTCAACTTCTCGATACTCAACACCCGACACAGTCGATCTCTGCGAACAACTACTACCTTTCTACCGTCAACAGTACGAGATATCTCAGCTAACTTCTTCAAGCGATAATCCCTGCTTCGTTCTTGGATAATCAATCCATCCTCGCATCTACGTCAAAGCTTCCCAGCTCCACTAGAAATAAACCAACACTAGAACTACGATCACCTACTAAATACTACAATCGCAAACGACCTTACTAGTTTCTATCAACTTACCAATTGCTAGTTCTATCGGGCACTTTATACCCAGCTTACTTGTTGGTGAACACAAAAATGGTTCAAAGTTTCTCGAACAAAACTCTAGTCAGCTTTGGTATTAAAAGTATGAACATAGATTGGTTTTTGATTCGAAACATACCAGTAATAGTAGCAGGATTCTCACGTGCCTTCCCAGCACTTGCCTCGACGGCTTTACCCATAGCATTCTGTCCTTTCGATTTCGGGCAGTCCCTTTTGTAGTGTCCTTGCTCACCACACACGTAGCATCCCTCGAGCGTAACTCCATCCAATGTACTCCTAGCATAACACTTGGGGGTCACATGTCCAGTCCAACCACATCTGACACACTTTCTCCGCTCATCCTCGCGAGTCTTCTTCTCAAAACTACCCCTGCCATCCCTGGCATTATCCTTTCTCAACCACTAGAGTTAACCACATACGCTTTCTCCGAACTGCGTTTCCCGTCACGCTTCTCATTGGTTTCCTTCCTAGAACTCTCAGACTTTCGCTTTCGTGAATCCCCCCAGATCTAGGCTCGGAATGCGGAATTATTTGAATGGTCGATCCGCTGTGATGGTCCGACATCACGCATACCGTTGCCACGTCATTGCATAGGGTACCAGTAAGTGATCTTGGGTTACAACCCTGGATTGTTTTATGTGTACATCTATGTACTGTTCACAAAGTTAATGAAAAGTCAGAATTACGCTCTGATTATATCATAACACAGGAACTACTAAAACTTTCCGATCATTATATCACCTGAAGGGTTTCCGATCCTGTGTCCCACCAAAACCATGCCCATGAGCATTACGTCCATGTTCCGGGCCATTATTTTGGTTAGCATCACGCTGTTCCATGGCAATATTTCGTCGTTTCTATTATTACAACATAATATCAACATAAGACGATTTCCAAAATAATTCAATTATTAAACGTTAGTGGACCAAACATAGCGCATGTATAATATCCACATATTAATGAGAACTATTTTTAAGCCAAAAGGAACTCATTCGATACTTATACCAGAAATTTACAAAACTTGTTTTTTAGTACTAAGACTAATCAAAATTCGGCGTGTCTACATCAACACCCGCAACAAGTCTATATGAAATTTCTTCCTAAATATCTGAAAATTTGGCATGCAAGCCATAAATAGGGTTCATCAAATGAGACATACAAAATAAACAACAGAAACAACCAACAACTAACGCTTCAATCCCTGGAAGTCCAACATCTTCCTAATAAGTTCTTCTAGCTCATCATATTAGTCTATCTGTCTCTCTGAGTCCTTCATCGTCTCCATGCCTCCGCGTAACGTGGCGAACTGACGATCACAGTGAAAGTGATCAACCTAAACCCCTTTCTGCCTCTTCAAAGTGGATGCTGTCTCAACTCTCGAAGTCAATGCGATTTCTCTAATGGGTCGAGTCCGCTTCCTACGACGAGTGTAGACTAAAAGAGGTGTAGAAAAACACGTGACTCGAATATCCGAACAAACGATTCTGTAACGACGGGTGAAAGAATCTCAAGTGTAGGCTCGACAGTATCAATGAGCAGGTCTACTAATGGCTCTATAGGCCGAAACGTGACATATCGTAACCGTACAAAGTAAGTGTGTGATCAACGTGAATAGTAACACATAAGGCCTAAATAAACAGAAAATCACGTATGCATATAAACACATAAGGGTTTTCATACATGATAAAATTTCCACATTTATTTAAAAATCTTGGCTTCGAGAATTTTGGACTTTAAATCTCAAAATTCTTCGGTTGAAGTCTAGTGTTTTCCTCCGAAAACATCTAGTTCACTAACAACCATTGGCTCTGATACCAACTTCTGTCACACCCCAAAAACGTCGCAGCGGAATATTAAACGTAGTGGAGACGGAAGTTGGTGCCCATTTCTATCTTGATGTTTGATGCATTATAGTGTTGGACATTATTACTTAATTAAACGTAGATTTTAAACTTAACGTCCCAAAACATGACATAACCATGACAAGTTAAAGTTGTCTTTTGATCCTCACGGATCTTATTACATTGTCCCAGAAAGTTTAATAGGTAGTCCAACATTTTAAGTGACAAAACATGCATCAACAAACACAAGATACGCCATAATTCCCGAAGCCGAACTCAAGTACCTGTAGAACACGTTAAAATCAAGTGTCAACACAAAGGAAGGTGAGTTCACATATTCACATACAAACAAATTATTCCAAAGGAAAACTTTCTGATTAGGTGCTTATTTGAAAACATCCATATAATTTTAGAAAGTCCATTTTACTTCCTTAATAAAATCCATGGGCCTTCCGTCGCAGTTTCGAGAACCCGACAATTTAGTTACTACCTAGGTTTTGTATATTAAATTATTGCGTCAATTTTCAGACTCGTATGTTAGCTAGACGATACGAACTATATATTAACCATGCAGGGATAATCAATGCTAGACAATAAACAGAATCAAAATTCGTCGCTTGACTTGACACGGGGCGACCGGTCACGACGGGGTTGTCAACCCGATAGATCTACCAACAATTCCTCGCGTACATTACTTAAATGATTAAACGACATCATGGGCGCAGGGTTCTTTCTCAAAGAACAATATGATGCCTGCCTCACGTACAATATATATATATATATATATATATATATATATATATATATCCTACTAATATGACAATTTAATACACGATGTTGTACGAATCCCCTGAAATCCCCGACGAAACGTAAGCCTATGCTGGTACTTACTCTCTTGAGACCAAGCAATATTCGTACCAACTACAGGGTCGTTTTCCCCCAAACACCGTGCATAATCCCGTTTCCACCCGAAACATATTTATTCTTCAAATCCATTTCATCCCGAAATATATGTATAGTTTCCCAAAAATCCATATATTTTCCATGAAAATATATAATTTATATCAAAAGGTATGTTTTATTTCAAAAAAATTGTTAAACCCTTTTATTGGCGTGTTCTACCCTCAAAATATTTATAAAGCAGTAAAAAGAGGGGTTTAATAACACTCACCTTTGGGTGCGTATTTTAAATAGCGCAATCCCAGAGATTGATTTCTACACGTCCTATTATATATATATATATATAAGAATGATTTTAATTCAATATACATAACACAAAAATCCTAAGTTTCTCCGTTTCTTAGAATTATCACATAACTTTGAGATTTTCTCGAAAAGTTATCATTTTTTATTATGTTGGCTCGTTAATATATATATGAGTCCATATATATATATATTTATGATTTTGCGACTTGAACGATTTTATTGGTGACCATTATTGTGTAAATCCCGTTAACACTCCCATTTATACGCAATATATCTACGATTTGCGCGTCGTAATATATATACATAAACGTTCACATAAATTATCATCGAAACACACGAAAATATTGTTAACTTATCTATTTTGTCATTTTTAAAGCAAATATACACAAAATATCTTATATGTATCAAATCTCATGCTCGACATTCAAGTTTCACGTTTAATGCATTTTTTACCGTTTCTACCGCACAAAACGTACAAGCATATATGCGTAAGCTAGATTTCTAATATCATGTTAAAAACTTAACATATTTTCACATTCTCATGTTTAAATCACATAACACATTTTAACACATAAGGTTCACCCAAAATTTTACCTATACTAGTGTATATTGAAAAATGCGTATTTTAGCGATTCGGTAACGGTTTCGGGCGTCGGAAGTCACGTATGACCAACCAAACACCAAGTAAACTTAAAATTAGTTAAAATAATCATTTTTAAACTAAAAATATCAATTTACTTACTGATCTAAATCAGTTTTATAAAAATCACTCGAAAAGCCGATTTTTGTCCGTTTTAACGCATAGTTTTGCATTAAACGTTTCTATAACCATCCCAACTCGAAATGACTTGATATTTTAACACAATACATGTTATTTACTGATTAAAATAGTGATCATGATCAGATTAGTGTAGTTTTTGTGTAAGTCACATAAATCATGAGATTTCACGTATTTTACAACCTTTAATGCACCAAGTACAACACGCAAAGCTAGAAAACAATATGACAAAGTTATATGTCACTAAACACTTTAAAATAACTTTATTTTAGTGTTTATAATCTGTCCAAAACTGATTTTTATTAAATCATATCTAAATCATCATTTCATGACCACAAATCATCATGCATGTTCAAGTAAATGCATCTAATGCACTCATACAACATCATCACCATCTTTTATGTTCTGATCATGCTCAAGAACACATATACATACATATACACGAAATGTTTACACCTACATAAACCTTCAAAAGCTCACTTTCTCATCAAATCCCTTTCTAAATCATGAAACACTTTTAGATCCTTATTTTATGACATTTTTGATTCATGCATGTATTCTATCATTCAAGAATCATATTATTCAAGAATCACTCAATCAAAAATCAAGACACAATCATATACACACACACAAAAACCTACGGCCATACATACATACACATACACACCCACGTTCATCTTGTACAAAAAAAACCCATTTGTTATTGTTTTCAAGTTTGTGTTTTATTCCAAGAACAAGAGAAACTTTTCAAGATCATCAACATCATTATGAACCAAGAACAAATTTAGAGAATGATTTTTATACCTTCAAGGTTCTTAGTGGATTTTTGACAAAAAATGATGATATGGAGCTTGGTTGATGCTTAAAACACCTTAAAATCACCTCTAGATCACCTTGGATTGAACTTTAATCTTCATGAACAAGCTAAATTTTTTAAATAAATGAGAGATGAAGAATTTTCTACTGATTTGTAAGAGAGAGAGAGTGAATGTTGAGTTTTGAATGATGTCTTGGGTTTATGAAAGAGATTGGAGAGTGTGATAATCATTAGTCATCCACCACCTCCCTTTTTAGCCAATAGATATATGAAAGAGGAGAGAGAAAGTGTTGTAGGGCTGCCATATGTTTCCCCCACACACATATATAATCGATTACATATGTATATATATACATATATATGTAAATCTTGGCCAAAAACTGGTATTTTACTGGATACCGGGTATTTTATCTAGCGTTTTAACCCGTTTTAGCGCGTTTTAAATTATTTTTAATGCTCTATAAAAATTAACCCGCCAAAATATTATTGAACAATATTTTATTTGCCTGGACTGGCTACGTTGCCGGTATTTGGCAGTATGCGCGCTGTGCTGCGCGGTACGTGCTTAAAATCGCAAAAATAGGGATTTATGCGTTTTTATTTATTTTTATCATTCTAAAGTAATAAACTCATCAAATTATTACTAAAATGATTATTAGTTGCCTTGACAGGCTGTGTTGACAGTATTTTGTCGGTACACGCGCTGCATCGCGCGGTACGCGCTTAAACTCGAAAAATAGAGTTTCTTAGCGTTTTAATTTATTTTTCCTCATGAATAGGATTAAAATTATTGTTCTAATCATAACAGACTATTTTTAGGATTTTAACACTAACCGGGTGGTCACCGACGTTCGTTTCTCATTTTATCCGTTACGCGATAAGCGTTTATCTTACCGTTGCCAACATAATTTTTATCAAAGTTTAATTTTACCAACTCATTAAATTTCACATATAAACATCATAACCAGTCAAATACAACCATGTTGTCTATTCGCAACACGTGTTACAAGTGTACGGTACGGTCTGAAAAGCCGGGTGTCACACCATCTACGGTAATCGAGTTAATAACAACATCTAATCTCTGAAATGTTTTTATATTCATATCTGGTAACTAAAACGTGTTAACAAACTTTGAACTCACCAGCGTTGTTTGATACACTTTTCTGCATGCTTGCAGGCTTTTAGATACATGTCATTGGAACTTGCTGTCTGGGATGCTGGAGTGGTCATGGGTCGAGATGCATGGAATCATGAGACCTAATGGCTTTTATACACTTGGGTTATGGAACTCTAATTAATGTAGTATGCTTCCGTTGAAATGTAAACAATGTTTTGTAACGATAATTTTAATAAATGAAAGTTTTGTTTGAAATGATGCTATGAGTTCAAAATGATTTGTGGCTAGATCCTAGTACGTCACACTCCTCGCGGGGTTTCCTGCTTGTGGTATTTTGGGGGTGTGACAACAACCGCCATACACAAACCCACACCATTCTGATAATGGAAAGTATATATAGAGAGAAGAACAAAATTACAAGTGATAAGCATAGATTGGTGAAGGAGAGTTGAGTTTCACGAAGAACAACAATGACCAGAGCTCCGTGGCGTCGGAAATAGGTCTCCGGCACTACCGTTCTGACCGATGGTCGCCCATCTCCATCGTTCAGAAGAGAGAGAACGAGAAGAGAGAGAAAGTGAAAAGGGAGAGAGATGAGAGTGGGGCGGTGACCGGGAAGATAGGGGGGCGGTGACCGGAGGGTCACCACCGTCACATCGCCACGACGTTCACCATCCCCGCCGTTCAGAAGAGAGATGAAGTGAACTCCGGTCACCACCGTCACAACTATAAACAAGCAATCTCCTGGTAACTCGTGTGTTAGTTTCTTTGACGGAGGAGATGGTCTTCGATTTCATCATCTATGTTCCAATCGAATCTCAGGCATTGTTGATTTTTGTTGAACTGAGTTATGATTCAGTAAACATATCGCAGGCATTATAGGATGGGGATGTTAAGACTTTGACCAACATCATCATCATAATTCTAAATAAAAAACTTGGCCCCACTTTAATTTATTTGTATTATATTAAGGGCATTTAGGTAATTTCACCTACACTTAACTGAGAAAACTAACCTTCATCTATGCTAGGGACCATGTTGGATCTGAGTTTCTTTTTGATTGTATTTTTGTTTGAAATTAAGATGGAAATGAAAGAGATGTGCAGCGGAATTAAGATGAAAGCAAACTTTGCATACAATCAAACGAGAGAAATACTTTTATCAAACATCTTTACACAATGAATCGAAAGATTGAATTTGTTTCAACAACGATTACAATGATGATGTAAGAATGCAAACTCCCCCTCAGCCAGAGCTCAGTAGTTTGTTCGTGCAAAGAAGACGATGTGATCAAAAGAGCTAATAGAACAGTACAAAGTACTGAACTATTTATAGGCACTTGCAAACCACTGAGCATCTTAGCTGACGTCACCATGAAAGTGACATCTAACCTCCTAACAAACTCTAACCTCTGATCTATACAAACACTGATGTACTAACTACTGCTATTACAATCTAATACATAAAAGACACATAAACAGCTGCTGCATCCTTCCACTGCTGTGAACCCAGCAGTGCTTGTCCGGATCAGCAGTACTTGACTCAAGACAGTAGATTGAGTCAGCAGAGCTTTGGTCTTCTATCAGTTTTTAACACTTGGCAGTAGATGCAAGGCAGCAGTTGTGGATCAGCACTTGGTAAGATCAGTAGATAGGAGATCAGCAGATACAAAGCCACTTTCAAGGGGAGAGATTTGCATGAACTAATCTGTAAACGTCTGCTTATTCTGGATCCACTGCTCTGATCCAGTTTTGGCTTTAATTATCTGTTCCTCTGATAGGGTTCAATCCCAACAATCTCCCCCTGGAACAGATAATGCCAAAACTCTTCATTATTTGTGGAAATCTTTATTGCCTCATCAACAGTTCCCTTATCTGACCTTTAAATTGTAATTCAAAGTCTAGGGCATCTGTATCTTCATCATCCCTGCTAAGTGGAAGATCAAGGAGATCCTGCAAATCTTCAAGACTCAGGCCAAGAGCTTGTTCCCTTGATATTTTCTCTACTACTCCACCAGACCTGAGCAAGGTCAATACGCAGGTCTGTTTGTCAGTTTCCCACTTTTGTATTTTTGAGCCTGGTGGGTTTCTTGGGAGATGTTTATTTGCAGAAGTATTTGGAGAGGCTGGCCTATTCATGGCTGGCTGAGCAGCACTTGCAGTTTGTTCCAATTCAAGATCTTCTTTTATCATTACTTCCATGCCTGCTTTTACAATGGCATCTCCAGCTAATAGATCTTGAATTGTTTCCATGCTCAACTGGTTTTTGCTCCTTCTTTTGTAGATGGCAGCACCAGCTGGAGCAGTGGTTCTTTTGACTTGCAGCTTTGGTGGTCTTTTAGAAACCTCTGCTTTAGAATAGTCAGGCTTTTGAGGAACTGTGGGATCTTTCTTTCTTAATTGTTCCAACTTTTTGTAAGTAGCCCTGACCACATCTTCTTTCCATCTAGCCACTTGTCTTTTGTTTCCATAATCAGCAGCAACCAGTTCCTCTTTCATTCTTTGCAGTTCTACCTGTTTGTCAGGTACATTCTTTTTAAACTTTGCCCAGTTAGGAGGAGTGTGAGTGACCTTCCTTTTGATCATGTCTTGAATTCTTGCAGCTTCATCTTCAAGCTCAGGAACAGTCCATTCTTTGTACATATATCTCTCTCCTTTGTACTTTTTGTGAGCCATGATGCTTTCAATGTAGTCTTTCTTCAGAGATTCAGCTGCTCTTTCAGAAATTTGTTGACTAACATTTTTTGCAAATTGCTCTAGGGATCTGACTTGTGTGAGCAGATATTGATAATTTCTTGAAATTTCTTTGTCAGACTTCCCTTGTGTGTTTCTTTTTGAGATATCCTCTGCTTGCTTGGCTTTGATTTCCAAGTATTCATCAACATTTTTAGGCCAAGGATATCCCTTTATTGATGGCAAACTCCTTTTGGCAGGGTCATCCTCATAGTAGAAGGATTTTATTTCATCTCTAACAGCTGCTAGTTCAAGAGGAAATTGAACACCTGCAGGAGGTAAGGGCTTGTACATTGGAACTGAAGAGAGAGGAACAGGTTTTGGTATTGTGACAAGAGCAAGAGATTTTGAAAATGTTTGTGGTGGTGATGTGTCATCATCTTTTAAAATTAGCCTTCTCCTTTTTGGTTTAGGAGAGACTGATGATGTTTTGGATGGAACAGTGGTGGTAGATGTTGTGGCAGTGGATTGTGATTGACTAACAGCTGTTGAAACAACTGGTGTTTCAACCACTGTTGTCATTACAACAGATGTTATAACATCTGCTGTCTTCTGCTGTATGTCAGCAGGTGTTGTTTTTGGTGGTGATGATGGTAAAGCGGTGGATATTGTGTGTGTTGAAGTGGTGTGTGTTGATGGAACAACTGTTTGGCAAGCAGTAGTTTTTGTAACTCCTGCTGCATCAGCTGTTTTGTATGGTGGTTTTTGAGCAGACTTTGAACGTCTGGTTGGAATGGATTTGGGTTGCCTCACTTTTCTAGTAGGCTTCTTCTTTTCCTCAACAGGATTTTCATGATCCTTTGACCCAGAAGTACCCTGATCTGGATGATCCATTCTGTCCACCCTGGCTTTCCTTTTGGCCTCTCTATCTCTTTTCACACTAGCAACTACTTCTGCTAGTGCATTTGTTGTCACATCAATCTTCTTGCTGCCATCTGGCAAAGGGATCTTTTTGGTCATGTTTGAATTCTCTGGTTCAAGATAAAGACCATCTTCTATACCCTTCCTTTTCCACTCCTTAATTTTCTCCCCCTTTTTGGCATTATCTTCTGGGAGTTGATAAATGTAGCGGACTTGTGGAGGAGCAGTGCCAGTGGTTTGCAAGATCTGAGTTTTGAGAGCCTTTAAGTCAGCCTGAGTGTTCTTGAACCTTGACTCCATTGCATTTCTCAGCTGTTGTACATGTTTTTCATGTTGCTGATCTGCTAATTGTGCTTGTTGTTGGAGAAAATATTGAAATAGATTCCAGAGCTCATTTGTAGCAGGTGCCCTTTGTGGAGCAGGTGCTTGAGGTGAAACAGCAGTTGATTGTACCTTCTGAACTTGTAACACCTGTTGTAGCATATTTTTGAGTTCTGCAACAGAGTTATCAAGTTTTGCAATGCGATCCGTCAATTTCTGGTACTTTAAACCATCACCCAAGTTAATGGGATCATCTGATTTCCCACTAGCAGTGGTTTTATCAGTGGTAGATGTAGGAAATATACTCCAAACATTAACCACTGATGCCCCTTTTTCTTGGTACTGGGGTCTTCTTCCTTCAACACTTGACAACCTTTTGATGTTGCCAGTAGGATAAATAAATCCACTGGTGGTTGGCAGAGGTGCTATAAAAGGAATTGCCTCCAAGGAAGTCTTATGAATGTAACCACTGTCCAAATGTAACCCAGTGGGTGTAACAGTTGTAGTGGCTGCTTCACTTGGATTACCACCAAGAGTTACTTGTAACTCAAGGGGTGTAACCTCCTCAGGTTGTGTTGGTGGGTTAGCAAAGATTGATACATCAGACCCAGTCAGTTGTTGAGGTATATTCTCATTAATAGGTGAGTGAGAAGGACTGGATAATGCCTGGTTCAAATCAATTGCATCCAACAGTGGTTTTATTGGTGAGGGAATTTTGGATGTGAGGATTGGTGTAGAAATAGGAAATGTCCCGGGCATTGGACTGTGGATGATAGAAACGAGTGTTTCCAGAGCATCATGATGTGGAGGCCCTATTTGTACAACCTGTTCTTTTTGTGAAGAAACAGGAGGAGTTTCGGTTATGGTTTGAGATATTTGTACCAACTGCTGTGAGGAAGTAGCAGCAGTGGTTTCTTGTGACTTTTGTGTTGTCACTGGCAGAAGCTCTGGTATCTCATCCTCCAGAGATGCCTTTTTGATGGTTTTGGGGGGTTTTTGTGTTTTTCTTTTTGTTGGCTTTTTGGTGATTTTAGGTGTGGGTTTCAAAACAGCGGTGCTGCTGCTTTGATCACCTTGAGCAGTGGGCTCAGCAGCAGATACCTGAGGAGCAGTTGTAACTGCTAAAATCTGCTCAGGCACCTCTGCTTGTGTTTTGCAAGGTGCTAACATTCTTGAAAAAGTTTCAGTTGTTAAACTGTTTATTTGAATAGAATCACCTTGGTTTATTACAGCTAAATCATCCTTACTGAATTTCTTTGCAAAATAGTAACTTAAAAACCTTGGAAACAGTAAGAATGATTTTGTTTCAACATTATTAACCAAATCTTTAAAAATTTCCCGAGAATAGTTAAAATTTTCGCCTTGAAGAATTGCATATCCCAGATTTTGAATCTTTAAAGGGATTTCATTGAAAGAAGTGGTTTTGTTTGAAACACATAATAGGAGGGAATGAAATAGAAATCTGGTTGCAGAAGGAAAATAACCTTTTTCTAAGGTAATTTTCTTCATCATTGTGGCTTCATACCCTCTCTCAATGAAGTCAGTTTGTAACTCGTTTTTAGTGAAAGAAATTTTACCTTCCTGATCACCGAGTTGAAAGACCTCTGAAATGGATTGTGGCGTGATTTGGACAGCTTTACCCTTTATAAGAGAGGTTATGGTGGTTGCAGTGTTTCCTTGTTTTTCAAGGGTTTCATTTTTCCAGAACTCCCTTTGGGTCGCCAAATAAATTGGTGCATCGGCAGTAAACAAAGTTTTGTACTTTGATTTTGCCATGAGATCAATGGTGGAATCGAAAATATTGGTGGTTCCTGGTTTTGTGAGAAGACCCAGGAGATTGTGAGATGGTTTATGTGGAATCTCAGTGGAGATTGCCTTTTGAGAGGCTGTTTTCGATGATGATTTGGATGAGGGTTTTGAAGATTTCTTTGATTTTGTCATTTTGAGGATGATTGATCGAAGAAATTTGTGAAGAAATGTGAAGAAAAACTGCTTTGAGAAGAGAATTTTTAAGAATTCAATTCGACAGTAAAACCCTGTTTTGGTGGTGAGTGGGGGATTTTATAGGGAAGAAAGTGAATGCTGAGGTGGCAGCCGTTACAAAAGGTCTGACCAATATGTACTGCCCACGTGACAACCCCTGATGAAAGTGAAGGACAGTACTTTGTGTGAAATGGACATATGAAGGCAGTGGTATGAAAGCAGTGGATGATTTTCACTATCAGTGGATAGCATATCAGTGGATAAGACACTGCTTTTGAACAACAGAGTTTATCAAATGAGAGGGCAGGGGTTGACTTTCAGCAGTGGACAGACTTTTGAAGTAGAACAGACTTTTGAACCATCAGTGGTTAATGGCAGACTTTTAAGGACTTTAATGAAAAATTTTCATTTTTAGCTATTTTTAAGGATGGAGTTTTGATTTTCTGAAAACATTTTGTTGCTTTTATTCATAGAAAAACAAGATGTTGCTTGTTATTCCATGTTCAGCATCCCAATTCTAGAGACCAAACTTTCAAAAGTGGCTGTATCAAGTGCTTTTGTGAGCACATCAGCCAGCTGGTCTTTAGTTGGGACATGATGCAGAGAAATCAAACCTTTTTCATAGCAGTCCCTCACAAAGTGATGTCTGATGTCGATGTGTTTGGTGGTTGAATGGGAAACTGGATTTTTGATGATATTTTCTGCTGCCTGACTGTCCAAGATGAGTGGTGTCTTTAAGGCAGTGATACCAAAATCCAGCAACTGATTTTGAAGCCACAGGAGTTGGGCTGTACAGCTTGCAGCAGCAATGTATTCAGCTTCAGCAGTGGATGTTGAAACAGCTGCTTGCTTTTTGCTTTGCCATGAAACTAAGCAATCACCTAGAAACTGGCACCCTCCTGATGTGGACTTCCTTGTGGTGTGACATCCAGCAAAGTCACTGTCTGAGAAACCTGAAAGCTTGATGTTCCCATTAGCTGGATACCAGATACCAAGTGTGGGAGCACCTTTTATGTATCTGAAGATCCTTTTTACAGCAATGAGATTTGATTTTCTGGGAGCTGATTGACTTCTTGCACAGACACATGTTGCAAACATGATGTCTGGTCTAGATGCAGTTAGGTACAATAAAGACCCAATCATGCGTCTATAAAGTGTTTGGTCAATCAGCTCATCTTTTTCATCAGACATGACCAGCTTATTTGTTGCCATGGGTGTGCTGCATGGTTTACAATCATTCATATCAAATTTGGTTAAAAGTTCTTTAGCATATTTGCTTTGATGAATGAAAGTTCCATTTTGCAATTGCTGTACTTGGAGACCAAGAAAGCATTGCAGCTCACCCATAGCACTCATTTCAAACTCAGCTGTCATGAGTTCTCTAAACTCTTCACACATTGAGTTACATGTGCTTCCAAAAATAATGTCATCCACATAAATCTGGACAATCATTAAATCCTTCCCTCTCCATTTTAAAAACAGTGTTTTATCAATGGTACCTCTTTTGAAACCATTTGAGAGTAGGAAGTTGGAAAGAGTTTCATACCAGGCCCTTGGTGCTTGTTTCAAGCCATACAAGGCTTTGTTTAGCCTGTAGACATGATCTGGATAAAATGGATCCTCAAAACCTGGAGGTTGACAAACATACACCTCTTCTTGAATTGTACCATAGAGGAAAGCACTTTTGATATCCATTTGAAACACCTTCATATTGTGGTTGACAGGAAAGGCCAGGAACAGTCTAATGGCTTCCAATCTTGCAACAGGGGCAAATGTTTCATCATAATCAATCCCCTCTTCCTGTCTGTAACCTTGAACCACAAGCCTGGCTTTGTTCTTGACAACAATACCCCTTTCATCAGTTTTGTTCTTGAAGACCCACTTTGTGCCAATGGGACTAACCTCTTCTGGCAGTGGTACAAGCTCCCATACTTGTTGTCTTTTAAACTGTTGGAGCTCCTCTTGCATGGCTTCTACCCAGCTGTTGTCTTTCAGTGCCTCTTGGTACTTGACTGGCTGATGGAGTGATAGAAAACCAGCAAAAAGACAAATGTTTTGGGTTTGGCTTCTTGTGAGCACCCCTTCATTTATGTTGCCAATGATTTGATCAGGTGGATGAGATCTCAAGAATATTAAATCTCCTTGGTATGGTATGATGGCATTGGTTGGTGAAGGCTGCAAATGTGTATCATCTGAGCTAACCACTGCTGGGGACTTTGATGAGCCAGCAGTGGTTTCAAAAGGTGGTGGTATAGGAGGTAATGAAGTGGACAACTGCTGACTTTTATCCATTGTTTGAGGACTTTTGTCAGCAGTGTTTGAGGATGTAGAAGCAGTGGTTGATGGGCTACTTTGGTCAACAACTGTTGAAGTAGCAGTGGTTGAGCTTTGACAACTGTTTTGAACAGCTGGTGCTTTTCCCTTTGTGGCAGACCTTTGAGGGATGATGATTTCATACCCATAGTCTGGTGTTGTATCTTCTGATGGACCTGCACTGTTAGTCTTGACAGCAGTATTTTCAAAAGTGAATTTTTCAAGATCAAACAGATCTGCAGGGTTTGCTGGGATTTTCATTGATGAAAGTTCATTGAACTTTACATTCAAGGTCTCCTCCACTGCCTTGGTCCGTGTATTGAACACTTTGTAGGCCTTGGCAGTGGTTGAGTATCCCAGATGATAACCACAATCAACTTTGGCTGCAAATTTTGAAATGGAATCTTTTAAGTTCAAAATAAAACATGGGCAGCCAAACACTTTGAAGTATGAGATCAGCGGTTTAATTTTATACAGAATTTCATAGGCAGTCTTTTTGTGCCTGGGGTTTATTAAAACTCTGTTCTGAACATAGCAAGCAGTGTTTACTGCCTCTGCCCAGAAAGTTAATGGCAAACCTGAATCTGCAAGCATGGTTCTGGCAGCCTCAATCAGAGTTCTGTTCTTCCTTTCCACTACCCCATTCTGCTCTAGTGTTCTTGGGATGCTGTACTGCCTTACAATCCCTTTCTTCACACAGAAGGCATCCAACTCCCTATTTTTGAATTCTGTGCCATTGTCACTCCTAAAGCTTTTCACTGGAAGGTCAAATTGCTTTTCAACCTGTATTACAAAGTCTTGCAAAATGCCTGCAGTTTCATCTTTTGAGTGCAAAAAGAAAGTCCATGTAAACCTAGAAAAGTCATCAACAATAACCAAACAATATTTTTTCTTTTTGAGGCTCATGACTTGAACTGGGCCAAACAGATCCATGTGTAGCATTTGCAAACACTGGGTTGTTTTGGACTCTTCAATGGACTTGTAAGAACTTTTATGATGTTTTCCTTTTAAACAGGAAATGCAATGTTCAGGACATGAAAACAATTTTTGTGGTAGGCCTCTCACCAAACCATTTCTTGAAATTTCTGTGATTGTCTTAAGATTTGTGTGTCCCAGCCTTCTGTGCCAAAGTTCTGTCTCTTTGTTAGAGGCAGCTGAGAACAGACAGGCATCAGCTCTGGGACACTCTTTTGACATGTCAACAACATAAACATTGCCACTTCTTTGAGCAACAAGTTTAGTTTGACCAGTTCTGATTATTGCTTCAATCTTTTTGACCATTTCTGGTCCAACAATCCTACAACAATCTTTTGTGAAGAATGACCCAAAACCCTTGTCACTCATTTGGGACACACTCAGAAGGTTGAATTTTAGATTGTCTATTAGATTGACATTTTCAAATTTTACTTTTCCAGACTCCACTGTACCCGACCCCAGAACTTTTCCTTTACTATTATTCCCAAAGGATATATCACCCCCTCCATGGATTTTAAAGTCTTTGAGGAGGGCTTTACATCCTGTCATGTGCCTGGAGCCTCCACTATCTACATACCAAAGACTATCAAAGCATGCAGAAGCTCCCTGCACATGAAGTAAAAGGATTAGTTCATTAAGGTCTCCAAAGCCAATAAGGCTTTGGATGGGGTCTCAACAGTGTCTGGGATGGATGCAAGATGATGGACAGTGGTTAGGTCAGGGGTTTGAACTGTTTTAGGACAGTGTTTTTCTAACCACTGTTGTGGGTCCTGACCAATCATCTGCTGGTAACCAAAAGGATGCTTGTTCACTTTGGGTTTAGAAGGCCTTTTGTAGGCCTCATAAACGTGAGGAATCCTTTGGTAAGACTGTTTTTCTCTGCCTTTTCTGAACTGATTGGCAGGGGGTGCATCAGTAACCTGAACATCTCTTTTGACAGATGTTTGGTTCAGCTGTTTTGTAACAGCTGTTTGAACTAGCACAAACAGTGGTTGTTTCTTGGTGAATTTGACAGATGTTGATGATGATGATGGACTCAAGGATGTTTTAGCAATGTACTCATTCTTTTTCACATCAAAGTTTTTGAGATACACACATGCTTGAGTTTTGTGGTTTGTTTTACCACAGACAATGCAACCTTCAGCTGAAACTATGACACTTGTTCTGTTTAAATCATAAGCTTTCAAGTGAAAACAATCTTTTGTTAGATGATTCCTTTTTTCACAGAATTCACAAAACAAGTTATCAATTTTTTTCTTTCTTCTTTCTCTTTTCAGACTCCTTTGCAGCAGAGGTTTTAACCACTGCTGGGATGTCCTTGAGAGGAATGACTTTAGCTTTTGGAGCCTTGACACCATCAATTGATGTAAAGTCCATTGGCTTGAAATTTTCAAGAATGTCACACTCATCAGACCATTTTGGTTTAAACTGGTATTCTTCAAGCTCCACAAAAGTAGAGGATTCCATTGGTCTGTCAAGTGTGATTTTGTTACCAAGCTTGTCAGTGATTTTCACTTCTTGGCCATTCTTGTTTTTGGGGATGAACTCAGTGGTTACACCAGTGGTTTGAACAGAGTTTTCAAAAGCAGTGTTTTCATCATCATGTTTTCTATACCCAACCCCAAACTTCACATTGCTTTTTCTCTGTTTTTCAAGCATAACCTCATATCCTTTGCAGGATTCCACCCATCTTTCACAAGTAATCTGGGCGGACTCCAACTCCTTTTTACAAACTTGGTATTTTTCTACCATAGTTTGAAGTTGGGTTTTGGTTATACTCTGCTCTTCTTTTAGACAGCTGTTCTCTTTTTCTTTTTCAGTCAATTTGTTTTTAAGTTCTTTTAAAGACCTTTCAAATTTGACCTCATCAGACAAGATTTTATCCCGAAGGTTTTCATTCACCTCTTTAATGTTAGCAAAAGCAATTATGCAATTGTCAGAACACAGTTTTTCAAGAACTTGAGGAGATACCTTGGCAGCTGCCATCATTGCACAATCACATTTATGATCTTCTTCATCATCAACTTTCACCTTCTTTTCACCAGCCTTTTCTTCTTTCTCTTCTTCTTTGTCCTCTACAGACCAAGGATCTGTCATTGGTTCAATCAGGGTACCTGAACTTTCTCCCAACAGTAGTTCACCAGCCACAGCAGTAACCACTGCTTCAGTCACCTCTTCCACTGTTTCAAAACACTGCTGTTCCTCCTCAGTTTCAACTCCCTCCTGTATTGACTCTAATGCCACCAAACAAAACTCATCACAAGAAGAATCATTAGAAGCATAGAGTGCAAAATTTTCATCATTAAGGTCTTCAGGCATACTGCTCCAGTCAACAAACCCTTGAGTGAAAAAACTTTGTTGATCTGGTTGTACTGCTGCTGGAGCAGTGGTTTGAGGTGCAACAGGTTGCACTTGTACCTGTGGAGCAGGGGTTTGAACATATTGGATTTGTGGAACAATAGTTTGGACATAATGTACTGGCACAGGGGCAGCAGCATAGTGAGCAGTGTTCACTTGAGCTGCTGGGGCATATTGGGCATAGTGCACAGTGTTTTGGTTTTGAGGTCTAGGATTTGAGCTAGGATGAGTAATTATGGGACCAGTAGTTTGACTCCTACATTCCCTAGCGAAATGTCCCAACCTATTACACTTATAGCACTTGATTTTCGATTTATCCAACCCAACCCTTAGATTCCCATGCAAACCTGGGAATTTTCGCCCTGTTCTTTTGTAGAACTTGCTAGTTCTGACACTTAGCAAAGCCAGTTGATGCAGGATGTCCATTTCCTCTAAATCAGTGGGATCAAAATGTTGCAAATCATTTAGTTCAAAACTTAAATTGTCTGACATCTGGTTTTCATTTGCAGTGAATGCATAACTAGCAGAGTGAGGATCAGGGTTGTTAAAATTTGCACCAGCAGTTATGTCAATGAAGTGATCAAAACCCTGATCCTTACCACTGCTCCCAGATTCTTCTTGACCCAGAAGAGCAGTATTACCGAAAGTGTAATCATCGGTAACTTTTCCTGACTCTTGTAACCTCCTTTTCTGGTTCAACTCCCTTTCGTAGGTCAGGAGTCGACCATGGAGTTGGGTCAAGGTCAGATCCTTGAATTCAGGTGAGTTTCGGGTGACAAAAGCTATGGTGTCCCATTTTTCTGGCAGTGACCTGAGGAACCTGCTATTTTGAGTTGAGTTTGTAAAAGTGGTGTTAACAAGCCTCAGTTCACTGATGAGACAGCTGAAACGCTCAAATTGTTGCGTTAGTGATTCACCTTTAACGTAGCAAAATGTTTCATACTGTTGGTTCAGGATTTCCCTATTGTTTTCTATCACTTCCTCAGTTCCCCCAAATTGTTCCTTAAGTGCGTCCCATAACTCTTTGGCACTGTTACAATGTAACAGTCCAGCATATATCTCATTGGGCAGCGCAGATGCTACGATGCTAAACACTTTAGCATCGAGTTCGATCTTTTGAAAGTCGGTTTCGGTATAATTTTCAACTGGTTTTGGAACGAACTTTTTAGCATCTTCAGCGCTTGGCACTGAAGGAACATGGGGACCATAAATGACAGATTTCCAACAACTTGTGCTTTGTTGAGCGAGGATGTGTCCCATCCTCCTCTGCCAGATGTTGTACTCATTTCTTTTTAGCATAGGTGGTTTAAAAAGCGAGCCGATGTTGTTTTTATCATCCTGAGATTGTGACGTCATTCTTGTTGTTTTACAGACACTGAGAAATCAACTTTAATGGTGATTAATCCTTGCTCTGTTTTTCAACGGACGAACAAACGATCAGTATCAACTGTTATGAGCTGAACTATTTACGTCAAAATGATTGTTAAATCAAATTTGACTGTCCTAGCTCTGATACCAATTGTTGGATCTGAGTTTCTTTTTTATTGTATTTTTGTTTGAAATTAAGATGGAAATGAAAGAGATGTGCAGCGGAATTAAGATGAAAGCAAACTTTGCATACAATCAAACGAGAGAAATACTTTTATCAAACATCTTTACACAATGAATCGAAAGATTGAATTTGTTTCAACAACGATTACAATGTTGATGTAAGAATGCAAACTCCCCCTCAGCCAGAGCTCGGTAGTTTGTCCGTGCAAAGAAGACGATGTGATCAAAAGAGCTAATAGAACAGTACAAAGTACTGAACTATTTATAGGCACTTGCAAACCACTGAGCATCTTAGCTGACGTCACCATGAAAGTGACATCTAACCTCCTAACAAACTCTAACCTCTGATCTATACAAACACTGATGTACTAACTACTGCTATTACAATCTAATACATAAAAGACACATAAACAGCTGCTGCATCCTTCCACTGTTGTGAACCCAGCAGTGCTTGTCCGGATCAGCAGTACTTGACTCAAGACAGTAGATTGAGTCAGCAGAGCTTTGGTCTTCTATCAGTTTTTAACACTTGGCAGTAGATGCAAGGCAGCAGTTGTGGATCAGCACTTGGTAAGATCAGTAGATAGGAGATCAGCAGATACAAAGCCACTTTCAAGGGGAGAGATTTGCATGAACTAATCTGTAAACGTCTGCTTATTCTGGATCCACTGCTCTGATCCAGTTTTGGCTTTAATTATCTGTTCCTCTGATAGGGTTCAATCCCAACAGACCATCCGAGAACGAATTTGTCAAAGTTGGGGACTATAGCTATAATTTGAAAATGTAGGGACTAAAGGTGAAATCGGAGCAAACCACAGGGACTATCCGGGCACCCCCAATATACAAAGAAGAAATCCCAAACATCCCCAATATTACAAAGAAAGAGGTCTCGACACCAAGTGCTCCAATCAATATCCATGTTGCCCGACCTATTCTTAATCCAGATGTAAAGCATCGAAATAGTTACTTCACAAACTTTAGAAACAGATATATAAAACTCTCTGACCCAAACCACCAGAAGAGTCCAAAACAATCTGCTTGTACATCAGATCCAACTTCTCAAATCCCGTAAAATCCCATTTGGACCAAGTAGAGATTCGTCTCCAATTATCTTTAGCGAAAGGGCAGTGCAAAAAGGAGTGTTCCGCGGACTCAACGACCCCCAGACAATCACACCCTGCAGAAACAACGTTTATACCTCGAGTGCTCAAGTTTTCGCCAACCCCAATTCATTGTTTGATTTATAGGTCACACATCATACTATTCTTCACGCCTAGTTATGGGGTTCTTTTTTCATACAGTAATATTAAGCTAATTTGCGTTGATGATTTATGAGACTGGATGCTTATTATGAACAAAAAATCTTTCATGATCCTAGCCGATATGGAGTTTACGTAGGTGTTACATATATAGTTTATTAGAATATTAAATGTATATTAAACTTTTATCATAAGACTATCTACTATAACAACCCAACCCAACTCAACCCAACCCAACCCAACCCAACCTTTTATTAAAAAATTAGTTTCTCTCTCTTCCACCTATACAATTCAACCTCATCCAACTTATCACTCTCATTCACACCCCAACCTAAACAAATATTTTATTATATAAATATGATAATAACTATTGTTTATTATACAAAAAAAATGTTTAATTATAAAAAGAAAAAGAAAAAATATTATAATAATCACTTGTAGATTGCAACCAACGTTTGCAGCAACGACCTGGTTGAGTAACTATTCCATATTTTTACATTTTAAAAATTAAAAAGTTATTTGTCTTATATACAAGTGGCAACCGGTTGCAAAAATAAATCATGATAGTGGATAGTCTAATGAAATTTTGAGATATGATGTGGGTTTTGAATTGTGTACTTAACTATTGTAAGTTATACGTTCAGTCTTACTGATTTACGTTTTATAAAGAATTAGTATTGATGATTTATATTAGAAATAGTAAAACAGGTGTTAAAATCAAAATTACTATACAATCTTCTTTCATTACAAAGCATGGAAAAAACCAAGCAATTTTCTTCTCTAGTGAATACGTTGTATTCAACTCGGACCCTCTTTCTCCACTTTGTGATTACAAACCTAGTTTAATCCATCATTCCAAAGTAGTTGTCAAAAAATTGTAACACATGGACACAACCCTAGCCGAATCCACCCCAATTTTGTTGGCGACTTGTCGTCCCCCACCCCCACCGACCCGGTTGCTTCCGGTGCCACTGCCACAACACCCTTCCAAATGTCACCTCAGCCATCCTTTGACAATGTCGTCACCCTCACCTCCACCATTGCCAACCCCAACATTGGCCATGGTGGTAGTTACTGGGTTTTGCATTCTTTTTATAAAATTTGTAGGCAACGAAATCATAAAAAATACATATATTAAATCTTCTATACAACACATCAAGGATCCATATGAAGTAAAAATAACTAAAAAAAAGCATTCATAGGGTGTTTAGAACTAAACTAAACATGTTAAAATAAATTACTGAGCTTTGATGTTTTTGATGTAGAGGATGAAATAACTAAAAGTTTTCTTTCAAAGTTATCTACACCGAACAATAATCTTACTCCAAGAAGATATTAATATTAAACCCACTTTGAAAGTAAAAAAACTAGTAGAATGAATGACAAAAAGCTTATTAACAATCACCACTAAAATGCAAGATTCAAAGTGGTTAATATCAAACTCGTTGAACATGACCACATATTGATATCAATCTCATATTTTGTTCAACCCCTAAGTTTTGTAATTAAGATTCAAAGTGATTGATATCAAACTTGGTTTGAGTATGAACTAGAGATATCAACCTTCCAAGAGACCATGTCCCATATTCTTCCTATATATTAATTTCCAACATGACGAGCAATAGTGTTGATTTTGACTTTTACATTTTAGCCACTTAGTTTTTTCACTCTTTCTTTCTAACATTTTCAGCCCTAAGTGTATATTATTGATTTGCCCTTCCTTCAACTAAAAATTACTTTTTTTTTATTCTTCATGTATATTAATTTCCAACAAACTTTTATTTTTAACTTACGTTATTCACTCCACAATTCACTATTGAATGAATAGATTCTGTTAAAATATGTCAAAGATGATTATAAAATAGTTTTTTCACTCTTTCTTTCTAACATTTTCAGCCCTAAGTGTATATTATTGATTTGCCCTTCCTTCAACTAAAAATTACTTTTTTTTTATTCTTCATGTATATTAATTTCCAACAAACTTTTATTTTTAACTTACGTTATTCACTCCACAATTCACTATTGAATGAATAGATTCTGTTAAAATATGTCAAAGATGATTATAAAACTAATTGTAGCAAATTGTTTGGTTCGATTCATGATGTAGACGAGCAACGTTTTTTTTCTTTTTGAAATATAGTTATTCTTTTTGGTAGAGTAGGTTATGCGAGTGTTGGTTTCATGACGAACACAACAACATCGATATCTATATAATCAAAACTCGTGTTAACGACTTTATTTTTTAGTTTTCTGTATTGGTTGTTATAACGAGTGCCGGTACCGTAATGAACTGAACTGATACCGACCAAATTTCCGTCGCGTAGCGCGGAGGGATCCCGCTAGTTCTATACAACTACAAATAGAAGTTGGATGATTAGTGCCATGCTGATTCATGGCTGCTAGCACCTGGTCATTGGTCAATTTTTTTTCAATTTTTTTTGTCTTTCAGTAAGTTTTTGTTTATTTTAGCCTTTATACCATTCAACATTTAGTATTGCCACATACAACCCTTTAATTTTCTAAAAACTTTTTAATTATTTTTACGTGCTTATATATAGTGTCGCTATATTCAAGTTGATTATTTTTTTTTTTAAATGGGTAGACTCAGATATAATAATTTTTTTTTTGTTTTTTTGTACGTTTTCAGTTGATCTACGCTTTTGCATAAATTTTATTTTACAACAATTCGGGTCAAATATAATATATTTTCATTAGACTTTATAAATTCGACTTACTTTACGTTTCGGCGCCACCGCAACGCACGGTACCATTTTTAACTTTAAAAACATAATTTTTTTTACTTATTTTTATGTACGTGTGAGTATAAGTTCAGGTTGGTGTTAAACGTAACTTTCTTTTGCAAATAAGTCTGGCCATATATAATAGGTTTCCGTGATTATTTTTATGTACATCTTCAGTTTATCTACGTTTTGATGTACCTTTTATTCAGAAACAATTCACGTCTTTACTTTACAAATCCAAGTTAATCTACATTTGGACCCTCCGAGAAATTTACTAGTTGACTACATGTGCCTCTTGTTACATTTTACATTATATCCAACAACCGCCCATAGGCCGGAGGGTATGGAGGGCGTCACCGTGCCACCTCACCTCCGATACCCCCCCCCCCCCCGACGCCACCACCCACACCCTGCAACTTAGACCGGGGCGCCATAGGTTGTCCGCCACCATGGTAACGGGGAAGAAGCTGTGTTCAGGTGGGGCCCACATGCATTTCATCCAATAAAATCTTTTTTTTTTTTTTTGTTTAATAGGGGCGTTATCCCACACCCTGCAGGTTAAGGAATGGCGTGATAAAACCCCCTGGCTGACGTGAATCTGACGTGACGCTGATGTGTCTAGGGGCTTTATCCCACACCCCATAACCTTATAATTGTATTGTAAAGAAACAACCTTATATGTAATCAAGACCCAATATATATAAGGTAGGTATGATGCTACAAAGATACTACAATTTTCAAAATAAGGCTACATGATGTGGTATAAAGCCTATAGGGGCTTTATCATGCCACCTCAGCGGCGCTTCAACATCACGTCACATAGGGGGCTTTAAAGCCATCTCTTTAACTTGCATGGAAGAGTTTAAAGCCCCTATAAAGCTCTCTATTAAACAAAATATAAAAATAAAAAATAAAGAGAAGAGATTTGATTGGTTGAAAAGAGTGGGCCCCACCTTCTTTCCCCTTTAACCGGCGTTAGTGCAATGGAGCCCTCCCCATAGCGCCCCCCTTTGGCGCCCGGGAGTGGCAATGGGGCGCTATAAGGCGTTAATGGCGCTTATGTGGCGGGAGGCTTTATACCACACCCCTGACCTAACTATGATCTCGATCCTTGAAGTGATTTTGAAAGCGGGTAAAGTAATATTTTAATTCCTATAAATACTCATCAATATTGGTAGCACCAACTTGTTAACCAGTTAGTTCATAATATGAACTTCATATTAATCTTATCGTTCCCATAGTTTTGATCCACTAGAGACAATTTATAACAACATTGTTATTCATAAATTTTAACATACTAACGTATTTCCTACATATACAAAAACCAAATGGGGGAATAGTGCAAGGCTGTCTGGCACTCCCCCATTGAACCAACACGTTTATTGTTTTATATCCATTTTAAAATTACGTTTTTGCCCCCAGCTCAAAATAAAATTACGTTTTTTGTCCTCATCTCAAAATTACGATCTTGCGCTCAATTCAAAATTACGACTTTGCCTGGCACTCTCCCATTGGACCAACCAGTTTATTATTTTATATCCATTCTAAAATCACGTTTTTGTCCCTCTTTAAAACTACGGTTTTGCTCCCAGCTCAAAATAAAATTACGCTTTTGTCCCCAGCTCAAAATTACGATTTTTCCCTTCATTCAAAATAAAATTGTGGTTTTGCCCTCAGCTCAGAATTACCTTTTCGCCCCCAGTTCAAAATAAAATTTTGTTTTTGCCCCCACTTAAAAATTATGATTTTGCCCTCTGTTCAAAAATGTGATTTTTCCCCGTTTAAAAATTGTGATTTCGCCCTCAATTCAAAATTACGTTTTTTCCCCAGTTCAAAATAAAATTATGTTTTTGCCCCCAACTCAAAATTACGATTTTGCCCTCGGTTCAAAATAAAATTGTGCTTTTGCCTCAAGCTTAAAATTATGATTGTGCCCTTAGTTCAAATTTATATTACGTTGTTACCTCAAGTTAAAATTTACGAATTTGCCCCTGTGAAAATTTACAATTTTGCCCCAGGTTCAAATTTACAGTACTGCCATTACTTTAGCTTTTGTTAAATTACGATTTTACCCCAGTCAAAAAATACAATTTTCCCTCAGTTAAAAATTACAATATTGCCATTGTTTTAGTTTTTTTTATCAAAACTATAAAAGTGTTTTGTTTTAATTGATTGACTCGATTTAATTGTTTTTCGTGTCAATAACCTGACTAACACTCGCTCATTATTCGTCCATCGCCCCGCAACGCGGGCGGGGCACCAACTAGTAACACATTAAAACATAACATAGGGAGGAAGAGTAAGTCTTTTGTCGTTTGTGTCTTTTTTTTTTACTTCATTTTATTTTGTATTTTTTGCATAGTATATTTTATGATTCTTCATTTAGTAACATAACTTTCGTTTTCTATAATTTGTGTCATAAAAGTTAAATAAGTTTAGTTTTTTTTACCTTTTGTTTTACGATTTTTTCCAGATTTTATTCTTCGCTCGGTTGCTACTAAGCATGGTGTTTGATAGTAGGAATGAGATTGGTACAGTACCCGTACAAGTACCGAAAATACTAGTACCGAATTTGAACAAAACTGAGTACAAAATACCATACCTAATATATGGTACGGGTATTTCGGTACGGTATCCGTTTCGGTACCACTTTGTTTTATTTAAGTTTTTGAGCACTCATACGATACTAAATAGGTAAAATCAGCATGAATACTAATATAGGTAAAATCAATACGAGTATCATAAATACCATAATACGAAATAAAACATAAACCCAAGCCCATAAGCCCAAGAACCCCCTATAAATACCTTCATCACCCTCATTTTCTCTTCATTTCTTACTTCGTTTTCTCTCTCTCCACACACCCATTCTCTCTAAACTCTCTATCAACTCTTTCCCTCTCAAGAAGATTCGGCCACCCTTCGACGGTGGTCTGGAGGCCATCCACGGCGGAGCCTCGGCGGCCGGCGACTTTCTGGTGACCGTTTTCCAGCCAAGAGTACACTTTTTTTACTAATTTCGACATTCCGAACACCATGGTGAGGTCTATTTTAGCTAATTCAAAGCGGTTGAAGAGATGTAAAACTCAGACAACTTTCCGGCCAAAATTTTGACGAACTCATTTTTAAGTTTTCTCTTCATACATGTCAAGATCGGGCTTTTAGGAGCCTCCACAAAAGTTTTCGGGTCAATCTATTTTCCGGTGAAATTCCGGTAAGATTCGTCTTGTTTTTGCTTTTAAATCTTGTTTTAAGAAAAGCTGTTCACCAAAACAATGTATTTTCTAAAGAATCAATCAATATGAAGAAATACATGATTTAAATGAAGTATATGTGTTTATTGTTTGGTACATATGCTTAAAAGATGTTAGATTGAACATGCAAGTATGGTTTTGTTATGTAATGAACCAAATCTGATTTTGAGTATGCTTTTATGTTTAAAAATGTTTTATAACTAGTCTTAAGCTCCCCGCGTTGCGGGGGGTGGGGGCGTAAAATCATGTTACTAACTGCGGGGCCGGGGGGCGTAAAACCATGCTAAGTAGCAACCGAACCACGACCAAAACTGAAAAAAACGTAAAACAAAAATACGATTTTTTTAACACCAAGTGACTGAGTGACGTAAAAAACTACCAAATACCATGCTAAATAGCAACCGAAAGAAAAAAAAACTAAGGAACCAAATGTGACCACCAAACACTGCGCTAAGTAGCAACCGAATGACGACCAAAATCAGGAAAAAGCGTAAAACCAAAATTAATAAAAATTTAAGCTTGTTTAACTTTTTTATGACAAAATTATAAAAATAAGAAATAAATATTTAAAACAAAAATGAAAAAATACCTATAGTTAAAAAAACCAAAAAAATAAAACACAAAAGACAAAATATGTTACTATTCATCATGATGTGATAAATTAATACATATATATATGAATGTGTATGGATGGAAACTACATTGCTTGGATGTGTTGGGTTAAAGATTAGTACACTAGATGTTAACAAATGAGTGGATTTATGCATGCATGTAAAGATGGTTTTAGGGCAGGTTATAAACTGAAATTTTATTATGTTTTTCCCTAACATAGCTCATGAAAATGTACGGATGTTTGAAGTATGATTCGGTGCCCTAAAAGGGGGTAAATGTGGAGATTTATTTATGCATGTGGGATCTAAGTTACAATCTGATTTTTATGAAGTAATGAAGTTTTATTTGTTATATAATATCTGGTCATAAAGTTATGATAGGAGATTTGGTGATTTGAATGGTTTATGAAGCTTATTTGGTGTTAAAAGTGTGCTAAATGTGTAGATTTAACATGCTATTGATGGATATTTTTAGATCTGAAAATAATGATGTATAATAATAGTATGTGGAGTCTAGAACTCAGGTTAATAAGTAGGAACATGGAAAAGATGGTTAAACACAAAACTATGTTGTGTAGCATGCTTGAAAAGCCGAATTAATGACAATTTTGTACATAAAATGGGTTTGTAAATGAGATCTGGCCTAGAACAGAAATTGTGATGTATTTCTAGTGGAAATAACTTATTATGAGGTATATGATAGTTTGAAAAAGTGTTTGGGTGTTATTGGTAACTTTCGAGGTCAAAACGGGGATATTTCGGTAAGTTTTTAGGGATGTAAAGGTCATGTATGATGAATCAGATTGGAACAGAATATTTGGACATGTTTTAAGAGGAAAAATTGTGATATAGGTTGTATGTTAGGATGATGAAGTGTATGGGTGAATATAGTGGTGTATATGCTTGTTTTGATGTTATTTCAAGATGAGAAGTGTAGCATGTTTTAGTAGATTTCGCATAGGAAACATTTTGTGTGAATGGCATGTGTGATGACTTAGTTGCTAAATGATGATTAACATGATGAGATTATGTGGATAAGATACTAAAGTTAGTCTGGATGCATGCAAATTGCCTTAGTGACATGTTGGGTTTCTTTAACCAAAGGTGCTAGATAATAGCAATGATTTTAACAAGATGTGATTAATTACTTATAATACAATAACACACCGGTCTTTGAGTCACCAATGGGTCATTTGTGTAATGGGTTTTATTTTAAAAGGAAATGTTTTATCGAGTCTAGTGAATTGGGTGAACAACTTGCATGATAAACTAGTAGTGTGATTATTAAAGTGTCCCTCATATATAGGGTGTTGATAGGTCGGGTATTATTTGGACGATTGTTGCTTAAAGCTATGGTTGCTGGTGAGTTTTCACGTCCCCTATTTAAATTATGTTTTAAAAAATATGGGAGAAACATGCTTTATATTGTTTTATTTGAGTTGACATGGTTAATAGACAACGTTATAGTGTAAGCTTGTTGGCCTTGAGTAAGGGCCTTTACTTACCTAATTGAGGGCTTATCCATGGAACTTTTCCGTGTCGCCATAATCATTAGCCTCTTGTGGGGGGGGGGGACAACTTATATTGATAGATCTATCGGGTTTTGACGAACCCAAGCTCGTAATTGGTCGCTCCGATTTTGGACAAGGAATATATGTTGAAAGAATTTTATAAGGGAAACAAAGAAAGTCTCGTTTTGATTATGGGCTCATGGTTGCGAAATTTCGTATTCCTTGCTAGTTTACGATGTTACACGTTGGTCTAGAGTTGTCATGTCTTTTAAAACTGGAAAATATTTTTGTTATTTAATTCGAAATTAAACTTGTGAACTCACTAACCTTTGTGTTGACACGTTTTAACATGTTTTCTCAGGTATTTTGGCAATGACACAGATGGAATAGGTGGAACCTTTGTTTGAAAGGCGTTCAAATTCAATAGCTGAAATC
The DNA here is from genome assembly GCA_030545235.1 of Helianthus tuberosus. NCBI lineage: Eukaryota > Viridiplantae > Streptophyta > Magnoliopsida > Asterales > Asteraceae > Helianthus > Helianthus tuberosus. Next base: position 188,472,494 of record CM060357.1, on the reverse strand, counting down.
CATCATGTCACCTTTATATTCTACTTTTTTTAAGTGCGACGGTGGATGTCGATTACTACATCAGACCAATCAAATTCCCCACATTCACTATTCCTATTATCATAGGCTTGATAGGGGGTGTAAATGTTCTCTTTTCTCTCATTTATCAATGTGGAGGTGCGATTTTCTACTAGTGATCTATAACCTTCAAGACTCATTTTACCATCAATGGTTTCCCTTGTTTGCTGACCCCCTTTTATGTGTGAAACAATTTCCATGTATACTCAAGAGGGATCGAGTTTCTTTTTGAGCTTTGCATCGAACCGAGGCTTGTAATCTGAATGAAACATCTCAAAGTGACTTCCTTTGATCTAATTGAACTTTGCAATGCTATTGATCCAATGTGAGAACTTCTTCTTACCTCATGAAATCTCTCAAAAAACGAACTTTCCAACGTGCCATCTTGCAACAACAGAAACTCTTGGTAAGTTAATACAAGAGGATATCTTTCTATAGGAATTGCAACCAACAAATTTGGGATATCCCTGTCCTCAAAATTGAACTCTGCTCGAGGACATGAAACATTGTCAAAAAAATCGAATCTTGATGTCAGAATACATAATCATTGTATGGAAAGATTAACAACAATAATAAAAGATATCGGAATTTGGTATATGTGGACCTTGCAAATTGGGACAAATGATTCTTCACATAAGAGCACAACCTAGGGTTTAGTTTCAAAAAGAGTTGTCTTAGAACAGTTGGCTTGGTACTTTTAGAATCATCAACATCCTTAATTCGGCTGCATTCTGCTTCATTATGCTCTTCGGAAAGAACACGGAAAATACGTTCGTTTTCGAGCAGTTTCATGGTCAAAACTATCCTTTTGCCAGTTCCCAATCGACCGATTATGAAGGAGCGTTTACTAATGAGAATTATACACATCTACTCATGGGTGAGTTGGAATGGAAGGTGATGACCATTGTTGGAAAGCAAACTTTTCACCACCTTACTTGACAAGGTGTAGAAATTCATAAGTAATAAGCTCTCACTTATTTTTAAATTTTCAAGATAGTTTATGCCAGGAGTCACTTCGCTCTGGTATATATTGAATTCTTCAGAGGAGGGCCAACTTAATGGAAGTTCGCGATTCCTGCAGAAATAAGAAGGAAATAGAAGTAACATCACCTCTTAAGATTAAAAAGATCGAGTCAGCAAAGTATCATAACCCACACGATGTTTCTTTGTGCAACGTCTAATATATTCATCACTGTATGTCGTCGACAATATGGACTCGAGTCGTTCAATGAGTTGGGCAATATGCTCCCACTGCGATACATCCCAAACCTTAATGGCTTGTAGGTACCTACACTCCTTGATTATGTCCACTGACTAAACAACATGAATACCTTCAACCTGTTGAGAGGCGGCTTTATTTTTTAGACGCCAACCGATAGAAACTTTATTTTTTAGATGCCAACTAAGGATTATGAAATGGACATCAGCAAACCGATTAAGAGAAAGTAAATGTTGACTTAAGAAAGGAAATAATATCATTTGTACTGATATGAAAGTGTCAAACTAGATTATGACCTAAAAGACAATATGCAAGATGCCAGATGCTGAAAACCTCTTAACAATCAGTACTTGAAAGACAACAAAAAAGGAAAAAAACAATAATTCCATGCAAAAGGTTTTGGTTAGAAGAAGAAACATTTGAAGCCCATATATGGCTTGACAACAATCCATGTACAACGGCCCATAAATAATTTGTTGGAATCAAGCATCACATGAATAATTTTTTGGTGAAACAATTGGGTCATCCCCTTTTAGTTGTTTCGAGGCTCAATCTTATGTTATATTTTTTTTTTATGTTTGATGATGTTTTCTATTTTTTTAAAACAAGTGCCTTAATAAGGAATATGTAACCATGCATAACCGAATTAATTAATGCAAATGCCTCATTAAATTTATTTATATTTATTGACAACCTATATATATAGCTTGTATTAAACTAACCAAAGTAAAACACATTAAATGATTGTCCACCAATCACAATCTGCTTTTGATTCAAATTTGACAGTCTAGAGGTGCACAAACAGGTGTAAAAATCCCAACCGTGTTCGGCTTGAAAACGGTTCAGTTTGGTCAACAAAAGTCAAAACCAGACTAGTTTTAACCGACGTTTGGCCTATTTTTTACTGGTTTCGGTTTCGTTTACCGGTTTTGGTGGTAAGAGTTACAAACCTACGGTTCCAAATTGGTTTCTACATAATCGGTTTCAAACCGATTTGGTTTCGGTTTGATTCTCAGGGCGGTTTGGTTAACTGGCCCACACATACGATCCAGAAAAACAAACATATGGATGGGTTTAGAAGCCATGCATGGGTAAATAAACATTAATAAATTATCATGATAATCGATGTTATATTCAATGAATCTAAAACAAGTAAGACCTAGTATTCATAGAGGTTAGGTTCTGATCTTGAATCTCACTAAGAGAACATGAAAACACTATCTGCTTTAGCTGGGTTTTCCCTCTTTCCATACGATCAATTTCTGAAACATCAAGTGAAAATAAGAAATACAAAACCAAAGGATTTCTTAAAGCATCGTAAATGACACAAGGTTTTCTAGTTCACAATAGAGTGTAGATAAGATGAAGACAATGATGATTAGAACTATTTTGATAGACGGACCGGACCAGCCGGTTTAACCGACCGGACAAGGATTCGCTTACACAGGCGGTCAGGTTGGCATACCTTAAACCGTTATGCTAAGAACCAGTCGGTTTAAGAGTAAACCCGGTTCAACCGTCAACCCGTTTTTTGTGTTGCTTTGATTTTTATAAAGAGTAGAGGGGACCTACGTTTCTTTATCTAACTGATGTGGGACTTCTCAATATGCATAAAGTGAAAGAGCCTTTGGGTTTTATGGTTTAGATAAGGTGGGATACAACATACAATCTTAGTTTGGTTAAAGTTCTTGCCTCGTTAAGTATATAGATCCTGTAAGGACTTGATTCAAGCTTACTAGGACTTCCTTTGAGGAAGATAGCATCAAATTGGGGGAAGTAAAAACCACTTGAATCCCTGATAAATAAACTACTATTAAAACTTTAAACCGGCCTTGAGGGACTGTATCCCTGCTGACTCAGACCAATATGTCCGAGGTGTAACGCCTGCGTCCCTAGACTTTTACCTTTTGTCACTTTTAGCCCCTGTACTATATGCAACTTGTCACTTTTGAGGCTTTTGATGCTTGAAACTTTGTGAATCTATTATGCTATGAGACTATGATTCTATGATTCTTGATGCTTGATACTATGGAGACTATAATGCTATGATACTATGATTCTATGAGGCTTGATTCTATGATTCTTGATACTTGGAAGCTAGATTCTTGACTCTTGATACTTTGGTGCTTGACTCTTGAGGCTCATGAAACTTGATACTTGGTTGAACGAGTGACTGAAGTCTTGTCACTGGCGGAAACTATGAAAACTATGGAAACTTTTGTGTTAATAATATAATCTAGTTAAGTGATACTATTACCCTATAATACGCAACGCAAATCTAACTCACAAAACGAATCAAAGACGGTTAAACGGAAAGGATGGGATTGACCGAATGGCAATCCGATCGGATGACCATCCGATCGGATAACCAACTGATCGGATGGCCATTCGACCGAGGTGCCATCCGATCCGTGCACACTGCCTCACACTCTCTCCCTCACACTATAAATAGGCCTGTCACATCATTCTCACTGATGTGACAGCCTCACTCGATCCAGACGCACTCACTCCTACTTTTCTTCATTTCTCGACGATTTCGGTACGTTTTACACTATATTCTTGTACAACCTTGATCTACACGTTATTCTCTTCATGCTTCTCTTTCGAAATCTCACTTTTCACCGTGAAATCTCTGAGATTTGAGCTCTTGAGGGTGACGTCACCATGGTGACTTGTACTAAACTGTTGAGTGATGTCATTCTGTTCAAGACCTAGCTCAGATCTAAGGAATTTCATGTGTTTTACACTAAATATTTACCAAATCTAGACTTTTCAACTAAAACTTATGTTCATCTTCATATGTTCTTAAACTTTTCACTTAAAACGGTGAGAATCCGAATCTGAACGGGCTAAAGACTTGATGATTAGTCTTGAGTCGGCTTGGAAAAGGGATTATGGCCGGAGAAGATGACCGGAGTACGGATTCCGACATAAACACTGCCAAGAACAGACGACTGGACGGACTAGGGGTGATTCCCAACCGATCAGAACGGTTGTACATTGGTGAGTTTACCAAATACGTACCAAGTCGTCGCCGTTTAATCAGAAACTTAGAAACTTTACAAGTTTGGGAACGGGACAAGGACAACCCGATCGAGTGGCAATCCGATCGGATAGCCATCCGATCGAACAACCATCCGATCAAGTGACACTTACCTCTTAACCCTAAACACTTTGATACCTTGAATCTTTGATCGTCGAATGGCAATCTGATCGGATAGCCATCCGATCGAACTGCCATCCGATCAAAGTCACAATGTGCCTTGGAACCTTTCAACACCTATAAACTTTTTCAGAAACTTGAACACTTGGTATCAATTTGGAATCATGACACTTGAATCGAATGACCATTCAATCGAATGGCCATCCGAACGGATGACCATCCGATCGGATGGCAATCCGTCTCTCACTCACAACAGTCACATCAATCGAATGGCAATCCGATCGAATAGCCATCCGATCGAACTGCCATCCGATCCAGTGACTGACTCGACACTTTGCGCAATCTCGTTATCTTGCCCGACTCTTATCTGTTGTAATCTAATCAGGCTAAACCTAAAGAGCTCCCTTTGATCCAATAACAGTTAATTTGTTAAGCAATCACTGTGAGTATACTCGATCCCTTTTTGTTTTAAACTTTGGGATGCGACATGTATTCTATTAACTATGATACTTGAGACTTTTGGAAACTAAACTCTATCTATGTGTATGTGAAACTTGTGATTCTTGTATTCTATTTGTGCTATGTGGACGTTTAATCCAGGGTGTGTAGTTCCGCCTTAACAATAGTAGCGCTATAGGAGATGCACCTCCCCATTATTCTCGGGGGTATTGTTAGGAGGATTCTAGTTTTCCTTGAGACTTGGGAAAACAGCAAAGCATCGGGATACTTGGGCTATCACTTGTTGGACTGCGAAGACTAGCATGGCTGAAACTATTTTGTTACATTACATATGGATATGAGACTTTTAATCTATTATGCTATTATTCAAACTTGTATACTCGCCGGTACATTCTTGTACTGACTCTATTTTAATACATGTTGCAGGCTGACAGGATGCTAGGATTCTTGGAATCAAGCTAGGATGATGCTTAGAAACTCATCTAGATAATTAAGTTATGAACAATATTTGAGACTTGATGTACTTTGATACCTTGTGATGGTTGTTTGATCTTAGACAATGTTTGAATCAATCTAATTTATGATGAAGCTATTTAGTGTTATGGAATCTCATGAGCAATCTGAACGCTTAGTGCTCACACCCTGATGTTTCCGCCATCGGTTGGGGTGTGACACGAGGGTAGCGTTGTCTCCAAAAGAGGGACGTGCCACATTTTGCATTAATAACTTACTTAATTATCTTTCAATATTCTGGTCTTGCGGGACTGTATCCCTGCTGACTCAGACCAATATGGCTGAGGGTTGCGTTGCCTCCAAAAGAAGGACATGCTACTATAACTAAGATAATCTCTTAAAAAACCCAAAATGCGGAAATCATCAAATGATACATAAAAGATGAGTCGGAACCAAGTGATTCTTTTTTGTTTGTTTATTTTAGTTTCTTTCTTTATTTTTACTTGTTTAAAAACTTTTTTCTCAAAATTTGGGTTGATTAGACGTTGACGATAAACCGATATTAAAAGCTCTTGTGTCCTTGGACGACCTCGGTATCTTACCATCACTATACTACGCCAACGATGAGTGCACTTGCCCTAACGTGTTGTAGAGAGTGATAGTGTTATATCGTGTTTTATAAATTTAAAGCTTGATAAATGAAGGATCGTGAAACGACCTAACGAGTCAATCAGAAGAGTGCTCAGACAGAATCAGAGGCGGAATTCATTGATTCTGTCTTTGTTTAGCTTGTATTCACTATTAACTGTCTCGTTTATTGATCTTGAAATGATTTACAGTACGGAGACACTTCGACAGCACCTCGGCGTCGGAAACAAGAAGGTTACAAATGAACTAGCACACAAGGTATATATAGTGGTTGCTATTTCGTTTGAAGGTGACCAATGTCAGTTCAAACGAAATTACACATGGTGATTTCGTTTGAACTTGCACATTAGACTTTCAAACAAAATTACCTCCAATCCACATAAATTCTTCCCTATTTCTCGTATAACGCACCCTATTCTAACAATAGTAATACACGACTCGATACAAGACGAAGTCGACAGACGTATGCACTAACAGACTCCCCCTCGGATGTTGACGAGTCTGAAGTATTGAGTCTTCGCATCTTCAGTCTTTATCAGTCTCTGGGCTTCTCGAACTTCTCTTCTAATCCAAGACTCGAACGAAGATGAAGTCGGCAGACAACTGCACCAACAGACTCCCCCTTGAATGTTGACGGAATCTTCAGTGACAGTCTTCAACATGACGACTCTTCAATCTTGATCGGTCTCCTTTCTTTCTTAGCATGTACCAGAATCTTCTCTTTGACTTTAACCTCGTCAGACTCCCCCTCTCATCATGATGGGATCGCCATCTGGAATTAGCTATCACCTTGAGATCAATCCCTGGCTTTAGTTCTATTCAGCTCAATTCCTGCATACATTTTCTCACCAAAACATAAGTTTTTACTTAAATCAATAAGAAAAACTTACTAGTAATAGTTACATCAAGTTCAAATTAATGACCCTGATTAACTAATGTCAACTATTTTCTTAAATCAAAATTTTTCAATTCAGCACATACACTCCCAAACCAGTTCATCCTGTTTAGCACTTGGAATTTTGAATATCATCTCTCCATCATCAGTTGTCAAAAATCTTTTTGTATATTTAAAAATTTATGCTAAAACATAGGGGTGTTCAAGATCGGATAATCCGCTTTTCGGATATCCGAAAATCGGATATCCGAAAATTTCGGATAGTGAATATTGACATCCGAATCCGAAGATATCCGAAATTTCGGATTCGGATTCGGATATCGAAACGGATATCCGAACTTAAAAAAAAAACAAAAAATCTGTTTTCTAATTATATCAAAACTAAACCTGTTTCGTATCCAATTTTCCAAGTTTATAATATCTAAAACATTCAACAAACTGATATTAAAATCCAAGCTTAAGAAGTTCAAAGTTTCAAAACAACCAGGCACCACAACATATTCACAACAATCCAAAGTTTTAAACAACTAAACATTCAAAACTAAGACATAAATTCCAAAAGTAGTTCTTATAATAAAAACAATAAATCCAGCCACAAGCACTTGTAAACATCCAATATTCATCCCTTGTAAACCAAGCATCCAATATTCAACCTTGTAAACCTGCGATAACATAACATATATTATATATATGTACAATATATCAGTAATACATATTTATATAAGTGTAAACTTGCAATAACATACTATATTATAATATTGAACACATGGATGGACAATGGAAACAAAAATATAAGGTTGAACATTAGCCATAACTTAATAGAAAACCCATAAGAAATTCCAAACCTTTTTCAAAATTTCACACATAGAAGCTAGGGTTCATGGATCTGAAGCAAACCCAGTTCAGATTGTCAAGATAACTTCAGTTTTCGTTTCATCGCTTCACCAACAATTTGTATAGCAAATTAGGGATATAACAATTTGGGGTTTTCAAGAAACTAAACTGCAAGATTTGAGCCTTTTATAGATTTGTTAGATTTGAACAATTCTAAACTGATGAATAACCATTAAAATGTTAGATTTGTTACCTTTTGTAGTAGAAATTAAAAGTTTCCTGATGAAGATGTGAACTCAAAAACCACCAAGTATCTACAATCGATTACCATGTAGAGGTTAGATACTGATATACATCTTAAAGATGAGAAATCAAACCTTTCGTGACCGAATAAACCGAGACAGATGACGAGGAGAGTGGCGTCCGATCAGTGAAATCAATCAGATCGAACCTTTCATTGGCCGGAGATGGAATGTGGAAGAAAGGTGAGGTCGAAGGTGGGAGAAGGGGGCGACCTATGGTGTGAACACTGAACAAGAAACCCTAACTTTTCAATCTGTGCGTATACTATCTGTCATATTTTAGTCTTAATGACTAAATGTATCCATTAACATATTTCTAAAATGGGTAATGGGCCATTGGGCCGTAATGCATATAACCCATAAACATATTTGTTTTTTAAGTTTCGGATTCGGATAATCCGAATATCCGAAATTTTTTAGAATTAACATCCGAATCCGAATCCGAACTTTCGGATTATCCGATTTTCGGATATCTGAAAATTCGGATATCCGAAATTTCGGATATTTCGGATACGGGTTTTCGGATAATTCGGATTCGGTTTCGGATTCGGATTTTTTTGAACACCCCTACTAAAACACACCAAAAATCTTTTTGGATTTTTTAATGAAATAAAATGCAATAAAGAAATATATACAAACAATATTTTTGTAAGCTTGTGTAAGAGGATCATATCAGATTACGTGACCAATCACTAGCACCGTTAAGCTTTAAACATTTTAAGCTCTAAACGATTCACATTGATTGACGATATTGTTGTCCACTTAAACTCAATCTAAAAACTTTCAAAATGCTTACCGATACATTAAGGTATATTAATTTTGCACTAAATTCTTATGGACCCCACGATCTCAGCATATCCCCTCATCATGCAATACACTGACTCAAGTAATGCCTTTAAACTTTTATCAACTGTGATTTGTGCGAAAACAAAGCAGAATGTTTAAACATTAACAATCAGGTCGATACTTCCGTACGCAGAGAAAGTCCAATGTTTAAACAAAATAAGAAAAATAAAACAAGTTGAAGTTGTTTAGGCTTTAACCACCAGATCGATACTCCCGTATACGCAGAGGTGATCCAAAGCTTAAACGAAACACCAAAGAAAATAAAGCAGAATGTTTAGCAATAACATCCAGGTCGATACTCACGTATACGCAGAGGATGTCCAATACTTAAACAAAATAAAGAAATAAAACAAGTTTAAATCTTTGCAAAATAAAATGCACAATCACAGCGACTTTTCAGCAAAGTTGTGAAAGTTCACAAACTTAACCAGTTTTATGTCTTTCGACAATCAGCGATTACTGAGTAGGCACACAATCAAGAAGGACAAAACTAAGTACTATGCTTTTGACCATGTTTCTCACTAGAACTAGGCTTTTTCATTTTAGGTTTGTATCGTTATCGCAAATCTACTAGTCTAGCTGAGCCTATCGTCACATCTTTAGTGAGACCGTTTATCACATTTTATCATTCCATTTCTTTAGCATGCTGTGACTGTCCAACTGATCTACTATCATTTCCTCTTTTTACAACAAAACTCATATTTGCAATTTTTCAATGTTTTTGGAATTTTTTAAATTTTCTAATTTTTTTTAAAATTTTTACTCCCCCTAAAATCCAAATATGTCTCAATTTTGATTTTCTGAGAAAATTTGAAAATAAACTGTACAAGGAAAGGTGACAACATGATGAGAATTACTTCAATTCTCCATCCACTTGGCTTAAACAATCAGAACTCCCCCTGACAACAAAACATTTTCCCATAGTGATTTCAAAACACTTAAGTTTGTTTTAATCAAAATGGTTTTTCCGGAAAATTAGTTTTGTGAGTCATTTTTCAAACATGGGGATCATTCATCACCTTGTTTTCTTCAACCACTTGTCTGATTTTACATTTCCCAATTTTCTTAACACAAACACATGTAGAAAATCAAGTACAACTTAATGTCCCTGATTTACCACTTGTAAGTCGAAATATCACTTTCGTGAATTTCTCAAGAAAGATGCCGATTCCTGTTCCACTCTTACCAACCTGGAAGCTCCGGCAAGTCACGTTTTTCATTTAAACAAATTCACCCAAGCCTGACGGTCCTTGGGTGATTTTGAATTCTTGTTCAACAATGGTTGAAAATTTGCATCATCCATTGTTAGACCAGAATTCTCAATTTTTACCTCAACACACGGCTCTTTTGGTTTTACCACACCAGATTCATTGCCTGAACTTGGCTTGTCTGACTTTGATAAGTCAGATTCATTGCCAATACGTGGCTCCTTTGTTTCAAAAGAAACAAATTCATCACCACCAACTTTCTCTTTCTTTATTCTCTCCTCTGTCCTCAAATTTGTATCTGATGAATTCGTTTTGCTTGATTTGTCATTCTTTGGCGAGCAAGACAATTTATCAGAACTTTTATCTGTTTTACCAGTTGTATCCGAGGACAAAATCCTTTCGAGATACTCTCGTGCTTTCTTTCTCTTTTTCCTCAGTCTGTCTTTCTGCCCCTGTGAAAGCTTTACTTTCTGTTCATGAACTTTCTGTTCTTGAACATTAGGTTCTTGAAGTTTCTGTTCTTTGGGCTTGACATTGACTGGTTTCTTTGCCAATTTCTGAGAATCAGCCCTCGATCTTTTCTTTGATCTCATTGGGCAATCTTTGGCAATGTGACCTTTGATTTGGCAATTATAGCATCTCCTCGTCTCATAACTCCAACTCTGGAAGTTAACAGCAATGTGTCCTTGATAACCGCATCTGTAACACACTTTGTTATCGTACCAATCACCATCTTCAGTCCAAACATTCAGATCATAGCATTGTTTGGCTTGGTGATAATCATTTCTTCTCTTGTTTGCTGGATTTGGCTTTTGAGCACTGTGGTCAAACCTGCACCACTTATTACCAACAATATTTGAGTTTTCATTTTTCAATTTTTGTGATTTTTGATTGCGATTGGATGATTGATCTGATGAGCTTTTATTATCTTTTTGAACATTTTTCATAATTTTTACATTTTGTTTTTGTTCTGCATTCTTCTTCAAAGGTTTCTGTTTTGAACATTCACCTTTTTCAGTCGATTGCAAAACAGTTTTCTGAAACTTTTCTTTTAAATTCAAAAACAATTTATTTTTCTGAATTTTTTCTTTTTCATCATCAGATTTCTCATCACAATCTTCAATTTTGACTTGGTCAAAATTTGTGACATTGTCACTTATTGGAACAGAATTGATCGGTTTTGGACAGACATGTGATGTAGAATTCACAAAACCTTTCAATTTATTCTCAAGCTCATCAATTTTTTTTCGAGCAATTTCAGCTTCATTTTCAAGCCGAATGATTTTCTGAAGATGAGAATTTATTTCAATCTGTTTTTAAGATTATTTTTAAAAATAACAGATTTTTCATCTTCTAAAACCTTCATTTGACTTTGAAAATCTTTTTCAATTTTTAATTTTTCATCTTCAAAAACTTTTTCTTTTTCTTTTAAAATTTTGTTTTCTAATGTCAAACTGTTCAAACCACTCAACAGTTTGACATTTTCAGATTTCAACTTCTCAAAATTTTCTTGCAAAACAAGAATCTGTTTATCATCAGATTTCTTCTCATCCTTCATCTTTTTGACTTCCAATGTCAAACTTTCCGCATCCTTCAAGAGTTTGACATTGTCAGTTTCAAATTTATCACATTTAGAGCATACTGATTCAGAATTCGAAGATCCAATCTTCATAGATTCTTCATTCTTTGGATTTTCCATTATCTCTGTCTTGTATGTTCCTGCACAAAAAATTTTAACAAAATCCAGAGGATTCAAATTATTATCAATGTAACATCCTCTCTTATTGTCATATCTCATGATTCTTTGTGCAGCAAAACATATACAAATTCTTTTATCTATTTCAGTAAGTACATCCAAATTTATTTTATCAAGATTCCCCAAATTCATTTCATCTAGACTCCCTTTTATTTTATTCATCAATTTTTTCTTCTTCTCATAATTTTCATCACTGTTCATTTTAAGTTTATTGATGAAATCAGATGGATGTAATTTTGAAAATTTAAGCTCTTGTTTCATCTTTTTCAATACATCATCCCATTCAGCAGGTAATGCATCTGCAAGCTTTGATACTTTTTCAGCATCTGTCAACTTTATCTCAAACCTTTCCAATTTGTCCATTAAGTAATCAAATCTGCTTTTCATCTCTTTCACAGTCTCATTCTTTTTACACACAAAATCTTTAAGTCTGAGACTCCAAATATGTTTATCATCTTGTTCATACATGCTTACTCTACACCAACCATATCCACTATTTATTCTTTCAACATACTCATTTTCTTTTTCATCAAACATTTTTTCCATATTTCAAAAACAACCTGTTCAAACGAAATACCAAGTTCAAACTAGATCCCCTTTCAAACGGAATACCTTTCTCAAACGAAATATCTATCTTCAAACAAAACCCCTTCACACCAATCTCAAACGAAATTATACCATTCAAACGAAATCACCTTATTTCGTTTGAAGAACCACAAGTTCAAACGGAATTGGAACAATGTACTCTTTCAAACGAAATCAGTATGCCCCTTCAAACGAAATCACAATAAAAGTACTCTCTCAAACGAAATCAACAAACATGTTCAAACGAAATCAGGAACAATGAGTGATTTCAAACGAAATTAATAAGTCAGCTCAAACGAAATTACCATGATGTCATACTTTCGGTCTGATTTTTGTCCAATTGATCAAGTTTTAAGCCGATTTTAGTTCTGAAACTTTCTAGGGTTTGTTAAAACCACATTACGCACATGATATGTGAAAATCAGCCGTTTTTAACCGTGAAAACTTGATTAATTTTGAAAAGAAGGTGTAGAAATCAGAATTTTCCAGCGAAAACGAGCTAAACGGTAAGAACTCTTCCTCCTGAGCTCTGATACCACATGTAGGATCGTGAAATGACCTAACGAGTCGATCAGAAGAGTGCTGAGACAGAATCAGAGGCGGAATTCATTGATTCTGTCTTTGTTTAGCTTGTATTCACTATTAATTGTCTCGTTTATTAATCTTGAAATGATTTACAGTACGGAGACACTTCGACAGCACCTCGGCATTGGAAACAAGAAGGTTACAAATGAACTAGCACTCAAGGTATATATAGTGGTTGCTATTTCGTTTGAAGGTGACCAATGTCAGTTCAAACGAAATTACACATGGTGATTTCGTTTGAACTTGCACGTTACACTTTCAAACGAAATTACCTCCAATCCACATAAATTCTTCCCTATTTCTCGTATAACGCACCCTATTCTAACAATAGTAATACACGACTCGATACAAGACGAAGTCGACAGACGTATGCACTAACAATAAAATAGTAAAAAGTACTTAAAAATATAGTGAAAATTCTTACACACTCGGCACCACGTGAATGGGCTCTTATGGAAAACAAGAAAATTATCAAGGAGATGGAAATCAAGAAGAACAAAGATCTGAAACAGAGATCTAGGATTAAATGGGCTATCGACGGGGATGAGAACTCTAAGTTCTTTCACGGTTGATTAATATAGAAAGGCAAAAAACTCTATTTTGGGCTTAAATGTGGGAGAGGTGTGGGAGACGAAGCCGACTTTAATAAAAAAGGAGGTGTTCGGTTTTTTTAGAAAACGATTTATTGAAACTAACCCTAACAGACCCGGGCTTACTCGATCCAACATGAAGAAGATTACTGAGGAACAAAAAGTTGACTTGGTCGCTACGTTCTCTAACCGTGAGGTTAAAGAGGTAGTCTTTGAGTGTGGGGACGATAAAGCCCCGGGTCCAGATGGGTTCAATATGAGATTCATTAAACATTTTTGGAATTTTTTCGAAAATGATTTTTTTAAATGTCTTGAACCAATTCCATGTTGATGACAAAATAAATGTTGGTAGTGGCTCCTCGTTTATCACCCATATCCCTAAAGTTAAAGGCCTGGTGGAGCTTGATAATTATCAACCCATCAATCTTGTGGGAATCATTAGTAAAGTGATTTCAAAAGTGTTGGCAAATAGACTTAAAATTGTGTTGGAAGATGTCATATCGGATTCCCAGTTGGCTTTCATGAAAGGTAAACTTATATTGGATGGGCCGTTGGTGGTGAATGAGCTTATAGCGTGGAGTAAAAAGAATAAAAGGCAAGATTTCATCCTCAAAATCGATTTCGAAAAGGCATGTGAATTGGAAATTTGTGATCGATACGCTAGATCAAATGGGCTTTCCGAGGAAGTGGTGCTCGTGGATTCAAGGAGTGCTATCATCGACGAGATCTTCAGTTCTAGTGAATGGTTCGCCCACTTTTGAGTTTCAATGTGGAAAAGGAATGCGACAAGGTGACCCTCTTTCCCCCTTTTTTATTTTTAACTGTTATGGAAAATTTGTCTTGTATGTTGGATACAGCTAAGGAAGCAGGTACGCTGAGTGGTCTTTAAACACCAAATGGCGGCCCTAACATTTCCCACTTTGTACACGGATGATGGTATTATTCTGGGGAAGTGGGAGGAAACGGACATCGGGAATGTAGTGAGAAATCCTCCGGATCTTTCATATATGCTCGGGGTTAAAAATTAATCTCTTGAAATCCAAATTGTACGGTATTGGAGTGGATATTACGGAGTGAAAGAAAAAGCTAGGATGGTGGGATACAAGGCGGGTACTCCTCCTTTCAAATATCTTGGTTTGATGGTGGGAGCTAATATGAATCGGATAAACAACTAGAAGCCGGTTTATGATGTGTTGGAAGGAAGATTATCTTATTGGAAGGCAAATGTTTTATCTATTGGAGGGAGGATAATGCTTATAAAGTCGGTTCTTGAAAGTTTGCCTATATATTATCTCTCAATATATAAGGCTCCTAAAAGAGTTATAGAAGATGAGGAAAAGCTTATAAGAAGATTCCTATGGAGGGGCACGAAAGAGACTAAAAGAATGCATTGGGTGGCGTGGGATAGGGTAACAAAAGTGAAAGAGGAGGGAGGCCTCAGACTAAGTAAGCTTATTAACACGAACATAGCGCTTCTATCAAAATGGGGGTGGCGGTATAAGAATGATAAAAATCAGTTGTGGGTTAAGGTGGTAGACGCAATTCACTCGAGTAAAAGAAGTTGAGATTTTTTACCAGTCAAGAAAAGTATAAGAGGAGTGTGGAAGAACATAGTTAAGACTATCGCTAGAACCTTGATTGAAGACACACCGCTTCAGAATTTTTTTAAAGGAGAAGTCGGAAATGGTCAAGATATTTCTTTTTAAATTGACCCTTGGATTCATAATGAAGCGCTCAAAGATATTTACCCAAATTTGTTTAAGTTTGAAGTTAATAAAAAGTGTAGTGTGGCGGATTGGGTGAATGCGAACCCGAGCGGAGGAGAGGCGTCTTGGAACTGGAATCGTGGACCTCAGTCGTTTTTGGAGGTGTCCGAAGCGAACTGGCTTAGAAGAGATTTGGACTCAGTTCGGCTGTCTAATCAGCGGGATCGATGGAAGTGGACAGCGCCGTCGAACGAATAATTTTCGGTGGGAGCGGTGAGGAAGATGTTGGCTAGAGGCGGGGTTATAAATAACAATGTTTATATTATGAACTAGAGTAAACTAGTTCCTTTGAAATGTAATGTTCTTTTGTGGAGAGCTGAACTAGGTCGTATCGCAACCGCGGATGCTTTAAAGGCGAGAAATATTGATATTGAAGACGACACCTGCTCCATGTGTAACTCCAGCGAGGAATCGGCTAGGCATTTGTTCTGTGTGTGCCTATTGGCACACTAATGTGCCTATTGGCACACCAAACCCTAGCAAAACTAGGGTTTATATACGCAGCGTATAGGTCAATACGCAACGTATAGGTTTAACCCTCTACGCTGCGTATTGACCTATACGCTGCGTATATAAACCATGGATCTCAGTGCCTAATAACCAATCATTGCACAGAAAAAAAGGTTTATATACGCTGCGTATAGGTCTCTAAGCAGCGTATATAAACCATCTGAAAATTTGGGGTCATTTTGGTAGGTTTGAAGCATCAGTTTTTCACAAGGTTTATATACGCTGCGTAGAGACCTATACACAGCGTATATAAAGGTCCGAAAATGTCCTTTATACCCTTGTGTTGAGGCTATACGAAGCCAAATACAAGGGTAGTTGTGTCATTTTTGTCTCATACGCTGCGTAGGGATCTATACGCAGCGTATATAAAGCTCCATTTTTGTATTTTTTTTTTTTGTGTATTTCTTTGTTTATTTGTAAAAAAAAAGAAAATTATTTATAAAAAAACAATATTATTGGTAATACAAATATTATGAATTATAAATATTAAAAATAATACAAATATTATGAATTATAAAAATTAAAAATAATACAAATATTATGAATTATAAAAATTAAAAATAATACAAATATTATGAATTATAAAAATAAAAAATAATACAAATTTTATGAATTACAAGACCTACAGAGAACCTATACGAGACTTACACTATACACTATACGATACGATACAACACCCGTATAGGCCTATAGGCGTGGTTTAGCTCCCGTATTGACCTCGTATAAGCCTATAAGTGTGAGATCGTATCGTATAGGTGTGGTTTAGGTCTCGTATTGACCTCGTATAAGCCTATAAGTGTGATATCGTATCGTATAGGTGTAGTATATGTCACGTGTTGACCTCGTATAAGCCTATAAGTGTGATATCGTATCGTATAGGTGTGGTTTAGGTCTCATATTGACCTCGTATAAGCTTGTAAGTGTGATATCGTATCGTATAGGTGTAGTATAGGTCACGAATTGACCTCGTATAAGCCTATAGGTGTGATATCGTATCGTATAGGTGTGGTTTAGGCCCCGTATAGGCCTATAGGTGTGGTTTAGGTCCTGTATAGGTCCCGTAGGCCTATACGGGACCTAAACCACACCTATAGGTCTATACGAGACCTATACGGGACCTAAAGCACACCTATAGGCCTATACGGGACATATATACACCTATAGACCTATACGGGTGTTATATCGTATCGTATAGTAGCGTATCGTGTTGCATCGTATTGTATAGTGTAGTAGCGTATAGGTTCCATGTAGGTCTTGTATACGCCTATAGGCCTAGACGGGACCTAAACCACACCTATAGGCCTATACGGGACATATATACACCTATAGACCTATACGGGTGTTATATCGTATCGTATAGTAGCGTATCGTGTTGCATCGTATCGTATAGTGTATAGTATATAAGTCTCGTATAGGTGATGTATATGCCTATAGGCCTATACGAGGTCAATACGTGACATATACTACGCTATACGATACGATATCACACTTATAGGCTTATACGAGGCCGATTCGTGACCTATACTACACCTATACGATTTGATATAACCTATATAAAAAAAAACTTCATAAACCCTAAACCCACTATAACTATGCCGAGGCCGACCCATACCAAGTGGCAGCAAACTACCTTGCCCAAAATCCTGAGGGACCATATGGAACCCCTTGGGGAATGGGACACCCAGCTCGTGGGTATCAAGTACCTGCTCAGCGCTGCGTATACGTCTATACGCAGCGAATATATAGGGTCAAAAAGACCATTTAGCCCTTCATTTGGGGCTATACGAAGCCAAATGCAAGGGTAAAAGTGTCTTTTGACCCTTTATATACGCTGCGTATGGGTCTATACGCAGCGTATAGTGGGAAAGACCATTTTACCCCTGCATTTGGGGCTATACGCAGCCATATGCAAGGGTAAAATTGTCTTTTTGACACTTTATATACACTGCGTATAGGTCTATACGCAGCGTATATAAAGGGTAATTTTTAGTTTTAACCACAAACTTGTGGTAAAAATATACTTTTTGACCCTTTATATACGCTGCGTATAGGCCTATACGCAGCGTATATAAAAGGTGAATTTAAAAAAAACATTTTTAAGTATCGTATCGTATAGTATAAGTCTCGTATAAACCTCGTATAAGTCTCATATATGTCTTGTATCTGCCTATAGGCCTATACGTGACCTATACTATAGTGTCGTATCGTATTGTATCGTATCGTATCGTATCGTATCGTATCGTATAGTGTATATTATCGTATCGTATAGTGTATAGTATAAGTCTCGTATAGGTTCCATGTAGGTCTTGTATATGCCTATACGCCTACACTGGACTTAAACCACACCTATAGGCCTATACGGGACAGATATACACCTATAGACCTATACGGGTGTTATATCGTATTGTATAGTAGCGTATCGTGTTGCATCGTATCGTATAGTGTATAGTATAAGTCTCGTATAGGTTCCATGTAGGTCTTGTATATGCCTATAGGCCTACACGGGACCTAAACCACACCTATAGGCCTATACAGGACATATATACACCTATAGACCTATACGGGTGTTATATTAGCGTATCGTGTTGCATCGTATTGTATAGTGTAGTAGCGTATAGGTTCTATGTAGGTCTTGTATAGGTTCCATGTAGGTCTTGTATACGCCTATAGGCCTAGACAGGACCTAAACCACACCTATAGACCTATACGGGACATATATACACCTATAGACCTATACGGGTGTTATATCGTATCGTATAGTAGCGTATCGTGTTGCATCGTATCGTATAGTGTATAGTATATAAGTCTCGTATAGGTGATGTATATGCCTATAGGCCTACACGGGACCTCAACCACACCTATAGGCCTATACGAGACATATATACACCTATAGACCTATACGGGTGTTATATCGTATCGTATAGTAGCGTATCGTGTTGCATCGTATCGTATAGTGTAGTAGCGTATCGTGTTGCATCGTATCGTATAATATATTTGTATTATTTACCAATAATATTGTTTTTTTATAAATAATTTTCTGTTTTAATTTTTATAATTCATAATAGTTGTATTATTTTTAATTTTTATAATTTATATTTGTATTATTTACCAATAATATTGTTTTTTATAAATAATTTTCTTTTTTAATTTTTATAATTGTGATATCGTATCGTATAGGTGTAGTATAGGTCACGTATTGACCTCGTATAAGCCTATAAGTGTGATATGGTATCGTATAGGTGTGGTTTAGGCCCCGTATAGGCCTATAGGTGTGGTTTAGGTCCCGTATAGGTCACGTAGGCCTATACGGGACCTAAACCACACCTATAGGTCTATACGGGACCTAAAGCACACCTATAGGCCTATATGGGACATATATACACCTATAGACCTATACGGGTGTTATATCGTATCGTATAGTAGCGTATCGTGTTGCATCGTATTGTATAGTGTAGTAGCGTATAGGTTCCATGTAGGTCTTGTATAGGTTCCATGTAGGTCTTGTATACGCCTATAGGCCTAGACGGGACCTAAACCACACCTATAGGCCTATACGGGTGTTATATCGTATCGTATAGTAGCGTATCGTGTTGCATCGTATCGTATCGTATAGTGTATAGTATATAAGTCTCGTATAGGTGATGTATATGCCTATAGGTCTATTTTTAATTTTTATAATTTATATTTGTATTATTTACCAATAATATTGTTTTTTATAAATAATTTTCTTTTTTAATTTTTATAATTCATAATAGTTGTATTATTTTTAATTTTTATAATTTATATTTGTATTATTTACCAATAATATTGTTTTTTTATAAATAATTTTCTTTTTTAATTTTTATAATTCATAATAGTTGTATTATTTTTAATTTTTATAATTTATAATTTATATTTGTATTTGTATTATTTACCAATAATATTTTTTTTTATAAATAATTTTCTTTTTTTTATAAATAAACAAAGGAATACATAAAAAAATACAAAAATTGAGCTTTATATACGCTGCGTATAGGTCCCTACGCAGCGTATATAAACCCTTGTTTTCTGTGCAATGATTGATGATAAGGCTCTGAAATCCATGGTTTATATACGCTGAGTATAGGTCTATACGCAGCGTATAGGGTTAACCCTATACGCTGCCCTATACGCTGCGTATAGACCTATACGCAGCGTAGGTAAACCCTAAGTGTGCAGATAGGCAAACAGGGTCTGCAGATAGTTAGAGCCTTTGTTCTGTTTCTGTTACATTGCTGCTCGAATTTGGCACTATGTTGGAACTTGGCGCAGAGTGGCTCCATTCGTTGCGGGTTCGGTTGGAGACCTTTTGGAAAAATATAAATCGGTAGGTTTAACTGGAGGTGCTAGGGTGGCTTTTGAATGTATTGTTAAGGTGGAGTGTGGGTGTATTTGGCGTGGGAGAAACAAGTTAAAGTTCGAGAATAAACAGAGTCGGGTGGAAGATATAATCAAGGATGTGAAGACTACGAGCCGTGAGCACCCATGAGACCAGGATTACCCTGTAAAATACGGCACAAATGGTCAGTTCTTCGAAAAGTAGAGCCCAGAATCATAACGTCGTTCTGGTACAAATCTTTCATTATCTTCACCACTGAAAATGTATACAGGTTTGGTTGTATTTCACCTTTTGTTGATATGGTAAGAAATGCAAATAAGAACAGAGTAAATTGTCATTTTTGTCCTTAAGGTTTGACTACTTTTGCGATTTTCATCCAAAGGTTTGTTTTTTTCGCATCCGGGTCCTTGTGGTTTCAAAATCTTTCCATCTTCATCCTTAAGGTTTGACAATTTATTGCGACTTTCGTCCCTCGAGGTTTGGCCCTCAGGGTCGAAAATGACAAGATGTTGAAACCACGATGACCCAGATGCGGAAAAACAAACCTTTAGATGAAAGTCGCAAAAGTGGCCAAACCCCAGGGACGAAAATGACAATTTACTCTAAGAACACTTGGCTATATTTGAGGTATTCAATCCATGGACTAAAAAGAGCCTTAATAGGTTACTCACATTTCTAAATTCCAGTTCAAGATTTCAAGATATGTCATATGTGTGTTTTTCATGGGTATACCATACATCATAGAGTATAGACATCCCATGTACAACATAGTAGTCAAACACGCACACGCGCAGCACAGCCGTAATGCATTGCATGTATTAAGGTGCACATGCGCAAATTCCGGCCTAATTCTGCATAAAAAAACGGTACGAACAGGTCTGAAACATATCAGCTATGCCTTGCTTATCTCGAGCCTCGTATTTTAAGCGCCTTGCACCTGTCCACAAGCTCACCCTTTGCGCCTAGTGCCTTCGACTACTATGATGTACAATGCCTTTTGTTTATTGTGACTATACATATCTGTATATTGCATTGGTGGTTATCTTACTTTTTCTATTTATTTGTTGTGGTGTTTCTTCTTTAATACAAGAATATAGTAATATTTGAAGGTGACCCGACACATAATGCAATGTACGATAGGGCTTGTCGCCTAGCAGTATCAAGATGTGATAAAAGGTATTACTCCTCATAAGGTTAAGGATTCTAGTCCCATGTTGATTTAGGAGTAGGATTAGAGGGTATGTGAGCGCATCTACCTAGTTGATTATACAATCTTCTGTTATGTTATTTTGATTATTTATGCTTAACAATTTTTTGTTTAGTTTCTAATTTGATTTTGTCGATTATATATTGATATGCTGCTTTACTTGTAGCAGATTTGGACAACATTTCATAATTTTTTAAAATAAATAATATGCTAGATATGATTACAAAACAATTGAGCTTTTTCAATAAAGCAATCTAGGAGGCTTCTAGTGCATTTGGTTGACTTTCAAGTTTCAACCCATTTGACTCACTCTTTTTAAGTTAAATCATTTAGCTAAACCCACTAGACCTGTTAAAGAACAAAAATAATACATGACCCAAATGGTCAATCTCTAGTAAAAGTTTATGCTTATGAAAGGTCACCAGCCTAGTGCAAGCTGTGTTTTACCCGATCCCATTATTGATGGGGTCCATTGAGTTCACAGTTACCAAAATATGATACACTAGACACAGTAATTGCAGGTGCATTGTTGATCAACATTATTGTTCTTAACATGTATGTATGTTGACTGCAAATTAAACGGTTATTCTTGGAAACATTTGATTGAATATCGTGATAAATGGTGGAAAAAATTTCTGACTACGCCCCTGCTAATAGTGACTCTTAATAATACACACAGACATGCATTCATACACACAACAATAACATCTATGTTGACTTGACAGAAAAGTCAAAAGGGACCATTTTGCAACAACATAATCCATGTAATTAGTTCACCAATTTATTTTGTTTAGAGTAAACTGCCAAAATGGTCCCTGAGGTTTGGTCACTTTTGCCACTTTAGTCCAAAATTAAAACCTTTTGAATCTGGGTCACTGTGGTTTCAATTTTGTTGCCATTTAGATTTTTCAGTGACCAAAACATGTTGAAAATGATCAAAACCTTTGCCAGTGACCAACACGATATTGAGAATGATCAAAACCTGTTCAAAAATGCTGGATGTTGATGCAACAAATAATAGACCAAGGCCTGTAGCGATATCTCTGAGGTAAAAGGGTTCAGGGGTTCGATTAGCCTAACGCAGGTCGTGGGGTCCCCCCACGTTTGCAAGACGTGGAGAGAGATTCACTAGTATTGTTTTTATCTTCCTTAGATCTTGAGCTGGTTAGAAATCAGCCCAGAAAGCAATCGTTGGAGAAGATGAATTATTTAGTGTGAAGAAGAGAAGCAAGCATCAAGCTAGTTCTCAAGAGGGAGAAGGAGAATCAGAGAGTTAGAGTGACATCTGCTGATCCTGGAGTGAATGGCATGGTGGAATGGCCTGCATTTTATAGGGGAAGGTGTTTCTCAAAGGAGAAACCCGTGACTAGTGAATCTGTGCTTGCAGTGAGGGGTTTGCCCATTTTGGGGGTTGAAGGGTTTGGACCTGCGGACAAAAGGGTGTGCTCTCCCACATGTTCTGGTTGCGGCTGGGCAGAAGGTTTCACACGTTAAGTGTTGATGTGACCGGACACTGTGCTTGTCCTTTTTACTGTTCATGACCGTTGGACCATTTCCGAACCTTTTAACCTTTTAAGCTGTTGTGTCTCTAATCAGTTTATTAAGGTTTGAGCTACCCCCGTCATCAGCCCCCCAATTCAGAGGTATTTGGGGTGTAACCTCAAATGCTTCTGACTTTTGTACACGATTTTTATTGCTTAAAGGCTTCAAGGCTTGAAAGGTTATCAGGCGTCTAAGTTTTTTGGATTTGAATTTTGAAATGACAGTTAATGTGATGGATGGCGGTTTTTTTGCCTTTTGCGTAATAATAACTGCCTATACTTCACTTTCTTTTTTTCTTTTGATCGCCTCTCCTGGGTGCTAGCAAAGATCTGTATGTGAGTTATTCTTGTCTCACTAGATAGGAAGTTGAGGCTTTTTGTGAATAATGGGGGATCGATCTAAAGTTTAATCCGGTGGCTCCGGGTTTTAGATAAATCGATCGATCAGTGTCCCGCTGGTTCGATTGCTCTTTATTGCTGTCATTTCGAGTTTTCCAACTTGTGTCATTCGTTTTTGGTCTTTGTTCTGAATGTTTTAGAGTATTATCGTGTGTCGCTTGGTTAGTTGCGTCCTCAAGGTCTTGCTGGGACTTTACACTTTGAGGTCTTGTGATATGGTATGACCCATCGTTGTTGTTTCGATGTTTCTTACGGTTGACCAAGAACGACGATTGGGTCACGTTTGAGACATCCCAAGTTAATGTTTGTTTGACTTCCTTAATGGTTACTACCGTTTGTTCTTGGAAGGACCGAATTTTCTGGATTTCTGAGTCCATTGTTTTCTCCAAGCTTATTTGGAGGCACCCTGATGCTATGTTAAACAAGCTTAAGCCATTTGAGTCTGAACTAGATTGTTTAAAAGCAATTAGGAAGTGTCCTTCAAGGCTTCGTCCCTTTCCTGAACACTTTTTAGTGTTGATGGGTGTGAGCACCTTGTGGGACAGGCCGGATCGTGACCCTGTGCTCATGAGGTATGATCAGGGTATGATGTTTTGCCTTATGCTTTATCAAGAGTGATGATACCTCTGATGTTGTGTTTGGGGATGCTGAGGCCACCCCCGGTGAAGATGCTGTTGCCAGAGGTGCTGAACACAGGTTCGAGGGTTCAGGTTATGTGAACCTTCCAAATGTCAAAGGTTTCACCAAAGTTGTTGCTTCCAAAGTCTCTACTCGTCGTTCGAGCTGCTGTTTGATAAAGACTGCTGACCAACCATCGGCTTCTGAGCCGGTGGAACTAAGTAATGACATAGAGGCTTCAGATGATTTAGAAGTTGGGGTTGGGGAAAATCAAAAAGGACAAGGGACGGCCCTTGGTGGTTTGGCGGGTAAAAAGGTTGTGAGCTTGAAGGGTTCCGGGAAGGGTGGTGAAGGTTCCACCAATGTTAATCCAGGGGAGGTTTATGTGCCGGATTGGAAGGTCACAGTTGGTGACAGCTTCAAGCCTTCATCCGTTTGTGAGGATGTTCTTACCCACTTTGATTCTCCTATTGTTCGAGGTTCTTGCTCATCTATGGATGATGACCTGATGATTTTGAAAAATGGAAATGGGTGCTTATAACCTTGTTGCCTTGCTTCCAGAGGGTTTATCCCGATTTCGCAAGAGGATGTGAGAATATGATGTCTTCTCGAAGAAGAGGGATGAGATGAATGCTTCACTAGCTACTCTAAAGAAGGAGGCAGAGGGTTATGCTGGGAGGGAGAAAAGCTGATGTTGAGGATTGATGAGCTTTCTTCCCAGCACAAGACTGATATGGTTGAGTTGGAAAACGCTTGGAGGCAGACAAGGTTTAAGTCAGGGTCGATAAGGTTGCCTTGGAGGTTTAGAAAAAGAGCCTTCTTAGAGGAGAAAGAAGGGTTAAAGGCTTCATTTGCCCAGGAAACCAGTGATAATAAATGGCTCATTGAGGATGGATTCCAGCAAGTGGTTACTTATCTTCTCCATTCGTCAGAGTTCAAAAAAGTCTTGGGTGATGTGTACATCGAGCTTCTTGTTCATGGGAGACACCAAGGTTTGTTTGCTGGTTACAAATATTTGTGAACCTAGGAAGCCTTAGAAAAAATCTTCTCTTTTTCAACACAAAGCCTTCAAAGTATTATGGGAACAGTTTTTAAGATAGAGCATTTGATTTACTCTTATGTGGGTGAAGTCTCCGAGTGTTTTGGTAAACCTTTGCCTGTCTTGCAGGAGCTAAAACCCAAGGGCCTTAATGAGGCTGTTTGTAACGAAGTGTTGAAGTCCCTCTCGAAGAAACGTCCTTGCTTCGGAGATAGCGAGGAAACGTGTTCTGAAGGTGGTGAGGGCTCAAAGGGTTCAAGCCTTGAAGCCTCCGAGGCAACAGGTGCAGCAGGGAGGAAAAAGAGGAAGGCTAAAAAGACCCCAGATAATGGAGGTTCGAAGAAGGATGATGCAGCAAAGTCTACCATCCCTGACATTGCTAAGTGAAGAAGAGGCCTTAATTTATAGCTTTCTTAGCATGTCGAACAATGTTATGGGTTGTTTGTTTGAACATCTTTTTATTTTAAAGGAACCGTCTAGATCCCTTGGTGGTTAAAGCCTTGGAGGCTTGTGGACAATGTTTTATGTTTGATGGCCAGTATGGCCTTTGCTATCTTTAACTTATCTTGCTATGTTTATTGTGTTGTTCTGTTTACTCCCTTGTGTTTTCATTGGTTTTGTATGTTGTCTTTGTTTTGGGCGGTGCATCTTATGTTACTTATACCTTAAAGGGTTCAGTGCTGCAGTCACTTAGCCTTAGGATATTTTTAACAAGAAGATACAACCTCTATCCTATGTATGACATTCACTTAGAGTATTTTTGGTTCGTGAGCCAATGTTAGGGCTTAAGGAACATTTGGTGTAGGCTGTTCAAACCCGTCTATGAGACATGCTTTTTAAGATTTCTATGAGTCTCATGGAGTTGTATTGATTTAGGAACTCACCCCTTATATAGGTCCATTCAACCCTTGAACCTATTGAGCGATGTGGCCTGGGAGCTCATCCCCTTACATGGCCCTTGCCATGGAGTTTCTTGCTAGGTTCTCAACCTGATTATAGGATAGAAAGACAAATTTTGATTCGTCATTCATTTATTTCAAAGTAATTCGATTACTAGGGGAATAGAACAACTTTTGGGAATTATTTGTAATACGTTTTGGTTAAACATGGAACCTTTTAAGGTTTTTGCCATTCCAATGGCGGGGAAGCTTTTTGCCTTGCGGACCTGCCAGCTTGTATGATCCCCCTTTGTGGGCTTTAAGGATAGTGTATGGCCCTTCCTACTTAGGGCCGAGCTTTCCTTAGCTTTCTTTCTTGCAGGCCTCATTATTTCGAAGCACGAGGTCCCCAGTCTTGAAGTGTTCATGCTTCACCCGTGTATTTTAATGCAATTCCATGTTTTGCTTGTACCTTGCTTTTTGTATGGCTGCTTGATCACGAGCCTATTCGAGGAGTTCCAAATCCAATATCGTCTCTTTCTTATTTGGCTCGAGGTCGATGTTAATTGTTCTTTGTGTTGTTACTCCGATTTCAGCTAGGATTACAGCCTCTGATCCAAACACTAGGCTGTAGCGTGTTTTCTTGTGGCTCGTTTTCTTGATTGTTCGAATTTCCCATAGCACATTGGGAAGTTATTCGAGCCAGTTGTTGTCGTATCTTCCCAATCGAGATTTAATCCCTTCAACAATGTTGCGGTTTATCCTATCAACCTGGCCATTGGATTGTGGGTAAGCTACCGAGCTGAATACTTGAGTTATTCTGAACTCCTTACACTAGGAGCTAGAAGGCTTCTCGGTAAACTACTTCCCATTATCCGTGACTAGTACCCCTGGGAGCCTAAAACGACAGATTATATTTCCCTAAACGAAATCAGTGACTGTTTCCCAGAGATTTTTGCCAATGGTTTTACTTCTGGCCACTTGGTGGAGTAATCCACGGCTACCAATAAGAGTTTGTCTCCTCCTTTGGCTGGGGGGAATGCACCGAAAATGTTTATTCCCTTCTTGTGAAATGGCCAAGCCGAGGAGATGGGAATGGGGTCATGTTTGGCCCTTTTGAACTGATAAGCTTCACATTTTTGCAGTTGTTTGAAGGTATCTCGATGCATGGAAGGCCAAAAGTATATGTGGTTCGTCAGCTTTGACACTACTGATGTTGGGCCACAATGAGCTCCACGTATCCCTTTATGAACCTCTTTGATCAGATATTGGCTTTGTTCTGGGCCAACGCATCGTAGTAGTGGTGCAAGGTATCCTTTTTTTGTAAAGGATATCTCCTTGAAACACATACTGCCTTGACTTGATACGAACCCTTTCAGCCTTAGTCTGGTCATTAGGTAATTCACCGTTTTTGGGGAACTTTTCAATGGGAGTCATCCAATTTGGCCCTTCTTTGGTGATCATATCTTGAACCTCGTGTTTTTTGGATGGATGGGGTTTTTAATACCTCAACTAGTATCTTCTTGGTGAGGTGGGCAAACGTAAGTGATGCAAGCTTTCTTAGTGCATCAGCTCTCTTGTTTTGAGATCTTGGAATTTATTTGATGTCACATGTTTGAAATGTGTTCATCAATTCCTTTGATTTCTTTTGGTACTTATTCATGTTGGGTTCTTTTGCTATGTAGTTGTTGTCTTGGCTTGAGAGAGTTTGTGAGGACTTGAAGCTTTTGAACCCCTATTTTTGTGACTATATTTAGCCCAGTGATCAATGCTTCGTACTTGGCTTTATTATTGGTAGTTTGAAATACAAGCCGAAGAGCATATGTGAATTCTAACCCTTCAGGGTTAATTAAAACTAGCCCAGCCCCTGACCCTTCGATACTGGGAGCATCATCGGTAAAAAGCTTCCAGGTATCAGGGTTGGAGGGTTCAGCTGCAGTTGTATTAACTTCTGTTATGGCTTTTTTAGGGACTTCTATGATGAAGTCAGCCGAGACTTGTGCTTTGACAGCTTTTCTCGGGACATAGGTGATTTTTCAAGCACATTCTTAATAGGTTAGTCAGTGACCATTTGTATTGGGTGTGACTGAAAGTACCTTCGAAGCCTTCTAGCCGTTTGGACTAGGGCTAGATCAAGTTTTTCGAAAGAATAATATTTGATTTCTGCTAATTTTGAAGTTTTGGGTATCTGAACTTTGTTTAGTTCAATAATCAGAGTCGTACTTATGGTCTTTTCAGCAATCAATAGGTAGGTGGAGGTCGTTCCTCCGGTTTCAGGAGCCAAAATGGCTGGGAGTGAAGCCAAGTGTTGCTTCATTTAGTTGAAGGCTTCCTTTTGAGGTAAAACGCTTCAAAGCTGTAAGCTTTCCATCGAAAGTCTTTCTTGTTAGCACATCCCTTGGGGGTTGGATTTTATGCTTTGTTTCCCCATGATGTGCCCTAGAAACGAGCACTTGACTGGGTTAAGCTTCATGTTGATCTTTCTTGAGTTTTGGAAGGTTTCTTGTATGTCATCGAGCATTTGGTATTCCGTTTTGCTCTTGATCACCAAATCGCCAACATAAGCTTTAATGTTCTTGCCGATTTGTCCGGCAAACGCTTTGTCAACCAGACGTTGATAAGTGGCACCTGCATTTCTTAAACCAAAAGGCATTTTTTGATAGCAAGATATATCTTTATCAGTGTGGAATGTAGTTTTTTATTTTTTATTTTTATTAGGATCTGATGGTAACCCTTTTAGGTGTCAAGAAGACACTTGGATGGGAAGCCTGTGAGTGAGTTAACCTTGAGGTCTATCTGGGGCAGCGAGTAGCAATCCTTTGGGCATGCTTTGTTCAAGTCTTTAAAATCGATATACATTCTTCAAAACTTTTCGAGTTTTCGAACCATTACGGGATTGGCCACCCATGATTGATACTTAACCTCTCGAAGGATTCTGGTTAGAACAAGCTTTTCTATCTTTTGTATAATGGGCTTATTATCAGATGGAATCCATAACTCATGTTTCAATAATGCTACGGGGGATGCCGGTCATATCTTCCGGGCACTAAGCAAAGACGTAGTGCAAGAGCAACTTTTCAAGGTATGAGAGGGTTTCATTGGAAAGGTTAGTGTTTACCCTTATCCCCTGTTGAGGGTATTTTGGGTTTATGTCCAACCCTTGTTCATCGTATTCGTCCTTTCTTGAGCTTTCCCCTTCAACCACGAAAGCTTCTTGGGTAGGTTGAAGGGTTGCTATCCCTTTTTCAGCGGGAAACTTCACAGTGCCTTGACCAACTGAAATTGCCATTCCGAACACACTTTGCCCTGGCCTTCCTATGATGATATCATAATTGGAAGGGATGTTGATCACCGCAAAAGTGAGTTGTTCGGTTCGTCCCTTTGTTCTCTCGCTGAACAAACATTAAGGGTTATTTGGCCTAAAGGCTGGATGGGTATGTTTGCGATACCTTCGATGGAGGGTTCAGACTGTTGAAGCTTTGAATGTTCATCGTCGCTGAGAGGGTTAAAGCCTTTCTCAAACATGATTTTAGTGGTTACACCGTTGTTAATGTAAGCCTTTTGTGTCTTGATGGTTCCTATGTTGGATTCCATCACCAGAGGGTTTGAAAGCAACTCTCCTTCTGGTGGTGGGAAGCAAACATATTGACGTTCCCATGCCTTGGAATGATGGCGTTTGTGGGAAGCTTCGTTTTCAAGGTCGACCATGTTCACTATTATTATTTTTTTTTTCAACCATCTTGTCCTTGACCCCTTTAACCAAGTGGGCCTATTCGGACTTGACGGCTTCTTCGATCCTTTTTTTTTTTTTTTTTGGTTGAAAGAAATCATTGGTATGGTGACCTTTCTATTCTTGAAACTTACCATATTGGCTTGATTTTTTCGATCTTTTGTTTTTTGGCAAAGGTTGAGGAGGGTGGAAGCTGTGTTTTACCTCTTCGGTTGCCAAGATCTCTTGCGGAGTCTTGGTTAAGGCTGTAAAGTTTATGGTTTTTTCTCGGCTTGGGGGGTTCCGGCCTTCAAGCCTTCAGGAATCCGAACCTTTGAACCATTTGTCATAAGAGCCATACTGGAAGCTCCAGTTAAGAGTTCTCTCTCTTTTTTCTTTGATGTCTTCAGCTTATTCTCCTCGAATGTGGGCTTCAGCCCTTTCGAGTGTTTCTTCAAGGGTTTTGGGCAGGCATTTATTGAAGTCTCTTGTGAGATATTTGGAATTTATAGCATTCATCAACCCTGCAACCCTAACCTTTTCATCGGCGTAAGTTAAACCTTCCTTCTTGTAACTTTCGATGAAGTCTCTGAGACTTTCATCATCATGTTGTTTGATCTGGAAGATTATCATGGCGTCCTTGACATACCTATGTTTTTATAGGGAACTTTTGCTAAGATCGTCAAAGGTCTGAACGCTTCGTCCAGGAAGGTCATTGAACCATATGCGCGAAGACCCTTCAAGGGTTTGCCTGAACATGAAACAACATTCGGAGTTGGGTCATTTTTTTTATTCTTGTAGTCCCGGCGAAGATTTGGAAGTAGTCTTCAGTACCGTGATAGCATCTTTATCTAGGTTTGAAATTCGTACTCCACAATTTGTTGGGAGAAGCAAGACAAGTTGTTGGGCTTGTAAGGTTTTGAGAGGTATTTTACTACCCTTGAAGCTGGGTTACCGCTTGAGGTACCCTGGTGAGTGTTTGGCACTTGGTTGATGAAATTAAGGTTAAAGCCTTGAAGGCTTTATGTGTCATCATCCAGCTTTCACGTGCTGCAAAGGAAATTGTGCCATCATCTGTGTCATCGGCTAGGGCATAAGGTTAAATCCTTAAAGGATTTCTGAAGCCATTATCTGTGTCATAAGGTTAAATCCTTAAAGGCTTACTGTATAAGGCATTCCCATGGATGTGCTCATGACCGCACCTTCGAGCCAAAGGCAGGGTGGCCATAGCTTGTTTTCACGAAGTAGCGATGGGATGGGGAACACTTGAAGCTGGTGACTGCCATAATTGATCAAGAGTGGTTTTATGCCCCATGGGTGCACCGGTTGTAACGGGTTGGGAGGTAAATAAGGGAAAAACGGTTGGACTTGGCCTCCCCAAAAGCTAAAGGGCTTGAGTGGTTGGTCTGTCACACTAGGACCAGCTTCAAGGTAAGATGTGGCTGAACGTGAGCTGCTAAAAGGAAGAGATGGACGGCCAGGTGATAATGAGGGTTTAGACTCCTCATAATTTAGTCTTATTCTCACCCTTTTTTCCCTTTCTAAGCTCACATGCTAGTTGAGAAGAAATCTCAGTTGTAAGAAATTTCTAGCTAGTCACTCGGGTGTTAGATCTATGCGTTCCGGTGTATGCATTACATCGATTTGAGTATGTGTAACCCCTGACCGAGATGGGGTTGGTGTTTGAAAAGAAGTGAACTCCGGGAACATATCCCGGTGGAGTACTTCCAGGAGTAGAAAGAGGTGTAGATAGGACCGGTGAGATCCGACCCGAATTTGGTGTTAAATCGGTGTTGTTAGGCACCTGATTTACCTGACCGAGAGACTCGCTTTCAGACATGATGTAAAGAGAAAATGGAGCTACATAACTGGTCTTTAAGATAAAGTAAGCGGCGTAGCCCCATGGTGGGCGCCAACTTGTTGATGCAACAAATAATAGACCAAGGCCTGTAGCGATATCTCTGAGGTAAAAGGGTTCAGGGGTTCGATTAGCCTAACGCAGGTCGTGGGGTCCCCCCACGTTTGCAAGACGTGGAGAGAGATTCACTAGTATTGTTTTTATCTTCCTTAGATCTTGAGCTGGTTAGAAATCAGCCCAGAAAGCAATCGTTGGAGAAGATGAATTATTTAGTGTGAAGAAGAGAAGCAAGCATGAAGCTAGTTCTCAAGAGGGAGAAGGAGAATCAGAGAGTTAGAGTGACATCTGCTGATCCTGGAGTGAATGGCATGGTGGAATGGCCTGCATTTTATAGGTTAAGGTGTTTCTCAAAGGAGAAACCCGTGACTAGTGAATATGTGCTTGCAGTGAGGGGTTTGCCCATTTTGGGGGTTGAAGGGTTTGGACCTGCGGACAAAAGGGTGTGCTCTCCCACATGTTCTGGTTGCGGCTGGGCAGAAGGTTTCACACGTTAAGTGTTGATGTGACCGGACACTGTGCTTGTCCTTTTTACTGTTCATGACCGTTGGACCATTTCCGAACCTTTTAACCTTTTAAGCTGTTGTGTCTCTAATCAGTTTATTAAGGTTTGAGCTACCCCCGTCATCACTGGATGTTAACTGAAAAATCTGATCAGGTTTTGCTTTTGGATGAAAATGACAACAAAATTGAAACCAGGGACCAAGATTCAAAAGGTTTGAGTTTTGGATTAAAGTGGCAAAAGTGACCAAACCTCAGGGACCATTTTGACAGTTTACTCTTTTGTTTATCATTGTTAGAAGTATTGGTGTAATTTGTCTTAGATTATTTCCTATGGTAGCTAAGTGTAAAATAGGGTTCTATATATATCCTATGTACTGAAACATATCAATTAACGAAATAAAATCATTCTGTCTTTTTACCTTATACGAATTGATTTGGTATCAGAGCCAAGCAATTCGGAAACCCTAGCAGCTGCCGTCGACAACAACAACCCAATCGCTGCCAATCAATTTCTTCAACCAATCAATTTCTTCAACCTAAATCAATTTCTTCAACCAATCGCAATTCGATTAACCCTATCCTGCATCTGCCGATCATGGCTATGATTTCTGCCTTCGCATCTGCAGACAAAATCGCCCATAATTCTCACAAGTTTGCTTTCACATTGTCACCCACCAATTACGGATATTGGAAGGCAATGATCCAGCCTTTTCTGATAACCAACAACCTATTTGGGTATGTCGATGGCACGATTCAGTGTCCCTCACCAAAAACTCCAGCAACCAACTCTACACCTGCTGTTGACAATCCCAGCTATCTTAACTGGATTTCTAACGATGCACATGTTAGAATGATAATCACATCAACCATCTCAGAAGCAGCCTTTCAACACGTTCAAGGTACAACATCCAGGGATCTATGGCTGTCATTGGAACGAGCATATGCACCGAATACCTCATCCATAGAATACACGCTGAAAACTCAGCTTTTAAGAATCGAGATGAAGGGGGACGAGACTACAATTGCCTATCTTACACGTGCTCAAGAGTATGCCACCGCTCTAGCCAACATCGGAGAGCCAGTCAAAGATAAAGATCTGGTTATGCTAACCATTTCAGGTCTCAGAGAAGAATATAATGGTCTAAAATCGAACCTTCTTGCTCGTTCTCCCCCTGTTGCATTCAGGGAACTCCATGGGCTGCTCAGTGATCATGATTTTATGATCCACAAAACTGCCTCAACACACGCAGCCACTCCCCAAGCCTTTGTTGCATCTTCTGGGGATTCTCTTTTGAAGCCGAATGCCATACAACAGTCCCAGCTTGCTGCTCTGCAGCAATTAGCCTCGCAACTCGGGTACCAGTTAAACCCGTTGGCTGCCCCACAACCAAATTCATCCCAGCCCCAACCTCAAGCCTTTTATGCTGCTCGACCATCCAATAATTATCGGGGCAGATGTGGCAATTCCCGAGGGAACTCGAGAGGTTCTTTTAACCGTGGCCGGGATGATTATCGTGCAAATAACAACACTGCCATGAACCGTTCCCAGTTTGCGTGGGCTACCACGCAAAACACTGTTTTTGGCCATTGCAATCGGTGTGGTATTGGCCATATTCCCTCACAATGCCCATCCCAATCCACACCCCGTCCCTCCACACAGGCCAATTATGCGAATTTCTCTGAAACAGGCTCCACATCAGCAGCAACCTGGTACCCGGACACTGGATCCAACAGCCACGTCGCACCAGACTTGTCAAGCCTAGACAGCTCCGAACCATACTATGGCAACGACTCTTTACATGTTGGCAATGGTAAGGCTCTTCCCATATTTCATATCGGCTCTTCCAAAATCTTTTCTCCAAACAAAACGTTTAATCTTTCAAACATTCTTCATGTCCCTGCTATTAAAAAGAACCTGTTATCTGTCCAACAATTCTGTCATGACAATGACGTTTTCTTTGAATTTCACTCTTCTTTTTTTAATGTGAAGGACGAGTCTACACGCACTACCCTACTCATCGGCCCAAGTGATGATGGTCTCTATTCCATTCGTCTTCCACAACTCAAGTCCATTTCCAAGATTGCATTCACAGCCGTTCGAGCACCGTCCACCATTTGGCATCAAAGATTAGGCCATCCACATCAAAGAGTTTTTAATTCCATTTTGTCTACTTGTTCTTTATCTGTTTCCAATAAATTTGTTCCCTCATTATGCACTGCTTGTCAATTGGGAAAGTCTTGCAAACTATCATTACATGATTCCAATTTTCGTAGTACTAATATTCTAGACTTAATCTATTGTGATGTTTGGGGGCCTGCCCCACAATTATCTTTTGATGGTTTTAGATTTTTCATGTTGTGTGTTGATCATCATTCACGGTATATGTGGTTCTTTCCTTTGGCACAAAAATCTGACGTCTACACAACATTTAAATCCTTTGTAACTATGGTTGAACGTCAATTCAATTCAAAACTTAAATGTGTGCAAACCGATTGGGGTGGGGAATTTCGCAATTTAGTTCCTTTTTTCTCATCACTTGGGATCATTCATCGACGTTCGTGCCCACACACCAGTGAACAAAATGGTGTCGTTGAGCGTCGTCACAGACACGTTGTTGAAACCGGACTTGCCCTTCTTGCTCATTCGAATGTTCCAAAACGTTTTTGGTCTTTTGCATTTGAGACGGCGGTTTACCTCATTAATCGTATGCCATCATATGTCTCTTCCAACAAATCCCCGTTCCAAGACATATTCAAACGGCGTCCCGATTACACCTTCTTGTGTCTTCGGTTGCCAATGTTTTCCATACCTACGTCCCTACCATAACCACAAAATGGATTTCCGCTCCACTCCGTGCCTTTTCCTTGGCTATAGTCCACTTCACCATGGATATCGGTGTTTAGATTTGGCAACCGAGCGGGTCTACATAGCCCGCCATGTCCGATTCAATGAGGAATTCTTCCCTTTTCAACCTACTCAATCCTTGCCCACAACCCCCTCTCCTAACCCCTATGTATCCACCTTTCCTTTGTCAACATCCTTCCCTATTCCAGATTCAGCCACAAACACCCACACAGAACCCACTTTTGAACCACCCGCTGACCCGCCAATACCAAATCAGCCCCCATCCGCTCCTGCCAGCCCTGTAAATTCCCCTCCCTCTGACCCGCAAACACCAAATCAGGCCCCATCTGTCCCTAACAGCCCTGTAAACACCCCTCCATCCAGCCCTCCGCTCTCACCAATCACACCTGAAACGGAGCCATCACCATTAGCACCGCCCCCACCACCACAACAACGTCCAAGGCCATCTAACCTCCGGCCAAACCCCAAACAAACCTCTCGCTACAGTCCTGCATCTTATACCACCACCACCTCTCCTTCATCCGCTATTGAGCCAGCTACATTTACCGTTGCCAACAAGTCTCTCGAGTGGCGCCACGCTATGGCTGAGGAGTTTAATGCGCTTGTCAAGAATGGAACTTGGACGCTGGTACCTCCCGTTCAGAACACCAATATCATAGACACAAAATGGGTGTACAGGTTAAAAAGGGATCAAAATGGAAAAATCGCCCGTCATAAAGCCCGTCTAGTGGCCAAGGGGTTTAAACAACAACCCGGAGTTGACTTTCATGAAACCTTTAGCCCGGTTATTAAAGCCACCACTATTCGGGTCCTTCTATCTCTTGTTGTCACTAAAGGCTGGTCTTTACGACAATTGGACATCCAAAACGCCTTTCTTCATGGTGAATTAAAAGAAACCGTATACATCCGTCAACCACAAGGCTTTGTGGATCCACAAAAGCCCAATCATGTCTGCAGGCTCCACAAATCTCTCTATGGCCTAAAACAGGCCCCGAGAGCTTGGTTTAATCGCCTCTCTATTGCTCTACAACAGCTCGGCTTCCATGGCTCAAAAACCGACCCATCATTATTTATTTTTCACAGCCGTGGCATCCTGATCTATGTCCTAGTCTATGTCGATGACATTATAGTCACGGGAAATAACAACGAGGTGATTTCCAAAGTCATACAACAGCTTGGTGCAACTTTTGCTGTCAAAGACCTCGGCAATCTCACCTACTTTCTTGGCATTGAAATTGTCCCTAATGGCAAGGATATTTTACTTTCACAAAGGAAGTACATCATGGAATTACTTCATAGATCCGGTATGACAGATTGCAAACCCATGGCTTCTCCCATGAGTACTTCTCAGATTTTATGCCTCAATGACAGCCCTTTACTTGCTGATCCAGTTGTGTATCGGCAAACTGTTGGTGCTCTCCAATACGTGACTCTATCGAGACCAGATATCGCTTTTGTTGTTAATAAAGTATGTCAGTTTATGCATGCCCCAACGGAAAACCACTGGTCTGCGGTCAAAAGAATTTTGCGGTATTTGCAAGGCACACCAGATTTTGGACTCTACATTCGGCATAACTCAGAGTCCCATTTGCAAGCTTTCACAGATGCTTCCTGGAAAAACAATGTTTCCTCATTTCAAGCATACTCCGATTCAGATTGGGCCGGTGACCCAGACGATCGTCGGTCCACGGGAGGATATGCCATCTACTTAGGCTCTAATCTTATATCTTGGACCGCATGAAAACAACGTACCGTTTCTCGATCATCCACTGAATCGGAGTACAAAGCGCTTGCCGATACTGTAGCAGAACTGACCTGGCTGGAAGCTCTCATGACTGAACTTGGCATCTCCACAAAAGTCGCTCCTACACTTTGGTGTGATAATTTAGGTGCAACATATCTCTCTGCAAATCCCGTATTCCATGCTCGTACCAAGCATGTTGAGGTGGATTTTCACTTTGTCAGAGAAAAGGTGGCATGTGGCAAGCTGAAGGTTCAATTCATCTCCACAAATGATCAAGTTGCCGATGTATTCACAAAACCTCTATCGACACAAAGATTTCTGTTTCTAAGGTCCAAGCTACAGGTCGTCTCCCGCCCTTAGCTTGCGGGGGAATGTTAGAAGTATTGGTGTAATTTGTCTTAGATTATTTCCTATGGTAGCTAAGTGTAAAATAGGGTTCTATATATATCCTATGTACTGAAACATATCAATTAACGAAATAAAATCATTCTGTCTTTTTACCTTTTACGAATTGATTATCATTTTGCAGAAAAAGTTTTCAATATTCAAATCTGACTTTCAGGTATGCCAAAGGAAGACCGTAGATCCATTTGTTATTCTTATACGCTTTTCGTTTTAAATCGAGGATTTTTAATGGGCTTATTTTTAACTCTTCGTATTTCTTTTTTTTTGTATCTATTAGATTTTTTTTGAATGGTGAACTTCATGTATAAGGTTACCAGACTCTCCAAATCGGAGAGCCCTGCATTGCCCCACTTTGGCCAAGCCATGTTGTCTTAACCGGGCCCACGCTGGTTTCAAAGTTTGGCTTTTTTAGGCGTTCCCCCCGGAAACCATACTGCCGACTGTCACTTGACAGTCGTTCTATTAGATGAAGCAAATGTGATGACATTTTGTTGGGTGATATTACGGTTCAATATGATTGGTTTTGTATATTTTCTTGAATAAGCAACACTTTGTTTATCAAGAAGATGTTTATAAACTTTGTACCAATGCATGCGTTTTATGGTTTAGAACTAACATAATTAGATGGAATGTTCACGGCTGACTATTTTAAACTTTAAATAAGCTAATTGTAATGTTCAAGGATTGGTATAGTGGTAAGCACTTAATTCCTCTCTAGAAGAAGTTTTAGGGTCAAATCTTGCTTTCACTAATTTCCTACCATAACCTTTTGAAAGCCACCTTCCTAGCGCAAGCTGGATTTATCTAATCCCGTTAGTTAGGAGAGCATTGGTGGGTCCATGAGTTTTTTGGTAAATGTTTTCATGATTGAAAAAAAAAATCTAAGCGCTACTATTTTGAAGCATTACATATAGTTCATGACACGACATGAAAATAATTAGACGGGTTGAATAATATACAAACATGTTATTAAACGAGTTGTGCTCGGGTTGATGTGTTTATTAAATGGGATGTGCTCGTGTTGATCTGTTTATCAAGCGGGTCGTGCGGTGTTGGGGTTGACCTATTAAATAAACGAGTTGACATGTTAACTTGTTTAAGTTTGAGGATTTTTTAGAAGAAAAAAATATTGTAAGATTTGATTGTTAATTAGTTTTTGACAATCATGATATTCTTTTATAACATAACTGAGGAACACAAAATTAAGGATTCAAACTTATCTTTGTTACTTAAACTAGAATGATCTCTAACTAGGGGTGCAAACGAGTCGAGTCGAGCCCGAGCTCGAGCTCAAGCTCGTTTAACATATGAAAGCTCGAGCTTGAGCTCGACTCGTTGGTAATTTTTCAAGCTCGACTCGTTTAGTATTTATTAATTAATTTATATTAATTATAATAATTATTATACACGTTTATTTAGTTATTTTTTCATATTTATATAAATGGTAATTATTATATATAAATATATATTATACACGCTCATTCGAGCTTTTTTCGAGCCGAGCTTGAGTAGCTCTACTCAAGTAGCTCGGCTCGTTTGCAACCCTATCTCTAACCCTCTGCATATAGGTAACAATTCATAGCCTGGTATAAAATGTCGAGGTTTAGATCATTGCATGAGAAGAAATGAAGAACTTAGTCATTTTTCAATATTTTTTAGTAATTAATCTTATGTGCTTGATATGGATTTGGATATATTTGGTTGTCACAAGTATTATTTTGGTCCATCACTTATCATGTTACATATAAGCCCATTAACCTATTTTG
This sequence comes from Helianthus tuberosus, assembly GCA_030545235.1. Lineage (NCBI taxonomy): Eukaryota > Viridiplantae > Streptophyta > Magnoliopsida > Asterales > Asteraceae > Helianthus > Helianthus tuberosus. The sequence continues at coordinate 188,433,670 of CM060357.1, read as the reverse complement.
ACCCATCAATCTGTCACAGCCCCAACAACCCGATTGACACGTTTAGATAATTATGTTAAACGGGTCGTGTTCACCTTACACAATATAAACTGTTAATATAACTTATGCCTTTGTTGCATGTATTATTCCAAGAACTAAATTCATCACTAAATCATAGATATAAAATATTCAATTCATTAGTAAATAGTAGACAATTGCAAGCATCATAGTGTTAACCATACATCCATACTTAGATCACAAACTTTAGCTAATTAACTAGACAAACAACTCTTAATCAGGCAGCAGGAGGGGATTGCACTACCGGTGGTAATTGTGGTTTCACTTTCATCCTAGCATTGCCACCCACTGGCGGCGGCATTACGACATCTTCCGGCCGTTGTTGTGGCAGTTCTCCAACAATTGGCGGGAAGTCAGCACCAGCAGCAGGTGCTGACCACCTTTGTTGGGGTGGTGACATAAAGACCACCCCAGGCTGATTCTTACCCGCGATTGGTGGTAGATTACCACCAACCGGTGGAGAATTTATATAACCGCCATTTGGTGGCAGTTCGGGGAAAACACTAGGGATGGTGTTTCCTGGTGGTGGTGGTGATGCAACTAGTGGTGAGAAAGTCGGGTTTGCGTAACCAGATGATGGTGTGAAAGACGGGTTTGTGTAACCATAACCAGATGATGGTGTGAAAGAGGGGTTTGTAAACACGGGAGGCGGTGACGGGACTACTACGGGTGGCAATGAACCGGCGAGGAGCGGCGGAGACTGGTGGCGGATAAATGATCTAGGTATATAGTGGTGGTTGGAAATGATGGGAGAAAATGGCCATTGGTATTGGGTACAGGTTCCGAAAACGGGGTCACAATATGTTGCTAGACCGCGGCGGCCTAGGGTGGTGTGACGGGTGATGGCGGTGGCGATGGCGATGGAAGAAAGCAATAAGAATGTTAGCAAAGTCATGAAGGTTTGTAGTTTCACCATTGTGGAATATGGACTGTGGTGGAGTAGCAAAACATTTGAGTGGTATTTATAGAGGAGCTCACTTGCTCTTAATTATCAACTGTCATTATAGCCTGCAAAATTGCATGGTCAACCCTTTGACTTTGAGTATGTGGTTTAAGTTGTAAAAAAGTCAAACATGTATTTTTTATATATCAGCGAATTTCTTGTATTAGGCTATCGTATTCTCTAAATTGGAGAGTCACGTTGTCCCACTTCGACCAGACTATGTTATCTTAACCGGGGCCCACGCTAGCTTGTTGATTTGTAAACATTACTGTCTCAAGCTTGTTAGGGTCCAAAGTAAATATTAATATAGGCCTTTTTTTGTTACAAAAACTACTTCAATCCTATAATTCGTGAATACATATAAACTTTTTTCCTAGAATTTAGTCAAACCCTAGCTTTACTTTATTCCTTCTTAGGGTACCTGTTTTTTTAACGGCTAACAAATCAATCCCGAGCACTCTCGGCGCACCCACTGGACAAACGGAGTACTCCGAGAGTAACCCGAGTGGTCCTCCACCAATTCCGGGGAAAACCCAATAACCCACCCGTCCGTAGGCATGACGGTAAATTACCAGTAAAACCGTTTGACTCAAGGATCGAGCCCAAGTTTTCCTGATCTCGTATCACTGCCCACCAGTATCTCACTCCTTTTTTGCACCAAATGAAAATTGAACTTGAGTTTTCAAAGAAAAACTTAAGTTCTCTTACCACTTGAGCTAGAGGTCATTGGCTTTAGGCCACCGTAAAAATAAAGTAGATGGGTGAACTTTTTTTTATGTATTTAGACAATTAATTAACTATTCGTAAAAATAAAGTAGATGGGTGAAACTTTTTTTTTAAGTACTTAGACAATTAATTTTGAGATGTAGTGGAAGAAATTTATTACATCCTTACACCCTTTGATTTTTTTTTAATAATTGAATAATACCCTAAAAGTAGATATTGTGTTAGTATTGGCCAAAATAAACGGCGAGCCTTTGGAATATGAGTTGCATGGATGGTTGGTAAATATACAGTTGTGGGAATTAAATAAGAAGGTGTGTTTTTCTTCTTTTGAAGTGTGCCAAACATTCAATTCAATGCAAGGTTTAGATTTTCTTTTTCTAAACCGAAAATAAACTTATTCCTATTAACCATATATACCTCCATTTTGCTTGATTTGAACTCTCAACTCCCACCTATAGGGCTGTAAACGAACCGAACGTTCAGCGAACAGTTCGTGAACCGGTGAACCGTTCGGCGGGAAGTTCGTTTATGTTCGTTCGTTTAATAAACGAACGAACATGAACAAGAAATTTCATTCGATTAGTTAAATGAACGAACATGAACAAAGGTCTCGTTCATTCAATTGTGTTCGTGAACTTTCGGTAAGGTGTTCGTGAACATTCGTTCATTTGCGTTCGTTTATGTTCGTATGTTCGTGTTTTAATTAAGGATTTTTATACTTTCATATATTTTATCTTTACTTTTTATACTATTAAACTTTTATTTATATCATTACCCTAACAATTAAACTAGAAAACCCTCTTTCACCTTGTTTATGCACCATTTCCCTTTCTTTTCTCATTATTTACATCGACGAATATGATATGCCTCCGTTCCACAATAAGGGATTCAAGTTCTAGTGCTACTCTCTGGGCCATCCACCTTTATCCTTCATCGCGTTCGCCAAATTTATTTGTGTTCACTTGTGTTCGTGAACACACTCATTTCCTTAATGAACGAACACGAACATAAAATCTCGTTCGGTAAGTGTTCATGAACCGTTCGTGAACACATTTATTTCCTTAACGAACGAACACGAACAAGGCCTCGTTCGTGTTCGTTCGGTTCGTTTACAACCCTACCCACCTATGATAGAGTGGAGAGATCATACCACTAAACAACACAAGGTTTAAATAAACGCTTTATGTAATGTGTTTCACAGTGTGAGGATACGTGTTATGTTAGCGACTAGTATTTGGTTATTATATTGGGTATGAGATTAGTTTTAAAAGGTTGATGGGTTTGAGACGGATATGATATTATCCAATATCTGCCCGATTATAGAAACATGTTTAGTTGCATCAAACCATGTATATTATTATATTGTATGATCTTAAAGAAATATAATAAAGATTATTTTGTTATAAATAACTTTGAATTATTAATACTAAAAAACTGTTAAAAAGGTAGTTGAATATTTTAAGGTTTTTTTTAAACGGCAAATTTGATTCATCAACGGACCATTGGAGTATTATCATGCCATCAGCGGAACCACCCGATCATATCCATCTTCACTAGGCTATAATGCATATACACAAATTCTGGAGAAAACCCAATAAATCTAAAAAAAAAACCTTTGTGAGAATCAAACCCAGGACCAAAAGATCACTAAGCCTTATCATACCCCTAAGATGTCACTAGGCTACAAAGCCATGGACGAATATCTTAAGGTTTAAGTTAGTTTTAAGTTGCGTTGAAAATTGAATTTTGGACACGTAGGATACTAGCAAATCAGATGGGTAATATGTAATGGACGAAGTATGGAACAAGGTTTTGTTAAAGATAATGATAAAGCTGTCAAAGTTGGTCTCATACTCGTCGGTATCTCTATAACTAAACATGAAAACTCATTATATCCTTTTTTAGCCATTTTACTATTTCCCACCACAAAAGCTAATCTAAACAATTTTTGAAAAACTCATTTTAAAAAGTAACAAGTCAATAAGCATTTTTGAAAAAAAAAAAAAAAGGAAGAGTTAATTGCCATTTTAGTCCTCGAGGTTTGCTTAAATTTGCCATTTTAGTCCAAATAGTTTTTTTTTCGCCTCTGAGTCCCTGACTTTTCCCTTTTGTTGCCATTTTGATCACATACCATAACTCAATCCAAAAACCTCATTTTTAACAAGGGGTATTTTGGGGATTTTCATTTTAAATCTTTTCAATTGTCATTTTGATCCAATTCTAAAAAATCTAAAAAATTCTAAAAAATCACAAAAATTCTAAAAAATCAAAAACAATTCTAAAAATCAAAAAAATAAGAAAAAATCACAAAAATAAAAAATGGTAAAAATAAAAAAAAATCTAAAAAAAATTAAAAGATTCTAAAAATCAAAAAATTCTAAAATATCATAAAAATTCTAAAAAGTCAAAAAAATTTCTAAAAATAAAAAATAATCTAAAAAATAAAAAAAATCTAAAAACTCAAACATATTTTTAAAGTTTCAAATTCAAAAAATGACGATATATTCCTCGTCCGGACGAATATATTTCAAGTTTTATCTATTTTGTTGAGTGAATGAGTGGTAATGAAGAGATAGAACAATTTATCCATTTAAAAAAACAAATTTCATTTTAAGTTGACATCTTTCACAAACATTCTTACATTTCCACATTAATTATCACCTTTTTGGCCTTTTTATATATGTTTTCATAGCAAAACTATTTATTACAATAATATTTTCATCTTTAGTTTTGTATTGATGTGTGTAAAATGCAACATATAAATTACATCAAATGAGGCATAAAACTAACCCTTTTTAAGTACTAATATTGGAAAAAGAGTGTTTTTGTCTTCCTTTTGTATTTTCAGGATTAAATGAGCTCAAAAACACAAAAGAAGCAAAAAGACAGCTAAATCCAACATAAATACAAGGAAAGGAACTTAAGTGGACTGCCCGACCCCTCAACGGCATCTTCCCAAGCAAAATAGAGAAGGCAGAAGACTGAACACGCCCCGTGCTCAGCCGGCACGGGGCCGTGCCCAAGAAGCAGCAGAAAAGACAAACCTATAGAAGCTTCTATTGCCCACCACGGGGCCGTGCCCAGTGAACACGGGGGCGTGGCGAAAGTACAGCAGACGCATTAATTGTAATTGCGAATTACAATTAATGAGGAGAGAGAGTGTCAGACAGGCACGGGGCCGTGCCCAGCGGACACGGGGCCGTGCCCAGCTCTCTGTTCAGCCTATAAATAGGAGTGCTTGGTTTCATTTCAACTCATCCCTTGGCACACCACCTCTCTCACACTTCATCCACCACCCACCACCATCACAACACCATCATCCACCACCATCATCCATTGTCCATCGTAGAGTGTGTGAGTCGTCTCAGGATCCAAGATTGATCGTAAGAGTTCTTGACAATCAAGGCCATGTTTGCCTAAGTCTCTTACATCACTTGGTGAAGACAAAGTGTCTAGTATAATACTTTTTATTTCTAATCTTTTGCACTTTTTATTTGGTTTTGTATTAATGACTTTAATAACTAGTTACTTATGTTGAAGGTGATCTTTCCTTATCGTTTGTCCGTGGTGTCTTGGCATTATTTTACTGTCTATATAAAATAAAAGATTTTCACCATTCATATCTCCACGGTCTATATGGAGGTATGTTGGCTACCTGGTCGGGGGTTAATGGAACGGTTTGGTAAAGGTCTTGCCATTGTTCAGCGTTTAGAGGTCCTGCAATGGACCTGGGTCAAATTTAGTAGGACCTCCTTCAATGCTTCACGGTATTGGATGGCGGGGGTCCAAACTCTTTGATCCCCTCATAAGTTAACTACTATTAATACTATAACCCGGCTATTTAGGACTGTATCCCTGCTGACTCAGACTACTTAGTCGAGGGTAACGTCACCGCCAAAAGCGGGGCCTACCATAATACTGCATTAATAACTTAATTCATTATCTTCCAATAATCCACCCTTTTAGGATTGTATCCTTGCTGACTCAAACTACTGGGGTGAGGGTAACGTCACCTTCAAAAGAGGGGCCTACTACAATAACTAAGATAATCTCTTAATTATGTGCAAAAGTGCGGAAATAATCAAAGGTTATACTAGATACGAGTCGGAACCAAGTGATTCATCTTGTCTATCTGTTTTTATTTTCATTTTCATTTTCAGCATTTTAGTTAGTTTTTATTTTTCTTAGTTTAAAACCTTTTTCTAATCTTTTTATTTTGATTAGACGTTGAGGATAAACCGGTACTAAAAGCTCTTGTGTCCTTGGACGACCTCGGTATCTTACCAACGCTATACTACGCTCACGATGGGTGCACTTGCCCATATGTGTGTTTAGTGTTAGTAAAATATCGTGTTTTATAAATTTAAAACTTGGCTAAAAATAAGTGTTAAAAGGGCTTAAAATATACACCTAATATATACGACACTTTATCGCACATCAAGTTTTTGGCGCCGTTGTCGGGGACACAAGGATTTTAAGAAAGTTAGGAATCAACGGCCTAATCATTTTTTATTTTTCTTTTTATTTTTTTTAGAATTTTCTTAGTTTTTCAGCTTCTGCAGAGCTCAACACGGGCCGTGCCCGCTGAACACGCCCCCGTGCTAAATCATTGGAACTGGCAATCCTGTTTTACGTCAGACAGTAAGCTGAACACGGGGCCGTGCTCACCCAACACGCCGCCGTGCCCAAGATTCACTTACTGAAAACAGAACCGTTAGATCCCGGCGGTTGGTAATTTCTGACATAAACATGAGTGATAGTAATTGTTTTTACTTTCGGCACTCTTATGGTAAGTGGTGTCAATTATGTGGTGGCAAACATGAAGAAGTAAAATACTACTTTCTAAATTATAGGCCCCACTACATGGACCCACCGACTTCTTATAATCTTAAGAGGGGCGAAAGTAAAAATAAGCACTGTTTCTCCCTCGAATGCGCCCAGCCAGATATTCTAGGGGAAATGCTCCTTGATGAGTTATTTCAACTAGAAAAGCTAATTCTGAATTGGTTAAAAGAGCTTAGGAAGGATTTTATTAATCCACCCCAAGACGATGACCATGACGAAATGCTGGAACCGCATTTCGACAACCTCGTTGCTCCCGAAAATACCTTCGTACCTAGCAAAGACTTGGACGATAGTCGTCCCTGTGTCGATTGTGCCGTGAAGGACTCTCCATCGACTTCGTTCAGTGCATACATAGACCTGAGCGATTCGGCATACACCTTCTTTAACGAGAGCCCGGAAAAGGGTTGGACTTGTCCACCTAGAATGAAAATAGGAATTACCCTCACCGACAACCTCTTGCGTTCTCGCCTTAGTCTAGGACAATTAAGGTATCTTAGGCACTTTGGGGTTGTTCCAACCAATCAGGAGCCACCCGATACTAACGAGTTCCTTAAAAAACTAGACAACTTCATAAAACAGTCCCTCGACACGGGGCCGTGTCCAGCCAACACGCCCCCGTGTCCATCAAAAGATTCCATTCTGATCAGTACGTCAGAATACGGACAACCTGTGTCAGAACTCCACCTGCACACGGGGCCGTGTCCAGGATGCTGTCGTTTTCTATAAATGCAGCCAAGAATTCTGCACATTTGGACCAACTTGGGACAGAGATTTGAAGGAATCTTCTCTCAACTATCCTAGGTAAGTCTAAAAGAAGGTTCCAACAACCCATCTTGTCCTTTCCTCTTTTAGCCATTTCCTTCTTCTCCATCTTTCTCCAAGAACTACCATTAAAAGTTTGAATTCTTCCAACTTTGTGGTAAGGATTAATGAGTTTTGTTCAAGGAATCTTGGTAAAAACATGTTATGTAACATTGTTTTAAGTTATTAGTGACTAAAAAGACCCCCTCAAGTTCAGAAAATAACTTAAAAATCCAAGTTTCCTTACTCCAAAATTCTGCAGAAAGATGAACACGGGGCCGTGCTCAGTGAGCACGGGGCCGTGTCCGGTCACTGTTTCAGTAAATAAACTATTTTCAGTTTATTTTTCGTAGGATGTTGAGTGAAAACAGCGAAACATCTTCTGTGCATTCGTCAAACAGCCGAAGAGGAAGGAGACCCTCCATTGAAGCTACACTTGTGCACTATGTGATAGCATTAAGGGAGGCTCTCGACGAAATGACATCAGTAGAGGAGGTCCTAATCGACCGTATTAACGATCTTACGATGGGACTTGAAAGCAGCTTCCAAGAAATTAACCTCTTGCACCAGAGGTTAAATATTCTTGTAGCACCCCCGATGGAACCAGTCCTCCCTCAACAGGATTAGAACCTGGCACTCGGAATTAACAACCCTACCGGGTGGGAAGACTTTCCGGCGGAACCTCCCGTGGAACACCAACAAGAGATCCCGGTGGAAATCGAAACTCCTCAAACCAATGCCAATGAGCCTTCTTTTCTCCTTCCAAGGGAGGTGGAAGAGTGGCTCGCCGACATATGAGGAGAACCGCACCCAGAAGAAGGAGTTCAAAAAGGCCTTGTCTAACCAAGATTAGTTAATTCTTGGAAATTTTGCTAATTAAAATAAAGTAGAGGCTAGAACTCCATGGTTTATTATTTCTTTGTTTTATCTAGTTTAATCTTAATTTAGGACTATGTAAGGTCTCTCTATGATTGCAATGAAATGATGGTTTTTAAAGTTTGGATGGTTTTTAATGAATAAAACACACTCATGGTGGTAAGGGATGAAAAGGGGAACGAGAAAAATGACTTCATGCACAAGAACAAGGCAACCCGACAATTCTCTCCATTTCAGAAGGTTCAACACGGGCCGTGCCCAACCAACACGGCCCCGTGCTGAACCACCTGCAGAAAAACGCCCAGTTCAGGTAACTGGACACGGGCCGTGTTCACCCGACACGCCCCCGTGTCCAGACTTCTGTTTCTCTTGTTTTAATTTTGTTACTGGCACTTGAACACGGGGCCGTGCCCGGACAACACCGGGTCGTGTTCAGCGCCCAGTAACACAAAATTTTTGCTTTTTAACACCATTTTACACATCTAATCAACCTAAAAATTTATTTTTGGGACACATTGAGGACAATGTGTAATTTAAGTGTGGGGGGGATGCTAAAACCTTGAATTTTGCAAGTCCTAAATACAAGCCTTACACAAAACTCTATTGGAACCGCTAATCACCCCAAAATTTTTTCAAAAATTTCATTTTTCTTACTTGTCTAGGTTTAACTCGGGAAATTCAAGTTCTCAAAAAGGTTATATTTTTACAAATTTACAACCGATAGCGTAGTGATAAAAAGAACCAACATAAGAAAATTATGAAAAGGCATGACAAACTTAGTTAAAATTTGATTATATATACTTGATCACATAAAAACCCATTCCCACAAAAGTGAGTTTTGAGCCTTTATTGAGCATACAAATTTACATCTTTAGACTAAATGCTCATTTTTCGTTTCTTGTGTGAATAGCCGCTTGGTTCTTACAACTCTAGAACTTGCCATGACAATACATTCCCGGTCCTTATCAACTTAAACCCGAGTAAGTAAATGATGGAGGCATTAGGACTAACCCTTTTTATTTCTACACCATTATTTTTCTTTTTCTTTTACCACCTACCCAAAAATCCCCCTAGTTAACCCCTTTGAGCCTAAACCTTTTCATTTCATCACCCAAACAAAAAACCCTTTTACCCACCAAAACCTTTTTTATTTTTACCCTTTGTTTTAGTAACAAGTTCGGTTTTTTTTTCGTATGATCGAAAAAAAAAATATTGTATTGATGATGAAGCAAAAAGAAAATAAACAAACAAGTTCATCAAAAATAACTTTGTTTGAATAAAAGCTTCATCAAAATAAAAAGTTACAAAAAAAAAAAAAAAAAAAAAGTCTTACGAAAACCGACACTTGTTACGCTTTTCGCCCTTTTTTCTACTAACCACTAACCACTATCCCAACCACCTACCTTTAACCCAAGCCTAACCCTTAACCCACAAAGTCCTCTTGATATTTACAAAGGTATAAAAGTTAAAAAGGAGGAGGATTGATTGCTTGGCAAGCTTATGGTAGGAATAAGTTCCATGCCGCTCTCGAGTGATTCACTAAAAATACACCTTCGGCCGAGTGTGAGTGATTTCTCCCGTGAGGTATGTGAACTTGTATATAAATGGAATTTTAAAAAGGCATGTTATGCCCAAATAAGTAATTTCTCCTATGAAACGTTCTAAATAAACCATTACGAATAGGATTGTAAATAAATAAAAATAAAACCCAAAAAGATCTTGGATTCCCAACACTCTACGACAAGCCAAAAACCTTCTCTTCTACCCATTCCATTTGGGAGTGTAAGCCACATATTAAAGAGTTTTGCTTGAGGACAAGCAAAAGTTCAAGTGTGGGGGTATTTGATGTGTGTAAAATGCAACATATAAATTACATCAAATGAGGCATAAAACTAACCCTTTTTAAGTACTAATATTGGAAAAAGAGTGTTTTTGTCTTCCTTTTGTATTTTCAGGATTAAATGAGCTCAAAAACACAAAAGAAGCAAAAAGACAGCTAAATCCAACATAAATACAAGGAAAGGAACTTAAGTGGACTGCCCGACCCCTCAACGGCATCTTCCCAAGCAAAATAGAGAAGGCAGAAGACTGAACACGCCCCGTGCTCAGCCGGCACGGGGCCGTGCCCAAGAAGCAGCAGAAAAGACAAACCTATAGAAGCTTCTATTGCCCACCACGGGGCCGTGCCCAGTGAACACGGGGGCGTGGCGAAAGTACAGCAGACGCATTAATTGTAATTGCGAATTACAATTAATGAGGAGAGAGAGTGTCAGACAGGCACGGGGCCGTGCCCAGCGGACACGGGGCCGTGCCCAGCGGACACGGGGCCGTGCCCAGCTCTCTGTTCAGCCTATAAATAGGAGTGCTTGGTTTCATTTCAACTCATCCCTTGGCACACCACCTCTCTCACACTTCATCCACCACCCACCACCATCACAACACCATCATCCACCACCATCATCCATTGTCCATCGTAGAGTGTGTGAGTCGTCTCAGGATCCAAGATTGATCGTAAGAGTTCTTGACAATCAAGGCCATGTTTGCCTAAGTCTCTTACATCACTTGGTGAAGACAAAGTGTCTAGTATAATACTTTTTATTTCTAATCTTTTGCACTTTTTATTTGGTTTTGTATTAATGACTTTAATAACTAGTTACTTATGTTGAAGGTGATATTTCCTTATCGTTTGTCCGTGGTGTCTTGGCATTATTTTACTGTCTATATAAAATAAAAGATTTTCACCATTCATATCTCCACGGTCTATATGGAGGTATGTTGGCTACCTGGTCGGGGGTTAAGGGAACGGTTTGGTAAAGGTCTTGCCATTGTTCAGCGTTTAGAGGTCCTGCAATGGACCTGGGTCAAATTTAGTAGGACCTCCTTCAATGCTTCACGGTATTGGATGGCGGGGGTCCAAACTCTTTGATCCCCTCATAAGTTAACTACTATTAATACTATAACCCGGCTATTTAGGACTGTATCCCTGCTGACTCAGACTACTTAGTCGAGGGTAACGTCACCGCCAAAAGCGGGGCCTACCATAATACTGCATTAATAACTTAATTCATTATCTTCCAATAATCCACCCTTTTAGGATTGTATCCTTGCTGACTCAAACTACTGGGGTGAGGGTAACGTCACCTTCAAAAGAGGGGCCTACTACAATAACTAAGATAATCTCTTAATTATGTGCAAAAGTGCGGAAATAATCAAAGGTTATACTAGATACGAGTCGGAACCAAGTGATTCATCTTGTCTATCTGTTTTTATTTTATTTTCATTTTCAGCATTTTAGTTAGTTTTTATTTTTCTTAGTTTAAAACCTTTTTCTAATCTTTTTATTTTGATTACACGTTGAGGATAAACCGGTACTAAAAGCACTTGTGTCCTTGGACGACCTCGGTATCTTACCAACGCTATACTACGCTCACGATGTGTGCACTTGCCCATATGTGTGTTTAGTGTTAGTAAAATATCGTGTTTTATAAATTTAAAACTTGGCTAAAAATAAGTGTTAAAAGGGCTTAAAATATACACCTAATATATACGACAGTTTATCGCACATCAGTATCAATTAATATAATTTACTAAATATAAATATAATAAAATATAAATATAATGACCACTCATTCACTCAACAAAATAGATAAAACTTGAAAATATATTCGTCTGGACGAGGAATATCGTCATGTTTTGAATTTGAAACTTTATAATATGTTTGTTTGAGTTTTTAGATTTTTTTATTTTTTAGAATATTTTTATTTATTAGAATTTTTTAGATTTTTTTTTATTTTTTAGAATTTTCTTTATGTTTTAGAATTTTTATGATTTTTTTGGTTTTTTAGAATTTTTTGATTTTTTAGAATTTTTTTATTTTTATGATTTTTTTATTTTTTAGAATTTTTTGGATTTTTTTATTTTTTTTATTTTTTACATTTTTTTGATTTTTTAGATTTTTTTTATTTTTTAGAATATTTTTTATTTTTAGAATTCTTTTTAATTTTTATGATTTTTTTGTTTTTTTTTTTTAATTTTTTAGATTTTTTTGTATTTTTTAGAATTGGATTAAAATGACAATTGAAAATATTTAAAATGAAAATCTACAAAATACCCCTGGTTAAAAATGAGGATTTTGGATGGAGTTAGGATATGTGATCAAAATGGCAACAAAAGAGAAAAGTCAGGGACTCAGATGCGAAAAAAAACTATTTGGAGTAAAATGACAAATTTGGACAAACCTCATAGACTAAAATGGCAATTAACTCAAAAAGTAAAAAAAAAAAACACTTTTAGAATTAAATAAGTAATCCCAAACAGTACACCCTGTTAGACTTTCACAATGTTTTCTTTTTCTCTTTGGAAAAGCCCATTAGATATATATCCCAAATCAGCCCAACAAGTAAAAGAACAATGGGCTTAAAGAATTGAGTACCAAAGCCTGGTAAGAAAAGAACATCAAAACTAAAAGCCCCATATATCAATAGAAAAGGCTAAGACCATCAAACCTAGGGCTGTTCAAATTGCTCGGCGCTCGACGCTCGCTCGAAATTTGCTCGTTCGATTCAGCTCAATTAAAAAAATGCTCGGTTCGGATCGGCCCGGTTTGTAAACGAACCGAGCACGAGCAAAGGTCCGCTCAGTTCGGTTCGGCTCGGTTGGCTCGATTTATCTTTTAATATATATATATATACATATATATTTGTGTTTGTGTGTGTATCATTTTTAAAGAAATGACTAGAAACCAACATTAATAATGTTTGGTCCAAGATCCAAATAGAGCTTATTTAAGTAATTAGAATTGAAATCCAATACCAGTAGTCCATTATCCAATACGTAAATGTCCATTTGAGTAATTGGGTCAAAATTTCAAATACTAAAATGTGAAACGTCGATCAATACTCAAGTCTCAACCCGCCATTTGATTCAGAAGTGCAAGATCCTGATCAAAACCCCCATTGGCAATCGTTATTCGATTTCTCCATCGCCACTCGGCCAAGACGCCAACTCGCAAGGGTTTAGCTTCAATCGATCCATTCAATTTCAAACTTCCGATAGAACAAGGGTATGTTTCAATCGGTCGACGATTTATCTTCCCGCTTAGTTAATCTCGATAGAACTAGTTGAGTGTTCTTGTATTCCTTGTTATTTGTTAAATTTTTACTTGTGTTCTATTGGACGAAGTATCAGGGACGAAAACTGCACTTTATTCTAATAACTAGCACTCCCATCGTCACTTTCTTTGTTTATTCTGCAACGCTCGATACTCGCTCGACGTTCGTTCGAAAAATGCTCGGATCGAAAGACGCTCGCTCGACTTTGGCTCGGTTGAAAAGACGCTCGATTCGGTTCGGATCGGTTTGTAAACGAACCGAGCACGAGCAAAGGTCTGATCGGTTCGGTTCGGCTCGTGAACAGCCCTAATCAAACCCCAAATATAAACCATTACAATTTACAAATGAGTGAAATGACTTGATTTCTCCCCTTATTAAAATGAATATTCCACTATTATTAAAACTAGAATTACCATCCGCCGCAATGCGGCGAGGATCCATTAGTTATATATCATATTAGATGAGAAATGCAAATGTTTTTTACATGACCGCAAGCCTGTGTGTAAAACATAGAAAAGAATAACTAAAACGATCCCTGACCCGCGTATTGTGACAGACCTATCAAAGGAAAAAATAGACGCGCTGCGATGAGTCTGTCAAACAGGAAAAGTAGATGAAAAAACGTTGAACCCCGCATGCACGTTGCGGCGTGTTACCTCGGAAAATTTAGAACGAAACATTAAACGGAAAATTTACGAAAGATATAAAGTACAAGGGATCAAAATTGAAAGTAAAAAAGTGTTGGGGTTAAATTGTAAAAGATAAAAAAACTTTGGGTTAAAAGCAAAATAATCAAGGGGTTAAATTGCAAAAGGTGAAAACTTTTGAATTAGAAGTGCAAAATCAAATTAATTAAAGGGGTTAAATTACTAAAGATTGAAACTTTAAACTTAAATTGTCAAGGATTGAAACTTTAAGGTTAGAAATGAAAATTTCTTTAAAAAAAAATCCCAAAACCAACAATACAACTATCTTATGCATAAACATGTTGGTTATTTATAGTTTTGTAATATTTTCACGATTAATTATTAGAAAAAACTTATTCAGTATTTATAATAACTAGTAAAATGACCTCGCGCTAGACGGCGGAAACTCTATTAGTGTCGATTGCGAAAATCCAAGACGAAAAGGTCATGATGTATACAAAAATATTTCGATACTTGTTAGATTAGTACATCAATAACACAGTCTATAACTTTTGTTCGTTAGTGGTGCCTGACTTTATGGTAACATAGATTCGCTTTGATAAATTTTGTATATATTAATTGTTTTTGCAAGTTAAAAGAAAATATAACAAAAAGAAAATTCAATTTTCCTATTCAAGCTTAAACTTGCGACTTGCAATTAGCAATTAAAGGGAACTTCAACTAAACGGGTCATCTATTTTGAGCAACACGAATCAACTAAACTAAAAAAATGTCAGGTGCCACCGTCAAACCGGCGACTTGTGGTCCAAAAGGCAAGTCAGCAACCGGCTAAGCTGTAGTCGGCCTGACAAAGCTTTTTTATTATGTATAGAATTGAAGTAAAACTAAATCTTTTTATCTAAAAAGATAAGTTAAAAGGAACACATCATAAAAGAAATTATCCCTTATAATTGTGTTACAAATTACAATAACTCAACAACTTGAACGCGTCATTGTAACACGCATGCTTATTATCACGGTATTTGAAATAATTGTTATGAATACATACATAGTAAAATGTATAATAGATTAATAGTTAAGATTTAAACCATAAAGAGTTAACTCTCATTTTCGTCCGCGTGGTTTGTTCACTTTTGCCATTTCAGGCCAATTTTAAAAAGTGCACCAGTTTCCTCCCTGACATACTGGAAACGTGTCACTTCAGTCCAAAAATTAAAACCCAGTTAAGTCAGATAGGTTAAATGAAGGGTATGATTGTCAATTCATATATCTTTTATTTTCACACTATTTTATGAATTGACAATAATACCCTTCATTTAACCTGTCTGACTTAACTGGGTTTTAATATTTGAACTGAAGTGACATGTTTCCAGTATGTCAGGGAGGAAACTGGTGCATTTTTTAAAATTAGCCTGAAATGGCAAAAGTGAACAAACCACATGAACGAAAATGACAGTTAACTCCAGGGGCGGACCCAAGTTATGGGGTGGGTGGGCGGCCGCACCCCTTGAAAAAAAAATTTAGTGGTATTTTTTGCGAAAAATCCAGACCGCACCCCTTGAAAATTTTCGTCCGCACCCCTTGAAAAATTCCGACCGCACCCCTTAGAAAAAAATGTTAGGAATTTATGTAAAAAATTGTGAACACGGATTGAAACCGGATTAAATTATGTAAACAAGTTAGCCTAACCCCTTTAATAAAACTTAAATTCAATCCATCAAGCCCAATAACTTAATACTCATTCAAGCCCAACCCAACTACTAGTTTTGTTAAACAAACCAGTCCACATAATAAAAAAAAAACCCAAATCGCTGCCACTTGCCAGCGACTCCTGCCCTCCCTCTGCCTCACTTCAGCGCTCAGCGACAGCATAATTCCGGCTGGCGACTGCAAAATTTCGGCTGGAAACTGGTTAATTCAGGCCGTCCCTGACAGGTACATGTTTTTTACTAGGGCTTATAATAATTACTAGGGCTTGAAATTCAAAATTTTGGTTGGCAAACATGTTTGTTGATTATATGATTGTTGGTTGGCAAATAATAATTAATAGGGCTTGAAATTCAAAATTTTAAATTGAAAATTAAGGAACATGGGCTATGGTTGAACACTTGAAGATCCTTGTTTATTTTGTATGTGATAGGATTAGGAATGAACAATGAGTAGGGAAGTTATGCCGCGATTTCTCAAGAGGAAAGGGGTTGAACCACTTTTTTTCGCCGGATTATTCTAATTAAAGACCAAGGTATGTTATATATAAGTTTTTTTGTTCTTTTATTGAATGATTAAGAGAAATAAAAGTAGGGATTGTTTGAACTTTGATGTTTTTTTGTTTGTTAATGTGATAGGAAGTTAGGAACTAGGGTTTGATTATTTGAGAATTGAAATGGACCCAACCCGATTTGATTCGGCCCACTATGAAACTTTGTTTGTTTGTTTTTACTTGTTTTACATGACCCGACCCGCTATGAACCGATCTTTTTATATAGCTAGGGGTCTAAAATCTTTAAAAAAATTACGCACCCCCAGGAAAAAAATCTTAGGTCCGCCACTGGTTAACTCAACCATAAAAGATAACTCATTCATATTTTTTCCAATTCAGTCATTTTTAAGTTTTTATATTATTTACGATGGTGTCAATCTTAACCATTGAAACTGAGATCAAATGTCAATATCAATTAGTATCTTTTGCAGGAGAATTTTACTTTTTATTTGATTCAAACAAAATATGTTATTAATATATGATTTTTTACATAACAGGAAATACAATAGTTAGTTAGAATAAAACCACCACTCTTATGTTTAGAAACACTAAAAATCATGATAAAACACGTGAAAAATACAAACTCAAAGATATTCAAAGTGTTTAACAATCTAGTCACATAAAACAAGATAGCTAAACTCATCTAACTAAACATTATTTAACAATTTCAAAATGATGTGAGAGTTAACTATTCTTTGATTATTTTTTTATGACAATTATTAAAGTCCAAAGTCAATCAATTATAAATGATATTTTCATACACACCTAATGAGAAGAAAATGAGTTAATCATACGAGTCAATTATTAATATAATTGAAAATAATTTTAATGATATTCATAATAAATTTGCTCCTAGTTAGTTAAAATAGTGTAAGTAACTTGTAAGACTTTGACAAAGTTTGAACCATACTCGATGGCTCAACAAGACTTCAAGATGTAGGCTTTTAGTCTTCAAGATGTGGGCTCAAGTTTAGCTTGAGAAGATATAATGTTGGTTCAAGCTTGGAACGAGACCCTTAAAATAGAAACTTATATACATAAACAACATTAATTAGCGTGCCAATAATTGTTATAACAATAAATAAAACAAAATCTTCATAGCAAATTGATTTATCGTAAGGCTCTTCTAGCATTTTGGAAACCTAACTAATTGATAAACTCTTCATAATTCGTACTCTCTAGTATATCTTTAGTTAGGTTATTTTTTAAGTGTATTAGGTATTTGGATTCTGGGTCAATGATTAGTTGATTGACAGGCTAATGATAGATTGCTAGTGACTTACTAGGACACCTCTGGAAAACAAAATTATTAATAGCTTTCTGATTTTTTTTATATATGTTAACCAAGTTAGAACCCCATGTATTACACGAGTTGAATAAATGTAATTTTATATATTAAATAATAAAAAGTTATATCTTTATGAAATTCGTATATTGTACGGGTTAAATAAATGTAATTTTATATATCAAATAATAAAAAAAGTAATATCTTTAGAAACCATGTGTATTACACATATTAAATAAATGTAATTTTGTATACGAAATACTAAAAACGTCGTATCTTTAAAAATCCCGTGTATAGTCGGGTTGAATAAATCTACCAAATGATAAAAAAAATTACATCCTTAAAAACCTCGTATATTACACGTGTTGAATAGATCTAAAAAGAGTTACATCTTTAAAAACCATGTGTATTACATAGATTAAAATCTAATTTTACATAGCAAATGATAAAAAGTTATATCTTTAAAAACTTCGTGTATTACACGGGTTATATAAATGTAACTTTGTATGGTAAATAATAAAAAAAAGTGAAATTTTTAAAAACCTCGCGTTTTACATGAGTTGAGTAAACATAATTTTATATACCAAATAATAAAAAATGTTATATTTTTAATAAATTAGGATAACATTTAATATTAACTAGATTTACTGCCCGCCGCGATGCGGCGGGGGTCGGTTATATATATCACAGTAGATGAAAGCCTGATGCTTGTTACATTGCTATGTGAAGTTCTTTTGTTTCATTTAGATCGCCTACCCTATCTACCCAAGGCTATACAAAATATTGTTGTATCAATTTGTTTACAACTTATCTTACCAACACCAGCTATATTAGGTTCGATAAGTTGTAGAAAACATGTTTCTCCGTTGTACATTTCTGGAAGATGGTGGCCATAGGCGTTCCGGTATATGCCAGGCTTTCGACTGCATAATGTGCCCGGGTTGTAGCCATCCAAAAAGCGGTTCCCTTTGACATCATTCTTCAGGTGCCTTCTTTGAGGCGCGGCTTCATTCTACAGCGTTAAGGAAAAAGACACGTTAACATTTAGCAAACGTCAATGTCTTAAGAACGCACTTGTCAACGACTTCATTTGAAAGCAATTCTAAAAATTGTGACTACAATCCGTATATGTAATTCTTACGCATGCTATAAGCAACTCCAAGTTAATCGGTTAAGTGTTTATCTACACAAAATACGAAATCTAATTAGACAAAAACCACTTTAACATAACACAACAACATGAGCACATCTACAGAATTCACTTATCATGCATTAGTGGTGTTCACGGTTTGGTTTCAAACCATGAAACTGTTCAAATCGGTCATCGGTTCAGTTTTAGTGTCGTGTTTTTTCGGTTGGTCAGTTGGAAGTAAACGGTTTGGTGTGCGATTTACACAGGAAACCGACTGTATAAACCGTGGCAATTTTTTATTTTATATACGATATATGTATAAAGAAACTAATAAACTTTACCGGGTCTGGAGTTGGCTGAGTTTTGACCCGACGGTTGACCGTCTGTTGACTGAGTGGACCCGCTAATTTGACTGAGTTGACTGACTCGTTCAGCTGAGTAGGCTCGAACCACTGAGTTGACCCGGATTGACTGCTTTTGACTCGTGTTGCCTGAGTTGACTCGGTCTGACCGAGTTAAACCAATTCTGAACCGAAAACTAAGTAGAGTCGAGTTGAACCATAACTGATTTAAACCCGAACCAAAACTGAACATGCTCAAACACGAACCGTAACCGAGTTGAACCAAACAGAACCGAAACTCCTAACGGTTACCCAAGCCGAACCGTGCCGTGAAACCAGAACCTTCTCAGATCTGAACCGAACCTAACTCAAATCTAAACTGAACATCATCAGCAACAACAAAATCATCACCATCCTCGACAACAACCAGCCATTATCACCAATTCTTCAGAAAAAAAAATGAAAACGGGGAAGAAAGACGGGTGCTTACCGGTGTTTGTTGGGAAAATCGTCGAAGGAACGTTTCCACCGGCCACCACCGGTTCTCTCCCTCTTCTCGATTTCCTCTCTCTCTCTCCTTTCTTTCTCCGTTGCTGAAAAGACCCGACGCCGCCGCCGAAAACCACCACTGCTCGGATGGAAAACTGAATGTCGTAATCAAGTGAAGGGGCCTGATTTAGGGGAATCTGGTGTTGTTCCGCCGCGTCATCGGCCGGGGATCCGGTAGCCGGATCTGGGTGCAAGGGAGAGAGAAGAGAGATCGAGAGAGTAACTGTGTGTATGTTTGTGATGTTGGGAATTTCTCTTTGTTGGTTGGCCGCCGTCAGAAAGCTAGTAACTTATGTGGCCACATTTGAAAACCAAAAAACATCCCTAGCGCAAATAGGCGATACAAATTGATATATATAATAATTTATTATTTATATTTAATATAAGATAAGTAGGAAAGAGAGTATTTGTTTTAAAAATATATTAAATTAACGATTTAGATTTGAGGATAATATTTTATTAAAGTATGATACGATTTAATATTAATTTATTATTTATTTAGTTAATATAAAATAAGTATAGATTTGAGGATACCTTCAATGAATTACACGTGTCCAAAAGTTAGTTTCTTTTATTATAGTAGACTAGCGGTAAGACCCGTGTGCAAACACGGGTCGTTTCTTAGAAAATCATGCATAACATATATTGACATAACATATAAATATGTGTATAGATATTGTACCAAAACATGTTATCTATTATAGCTAAAAGACAACTATAAGTAAATATAAAAGATATTTAACAAAGTTAATAAAAGATGTCTAACAAACTTAATAAAATTCATCAGTTACATATGATTATTTCCATTCTCTTATTCATAAAAGAGAGTATCAACCCATTGCCAATATAAATTGTTATAAACATAAGTACATATGAAAGATGTCTAACAAACTTAATAAAATTTGAATACAATTTAACTTTAACAAACATTAACTAAGAACATACTATCACCTGCCTAAACAACACACATCAAACCTCAGTCAAGAATTTGTTACCCAGCAACATGTCCTTCACTACATGTTGTGATCTGGTTAAATATGCTACTGCAAACAATGTAACATCTGCTGATCCAACAATCTCCCTATACAACAGATGATACGAAAACCCTTCTTTATTACTGATTTTTATTTCTCATCAACATCTCCCTGATTTGTCCTTTGCATTGTAGTCCAAAGTCCAGGGAGAACATGTCTTCTTCATCATCCCTCTCAAGTTGAAGGTCCAACAAATCTTGGAGATCGTGTGCATTCAGATTATATGGACTATCCATTTTAATCTCTTCAACACTACCATCTGATCTTATCAAAGTCAATACTTGGGTTTTTGAGCATGACTTCCACTTTACTATTTTTGGATCAGTTGGTTTTCTTGGGCAAAGAATTATTGAAGATGAGTTTGGTGATTGTGGTCTGCTAACTAAATTTGCAATTGATTCAGACAAATCAGATGATGAGAAAAGGTTTTTTGGAGTACCGATTTTTGGAGACAGAGCAGCAGTTGTAGGATAGACTGAGTTTTGAAGAACATTTGAATGTTCAGCTCTAACTTCTTCCAGCTTTTTGTAGGTCTCAACTATCTTCAGTTTAGACCATCTGGCAATGGATCTAACTGGACCATAATCAGCAGCCACAAGCTCTGCTCTCATTCTTTTAAACTTCAATACCTCATCTGAATCCACTGTTTTGACTTTCTTCCAATTAGGTTGAGTTGGCTTTACCAGAGGATCATTGTTCATTTTTGTGATTCTATCGATATGAGTTTTTCTCTTACGTGTGGAGATGATTTCTGGTGAAGGAGAATGTTTTGGTAGTGAAGATGAATGTATGGGAAATCTTTGTGGCGTTGGAGATGGTTGGATTGTGGTTGGTGTAGTGAAAATGATCATGGAAGATGTTTGAGAAACTTCTGCTGAAACAACTGGTGTCTCAGTAGCTGTTTGGTAAACATCTGCTGATACTTTTGTGTTCCCAACATCTATTGACAAAATGGGTGATGATGGTGTGGAAGGTATTTTCTCCTTCTTTTGTAGTGGTTTTTTTGGAGAAGGTTGGGATTTAGGTTGAGCAGGCGATACAATTTCAGTAGGATTAGCTTTTGAATCTGGTGGCAACTTTCTCAATGAATCTTTCTCCCCCTTTTTGGCATCATTATCATCATCATCATCTTTCTCAAATATTGATGTAGAGGTGGAGCCAGTAAGTTCCAACAGATGTTCCTTAATGTTCATAATGTCTGCTTGTGTGTCTTTATACCTGGCATCAACCAAATTTCTGATAAATTCTAAACTGAAATTGTGGCTACTTTCAGCTAAATTCCTCTGAGCTTGAAGGATGGGTTGCATAGAATTCCAAAGCTCATTGGCAATTTCCTGTCTGGTAGGTTGACTTTTAAAAATCTCTATCATCTGCTTAATCAATTCTTTCATTTCAGCAACATCTGTTTCAATGGTAGACACTCTAACCGTCAAATCCTTATAAGTTAATTCATCACCTACTTTAATAGGATCATCTGAATTCCCACCTGTAGTGGTTGTATCTGTTTTGATAATAGGAGAAGTCTCCATATTATCAGAAACAGATGCTCCTTTTTATTCGTTCTGGGGACTTCCCACTGAAACAGAGATTACAGTTGTAACCTCATCAGTAGTTGCCTTCAAGGGAGTCTTAATGATGTAACCACTGTCCAACTGATCACCAATGGGTTCAACAGTTGTAGTGGCTGCTCCACTTGAACTACCACCAAGAGTTTCGTAATACTCAACAGTGATAACCTCCTCAACTGTTTGTAGGATAGGAGATTGAATTGGTTCAGACACAGTCATTTGTTGCGATCTACTCTCAGTAATGTGTGCATTAGAGGAACTGTTTTCTTTCTGAAATTCAATTGCTTCAAACAAAGGTAATATTGTTGATGGAACTTGAGCCGAGGGTTGTGGTGTAGAAAGAGTGATTGCCCAGGGAGAGGGACTTTTAAACATACTTTCATATGAAAGGTCTACTTCATGTTGTGGTGTCCCTGTACTTACAGCATGATCCTTTTGTGACGATACATGAGGAGTTTGGATGGGTTGAGATCTTTCCAACAACTATGAAGAAGTAGCAGCAGTGGTTTCAAGTGACATTTGTGTTGTCACTCCATTAACCTCTGGGATCTCATCTTCCAGATGAACCTTTTTATTTTGTTTAGTTTTGATGGACTTTTTGGATGTGACAGCTTTTTTTTTGCGTTTTCCTGGTGTGTGTTTCACAACACCGGTTGTGGTGTCATGATCACCAGGAGCAGTTCGCTCAACAACAGAAGTTTGAGCAACTGATGCGGACGCATCTAAAACAGGCTCATCTCCCTTTGTTTCAGTTGTTGAAACTTTTGACTCTTTATCCATAAGTTTAGTAAAAGTTTTACTTGTAAGACTATTTATTTGAAAAGCTACACATTGTTCAAAATCTGTTTGTGACACTTGTTTTCGTAGGTAGTAGCTTAGAAGTCTTGGATACAACAGAAAAGCATTACTACGAACACCTTTTTCAATTTTTTTCACATTTTTCACATTATTCAACAAATCAGAAAACAGTGCTTGTGATAAATTGTAATCAGATTTTGTTAAAATAGCATAACCAAAATACTGAATGTTCAAAGGTATCTCATTAAATGCGGTGGTCTTGGCTGAGAGACAGGTTAAAAGAGTATGAAACAAAAATTTCATTGGCGGAGGGAAGTTTCGTTTGTAGATAGTAACTTCCTTTAATTGTGCATCATACCCTCTTTCAATGAACTCTGTATGAAGTTCAAGTTTTTCAAAGTTGTTCTTACCTCCCAAGTCGTCCAATGCAAATGTAGTGGAAATTGTAAAGGGAGAAATTCGTACCACACTTTCCCCGACCTTAGATGTGATGGAAACTGGATTATTATCTTCAGCCTCTATTTCAGCATTAAACCAAAATTGTCGGAGTGTTTCTTTATGAACCGGAGCATCAGCAGTAAGAATTGATTTGTATTTCGATGACGTTAAAAGGTCAATTATTGAGTGATAGCTGGTATTTTTGCTGGTTTTCTCGAAGATGGGGAGGTAGTTGTGAGGGTTTTTGATGTTCAGAGACATGATCGGAAAAGAAGGTGATTTGTGGATGAAACAGGGTTTAAATTGGAGGGTTTTTAATATATTGGAAACTGTTTTTGAGAATTTTGAATTCGAGACTGCAGTGGTAGAACCTTGATTTAGGGATGAAACAGCTTTTATATAGAGAGAAGAAGTGAATGCTGACGTGGCAGTAGTTACAAATATTTGATGGCTAAGATCTATCCACGTCAGAACCTCTCTTGCGACAACCGATGACAGTTGTTTGGAAACCTCTGTTGGTCGTTGGGAACAGTGTGAGTCAAACAGTCGTTAGATAAACAGAAGTTATGAGAACAGATAATAACTTTCAGCAGTTGTTTTATTTTTAGCTAACATCTGTCCACGTCAGAACCTCTGTTGTCATAATGGATGACAGTCAGCAGTTTAGTAAATCAACAGTCATTAGGATAAACAGAAATTATGACAACAGACGGTAACCTTTAATAGTGGATGTATTTTTAGGCAAGCAGAAGTTTCAAAATTTTTTTTTTCAATCGGTGTAACTCAACAGTCGTAAGTTTAACATCTGTTATTAGCCCAACCACTGTTAGTATCAAATCCTCTGTTAAGCATTTTAAGATTAAATATCATATGTTATTCGTTAACATCTATTGACCCATAGCAGACCTTTGCATCTTCAGACATTTATTCATCAGCAAATGCTCTCTTTGTCAGACTTTAGCTACAACACACCTTTTATAAGACAAAATATACCGTAAATTCTTCCAAAACATTGTTGTTGATAAACAAAATTATATAATAATACTTATAGCAGACGCTATATAATAATACTTATTCATCATTAGCCCAACCACTGTTAGTATCAAATCCTCTGTTAAGCATTTTAAGATTGAATATCATCTGTTGTTCGTTAATATCTGTTGACCCATAGCAGACCTTTGCATCTTCAGACATTTATTCATCAGCAGATGCTCTCTTTTGTCAGAATTTAGATACAACACACCTTTTATAATACAAAAATATACCGTAAATCCTTCCAAAAAACTGTTGTTGATAAACAAAATTATATAATAATACTTATAGCAGACGTTATATAATAATACTTATTCATCATTAGCCCAACCACTGTTAATATCAAATCCTCTGTTAAGCATTTTAAGATTGAATATCATCTGTTCTTCGTTAACATCTGTTGACCCATGGCAGACCTTTGCATCTTCAGACATTTATTAATTAGCGGATGCTCTCTTTTGTCAGACTTTAGCTACAACACACCTTTTATAACACAAAAATATACCGTAAATCCTTCCAAAAAACTGTTGTTAATAAACAAAATTATATAATAATACTTATTCATCATTAGCCCAACCACTGTTAGTATCAAATCCTCTGTTAAGCATTTTAAGATTGAATCATATGTTCTTCGTTAACATCTGTTGACCCATAGCAGACCTTTGCATCTTCAGACATTTATTCATCAACAAATGCTCTCTTTTGTCAGACTTTAGCTACAACACACCTTTTATAACACAAAAATATACCGTAAATTCTTCCAAAAAACTGTTGTTGATAAACAAAATTATATAATAATACTTATTCATCATTAGCCCAACCACTGTTAGTATCAAATCCCCTGTTAAGAATTTTAAGATTGAATATCATCTGTTGTTCGTTAACATCTGTTGACCCATAGCAGACCTTTGCATTTTCAGACATTTATTCATCAGCAAATGCTCTCTTTTGTCAGACTTTAGCTACAACACACATTTTATAACACCAAAATATACCGTAAATTCTTCCAAAAAACTGTTATTGATAAACAAAATTATATAATAATACTTATAGCAGACGTTATATAATAATACTTATTCATCATTAGCCCAACCACTGTTAGTATGAACAGTCGTTAGAATACACAGTTGTTTCATCATCAGCAGATGTTCTCTTTTGCCAAACTTTAACTACAACAGACCTTTTACAACTCGAAGTATTGACTCTCTGTAATTTGCAGGAGCACAGATTCTTCAAAAAACTGCTATCAATGATCAAATTCTAAACATTTGTTTTATCTTTGCACTCATCTGTTCACCATCAAAACAACCCTTGATACTATTAAACCTTTGTTGACTTACCAAAAAGATGTTCAAACACAATTCAACATCAACATAATCTAAATCTTACTCAAACACTAAATAAGTAAAAACAAAACACAACATAGATTCTTAAAATTAAAATTTATTCATTTATTCATGACATTAAAACTAAAACTCCAATAATTACATCACATACTGAACAACATTAAAGGTCAAATCTAACAATAACAACAAGAATTAAGAAACTTTAGCCCCAACTCCATCGATTGCTGAACCTCTCGATGTATGTCCTTCAACATCGCCATGAACTCCACGTCTCTATCACCGCACTCTATATTACTGACATCACAAAGCTCACGAACGGAGGTTGAAGGCATCCACATAAGATCTCTGGAAACCTGCTCTCTAGTGAACAGGCCAACTTGCAATCCATCAAAACATCTCTTCAACTCTTGAAGAGTAGCCCTATCTTCATACACCTGTTCCTCGATTTGCCTGACAAAACGCTGCTTTAAATCATCTGATTTTACATTTGTGAATGACGCCATTTGAATAAACTATATTACTCGACTTTCCTGAAAGTATGATATCTTTGTAGGAAAACGTGATGAAAAACAGGTGAAGTGACTATGAGTTTATATACTGAAATTTGGTATTATGAAAACGTGTACATTTAATATAAACATATTAATGTATATTTCAAAACAGCAATCTTTTAATGCAAGAACCTTTTCAAACCCCAACTTTTATGGGAAAACTATAAAATTAAATACCAAGAAACCCAAGGGATAAAATTTCGAAGTTCAAAGAACAAAAGCAGATTATCACAATTACAATTAACCTCTTGATTTACCATGTAGACGCGTTTTTAAACTGTATAAAAGACCGATGATTACTTTTGATTCAAAACATCAACAAATTGTCCTACAAATCACTTTCTGTCAAAAATTGTTCCAAATCAGAAAACCAACAAAAAATCTACATGGCAAACTTCAGCTTCTACCACTGGTCAGACAACAGCAATGTTAAAACACAGTTCTCCATGTGGTCACTCAAAGAACAAAGAACAGACGAAGAACTAAACAGGAAAGTCGACATAATAAATGACACTAATTACAACAAAACCTGGAACAACATAGCATTGCTCGATGAAGTCCTCCACTCTCCTCCATCAGAGTTCCAGAAGAATGCAGAAGAGTTTCTGACACAACTTCTAAAACAGGATCAGAAAATCTGCAACATGCTAACTGACCTGAAAATCAAAAGAGAACATGAAATCACATGGAGAAAGGCCAGAGTCTACGAAATCCTAGCAAGTGTTAACTCTAGCGTGTAATACTTTATAAATATTTCTTTAAATTTATATTTTTCTATGTAGTAGTTCATTTTAATAATATAAACATGTATCTTAACATATTCTAAAATGTCAGTGTCTATAAAAACTCTCAACATCATCAACAGTTAATCAAAATAACAAACAAACCTAACATGCAAAGGTCTCTTCTCAACTGTTGTAGTACATCTGACTTTTCACGATATTGCACGAATCTATACTTTCTACAAAAGGAGAAAATCTTCCTGACGCAAGAAAACCTGACTTTCGATTTAACGAAAATCGAACAATGCAACTCTCCCATCAAAGAAGATAGCACATGCAACTTTTCACGATGTTGCAACAATGATACTGCAACATCGATATTGAAAGGTTGATGTGTGATGGGAAGCTTCATTGAAACGACGATGTTGGAATAATGATACTGGAACGATAACATGTAAACATAATCAACAAACATTCGAACAAAGAAGTGTAATCGGAGATTAGCGGCTGAATCACGAGAAAGATGCATTTGAGAGGGAGAGATACGCTCACAGTTGTGAGCGGGAGAGATTTGAATGTGGAGCCAGATTATTAACCCTTATTTATAAGATTAGAATATATGGTTTGAATTTTGAATGTGGAGCCAGAATTTTGAATCTCGACAGATGTTTATTGGGAACTGATGTTTGATTATAAAATGTTGAGGGCAGATGTTTAAACAAAAGTTTAAATGATATTTTAGATTAGTAATCATGTGGGCAGACCTTTCCTCAACAGACGTTTGGATTTTGAATGTGGGCCAAGTTTGAATTTTAAAGTGATTTATATATTAGGCTTTATGATGTAATAATGACATAAGAAAAGCATTGTTGGACATGCTCTCTAACTGACACATCAGCTTTTCTTATGTCACTTGGATTTCTCCTTTTATAGAAAGTATAGATAGATTGACATATAGTACCTAAAGGAGAACAAAGAAAATAAACTTGGGCCCCTCTAGTAGTCGATGTCCAGTACATGGCTTTCTGTGATTGCCCATTTGCCAATGTTTTGAAAACCAGACGGGCTTGTCGGACCGGGAGTCGGAGGTCTAACCAGTCCGTTTCACCCTATCAGACCGGTTTTGAGTCAAACCGACCGGTTTGATAGGGAACCGGCGGTCAGATCGGAAAACCGGGTGGTCGAACCGGATTTTTTAGGGGTTGAATTGGATTTTGATTAATTTTTTTTTTCAATTTTACCCTATTTATTATTACAATATTTACAGTATTACCCGGTTCTTACATCCAATCCGATCAGTTTAACTGGCCCGACCAATGGACCGATAAGAAGACCTGTTCAACGTCCGTTTCAGTTCTGAAAACATTGTATCATGCACACTCTAAACGCCCATGTGTGCTCACGCGTATACCATACCATCTTGTAACACACTACTTGAAACATTTAATAAGAGTTCCAACTATACCTTTGTAGCTCCGAATTGAACTTGAACCCAATAAGGACTTGATAAATGAACTCTATAGCTCATATTTTGAATTTTGAGGTCCTAGATTGAGCCATAATTATTTTCTTATGCTTTTAGTTTTAAAAATAATATGAATAATGTATCTATATGTCATTCAAGTATTCGATTTTTTCATTAACATCACTCGTTTATAAAAAAAACAACTTTATAAATCACAAAGCATGTATTTGTTTTGGTTTATACAAATTATTAAAAAATAATGATGTAAAATAAAAATGAAAAATTGCTCGTACATTAAACAATTGCAATAATACATGTTTTCTGGTGCGTTTAGATTATTAATTGCATTATCTAAACTTTTAAAGCTAGGGGCCTTCTTGCATAACATTTCGACAACAAGTGCATATTTGGGTGTCGTAGAAAATTATTTTTATTAATGAGTAACCAAGCTTAATGGAAAAACGTTTAATATTTGGGTGACAACCATGTTTGTTATCTATAAAACTATTTTTACAACATTAATTTGGTTATGTTGAATAATTAACTTACGAATTTTTAGCATTTTCTGACATGTTCAATCCTCTTCATTATTTTCGGTTTCAATTTTAAGGCATAATTGCATATTTCCTATTAAAAAAGCTTCTTAATTGCATATTTACCCAACTTAAAATTAAAATTGCATATATCCCCTTCCTTGACTAACTAAATTGCAAATTTACCCATTTTTATTTATTTTATTAAAATAAATTATATAATGACTATTTTACCCTTATTTTTACTAAAACTTTAAAAATTACATATTTATTTACTTTTTACTAGTTTTTGTGGTTTTTTCATAATTTTTGTTGTTTTTATTTTTTAATGTTTCGCTAGTTAGTTTTTTTTGTATATAATGACATGCTTATTTTTTTTCCTTTCAGTTTGGGTGGTATTTTTTTTAATATTTCCTTCTTAAATAAAGATACATTGCAAAATTGGTGTATAAACACTAATAAAAATGAGCAATGGTGTATTTTTATAACACTCACTTCAAAAATTGGGTCTGGTCATTTTCAAGTGTTTGTGTATGAGTATATATTGATATAGATCTAGAGGTCTTTTTGATTTTGGGCTGATTTCTAACAATATACATTAACATACATTAAATAATCAAAAAAGAAAAATGCAAAACAAATTACTTGGTAAAAATGAAAAAAAAAATGAAAACGAAAAAACTAACTAGCGAAACAACAAAAATTATGAAAAGCTACAAAACTAGTAAAAATGGATAAATATGTAGTTTCTTTAAAGTGTTAGTAAAAATATGGGTAAAATAGTCATTATATAGTTTATTTTTAATAAATAAATCAAAATGGGTAAATTTGCAATTTTATTAATCAAGGAAGGGGATATATGCAATTTTAAATTTAAGTTGGATAAATGTGCAATTAAGAAGTTTTCCAAGAGGAAATATGCTATTGTCCCCAATTTTAAACCTTGTAGCGTTATGCATTTAAAAAGTTATAAGTATAATCTAGTAATCATCTATTCTTCCCTTCCTACCCTTCCATCATACCCACACAAGTTCGTAATGCACAGTGTACAATAACGTGTTCCCTTTCATCGGTCATCGATACTAGACGTTATTTATCCTTCACCCTTTCAATTTCCCTTCTCCCTAATATACATTCGTTGAATGTAAGGTAGCCAAATCGAATGTCCTTCAATTTTCCATCTGCAATCTTCAATGATGGAGAGGGAAACAGATGTGAGAGTAGGGGAGAATTCCATCGGTCACCACCGTTGATTGAATATATCTCTGTTGATAAGTTCTGGATCTTGTTCTGCTTTTTCACAGCTTTCAATTTGCGTTTTTAACCCTAAAGAATAAAGAAAACAGGGGTCACACGTATCATACGAGTCAAGAACTGCAATGGGTATGCGGTTTTCTGTTTCATAATCCTCTTCTTGTTGATTAATTTGTGCTTTTTTGACGATTTGATTCATATTTTCTTAGAACCCACCTGTAGGAGTTACTCTAGAAACATGGAAGACGAATATTAAATGTTTATCCGTCACATGAACCCGCCACGAGGGCAACGAATCAGGTAAAAACACTACAATCATCTAGGCACACACCCTTCAATTTGAAAATTTCATCATGTTTTAGGGCATAGAAGAGCCTTATCAATGGCATGCCCACAAGGTGTTTGAGTTATTGCCTGAAAGAAACCGATTGTTTGATTTAGTGTTTTATTGAAACAAGTGGACTGTGCTAACAAGCATGGCATTCTTTTGGAAGTTGTGAAAGTGCTCACTGATCTAAACTTCATTGTTATAAGACACATTATTCTTAAAGAATTGTTTTATTTACTACTATCATTTGTTTTATTTTGATGATTATGAATTTATTTATATTTCACCGAATAGCAGAGATGTTTTACAACACCGGTCACCATTACGACTCTTCCTCTTCCAATTCATCCTCTCATAACGTCGACTGTTAGGTATCTCTTTTCTACATCACCATTTTGTTGGATTTTATCAATTAGTAGTATGTTTTGGATTTTAAACCTGAGTGAGCCTTTATTTAAGGTTTTAGGTTAATCAGTTATACTTTTTGAAGTTTTTATTTGGTGGTGATGCTTGTTTTGGTTATTTTCTCTTTTCATTCTCTCTTGGTTGGTTCATCTTTTTTTTTTTCAACTACAAGATTGGTTAAGATTGGCTGATTGTGTTTTACTTAGGGTTCTAGTTCAGGAGTGAATTATATCTTGTTATTTATCATTGATAGTTAGCATTAGAATGTTTTGATTTTATACACAAATTGGTACATCTATTGAAGGTTGAATAACTGAATGCATTTACAACCTTCAGAAATTGTGATTGTCTAGCTCGTGCTTCTCATTTTCAGTTACTAATTCATAACCCTGGGAGTGTTCCCTACCTATGGAGTCATTAATAGATTGATAAGTTAGCTGTGTTGCTACATGATGCCTAGAAAATCTTCATATAGCCAGCCATTTAGGTTGCACTTGAGGTTGATGATGTTCTAATATGATCCTGCAAGTTATATTTTTGTAAGAAGTTATTGGAGTCTTAACTACCAAGTTGTCTATATATTCCAGTTGATCGTTTAAATACAGCACTAGCTAATTTTATTGAGTCATTTACTGGTTGATTTTTAGGTTCAAGTGGGTGGATCACAAAAAAATAAGGTTGAGAGGAAGTTAGGCAAAGGTGTACCTCCTCAGATATGTGCAGGTCATCGTGTTTTTGGTAACTGATATCAGGTCTCGGAGCCATGGAGGTTAATAATTTCTTTATCAAGCAATTGAGTTAAGATGCTACAATAGTATCGTTTTTTCTTTTCTGAAATCGGATTTTAGCCTACTTATTTTCCATATTGTTTTTGTAACAGGCTGGCAGCCATGGTTCTCCACATATATATTTGAATAATTATAATTACTAATTATAATATTATGAAAAATAATTGTATATAATAATTATAGTTTATATAAAAAAATATAATTAATAAACAAGCCAAACTTGAGTAGAGCTCGAACTTGAAAAAATATCTACGACCTGAGCTCAAGTTTTCATAAGTTAAAACGAGCTCGAGCCTATACTCGTTCGATGTGGACTATTATCAATGCTCATATTCATCTCATCATCAGGTATGATAGATTAGCTGTGAGCAAATTAGTTACCAGCTAAACAAGGGGTACAGTGCGTTAACCTTTTGTTCAATGGCTATTGATTTGTTACACCAGTCAGGCATTGTTATTCTTATCATTGAATATATTTTTTTAAACTTAGGTACAGGTTGGCTAAGTTCTTACTCACTGTCATGTGTGTGATACGTTTTATAGGCTAATCAGAGAATCAAGTATGAATAATCAAAGTGGGGACCGCTCATTTTTTGACTATCTAGAAGGTTGTCTCCGCCACAAAAAAGAGATGTTATATTTGAAGCCACAAAGCAGAGATGTTATAATTGAAGCAGCCAGGGCAATAACAGAATTAAAAGGTGTTACAAACATAAAGATTCCTTTGTCTAATATGATTGTCAGATCAATTTTCCCAGCCTCTATAATTCAACAAACTTCACTACTTTTTACATATACATACATTGATAGTATTTGTTATAAATGTTATAATGTTTTTAACAAAGGGTTGCTCTTATAATATATCAGTTAATTTGCTAACGTTGATCTTTGTTTTTGATCTATATGACAGGTAATAGAATATTCTAAATAAAAGAATCCTTGATTCCTCTTGGTGACAACTCAGGTAATGTTACCATTCGTAAGCAAATGGGTCAAACAACCACTTTTACCAAGATTTCAGTTTACTTTCTTTTACTGTTTCAGGCTCTTCAAGCATCTCACTTAAGGATGACATTTCCGGTTGGGTTTATTTAGTTGACTCTTATAGTATATCATTTGCTTTCAGTCTGGTTAGTCAAAGGTCTCTAACATTCTTGTTATTGATTTCTGTACTAATATATGTATGCACATGTTTTAGTATTATACACCATTCAGGTGTAAATAATAGAATATCTAATGGCACTGATGGCATATTGATAATATTTTATTAATAGAGTTTTACTATCAAAACAATGAGAAGGCATTGCAGCATTGCCTTGATATTCATGAGCTTGAAGTGGTGAATATTACTAATATTTATAATATTAATAAGAGTTAACTGCCATTTTCTTCCCTGTGGTTTGTCCAGTTATGACAGTCCAGGCCAAATTTCAAATTTGTACCATTTTCGTCCCTAACGTTCTTGAAACATGCCAATTTCGTCAAAAAACTACGGTTGAATCGAATAATTGGACAAACCACTAGGATGAAAATGACAGTTAACTCATGTTTTTTTTGACAGAACTAGCATGTTTCAAAAATTCCAGGGACGGAATGATACAAATTTGAAATTAGGCCTGAACTTGCATAACTGGACAAACTACAGGGATGAAAATGACAATTAACTCTATTAATGATAGGTCCGTAACTATCTGATTTCAGTCTCAGTTCGGTAAAAATAATGAGACGGGTTGATTTGTGAACCATAAATAAACAAGAAGACAGATGAACAAAAGATTAAACAAAGATATTTCATTGATTGGATAAGAACATACAAGATAATCCACCCCGGGTGAGCTCCCCCGGGGTGGTGGCTCACAAATGCACACTTACAAATCATATGAAGTCCACTATTTAAAGACCCTGAGCCTTGTCCTCCAAGCAAGCCACCCCTTGCTTGGAAAACCCACTATAGTCACTAAAATGCATGACTAAAATAACTAAAATCACCACCCTATATAAAACACTAAAGTATCTAAATAACGTCGGCGTAATTGATAACATCATTCTCCATTTTGACCCAACAATTAATAATGAAACATGTTTTTTTATGGATTTATTTAAGTTTCATTTTCATTTTTCCTAGGTGCGCTACAATTGAGAAGAACTATTGGAACCAAGCCGATGAGTTTTCAATCAAAGGGGTTAGCGCTCCAAGAGGAAAGCCACTTGCTCACTGTTGGATATCTTTGTCATCCGAAACCCGACTCGAGTTTACTTGCAAATTGATTAAACCGAGTCCGATATATCCGATTGTTATTTAGTTCGGTTATGGAATAAATTTTCTATTGAAAAAGTAGATTCACCCAATCTGGATTACCCGAAACTTTTAATTAACCCGAACAACACACCTACTTTACTTATTGTTTTTGCTTAGTTTTTAGGTTACTTTTTGGGACGTGGTTCAAAAAATACACGAAAGGTAAAGGATGGTATAGAAAAATATGCAACAGGGTTTGGTATTGCTGTCAAAGAATTTGTGGAGTTCAATGGTAGAAACAATGGTGTATGAAGAGAACTGTTTTGATTGGTTCCTAACAAAGCTGTTAGAATTGGTTATAACAATTTCCGCTTCATGCGTTTAATGTAAACTAAGGACCCGTCTAAACATTTTGTTGTGTAATGATGTATAAAGAGCGTAGCATACTATCATTTTAACTATCCCTTGTAGCAGTTAAAAAGTTACCCCACCGTGAAGTGCGGGTGATTCTATATATATACACAACTTACATATGATTTTTTTATCATTTTAATATTTGAATTATATTCTTGCCTTGTACTGTCGACTCCGCTGCAACGCGCGGGTTTCCCACTAGTTAATATTAAAGAGCAAATTTTATATTTATGACCTATATGATTTGAATTTTGAAACAAATTACGGATTTACAATTTTATATTTATGGTCTCCATGATTTGAATTTTGAAACAAATCACGGATTTACGCGTGTATAAAGTGTTGTTGCCGTAAATATAAAATCTATATAAAACCCTAACATTTATACATCTAGCAAGTTATAAATAAAATATACTAATCATTTAATTTAGTTCAGAAATGATGGTACAATAATTGTATGAATGCTTAGGTGCAACAATGATGAAAATGTGTGTGGGGCTTTTCATTTGGTCACCTGCACAATCTTACACTGGTATGGATATCATGTCATTAAAACGACAACACATGCAAAATAGAGAGTAATGGTGAATTTTCTTTAATTTCATTATAAAAGTATCATTTTACAAATATATTTTTTTCAAACAAAGTTATGATATTATTCAAGTATAAAAGCAATGTAAAAAATATACATAACCTTTTATAATAATAAAAAAAAGAAGTGTTACTTATTTTTGCTCTGTTTTCTTATATAGTAAAAATAAGTTATAAAAAACTCATAGACCCAACAATACCATACTATTACTACTATTTCATCCTATTTATAACTAATGGCCTAAAGCTATTGTTCAAACACAATAATGTGAAAACAAATTAATAGCGACCAAAATAATAGACTATATATATTTTTTTTTAATTCTCTTAGTAAGCCCTTAAATTTTTTATCGTTATTAGTAGTTTCTCTGAAATAACATTTTGCTACGATTTAATGTAATTATTTTTATTTGACCATCTTCATCCCTTATTACTGAAAAAATGAATTGTTGATAAGTAGTGTCCGGAATCCACTGAAAACAAGATTATTAGAACTAAAGGTGTCTAATTTTCCGTTATGATGTGAATTTACGTAATTATTTTATATGAATTATTTTCAATCCTTGTTGTTAGACTCAAGTGTAATGAGTGTTAGAAGATGTGTAGTGGGAGGGGAAGATAATGCCTCCATCTGTGGGCGTTTTGCATCATGTGACGGTCCAGTCAGTATGTGGGTATTACGAGGCATTATCTTAAAACGAGTGTAGTGGTATAATGTCCTAACCAATCATAACCCAATTGTTATATATAAAAGTGAAATAAAAGCTGATTGGCCAAAGGAAAAGTTGGCAACGGTCTTATTGGCCAAAGGAAAAGTTGAAGGCGTTTAACTAAGCACGCTCCAACATTTAATAAAAAAAAAAACGCCCCGAGGGGTGGTTACCAAACGTGTTTTAGCGTTTTTTTAAGGAAAAAAGTCAAAAAACGCCAAAAAATCCCACACCACAGGTGATCTTAGTTCAGACTCACATGATCATAGTAACGCCATATTTTCAATACTCTTTTGTTGACTTGAGGGGCAAGACTGCAAGAGCCCCTTTGAATGTGAATGGAATAACGCTCACCATCACCTCCCTCCATCTTTCCCTGTGAATGGAATAACGCTCACCATCACCTCCCACCATCTTTCCCATTTATCTAATTAAATAGAGTTAGTTGCCAAAATCGTCCTTGAGGGTTTGGGCACGTTTGCCATTTTCGTTCAAAATAACACTTTTGTATCAAATTGCCCCCAACGCTTGTAACTTTTTGCCATTTTCATCCAAACCACTAACTTAGTTTATTTTTCTGTTAAGTTGAAGATATTTAGATGAAACTGTCAAATATAAAACCACGACGATTTTGGAAATTTACTCAAACCCTTTTTAATTTCTTTTATTTAATTATTTTTGTTACATATATAATAAAAAAGAACATACATTGAGTTTTTAGAAGAAAAAAAATTAATAGTTTTGTCACATAATTTTTATAAATCTTCATCCAAATCACTAACTCGGTTTATTTTTTCTGTTAGGGTGAAGGATGTTTTAAATTTTATAAATTAAGACAAAAATTAACTTACAACTTCTTTATATAAATCAGTTTTATAAAGAGAAAACATCATTGGTGTGCAACACATAACAATCGATTACAACTTTTAGTATTTATCAGTTGTAGAGATAGAAAAAAAATTGTAAAACGTTACATTTTTTTAAATGTGTTGAGCACCTAGGAAATATGTTGGTAGAAATAAAATATTTAATTAAGATTATGAGGGTAACTAACTAATATTTATTCTGAGTGGCTTGAGTAAAGAAACTTTTGGTTCATAGCATTATAATTACAATTTGGTGGGTAATTTTAAGGTTTGGTAACGATACGTTGTTTGATAGAGGGTGTGTGTGTGTGTGGGGGGGGGGGGGGGGGGGGGCAGTGACTTCTGTTTTTCCTTATGAGCGAATTTAAAAGTGTAGAAGATGAATTACAAACTTGGTACATATGATAAGATTTTTTTATTTGACCTTTTTCAATAAGGTCACCAGTATTTTAGTTTTATAAAATTTAAAGGTTTAAGTAGATTTTATTTTTATAAAACTGATATATATAAAAAGTTAGAAATTAATTTCTGTCTTAGTTTATAAACATCATTCTCCTTAATAGAAAAATTAACTTAGTTAGTGGTTGGATGAAAATTTATAAAAATTATGTGACAAAGCTATTATTTTTTTCATATAAAAATTGCATGTATATTCTTTTTTATTATATATGTAACAAAGTTAATTAAATAAAAGAAGTTTAAAAGAGTTTGAGTAAATTGCCAAGATCGTCCATGTGGTTTTATATTTGCCAGTTTCATCCAAATATCCTCAACTTAACAGAAAAAATAAACTAAGTTAGTGGTTTGGATGAAAATGGCAAAAAGTTACAAACGTTTGGGCAATTTGGTACAAAAGTGTTATTTTGGACGAAAATGACAAAACTGTCCAAACCTCAGGGATGGTTTTGGCAATTAATTCAATTAAATATTTACATATCATCCTATTTTATTTTAATTTATTTTTACATTCAATTATTATTTTAATAAAGTTGTTAATTAAATTACAATACACTTTAATGACTTAGTTAGTGAGAGCCTTACTGACGACATGACACTCACTTTTTTACTCAGTAGCTATTACCATTACACATAATCTTAAAACACAATGAATCAGTTAGTAGTTATTAAGTAGTGGTCCATGGCATTATAGCTTAGTGTCATCTTGAGGGTGAGATAAGTAGATAACGCTTAGTGACCATTAGGTCATGAGTTCGATTCACATAAGAGAGTTTTTTTTTCATATTTATTGGGTTTTCTTCTGAGTTGGTGTATATGTATTATAGTCTAGTGGAGATGGAAATGAACAGGTGATTCCGCTTGTGGCACAACGATACTCCAGTCATTCGTCAATAATCCAAGTTTTTCGTTCATAAAAGAAACTTAGTAAGTAGTGGTGAAAAGAAAACGAGGGTTAACGATGACGACAAAGGTAATTAATAAAATTCCAAGTCTTTCTATGATGTTAAAAACAAAAGGAAATTATGATAAGTTACCTTCAAGTTCGAGTATAAAAACTGTTTAAAATATATCAGTATAAGTGTTTAGTTTTAGACATTAAATAGTAAAATAACGATTTTTTAAATGGTCTGTAATATAATATAATATTTTATAACCTTTTTATGGAAGCAACAAAAGGAACAACCCAAGAAACATGTGACTTCACCAAAACAAAGAATTAAGAATATGGGGTATGGGGCGGGGTTTGGGCGTGGGTTGGGAGAAAACGCTCAAGCCACCATCCCGGGTGGGCTTGGGTTGGGGCGTGGTCCTTGGGGCTTGGGTTTCAAGCCGGGCGTGGGGCGGTCTTGACATCTTAGCTGGCTTGCTTCCATTCGCTGACCCCGCCATGTCATAACGGGCCATATGAAAAGTTTGAATTTTAAATTCAAACCGTTTGGCTTGGCCAAGCGGTCACCCCAACCCCAACATCCCCTATAAATAACCCCAAACCCCACCGTGTGGTCCATCCCAAACCATCGCTATCCCCCGCTACTCCACCGGCTACCCACTTCATCCACGAACCCGCTACCCCAAGCTGAAGAACATGGCATCCTGGACCCACGAGGAAGAATTGGCTCTCGTCACAAGCGTCGTTGACGCTATGAAGGGGCGGCCACCGGGCCAAACAAAATATTGGCCGGAAACATTTGCAACCTACCGACATAACGTCGGTAACGACCGACACAACCTCAACGCGTGCCAACATAAATGGCGCGAGCTACGGCCCAAGCTCGACCGTTTCAAGGCTTACTACGAAGCCGTTCCGAGCGGCGAGTTAAGCCACGAGGACCGGGTGGCGGTGGCGAACATAGAGTTTCGAGGCAAGGAGCGAAAGGCGTTCGACAAGATCGACCTTTTTGAAATTTATTTAACGCTCTAGGTTTGTAATTTTGTAATTTTTACAAATTATGTAATTTTTAGGATTATGTAATTTTTAAAATTTTAATGAAGTTGTAGGTTTTTTTTATAAATGTTGTGTGATTTTTATAAATTTTTTGTAATTTTTTTTATAAATGTTCTGCCACGCGGTGCACCCAACCCACGCCCCGCCATACCCCAAGGACACGTAACTAGGCGGTGGGGGCTCTCATTCCACTTGTCAACAAATGCCCCAACCCAAGCCTAACCCAAGCCCCACCATACCCCACGGTCAATGCCCTTGTTTGGGAAATTGGTAGAATGGGAAAGCTATGACTGACTGCATAAAACTTGGATAAAGTGGAGGCAAACAAAAGCTGAAAATGTTGTTTGCAGCCTTTATTTGTTGCATAGGAAGTAGATATATCATACTATATCTATATAGTTGTGAAAATTACTCTTTAATCAACTAAAAGAATAATAATAGATAAGTTGTGTCTTTCAAGCATGGATACGTTTTGAAAGTCTTTCGGGAGCTAAAGCGTCTGACGTCTGGGATGCATCTTTCAAGCACGTGATGCGTCTTTTAAGGTCTTTCTCATGCGTCTTTCACGCTACGTGTCCATTTTTAATGGGTTTCAGTGATACATCTTTGAAGGTCTTTTCTATGCGTTTGGAACTTCTCTCATGCGTCTTTAAGCCACGTGTCCACTTCTGATGGCCAACATTACAGAAATACATCACGTGTCTCAAAGTAAATTACGTGTCATTAACGTTTAATCCTAGACTCCCGCAATGAATTTCCACCTCCTTACCACTGAAAGCACTACCACTTATACAACTTTAAAATGATAACACACTTTTTATTAACCTTTTTCATGTTAAACACAGTTTCATAAGTTCTTATAAGGTCAGATAAATTTTAACTAAATAATTATTATTTTAAGTTAAACCTTAAAACTAAAAATTTTACTTATTTTTAAAAGACATTCTTTAAATGTATAATGCACTATGCAATAAACAGTGCGTTTAACTTATTTACACTATTTGTTTTATCTCATTTTACACGGTGTATATACGTGTCTAACACATTTACATGATGCAAGTATCCAATATTTAATTGTTTTTATTATGCATCACATGGTGTATTTACGCCATGAAACTCACACACGTACATGTGTCATCTTCTCATGGCTTCCTACACTTAAAAAAAACTTCGTACAAATGCTCACAACTTTGTTATTAGTTCGAAACATCCAACCCTTCTCATACCATTTTATGCATAACCAGAATGACTCTAATGTCATTTATAATATCCGGCCCCTTGTACCAACCAAACCAAAGTTGTTCCATGAGTTTACAACTTTATTATTGTTGGTTATGTGAGGGTCTCCAAATAAGTCAACCCATTTAAACACATACCCAATGGGGTGTTCCATTTTTTAGGTTTGATACATTTGTTACCAAATAAAAAATCACAACCAGAGTGTCAAAAACGTGTATATGATATATTAGGCCAAACATTTTAATGACACGAGGCAACTCATTTAGACGAATGATGTGGAATTTGCGCGCGACTATATAACTTTTTTTAAACAACACAAATTTCATATATTAAAGCGGCGGGAAGCTAGAAGCTAGAAGCAGTAGTACAAACATGAAGGATTAGAAAGAGAACCACCATATGAACTAACGATGCGTTTTCTAACATGCATCAACTAAAATCAGGACCAAAATAAATAACAACACTTTATATTTATTTCGGAGACCCTCACATAACCAATAATAATAAATAACAACACTTTATATTTGTTTTTTATTAAATAAATATTTTTTTTGAGTCATTTATTTTGATAATAGAAAAGATGATGTAATATTGATTTACAACTTTTCCCATACAAATATACAATATATTTTCATCATATATTTAAAATTAAGTTTTCCACGTAAGAACACACGGTGTGGAGGGGCTTGAAGGGACGGTTTGTGGAGCCAAGGGCGGATATAACAAGGGGTAATCGCGGTTGCCCATTGACGCTCCGGCGGTAGTGTAAATTTTAGAAATTTTAATGTTTTTTCGATTTTATTACCCCTTTGGAATTTCGTTAATATGAGGATCCGCTTGGGGAAATATAAGATTACATACCACTAAATAATAATTCGGAATACAACAGTTTCACTTAGGGGCTGTTTGTCAACTTCTGAATTATTAAGTGCTGAACCAATATGAAGTTTGCAATCATTTAGTATTGAACCAGTAAGAG
This sequence comes from Helianthus tuberosus, assembly GCA_030545235.1. Taxonomy (NCBI): domain Eukaryota; kingdom Viridiplantae; phylum Streptophyta; class Magnoliopsida; order Asterales; family Asteraceae; genus Helianthus; species Helianthus tuberosus. The sequence goes on along the minus strand of CM060357.1, from coordinate 188,392,393 downwards.
GTCTGAACCATTAAAATGTAATATAAATTCATATTAGAGGTCTTAACCATTAAGACTCAGTAAAATGGTTAACCATTCAGAGACAAATGTCTAAACTATTCAGACATCTGCTCGCGAAACAAACAGTCTGAGCCATTAAGTACTAAATCAATAAAAGGTCTGAACCATTAAAAGGCTCATTCAGAGATAAACAAACAACCCTTAATTAGTGCAAGAGAATTATGTTAGTGACAAACATAATAAAAATACAACGGTTTCACTTAATGGGCGCAAGAGAATTATGTTATTGACAAATATAATTAAAAACTCATATACAAACAAACTTGTTCTAACGATTTTAGTATAACCGTATCATTTTCCTTACTTTACAAAAAGATAACTTTAAATTAATATTCCAGTATTATTATGGGTTTCATGATATAGTAATGCAAATTTCCCAGTGTTAGTGTTAGGATCAAATACAAATAGATTTTACATGTTAAATATATTAGTAAATAGAATGATTATTGTTACTTTAATTTATTTGTTGTAGTGTAATTACTCTAGTTAAAAACAGTAGATTAATAATAATTACTCTAGTTTTTTTTTTTTTTTTTTTTGAAACGTATACTTCAATAACAAAACAACCGACCTAAACCGGGCCCACCAGACAACAGACAAAAAGAGACTACATATTCACAAAAGAAACCCAATCCCCCCATTCTACCTCTTTGAATCTCGATCTACTAGAGAACCAAAGAAAACCCAACGCCTTAACTTCGCTCAAAATACTATCTATCTTTACAGGAGTATTAGAAAATTTGTAATTGTTCCTAGCCCGCCACAGACACACTAACATAATAATACCTTGCACTACCACCTTCTTCCATTACGAGACATTTAAATAATTACTCTAGTTATTTGTTTGTTAAATTCATTTGTACTGGGATACCGCCTCGAGTTTCCCAAATCATTATGTGGAACCTAGGGAGCCTGTTGAATTGTCTTTCACTATAATTCATCGTATTTTTCTTTAAGGTTTATTTTTATTTTTTAATATGATGTGTTATTGTGTTACATATACTAGTTGTATTACGTAGAGAAGCCCCGCCTGCGTTGCGGGTTGATAGCCGAATAATTCTTAACCAATTAAAAAAGCAGTACCATAGTTTTGCTATAAAGAAAAAGTAAAAAGAGTGTTAGGCACCTGCTTGAAACAATTTTTAGCTGGGGCCAAAGTTATATTTTTATTTTTACATGGGGGGAAAATCAAATATTTTCACGATGGTAAAATCCTAATTTTTAGCTAGGGGAATACCATATTTTTATTTTGCACTGGGGGCAAAAAAACGTAATTTTGAATTGAGGGTGATATCGTAATTTTGAACCAAGGGGAAAATCGTAAATTTTAGCTGGGGGGCAAAAGCATAATTTTATTTTGAACTGGGGGCAAAGACGTAATTTTAAACTGGGGGGAAAACCGTAATTTTAAAGTGGGTATAAAATAATAAACTGGTGTAAAATCGTAATTTTGAGCCGGGGGAAAAACAAGATTTTATTTTGAACTGGGGCGAAAACGTAATTTTGGCTGAGGGTAAAAGCATAATTTTTTTAGCGAGGGCGAAATCATATTTTCGGCTTAGCTGGGTGTAAAGTCATATTTTTATTTTGAACTTGGGAAAATCATAATTTTGAACCGAGGGTAAAATGGTAATTTTGAGTAGGGGAAAACCATATTTTTAGTTGGGCTCAAAAAAGTAATTTTAAACTAAGGGTGAAATCGTAATTTTGAACCGAGGGAAAAATCGTAATTTTGAGTTGGGGGCAAAAACATAATTTTATTTTGAACTGGGGGCGAAGACGTAATTTTAAACCGGGGGAAAACCGTAATTTTAAAGCGGGTATAAAATAAAAAGTTGAGGGTAAAATCGTAATTTGTGAACCGATGGCAAAATTGTAATTTTGCGCCGTTGGCAAAAAGGTTATTATATTTTTTAGTTGGGAGAAAAACGTAATTTTAAACTGGGGGCAAAACCGTAGTTTTAAAGTTGATATAAAATAACAAAATGGTTGGTACAATAAAGAAGATGCGGCCGTCCATTTCGACCAATGGCAGAGAAACACTATTCCCTGCATGGTCTTTGTATATTCCCTGCCATGGTCTTTGTATATATAAGATAATTAAAGAACTTTATAATGTTCCTCGAGGCTCGAGTAACCAATAAATTCAGGTTTTGCCACTGTTTGATGGGGTCGAGACACCATTTTAGTCAAAAAAAATTAAACTTTGTATTTTTCAATCAAATACCCTCTGAGTCTAACTATTATCCTAAACCCTCTAAATATTTTAAAACAATAAATCAAATTCAATGAATAAAAGTTTAATCACTATCTCATATTCATTATTGATCTCTGGCTATCCAATCAGAAATTCAATTATTGAATTCTATGGTTAATCATAGCTTGATGATTTATAAATATTATAAAGGAAAAAGGGTTATAAGCTCCTCTTAAAATATTTAAATACATAACTATGAGTAGAGAATGAACCATTTTTTTTTTCTTTAGTTCATATATATTTCACACTAGGTTAATGCCTGCGTAATACGCGGGCTTCAACCAAAACCATATTATTTACTTTGAAATGAAATGTTGTGTACAAAGACATACATTGGAAGAAAAAAACAGAAAACTATTCAAATGCTGGAAAAATTTTACATGCCGCTAAAGCCATGAAAACAATAAAAAATGATAAAAAAGAAAAAAAATAATCTACACACAAGTACAATAACATATGTTTGATGGTTGTAGGAATTAATATGGCTTTTAGCACAAGCGCCTTAGGCGCCTCATTGATGAACCTCTCTCCATTGATGATCTTAAGAAATACTTCCACTTTAATAAGGTGATAGAGTTAATGTCCGCGTTAAACGCGGTTTAACAAATGAAAATACTATAAGGCTTATGTGACACATGATATAACAAATAATTTGTAATACTTCTTACAATAAATAATTACATATTGAAGAAACACTGAACTAATTATGGGACTAATCAGTTTGGTTTATGTTCCTATCATAGTGGTTAATCTTCTTTATGGCTTTCTGAGCTCCTTAACGTCTGGGTTATCCTGCAAAACAGAACACCGTTACTCGTTAAGAGGGGAATGTAGGGGTTTCCCTCTTAACCGGGCTCCGGCGTGAGAATAAGCGACCGCTTTGGGGAGATAATTAAGTATTAAGAGTGAGAGTATAGGGAATGGAATGAATAACCTGTGAAGTGAGGTCTTTATTTATAGCCGGAGAGGTGTAAAAGGGTGTGGGCTGATGGGCCTTGGGCCAGAAGGCGACAACTTGGAGGATATGCTCTTTGTCTCACTAGCGTCGACCGTTAGTGGCTTCCGGAAGTTCGTTGGTGCTGGCGCACTGTGATTGGAGCCACGTGTCAAGGTTGTCGGCCTGGCCGCCCTTCTGCCATCAGCAGGTAAGTGGAGATCGTGGGGCAGTTGTCTCTGCCCTGTGATGTAACACCCCATGTTTTCACGAGTGAAAGTCAAAGTCAAGGTCAAAGTCAACGACCGATTTCGCGCGACTTGACTCGTAGAAATGTTTTTATTTTATTTATATTATGTGGAGTAAGTGTCGTTCATTACAATAATCGAATCATGCTAACCGTATTTCAATCGACCTACGACTGTGAATGATAGGAAGTAACAATGCGATAAAGTTAATCAAGCTATGATAATCAAATCGATATCGAACCGTAACTCGAACTGTGTATTTTACTTATACGTGTGTGTGTGCCTTACGTGTTACCTGTGCATGTTTATTTTATGTGATGTCGTGATAATCAAGCGAACTCAATCGAACTCGAAGTCTAACTCGAATATAAACGAACCCGAACCCGAATTCCGAGTCGAACACTATAAGAAGTAGTTGGGACTGAAAGTAATTTGACTAGGAAACCCTATCGAATCGCTCGCAAATCGAAACCGAAGCAACATCGCGCCGAACACACCAAAGCAGGCGGCATCCGCACGGATGGTCAATCCGCACGGATTGCCAATCCGCACGGATGACCAGTCCGCGCGGATAGCCTACCCGGGTACGTGCCATGCGCACGGCTCACCCCTTTCCCTTTTTGGCATCATATAAATACACGGGTCACTCTCCACTTTTTCCACTTTTGGCAAGTGACGTCCGAACCCCACGCATTCTTCACTTTTTCTCAGATTTCTCTCAATCCAGGTAAGATCTTGCACTAATTCTTGTACATCTTTGATCACTACACAATTCTACACCTTTCCATCTTTCAAATCTCCACTTTTAACCATGAAATCATCCGGATTCGAGGTATTCCCGGGTGACGTCATCATGAAGTTCTTATGAACTTCAAGCTTGACCTCATTCCACCAAAAATAACTCAGATCTAAACGATTTCTACAAGATTTCACAATAACTTCACCTAGATCTAAACTTTTCTAAGGATAAAACAGTTAAAAGAAATAAACCTAAGTTCTCTCCTTCTTTTACCCTTAAAATCGGTACGAATCTGATCGATACTAGTGTTCTACTCGTTAATAGTGATGCACTAGTCCTAGATCTGAATTTTACCCATCAGACACCTGATTTCGGGGTCAACCGGAACGACCGTTCTGAGTCGCCGACAGGCCAAGTTAGGGTGGTTCCTGACCGGTCTAGTCGTGCGGGTGAGAATACAACTCCAAGTGGTTGCCACGTAATCAGAACGTCTCGATTAACGACAACAGAAACCAAGTGTAGACGAACGGAACAATCAGACCAGTTGTCCGCACGGACTAGCTGTCCGCACGGACTAGCTGTCCGCGCGTACAGACCATACGGACGGGTTGTCACCCGGACGAGCTACCCTTGGGACCCACTTTCCAAACAAGGTTGGAGTATCGACGAATGAGCAATCCGGACGGACGACCTCTGAATGGATTACTCTTCGGATCATGAGATACTAAGGCCTTAAAAATAAAATTTAAACAATGTTCATCCGCACGGCCAAGTCGTACGCACGGACAGACTATCCGGACGGATGGTCCCTGCCCGCACGGATCACCACTGTCCGCACGGACTACCGTACGCACGGACTGTCGTCCGCGCGACCGGCTTGAAAGGTAGAAACACTTATGTGTTTTCTAAATGCTACAACGAAAACTCCAAAGCACAAGCCATCATACACAAACACATCTCACACTTAGGAAGATACAATCCATTTGAACGTTTATCCACACAAACAACTTGACCGTACGGATAAGTCATCCGCACGGACAGTGGTACGCACGGATAGCTTATCCGGATGGATCACCATCCGCACGGATAGGTCATGCGCACGGATGACTCCCTCTCATGGATAGCTGATCCGCACGATCAGCCATCCTAACCACGCTCGCCTTGTACTGTTTTACGCGCCACTTATCATTACGTTATCGAATCTATTCAGGCTAACCGTACTCGCTGTAAAGCGCTCCCTTCAATCCACAATCGCTGTGAGTATACTCGAACCCTTTTTGCTTTAGCACTTTTGGGTGTTACATACGTTACGAATATTCAAACTACAACAATCACACTACTCAAGCTATTTTAACGCTAAACCATTTATGCATGTTATACGTGGCTTATGAATGCTTGTTTGTTATGTTTACACATGGAATGATGTCTACCTGCCTTAGCAACGATAGTACTATAGTTTGGACTCAGCACTCGTTCACACGGGGGTTGTTAAGGATCTTTTACTTGCATGGATTACGGTGGTAATCATGTATTGCGAACTGCCTCGGGCAGTCAACCCGCAGTCATTGGTATCGATGGATCTATGTCGATAACTAACGTGCTTCATTTCACTATGTGTACGTGCTGGTTATGCGTAAACGAATTCGAACTCTATATGCTATTATCAAACTTGTATGCTCACCTTTACATTATATGTATTGACTTTATTTTAACGCATGTGACAGGTGCTTAGGATGCATATGTGGTAGGGAATAGAAGCTAGAATAAAGCTTTAGAGCCCAACAAATAGTTGTCTGTAGATAACTTATTAGGGGTCTCTAGAAGCAGATAAACAATTACTACTTATTTAAATCTGAGTTGTCGGAACAGAATATTTGTTTTGATGTTGTCTGTAATAACTTGTTTGACTATTTATGTTACGGTATGGGACGTAATGTTTAATTAAATGGTAATGATAGTTGTTATGGAAACTTCTGGACAATCTGTTTCGCTTAGTGCCATGCCCCGATGATTCCGCCATCGGTTGGGGTGTGACAGATTGGTATCAGAGCCATAACTATAGGGAATTAGGCAAGACTCGACCTAGTCCGGGTCGAAGTCTTAGAGACCTAGTCTATAGTTAAGAACCAACAGACCAACTCACGCGTATGCGTAAACTCGCCACTATCACTCACTCTTTTCTATCACTGCACTCGAATTTTCAAGTTGTGAACAGGTAATGAGGCCGAGAATAGGTGTGAAAACCGCAAACTCTCGACTAAAGTTGCCTAATCAACTTGCGTTTTAGCTACAAACGAGGAGAATCATGCCAAATCAGGAGTGAAATCCATATTTTGATGAATAATCTCCTCAATTTTTATCAAAAACGAGGACGGAAGTACCCTAACCTTGACGACTCGTCCCGCTTTTATACGAAAACTCCCACCAAAGTTCGATGGACTCCAACGATCTAAGGACACAATATAACCAATGGGAATTGCGCCAACGCCCAAGAATCGAGGCAAAGGCATAGTCCTGGAGGTAATTGTGCAGGATCCTTGCGAATAGTCGAGCCGCTTTGGTTAGTCGAAGTCTATTAGCCGCAGACAATCTACCTTTGATTTATCGACTTTTATGAAGATTTTTATGTATTTCTAACGTTTTGAGGTACTATTGGTTTCGACCCAACACTATTGCTTCTACTAAAACACAAAACCCGCACAACCCATCGCTAACAAATCGACAATAAAGGCAGTCAGGATGCTTGGTATACTCGTACGTGCTTTTAGTGACTAAGTTATGTGTGTTCTGCTATTGTGCTTACCTGTTTAGGAATATTGTGATTATGTGCTCTATGTGTTTATGTGATTTTGTGCAATTCTGTGATTTTGTGACTATATGCGTTTACATGGTACGTATTACTGAGCTTTAGTAGTAATAGACGTGTGAGGTGAGATTCGAATACATGTGTTGAGTTCCTTGGCGATGTCTATTGCAGACAATGTCGTCTGGATCCCGTCATCCACTCTCTCGCCAGGAAAAGAAGGACAGACGTCTTGCTTCCATCGTCGCGAAAGCTGTAGCAAAGGCGGTGAGCGATGCCTATGAAAATGCCAGCAAATCATCCGAGGAATCGAGGACTAAAGGTCCTAGAGCTGTCGCAAGACCTTTCAGTTTCAAACAATTCAAGTCATGTGGGCCGAAAGAATTCACAGGCGAAGGAGGTCCTACTGCTCTATTCCACTGGTTTGACTCTATCAAGGTTACTCTGCGACAAAGTGGTTGCCCTGATGACCTTCGAACTCTGAACGCTACCGGCGTCTTTCAGTCTCGTGCCTTGGACTGGTGGACGGCCGAGAGGAACAAGAGAGGGAATGATGCAGCTTACGGTTTGTCATGGGATGAGCTCAAGGAAGTCATGCTAGAGGAATTCTGCCCTCCTCACGAGCGTCAAAAACTTGAAGATGAATTTTGGCACATACATCAGAAGGATGGAGACAATGCTGGCCTTACTGCTCGCTTCAAACAGCTCAGCATTATCTGTCCTGACCAGGTCAAGACTCCTGAGATGACCATCAAGAAGTACATCCGAGCTTTGCCCGACTGCGTTGCTGATTTCGTGCAAGCGGCTAAGACTGCCACGATCGAGGAAACCTATCTACTGGCCGATGAAATCAATGACAAAAGGGTCAAGGCTGGGGTGTGGGATAAGACCTCCAAGCATCTGCATCAAGCTACCGCTACTGCACCAACTGCTGAAGCCACCTCGTCAAGCAACAAGAGAAAGAACAGCTCCACCAACAAGAACTGTGCGATCACTGCTGCACCGATCCAAGCTGTACCTGCCCAACAGCGTCAAGTAGCGGCGCCTGTGGCCAATGCACCGCCTGCAAAGCGTGCATATACTGGGCCACACCCACTCTGCCCTACTTGCACCTATCATCACCCGACTGCTATTCAATGCCGCTTTTGTGCTCATTGCAATATCTACGGCCACTTTACTGCCAACTGCCGTATTCGTCAAGCTCCTGCCAATCAAGCTCTACTCGCTGCCCCACAGGGTCAACAAGCTCCTCCGGCACCCGCAGTCAAAGCCAGAGCATGCTTCACGTGTGGCGACCCGAATCATTTCGCCAACATGTGCCCGAACAGGGTAGTGAAACAAGAACCTCAGCAGCAACAGCAGCAACAACAGCAGCAGCAACAGGCCGCACGTGCCAGAACTTTCAATCTCAATGTGCGTCAAGCCCAGGCCGACAACAACGTGGTCAATGGTACGTTCCTTGTGAATGGTATTTATGCTTCATGTTTGTTTGATACTAGAGCCGATAATTGCTTTGTGTCACTCGAATTTGAGAAACTCCTTAGTCGTAAACGTTCCCAACTCTCCTCTGCCTTCGATGTTGAAGTCGCTACCGGAAGAACCGTTGCTGTAAACTCCGTTATTCGTGATTGCACTCTCGAGCTCAACAATCACATCTTCTCAATCGATCTCACTCCAATGCAACTAGGAAGCTTTGATGTCATAGTAGGCATGGACTTTCTTCGCGAAAACCATGCCGAAGTTGTGTGCTTCGATAAAATGATTCGTTTTTCGCTCGCAAACGGTGATTCGTTGTGTGTTTATGGTGATACTACTTCGAAGGGTCTCAAGCTTATGTCATGCCTACAAGCTAGCAAGTATCTCTGCAAGGAATACAGGGCTTTCTTGGCTAACGTTGTAGCAGCGGAGAAGGAAAAGAAAGAGAAGAAGGAAGTGAAAGACGTTCCTGTGGTTCGAGAATTTCCTAGTGTTTTTCCAGAGGATCTTCCCGGACTACCTCCAAAGCGCGATATTGATTTTCGCATTGATCTCATTCCTGGAGCTAATCCTATCGCCAGAGCTCCTTATCGACTCGCGCCGTCCGAAATGCGCGAACTCTCAACCCAACTCCAAGAATTGCTTGAAAAAGGCTTTATTCGCCCGAGAACCTCTCCTTGGGGCGCACCAGTCCTTTTCGTTAAAAAGAAGGACGGGTCGTTCCGGATGTGCATCGACTACCGGGAATTGAATAAGTTGACTATCAAGAACCGCTATCCTCTGCCACGAATCGACGATTTGTTTGATCAGCTACAAGGCGCTACGTGTTTCTCGAAGATCGATCTACGTTCAGGATATCATCAGCTGCGTATACAGGAGGAGGATATACCCAAAACCGCGTTTCGCACTCGTTACGGCCATTACGAATTCGTTGTCATGCCATTTGGCCTAACAAACGCACCAGCAGTTTTCATGGATCTGATTAATCGAGTGTGTAAACCATATCTCGACCGTTTCGTCATCGTGTTCATCGACGATGTCTTGATCTATTCCAAAACGAGGGCCGAACACGCGCAACATCTACGTTTGGTTCTCGAGTTACTCCAGGGGAACCAACTCTACGCCAAATTCTCCAAGTGTGAGTTTTGGTTGGGGGAGGTTCAGTTTCTGGGTCACATCGTAAATAGTCAGGGTATTCACGTCGATCCTGCGAAGATTGAAGCTGTTAAGAGCTGGGTTACGCCTAAGAACCCGTCTGAAGTCCGCTCCTTCCTCGGGCTAGCGGGCTGTTATCGACGATTTATCGAAGGATTCTCGAAGATTGCTGTACCACTTACCTCTCTCACTCATAAGGACCAGCCTTTTGTCTGGGGAACCAAACAAGAGTCTGCCTTTCGAACCCTCAAACACATGCTTTGCAATGCTCTTGTTCTCACACTACCCGACGGAAACGATAATTTCATTGTCTACTGTGATGCTTCTAACCTTGGTCTCGGTTGTGTCCTAATGCAACGAGACAAGGTCATAGCTTACGCATCTCGTCAGCTCAAAATCCACGAGAAGAACTATACAACCCACGATCTCGAGCTAGGCGCAGTTGTTTTTGCATTAAAGATTTGGCGACACTACCTGTATGGTACAAGGTGTACGATCTTCACCGATCATAAGAGCCTACAGCACATCTTTAATCAGAAGGAACTAAATATGCGTCAACGCCGATGGGTAGAACTTCTCAACGATTACGACGGTGAGATTCGTTATCACCCAGGCAAGGCAAATGTTGTTGCCGACGCACTTAGTAGACGGAGCTATCTACTTAGCACTCGAAATGTTCAAGCCCAGCACAATCTCGAAGCTCTCATTCGCGACGCCCAGCATGCATGTTTCAACGAACGCACCTTGAAGAATGAAAGAATCTATCATGATGGAGCCCAGCTTGTGAGCAAATCAAATGGGATATTCCACTTCCTAGACCGAATTTGGATTCCCAAGCGAACCAACCTGCGACAGATTATCATGGATGAAGCCCATAAATCCCAATACTCTATTCATCCCGGTGCTGACAAAATGTACCACGATCTTCGCTACAGGTACTGGTGGCCGGGTATGAAACGGGATATCGCGCTCTACGTCGGAAAATGCCTAACTTGTGCTAGAATCAAGGCTGAACATCAAAGACCCTCTGGCTTGCTCGAACAACCACCAATTCCCATGTGGAAATGGGAGAGCATAGCTATGGATTTCGTAACCAAGCTTCCAACCACGTCATCAGGTCACGACAGCATTTGGGTTGTTATTGACCGTTTGACTAAATCAGCTCACTTTCTGCCAATACGGGAAGACTACAAGGTAGAACGATTAGCCCGAATCTACACCGACGAGATCATTTGTTGACATGGGACGCCTCGTGACATCATCTCTGATCGTGATGCTCGGTTCACTTCACGATTGTGGGAAACGTTTCAAACGGCACTCGGTACAACGCTTAATCTAAGTACTGCGTTCCACCCACAAACCGACGGTCAGACTGAAAGAACGATTCGTACGCTTGAAGACATGCTCCGTTCGTGTGTTCTAGACTTCGGTGGTAATTGGGATAGACACCTTCCGTTAGTCGAATTCTCGTACAACAACAGCTACCAGGCTAGCATCCAAATGGCACCTTTCGAGGCCTTATACGGAAGAAGATGTCGATCGCCCATTGTGTGGCACGAGATCGGTCACTCGCAACTAACCGGTCCGGAGCTGCTACAAGAAACGACAGACAAAATTTTCCAAATTCGGGACAACCTAGCGAAAGCTCGGGATCGACAGAAAGTTTACGCCGATAAAAAGCGCAACCCCCGTGAATATGGCGTTGGTGACTACGTACTCCTAAAGGTATCACCTTGGAAGGGTGTAGTGCGATTCGGCAAGAAGGGGAAACTCGCGCCTCGATATGTTGGACCTTTTAAGATCCTGGAAAGGATCGGGAAAGTCGCCTACAGACTCGAATTACCGGAGGAACTTAGCAATGTCCATCCGACTTTCCACGTGTCAAACCTCCGAAAGTGCATCGCCGACCACGACTTACATGTCCCTCTAGATGATCTACAAGTGAACGAAACATTACACTTTGTGGAAAAGCCTGTCGAAATCATGGATCGCCAGACCAAAGAACTCAGGCGCTCACGCATTCCCATTGTGAAAGTCCGATGGGAAGGTAAACGAGGCGCGGAGTTCACTTGGGAACTCGAAAGCGACATGAAGGCAAAGTATCCACAGTTGTTTAACAAATGAGTAATGTCCGGTTAAGAAAGGCAAGGTGGCATACTTGTAAATAAGGAGAGTCTCCTTATATCCTTGGCCTATAAATAGAACCCTTAGGGTTAGCTTTAGAGACTTTTGCCATTTTAGAGAGTTGGGAGCTTGGTGCTTAGAAAGAGAAAGATCTCTCTACGTGATTCTCGGCTTTGTATACGTCATCATAAACAATAGAATCACGGTTATTGTATACGTTTAATTTAGCGATTTTCAGAGAAAAACGTGACAGAGATGAAAGATGAAGAAATTTATCGAATCTGATGTGTGTTTGATCCTCGCAATCGACCACCTGCTCAGATACCACTTGTAGGACTGATTTTGACTCCGTTACGATTATGTTTAAGCACATTCGCGGATTCCGCACGTCGAACGTGTTGTTACGCAATCAAATCGGAGATAAATCCGGACCTACAATATTCAAATTTCTCCCAAACGGCTTCGAAATTAAGATTTGAAACTTTGAAGGCTTTTAGAACAGACAATTTCGCATATCATATCCAAAAATCAGCAATTTTTAACCGTAAAATCCTGGTTAATTTGACGATTTTCAATGGTCCGAACGAAGGACTCTCACATGTGATCCACGGTTAGTTACGGCTTCCAGCTTAATTTCGGGACGAAATTCCCTAAACAAAGGGAGGCTGTAACACCCCGTGTTTTCACGAGTGAAAGTCAAAGTCAAGGTCAAAGTCAACGACCGATTTCGCGCGACTTGACTCGTAGAAATGTTTTTATTTTATTTATATTATGTGGAGTAAGTGTCGTTCATTACAATAATCGAATCATGCTAACCGTATTTCAATCGACCTACGACTGTGAATGATAGGAAGTAACAATGCGATAAAGTTAATCAAGCTATGATAATCAAATCGATATCGAAACGTAACTCGAACTGTGTATTTTACTTATACGTGTGTGTGTGCCTTACGTGTTACCTGTGCATGTTTATTTTATGTTATGTCGTGATAATCAAGCGAACTCAATCGAACTCGAAGTCTAACTCGAATATAAACGAACCCGAACCCGAATTCCGAGTCGAACCCTATAAGAAGTAGTTGGGACTGAAAGTAATTTGACTAGGAAACCCTATCGAATCGCTCGCAAATCGAAACCGAAGCAACATCGCGCCGAACACACCAAAGCAGGCGGCATCCGCACGGATGGTCAATCCGCACGGATTGCCAATCCGCACGGATTGCCAATCCGCACGGATGACCAGTCCGCGCTAATAGCCTACCCGGGTACGTGCAATGCGCACGGCTCACCCCTTTCCCTTTTTGGCATCCTATAAATACACGGGTCACTCTCCACTTTTTCCACTTTTGGCAAGTGACGTCCGACCCGCACGCATTCTTCACTTTTTCTCAGATTTCTCTCAATCCAGGTAAGATCTTGCACAAATTCTTGTACATCTTTGATCACTACACAATTCTACACCTTTCCATCTTTCAAATCTCCACTTTTAACCATGAAATCATCCGGATTCGAGGTATTCCCGGGTGACGTCATCATGAAGTTCTTATGAACTTCAAGCTTGACCTCATTCCACCAAAAATAACTCAGATCTAAACGATTTCTACAAGATTTCACAATAACTTCACCTAGATCTAAACTTTTCTAAGGATAAAAGAGTTAAAAGAAATAAACCTAAGTTCTCTCCTTCTTTTACCCTTAAAATCGGAACGAATCTGATCGATACTTGTGTTCTATTCGTTAATAGTGATGCACTAGTCCTAGATCTGAATTTTACCCATCAGACACCTGATTTCGGGGTCAACCGGAACGACCGTTCTGAGTCGCCGACAGGCCAATTTAGGGTGGTTCCTGACCGGTCTAGTCGTGCGGGTGAGAATACAACTCCAAGTGGTTGCCATGTAATCAGAACGTCTCGATAAACGACAACAGAAACCAAGTGTAGACGAACGGAACAATCAGACCAGTTGTCCGCACGGACTAGCTGTCCGCACGGACAAGCTGTCCGCACGGACTAGCTGTCCGCGCGTACAGACCATACGGACGGGTTGTCACCCGGACGAGCTACCCTTGGGACCCACTTTCCAAACAAGGTTGGAGTATCGACGAATGAGCAATCCGGACGGACGACCTCTGAATGGATTACTCTTCGGATCATGAGATACTAAGGCCTTAAAAATAAAATTCAAACAATGTTCATCCGCACGGCCAAGTCGTACGCACGGACAGACTATCCGGATGGATGGTCCCTGCTCGCGCGCACAGACTGTCTGCATGGATCACCACTGTCCGCACGGACTACCGTACGCACGGACTGTCGTCCGCGCGACCGGCTTGAAAGGTAGAAACACTTATGTGTTTTCTAAATGCTACAACGAAAACTCCAAAGCACAAGCCATCATACACAAACACATCTCACACTTAGGAAGATACAATCCACTTGAACGTTTATCCACACAAACAACTTGACCGTACGGATAAGTCATCCGCACGCACAACTAATCCGCACGGGTTACCACCCGCACGGACAGTGGTACGCACGGATAGCTTATCCGGATGGATCACCATCCGCACGGATAGGTCATGCGCACGGATGACTCCCTCTCACGGATAGCTGATCCGCACGATCAGCTATCCTAACCACGCTCGCCTTGTACTGTTTTACGCGCCACTTATCATTACGTTATCGAATCTATTCAGGCTAACCGTACTCGCTGTAAAGCGCTCCCTTCAATCCACAATCGCTGTGAGTATACTCGAACCCTTTTTGCTTTAGCACTTTTGGGTGTTACATACGTTACGAATATTCAAACTACAACAATCACACTACTCAAGCTATTTTAACGCTAAACCATTTATGCATGTTATACGTGGCTTATGAATGCTTGTTTGTTATGTTTACACATGGAATGCTGTCTACCTGCCTTAGCAACGATAGTACTATAGTTTGGACTCAGCACCCGTTCACACGGGGGTTGTTAAGGATCTTTTACTTGCATGGATTACGGTGGTAATCATGTATTGCGAACTGCCTCGGGCAGTCAACCCGCAGTCATTGGTATCGATGGATCTATGTCGATAACTAACGTGCTTCATTTCACTATGTGTACGTGCTGGTTATGCGTAAACGAATTCGAACTCTATATGCTATTATCAAACTTGTATGCTCACCTTTACATTATATGTATTGACTTTATTTTAACGTATGTGACAGGTGCTTAGGATGCATATGTGGTAGGGAATGGAAGCTAGAATAAAGCTTTAGAGCCCAACAAATAGTTGTCTGTAGATAACTTATTAGGAGTCTCTAGAAGCAGATAAACAATTACTACTTATTTAAATCTGAGTTGTCGGAACAGAATATTTGTTTTGATGTTGTCTGTAATAACTTGTTTGACTATTTATGTTACGGTATGGGACGTAATGTTTAATTAAATGGTAATGATAGTTGTTATGGAAACTTCTGGACAATCTGTTTCGCTCCGTGCCATGCCCCGATGATTCCGCCATCGGTTGGGGTGTGACATGTGATTGATGCCACGTCGGCGTCCTTAAGTACTTTTTGCCTCCTGCATGTCAGATGATCGTGGAGCATGATTGAGCAGGGCCAGAAGGACGCTGATTGGCTCTTTTCTTTTGCCACTTGTACCTTCTGTACTATCTGAAACAGCCTTGTGCTGCTTCCCTGCGCGATTCTTGCTGGGTATGTAACCATCTCGCGCAGGGTTTAGATGACTGAGTGTTCTTTCAGAATGCTAAGTGTTATAATTGGAGCTTCCTATTGTCTAGACCTCGCGCCGGTTAAATGAAATGTGTTGTAGCTCGCGCGAGGTTGTCAATAAGATAGTTGTTGAATAAGGAGTATGGTCCCACGCGCAACCTTGACGAAGGTTTGCGCGGCTTTTTTGGGACCATACCCCTTCAAGTCCCCCCAGTCCAGTGCTGCACCATGCGCGAGGCAAGTGGTTGGAGCTCTGGACTAAGAGTTACAGAAAATGCTTGTTTTTTTATTACTAGGCGCGCGCGTGCAAATGTTTGACAGTTGTTACGGCGCGACTACATATCTGGCTGGTGATGATTCTTTGCTTTGTGTTTATATGGCGCGTGTGCCTTTGGTAACTTCTTCGTTAAGTTTGTAGTAAAATTGGGCGGGAAATCCCTTGGAATTTGAAATCTGACAAGTTGGTGGGAAAAGTCGTTGATGGTGACGTTTGAGTTGACATTTACACGGCTGTCATCAAGTTGTCTCTGACGGTTAGTTTTTCCGTCTGGGGAGTGATCTCCACGCGCGCGTGGTAACTGTCACTCCGGGATTCTCGCCTTACGTGTCGTCTTCTGATTGGTCACGTGCGCGGCGATCTGGGCACGTTTACCCATCGCATTAAATGCTATGGGTATATATATTCGATGAGAGGTGAGAGCAAATCACTTTTCATCTTTTGTTCTCTTCTCCTTCCTATTTGCTTTCGATTTTACTTTGAATCTTCAAACTTTTGAAGAACATCATAGCAAATCTTCAAGCTTCCTGAGAAAATATTCAAAACTTTATGCTTCTATCATCGATGGCTGAAGAACATTAAGAGGAGAATCCCAGTGAGGAGGGTCCCGTTCCCGTTCTTAGGTGGGACTTAGGTCTTTTCGAGCAGATCACGAGGAGTTTCCGGTTTCCACCGGAATGGGATGCCAAGTACCCCGGTCAGAATCAGACGGCCGCCGATGCACCGCCGGGGTACATCACGTTGTTTGAAGACTTCTTTCATCAAGGCAACTTCCGATTGCCGGCGACGAACTTCATGGCCCACATTCTTCAGTTTTATGGGTTCCATATTTCACAGATGAGTCCACCGGGTATGGTGAGAGTTCGACATTTCGAGTTTTTATGTCGATCTTATGATATCGAGCCGACGGTTGAGAAATTCAGGGCATTCTACCAGCTTATCCGGAATATGGGGTTCTATTCATTTGCTAGTCGGGGCGTCGCGAAGAAGATACTCCTTAATCCTCCCAAGAGTTTCCATGATTGGAAACCGAAATTCTTCTATATTCGCGAGGAAGTGATCCCGATCGCGATGACCTTCCGCGCCTGGTCTGAACCCATTGCGAAGGAAGATTTGGCGATTCCCAAGAATGAGGCTTGGTACCAGAAGCTTACTGCCACCCCAAACCGAGTGTTTGGTGAGAACGTCTTGGTGGCGGTGCGGATGAGCGATCAATGGCTGCCTGATAGCGAGGAAGTTTCCATTTTGATGTTCGACGATAGAGGTTAGTAATTTCCTTAGTTTTGTTGATTTCGTGTTTCGTAACTTGTGTTTTATGTATGTAATTTGACGTGTAGAGGCGCATCTGTATCAAGCTGCGTTCCCCACCTTTGGTGGTTCCATGGGCGTGCGCCCGCTCCAGGCTGGAGAAGAGTACTGGTATGAACAGATTAAGGGTAACTTCATGTACCCAGTTGCTGATGCATTCGCCGCTCCGCCTACTGCAACCGAAGGTGCGCATATACCTAACCCTCGTCCCTTGCGCTCTGTGACTTCCGCTGGGAAAGAGATTGTCTATCTTTCCAGCGAAGAGTCTGTGGGATCCTCAAACGGAGAGCTTAGTTCGTGGTCTAACATCTTTGCAGGTGTGTTGCGCGACTTGGGGATTGACCCTGAAGATAAGAAGAAAAAATCTTTGAGAAAGAAAAAGGTAATCCACTTGGATCCTGAGGTGACCAGCAAAGGAGCTGGGAGTAGTCGCGCAACCGCTAGCGCTGTTGACAAAGGTACTCTCCGCCTTCGTCAAAGTAACTTGGAGGATTACGTTATTATCAGTGATTCATTTGAAGGTTTGTCGCGTATAGGCGAGAAGAAGACTGGAGGAGCTGGTTCGAAGAGCTCAGGTAGCGCGGGTTCTCGTAACCCGGATGCTGGTGCTACTCCCTCCTATGTTGCACATGAGGAAGAGGAAGAAGAAGAAGAGGAGGAGGAGGTTGCTGAAAAGTTGATCAGCAGAAAAAGAAATAGAAGCGAGACCACAGCTGGTGTGGTTGCTGCGCCGAAAGCTGGTGCGGTTCCCTTGATCGGGAAAATGAGCAACTTACGCTCCCTTTATCGGTTTTCTCCTGGTTAGTTTTCCTTAGCTTCTCATTCTTTGTTTCCTCTTTTTGACACTTTTTATCTTCTGCAGAGGCCAAGAAGAAAACGCCCGAAAAGAAAGGTGTTGTGTTCACGGAGCCTTCGGAGCCGGAGCCAAAGAGGCCTAAGATTACCATTAAACCTTTAAAGACTGCTGGAGTGGAGTCTGAGAAGGGAAAACAGGCTGCTGCGGGGGATAAGGAGAAAGTTGCTGAAGAGAAGAAGAAGGCTGAGGAAAAGGAAGCCGAGGAAGACAAGAAGAAGAAGGCTGCAGAGGAGCGCAAGAAGAAAGCTGAGGAGGATAAGAAGAAAAGAGGTGATGAGGAGAAGAAGAGGCGGGCTGAGAAGGAGAGAGAGAAACGGGCTGCTGAAAAGCCCATTGCTGATGTTGAGAAGGAGAAGGAGAAGAAAAAGGCTCCTGAAGAGCCTATTGATGATGCTCTAAAGTATACCAGTGCTGCTTCTATCACTGCTCATGAAGAGAAGAGGAAGGAACCTGGGGTGGATAAGCCTACCCACCCTGCACGGCCTGATGCCTCCCATCGCTTCAAGGGAACTACTGGGGGATCAGGTCCATACGTTTCTTGTGGCGCGAGCTCTGGTGGCGCTGGGGGTTACAACCCACAAGTTATCGGGGCGAAGGATACCCTTGGTGACATCTATTATAAAACTTATACTGAAGAGGAACGTGGTAATGCCCCCCACCAAGCTCCCTGGGGTTTGAAGCAGAAAGACACCTTTCAAGAGTTCGGCCCTTGCCGCGATTGGTTCTTAAATTCCTTCCCTCCTGGTGAGGTTAATCGGCAGAGGGCGAAGACTCATGATGGGCTGTATCGCACTTATGTGATTGGGGAGGCCAATACTCGCGCCGCCAACCACCAAATCGTTCGCGAATGGTGAACGATGGTTAGGGAGCGGGCCGATTGGGAGAAATACCTCGAGCGCCTTGTGCGGCAAGTTAAGGAGTTTGAGAAGGCTAAGGCCAAATTTGAGGAAGAGAAATCCAAGTTCGCGGCTGATAGGAAAGCGGAGGAATGGGGGCGCGAGGGCCTGAAGGGCAAGCTTCGAGCTGCCGAGGATCTGTTGGCAAAGGAGAAGGCAGAATGGAAGAAGATCTGCGAGAAAGACAACCAGCGCGCTTATGCTGCTCGCACTAAAATTACTGAGCTCGAAGGCAAGGTTGCTGAGTTGACAACGCAAGTCGAGGATGCGCAGACTGTGCGTGCTGCTAAGGAGCAAGTTGAGGTTCGAGAGACTTCTCTTTTCAATTTATGCTTTTGTTAGCAGAGTTAAGTGAGTCTTTTATCCCTTGCAGGTTGAGCTGGCTGAGGTGAAGGTGCAGCTGTCAAGCAAAGACAAGGATCTGACGGCCAAGGATGTCGAGATTGCTGAACTGAAACGTCGCCTACACGAGCAGGTTGACAAATGTGAATCCTTGGAAATCGATCTTGAGGCGGAGAAAGTTAAGGCTGCTGTAACAACTCTCATCAAAAGTCCTAATTATTATTTTAATTTGGCCAATAGGAAACCCTAATTGAGAAACCCAAGTAATTCTGCATAATCCCTAAAATTTTTAGAACATTTAGAATCAGGATTAGGGCCCCTAAAACTAAAGGGGGGTAAACCCTAAATTGACGATTATCTCTAAATTTCGTTGTCTAGATTTAAATTTCACGAACTATCAACTCAGCAAGCCTATACTAGTGACAAGGCTACCCTAGGGTAGATGTGTACCTCAGGCGAGTCGCGACAACATCCATGACATATTCCGCGACACGCGGGAGATGTCAATTTCTTGTATAAATACAGGGCCTTGGGACTTGAATTCTGTCTTTGAAACGACGTAAATTCGTTTTACGTAGGCTGAGTTATAACAGAAACAGTCCACAAAACACACACTGATCACGAAGTGCTGCCACAATCAGGGTAATAACTCGATCGCTATTATGATTCAACGTCCGATCGATTATAACTATCCAACGATTGTTTAAGTGCCGCTCAAATTGAGTTTATACTTTGTTATTCATCGTGATTTCGACTTGAATGTTTGAGTGATGTTCGAAATCGGACTATACTCTGTCATTCGTTGTGAATCCGCTGAATTGTTAAGTATTGCACTTGTAAATCGTTGTGAGGGTTTAATCTCGTGAATTGTCGTAACTGCTGTATTAGTTACTAACCTGTTTGTGTGTGCATTGTTATTTAAATTAGGTTAATCAAGGCTAATCAGTAGGCTTATACTCTGCTCGTTAAATCTACAATGTGAGTCATTCTCTTTTTATCAAATTACTTTCCAAAATCATGTTTATTTTCAAAGGTTATAATTACAGTGATTAAGTTTATGTAATCACCAAATTACAGCCGGTATGTGGGGTATTGTGCACATTACTACTGTTGTTGTCACTTTAGGTGGGCGAACCTAATTAGTGATATTCGTCACCCTTGGGGCAGCCAATGGGTGATATGACCACAGTCACCGAAATGAGTCGAGTGACAAATACTGTGGGTAGTTGGTTTGATATCAGAAACATTGTAATCTCTCTTAATACTGTGAATTATAACAAATAAGTTGTCTTAGTAAAACTGAATGATTCACTCAGTATTTCCCCGCTGACAAAACCTTTTTCAAACATGTTTCAGGTGATCTATTGTGAGCAAAGGAAAAGTGCCCTGGAGCACTACAAGCTTAGAAAAGTGGCTCAATGTAAATAAATAAAGAAACATGTTTTGAGAAATAAAGATTTCCCAGTGAAATCACTTTATTGTAAATTATGGGATTTATCCCTATATTATATATATAAACGAGCAGTTTTACTATTAATCGATCCTGTTTAAAAAGACTTCCGCTGTCACTTAATTAGATACCACGGGATTTCCTGCCTCGCGGCTCTGGACCGGGTCAAACTGGGGCCAAGGGCCGTGACAGGAAAAGGTGGTATCAGAGCCACTGATTTAAGCTTACTATTGATTTTAGCCTATTAAAGTTATTGAGAGATACTTAGGAAATTTAATTGCCATTCTGTGAAAACATGTTTTATTAACTGATTAATTGTTGAGTTACAGTATGGGTAAACAAAAGATTTATGCTATCTACCACAAATTAGATACTGCACCCACAGAAAAAGGAACCTCTTCCTCCAAACACCCAGCAGAGATGGAAGAAGGGATTTTTGTCCGTAAAGCAAATTATGAAAATCCTCTCACCCAAGATAAAAGAAATTCGATTCTTAGGAAGGGACAGGAGAAAATAAAGAAACCCCAAGTCAAGAAAGTGAGGTTTAATTCAGAAATCCAGGAATTTGGCAATAGGTCACCTTGGGAAGATAAATTAGATGAAAAATGGGCAAATCTTTATATGTTAGCTACCGTAGCAGAAAATGCAAACCTCTAAAATATCAATAAGCCTGGTGTAGTAGAAAATTAATCCCCAGTAAATAAATAAATTATAGTGTGTTCTCTTTCCTGTGGTCTTTTGTACAAATCCGTATGCAATAAAACTTTAATGTTTATTTGTAAAACTTTGTTCCAAAGTTTTAACTTAGCATTTTTGTGCATTTTGCATATATGCTATCCAGCATGAATGAGATATCGGAAGCATTTCAGAATCTCAACCTCTACCCAGTACCAATTGAAGTCTCCCACGACTTTACTGGTTATATTGCTGACATAGAGGAACCTCTGGAATTCCAAGCTCCACCGCTGGAAAAAGAAAAACCTAAAAAGAGAAGAAGATATGTAGGATGGAGGAAAGTGCGCAGGAGAAAGCCAGCCACTAGGAAACTCCCCAAAATAGAAAACCCTATAGACAAAGGAAAAGGAATAGAAATCAGAGAAAGTTCTAATCCAGCAGAGATAGAAATCAGGAAAGATTCTAAACAAAAAGGAATAGAAATTGGAGAGAGTTCTAAACAACCTGAAGAAATCACATTTCAAGACGAAATAGACCGTCTACTGGCAAATTGTGATGTCATTAGCCCTATCCATAATAATCTATATCCTTACATAGCCGAAAACCAACTTCCTGTAAATCTGGAACCAGCTATTCCAGACCCACTAATCCACACTTTACCTTTAGGCTAAATGGAAGAATGGTGGACGAATGACTGGCAATTTCAAAATATAATCAACAGTCCTTATTCCTTCCTTCCACAGTTTGATCCATAAGCTATCCCCAATCCTCCAATGAGCGTCGCTACTAAACTGCCAGTTGATCAAAGAATAGTGGGGTTGGGAAGAATGCCTGTATAATAATAATAATAGTTAAATATAACTCTGTAAAATGGGAAATAAAACATTGTAAGATAAACAGTGTGTATGGATGCCTATATAATATATAAAGCAAAATAGAAGTCGAAACATTGACGATTTTGGATATATATCTGTGTTGTAAGATTTTATGTGCTTCTGTGTAATTGTTTTATTTACAATCATTTGATACTAATAGTTATATTTATAATAATTATCAGATGGAAAACGCTAGTAATGAACCAGTTAATGAAGGGAATCAATCCGAACAAAATCAGGAAAACCAGTATATGACTAGACAAGATATTGAAAACATCATCACTCAAGGGATAACTAATGCTATTCCAGCAATCATGGCTGCTGCTCAGAAACCTGTTGAACCACAACAAATCATTCCTAGTAAACGTACTCAGGAAGACAATTTTAGTAATAATGTAAATGGAGGCGGCAATCATGACGATAATAATCCACGACAGGCTCCACCTCCTAAGAAAATGAAAGCCGCAACACCTGGTTGCACTTTCAAAGAATTTCTTGCTTGCAAACCTGCTAAATTTGCAGGCAACGAAGGAGCAACTGCAGTACTGCGTTGGTTAGAGAAAACCGAAGCAGTAATTGCAATAAGTAAGTGTTCCGAAGAAGATCAGGTTATGTATGCGTCAAATTTGTTCAAAGAAGGGGCACTAGAATGGTGGAACACTGTATTACAAGCAAAAGGAAGAATGATAGCTTATGCTATAAATTGGGAAGAATTTAAAATTCTTGTAGAAAGAAAATATTGTCCTGAATATGAAAAGGAACAAATGGCAAATAAGTTCCTAAACCATCGTATGGTAGGCGTAGAGTGTCGCAGTTATACTTTGACATTCTTTGAATATGCTAGAGTGGTACCAACCCTGGCTTCGCCAGAACCGGTACTCATTTCCCGTTACATTTGGGGATTAATTAGTGAAATTCGTAACATCGTTAAAGCTGCGGGACCTCGCACTACTGACGATGCTGTGGAACTAGCTAATACCCTAACTGATGAACTAGTGCGCACAATAGAAGAAGATCGAAAGAAGGAATTGGCTCAAAAGATTACCCAAGGATTTCGTATGGGTAATGATAATAATAGGTTCAAGAAAAGAGGAAGGAGACAATCTGCACATCCGCCTTTTTGCAAAAATTGCAAAAAGAATCATTTTGGAAAATGCAATGTAATTTGCAACTTCTGCAAAATGGCAGGACATCGTGAAGAAAATTGCAAAAAAAAAACCATAGTCTGCTATAACTGTGGAGAAACAGGACATTACAAAACAGAATGTCCTAAATTGATTAAAATCGCAGACAATAAAGGCAAACCAGCTGATGGAACAACAAAGAAGAATGCCCGAGCATTCCAGCTAACCACTCAGGAAGCCGAACTAATTCCCGACGTCATAGCTGGTACGTTCTTGGTCAACGACGTTTATGCACAAGTGTTATTTGACTCTGGTGCAAACCAAAGTTTTATCAATACTTCATTTTGCCAAGCCCTTAACTTACCCTTAACCACCCTTAGGCAAATTTTTACAGTCGAAATGGCAGACGGGAATTCTGTTAACATAAGTAAGGTTTTGCAAGAACGAAAGATAGAACTGTTAGGCCATAAGTTTTCTGCAAACCTGTTACCTATGAAGTTAGCCGGATTCGATGTAGTATTAGGAATGGACTGGTTGATAGCCAACCATGCTCGAATCCTTTGTGATAAGAATTCCGTAGAAATCCGTACTCCCACAGGAGAGGTAATTTTAATTACAGGAGATAAACCACAAAAGCCACTGAAATTCATTTCAGTAATAAAGTTGGCTAGTTATTCAAGAAAACAAGAAATGGTGTATATGATTTCGGTAATCATTAACACTAAAAGTAAGGAACTCCCAGACATCCCTATAGTTTCAGAATACCCAGACATCTTTCCAGAAGAATTACCTGGGTTACCACCTGATAGAGAAGTAGAGTTTAGAATCCATCTAATTCCGGGTACTACACCAATAGCCAAGGCACCTTATCGATTAGCACCCACCGAAATGCTAGAATTGAAAAAGCAGTTAGATGAATTATTAAGCAAAGGATTTATACAACCTAGTTCATCCCCTTGGGGAGCACCAGTGTTGTTTGTGAAAAAGAAAGATGGATCGATGAGAATGTGTATCGATTATAGAGAATTAAATAAAGTTACAATTAAGAATCGATACCCATTACCTAGGATTGACGATCTTTTTTATCAACTTCAAGGCGCTAGGTATTTTTCTAAGATAGACTTAAGATCCAGATATCACCAGTTAAAAGTACAAGAAGAAGACATACCTAAAACTGCTTTCAGAACTAGGTATGGCCATTATGAGTTTACAGTCATGTCCTTTGGACTAACAAATGCCCCAGCAGCATTTATGGACATGATGAATCGGATCTGTAAGCCATACTTGGATAAATTTGTAATCGTATTCATCGACGATATACTTATTTATTCCAAAAGTCAGGAAGAACATTGCGAACACTTGCATGCACTCTTAACTTTGTTAAGAAAGGAAAAACTTTATGCCAAATTCTCGAAGTGTGAATTCTGGCTGCAAGAAGTACAATTTTTAGGTCACATGGTGAATCACGAAGGAATTCACGTAGATCCTGCTAAAATAGAAGCAATTACCAAATGGAAGGTCCCACAAACAGCTATGGAAATTAGAAGTTTTCTAGGCTTAGCTGGATACTACAGACGATTTATTAAGTATTTCTCTAAGATAGCTGTACCTTTGACTAAGTTAACCTGTAAAGCCGCTAAGTTTGAATGGGGACATAGGCAAGAAGAAGCTTTTATGATTTTAAAGCACCGATTGACGAATGCTCCAATTTTAGCATTGCCCGAAGGAACAGAAGATTTTGAAGTATATTGTGATGCTTCAAAATTAGGATTCGGATGTGTGTTGATGCAACGCAAGAAGGTAATTGCGTATGCCTCCCGGCAGTTGAAAAAGCACGAGGAAAATTATACGACTCATGACTTAGAATTAGGAGCCATAATTTTTGCCCTTAAAATCTGGAGACATTATCTGTATGGAAGTAAGTTTACTGTTTATACAGATCATAAAAGTTTAAGGTATATATTTGGGCAGAAAGAGTTAAATATGAGGCAAAGAAGATGGATGGAAGTTCTCAGCGATTACGACTGTGATATTCAATATCACGAAGGAAAGGCAAACGTAGTTGCAGATGCCTTAAGTCGTAAGTATCAGGAAAAACAAAAGCGAGTCCGTGCTCTTAGATTAAATCTACAAGTAGATTTAATGGAACAATTAAAGAAAGTTCAGGAAACAGCAATCAAGGACGATGCTGAAGGAATGAAAGGTTATATAAAGGAACTAGAGCAAGGAAATGATGGAATGTGGAGATTCCACAAGAAACGAATTTGGGTACCTAAGCAAGGAGAATTAAGAAATAAGATTTTAGAAGAAGCCCATAAATCTAGGTATACTACGCACCCTGGAAACAATAAAATGTACCAAGATTTAAGAAAGAATTTTTGGTGGATAGGCATGAAGAAAGATATAGCAAGATATGTTTCTAAGTGTCTTACTTGTTCACAAGTAAAGGTTGAACATCAGAAACCTTCAGGACTACTACAACAATTGGAAATGCCTATATGGAAATGGGAACTCATAACAATGGATTTTGTTACTAAGTTACCCAAGACCAGAAAAGGTAATGATGCGATTTGGGTAATTGTGGATCGATTAACCAAATTGTAACATATGTGCTTGTAATCATTATGAACAGTACCATTATCAATAAAACAATGTCATTTGATCCCAATGTTTGTTTGGTTATGTTTTACATTTTTCATGTTTTGACTTTTATTCAATTTCAAACTCTATATCACTTTCTAGAGAGTTATACGCAAACTGGTGCGTAAACGTAGCCAGTTTAATGCGAAAAATACCCCGGAACATCAACATATACTTAAGATACCTTAAATAACCCTTACATAACTTAGAAATAAGTTTTGAAGGCTTTGGTATGGCAAAAACAAGCTAATTCGCTTACAGGGACTAAACTTGACAAACTGCGAAAGTATGCCAATTTGAACTGTAACGAACATTCCGAAACATGACCATAAGTTAAACATACCATAAATATCCTTTACATAGCTTAGAAATAGGCTTTGAGGGGTTCGGTATGCTAAAATAATCTTTTGGGGTCATTCAGGGACTAAAAGCGTCAAAAAAAAAATGTGCACAAGTTTGCATTTTCGCGCATAACTTACGTTCTGAATACATCCGGACATCCAAAAATTTATGTAAGCACTAAAATATTTTATTTTAGTGTTTGGCATAAGAAAAATCCATTCGTCACGCCATTTGGATCATTTTTCGCGCTTATGCGCATTCCGTCGTAATTAACCGAACAACGTAACCGTACGGCTAAACGAACCGACACCCGAGATATTTTGAACACATTTTAAGTTCCCTATACTTTAACTTCATTTTAGAGCTTTGAAATGGGGTTAACGGGGCTTAAACGTGTCAAAAAAACGCATTGAAAACCAAGTTTTGAGGTTGCAGGGACTGAAACTGTAAATCTGCCAAACTAGGTCCGTAAGTAGGGGCCATATGCAGCAAAACGTTTTTTTCCAGCTTTTAACAGCCCTTAACACTCTCCAAAGGCCAAGTGCCAAGTGTCAAACTCTTATGGTGGATGGCAAATGAGTTACCACAACTTTCCAACAAGTGTACGGCTTAGATCGTGCCCCCTTTTCCAAGAAATGATCCTAACGGTGAACCGAAAACTATAAATACCCACCTCCACCCTTCACTTTTCCTCACAAGAATCTGATCTTATGTGCTCTAAGTTGAAACCTTTGTTTCATACCTGAGCTATTTTGATCTAGATTAGCATTCGGGGACCCTTTGTAAGTGTTCCTTCGTTCTTTTATTGCTTTTCGAGTCCGAAAGTCAAACTTTGTTTGACTTTCTGCATTGACCAGTTTATGGTCAATGCGAAGTTCCTTTGAACTTCGCAACGTGAGCGTAATCACGATGGTTATAGTCCCTTGTGACTATGCCTAATGATTACCACGTTGTCTAGGGTCGTAAGGGTAAGCGATCTAATAAATCGCTTATACCTTTGAACCCGACCCATTTGGTCGATCATTAGGATCCGACCAAACACATTAGGTGACCATAGTATATAGGGAATAACCTTCCGAGGTTATACCTTATGGTCGCTTCGTTTAAGTAGTTGTATGATAGGTAGTTTATATGCCTTAGGTAAATTACCAAAATACCCCTTTGATGCCAAAATTTGTTTTAAACATATGTAACATAACTTTTGACATCTAAACTGATTTGACAACCATATTAGACATGTTAAGGCATATTTTACTTGTCATAGGACTAGTTAGGCGTTCCGAACGCGTTTTACGCGAACGACGCGTTAAAGTAGCATAATCTACCTAAACGGGTCGTAATGGGTCACAAACACTTAGGTTAAGTTTCATTTTAGTATGTGGGCTTTGTTAAATCATATTACACGAGTCTCCACACTCGTTTGGTTTACGAACCCTCATTCTATCCGATCCTCCGATTTAGGTCCGGTTTATTAACATAGTTACCTATATTGGGTGCCGTTTGATTCCGAGATCTCTAGCATTGCTTGGTGGTTATCTTAGTACTTCTGAGCAATCTCAAGTGAGTACATAGACCCCTCTTTTACTATTTTCCAAACTATTTTGGGGTGAAACACATGTGCCTACTTGTTACTTTCATGCTTTCCATGTTTTCACATCATATACCTGCTATGTTCATTAGTACATTATAGTACATGTTTTACATTACATTTCATGCTATGTATGCCCATTGTGTGCGTACTTAGTACATTGTTTTACATTACCTTTCATACTATGTATGCCCATTGTGTGCGTACTTAGTACATTGCTTTACATTACATTTCATGCTATGTATGCCCATTGTGTGCGTACTTAGTACATTGCCTTACATTACATTTCATGCTATGTGTGCCCATTGTGTGCGTACTTAGTACATTGTTCACATTACATTTCATGCTATGTATGCCCATTGTGTGCATACTTAGTACAGTTGTTTTCATCACATGCTTACATTTTGGTATGACATTTGGTTTGTTTAACATGGAACAATACATTCATTAACATTGATCACGCCGTTCGTTAGTAGGTAGTGGTACCATAGGAATTGACAACTCCCGTTCCTGAAATCCTGGGTTTGTTTGGATTGGAAGGAATGACCGAATTCGATATACATAACTTAGATAAACCTTTAATTTGTTTAAGGGTTTATCGCCACAGTCTCAAGGCTTGGATGTATGCATTTTCACAATACCGCGTAAATGTTTGTATCAGTATAGCATGCATTTGTTCCACAAAACATAACTTTGATTTAAACCATGTTTTGCTTCAATACCTTGTTTTTGTGCATTTTACATATGGTTTAGTTGATATATTTCACTTACCATACATGATATTTTTGGGTACACATTACATGATCTACATTAAACATAAACATTTTGACATTGATATACACATTTAGTGGTTTACATTGGACATAGACATTTCGATATGGTTTACACATTAACACATGACAATTCATTTATACATAAACAATTTACATTGATGGTTGGTTTGAGTAAGTGATTTGAGTAACGAGGCATGTGTAATATGATACAAGCATTGTGGATACGCCGCTGGTACTTCCTATAAATAAGTGTTTGTATGATATTACAT
The DNA here is from genome assembly GCA_030545235.1 of Helianthus tuberosus. Classification (NCBI taxonomy): domain Eukaryota; kingdom Viridiplantae; phylum Streptophyta; class Magnoliopsida; order Asterales; family Asteraceae; genus Helianthus; species Helianthus tuberosus. The sequence goes on along the minus strand of CM060357.1, from coordinate 188,363,464 downwards.
GTCGTAGCGTTACTTAAATCATTTCAATATTTGACATATTACATTTTACATAAACAACTTATTTTCACAAGACATTGATTTACAAAACAACTTATCTTATACAAACTCATTTTTACTTGGTTATTCATTTAACCTTACATTATTCTCTTATTTATACATATCATTGCTTTGAATGATTTACAAAACAAAACAACTTACAAGGTTCATGACTGACTGTTATTAAACAATTTTTCCTAAACTTATAAGTCATGAATCCTATTTTCACAAAACCTATGTATCTCACAGGCATTTTTATGCTGACGTACCTATTTTCACATGTTTTTTCAGGAGCTTTTCCGTAGGATGATGATCGTGACACTAGGGCGGACCTGTGCCTTAGAGACATAAAATGAAGATAGACTTAGTTTAATTATGTTCCGAACTCTTTATTTCTTGTTTAAGACAATGTAACTCTTATGTTTATAAATAAAATACAACTTTGAATGCCATGGTTATGAAACAATTAATTCTGTTACAACACTCCCCGACGTTTCCGTCGCGGTTGCATGTTATACGCGGTCGGGGTGTGAAACTCAAGTATTAAGGTGGGGAGAATGTAACAACTCTCATCAAAAGTCCTAATTATTATTTTAATTTGGCCAATAGGAAACCCTAATTGAGAAACCCAAGTAATTCTGCATAATCCCTAAAATTTTTAGAACATTTAGAATCAGGATTAGGGCCCCTAAAACTAAAGGGGGGTAAACCCTAAATTGATGATTATCTCTAAATTTTGTTGTCTAGATTTAAATTTCACAAACTATCAACTCAGCAAGCCTATACTAGTAACAAGGCTACCCTAGGGTAGATGTGTACCTCAGGCGAGTCGCGACAACATCCATGACATCTTTCGCGACACGCGGGAGATGTCAATTTCTTGTATAAATAAAGGGCCTTGGGACTTGAATTCTGTCTTTGAAACGACGTAAATTCGTTTTACGTAGGCTGAGTTATAACAGAAACAGTCCACAAAACACACACTGATCATGAAGTGCTGCCACAATCAGGGTAATAACTCGATCGCTATTATGATTCAACGTCCGATCGATTATAACTATCCAACGATTGTTTAAGTGCCGCTCAAATTGAGTTTATACTTTGTTATTCATCTTGATTTCGACTTGAATGTTTGAGTGCTGTTCGAAATCGGACTATACTCTGTCATTCGTTGTGAATCCGCTGAATTGTTAAGTATTGCACTTGTAAATCGTTGTGAGGGTTTAATCTCGTGAATTGTCGTAACTGCTGTATTAGTTACTAACCTGTTTGTGTGTGCATTGTTATTTAAATTAGGTTAATCAAGGCTAATCAGTAGGCTTATACTCTGCTCGTTAAATCTACAATGTGAGTCATTCTCTTTTTATCAAATTACTTTCCAAAATCATGTTTATTTTCAAAGGTTATAATTACAGTGATTAAGTTTATGTAATCACCAAATTACAGCCGGTATGTGGGGTATTGTGCACATTACTACTGTTGTTGTCACTTTAGGTGGGCGAACCTAATTAGTGATATTCGTCACCCTTGGGGCAGCCAATGGGTGATATGACCACAGTCACCGAAATGAGTCGAGTGAAAAATACTGTGGGTAGTTGGTTTGATATCAGAAACATTGTAATCTCTCTTAATACTGTGAATTATAACAAATAAGTCGTCTTAGTAAAACTGAATGATTCACTCAGTATTTCCCCGCTGACAAAACCTTTTTCAAACATGTTTCAGGTGATCTATTGTGAGCAAAGGAAAAGTGCCCTGGAGCACTACAAGCTTAGAAAAGTGGCTCAATGTAAATAAATAAAGAAACATGTTTTGAGAAATAAAGATTTCCCAGTGAAATCACTTTATTGTAAATTATGGGATTTATCCCTATATTATATATATAAACGAGCAGTTTTACTATTAATCGATCCTGTTTAAAAAGACTTCCGCTGTCACTTAATTAGATACCACGGGATTTCCTGCCTCGCGGCTCTGGACCGGGTCAAACCGAGGCCAAGGGCCGTGACAGCTGCAACTACTGAGGAGGCCAAGCAGAGAGCTGAAGAAGCGCGTGATGTTAGTACCGCGGCCCTCAATGTAGCGCAGACTAACTATTCTGAGGCTCAGGGCATCGTTGATACTCTTGTCTCTGAGGCCGAGTGGATGCGCGGCCGCGTAGTAGTGCTGATATGCTATTCTTTTCCCTTAAAAGTTTTATTTGCTAAAAGTTGTTTTTAATACACAGTCTTCGCTGTAGGTTGCCAACTCTGTCCTTAACGCTGGAGAACTGGATCGCACTGTTGCTGCTCTGACAGATGCCGCGCGCGCAGTTGGTCATCGTGGAGGCTATCTGGAATGTGCGCAGCACGTTGAAGAGGTATTCGGACAGGAGTTTGACACTTGTCATTGCTCAGTGACTGACCAGGCTAGTGCCGAGTTGACACGTGCTGAAAATGCTTATGATCACTTATCACTGCCCGTGATGGACTTGGTCGCGAAGGCTCTAGAGCATGATGACTGGTGTCAGCGCCTTAAGGCCATTCTTGACCCACCGATAACTGTTGACTTGTCTGATGCGGAAGAAATGGGGGGCAATGATGGCGATGAGGAAGGCGATGGTGTTGGCGATAAGCGCGACAATGATGATGGTGATGGCTTTGAATAGACTAGTGGGCTTTGTGCCTTGTAATTTTTCCTGAAGTTTTGAATGTAAACCTTTGCGTGGTCGCGCTTGTTTTAGACTGAATGAATGCTATTTGTTTTCTATATAACTGTTGCGCGATTGCGCTTATTAAATATCATGCTTGTTTATTCTTTCCCGTTACAATTATTGCACTGTTGTTAGAAACTTTGGTTAAGTTAGCGTGAATAAATGTAAGTGTGGCTCTTGTGTGAGTGTAACTGCCTGGTCTCGCGCTATGTTCGCGGAGAACCTTTGAGGCATAACTGAAGAGCTCGTAATTTACTGGAGTGTTTTCGTGCTAATCAGAAGTTTAACATGCATTTGTAACGAAAGTCATCGTGCTGAAAGAAAACATGTCATATGCTTTCATTGATTAAGAAACAGGCGCTTAGGCCAACATACATTGCTTGTAACGTAAAGGGCGTTTAGCCAACATAGGAAAGTAAAGAGGCGCATGGCCAACATTAGTGAGTAAAGGCGCAAGGCCGAGAGTAATTGCATATAGCATTTGTGCAGTTGTTGCGCATTCCACGTTCGCGGGATGATGTGATCATCCAGGGTGCGCAATTTGTATGCCCCTTTTCCTAGCACTTCGTGAACCAAGTATGGGCCTTCCCATTTGGTTGCTAGTTTTCCGAGCCGTTCAGCATTCGAAGCCTCATTGTCCCTGAGGACATATTCTCCTGGAGTGAAGGTGCAAATGCGCACTTTGGCGTTGTAATACCTTTCCAATTGTGTCTTGTACTTAGCTTCTCTAATTCGCGCAATTTCGCGCCTTTCCTCTAGCAAATCCAAGTCAAGACGACGCTCTACCTCATTGTCGATTGCGTTGACTGCTGTCAAACGCGGAGAGGGCAGGCCAACTTCTGCCGGGATAACCGCTTCTAGATTGCCAAGCATACCTCGCCACTTTTAATACCCTATCTAGGTTGGTTCCGTACTTGGTAACCCCAGAACCTAAAAGGATTGCTCGTTTCATCGGGGGTTTAGCCCCTGAAATTAAAGCAAGTGTTAAGGCATCAAGGCCTGCAACCTTCAGATCAGTCGCTGATCTATCTCTATCTCTTACCTTGGACGTAGTCAGGTTGAGAGAGCTCAGAAACTCAGAAGAAGGTAAAAGGAAGCGTGAGGACGATGCCTCATGAAGATCAGATAAGAAACACCGAGGAAATAACGACCACAAGAAAGGGTCGGGATCTAAGAAGGATGGGCAACAATCGGGGGATAAGCCCAAATGTAAAACTTGTAAGAAGAACCATTTTGGGAGGTGTCGACTTGAGTCGAAATCCCAGTCTCACTCGAGACCCTGTGGGATTTGAAAATCCACGGATCATAAGACTTTGGAGTGTAAGAAGCTGAAAGATGCAACATGTTACGGTTGCAATGAAAAAGGGCACATTAAGTCCAATTGCCCAAAGAGCACCAAGAAAACCGAGGATGGGAAGAAGACCAATGCGAGGGTCTTCAAGATGGACGCTAAGGAAGCTATTCAGGATGACAACGTGATCACAGGTACTTTTCTCATAAATGATGTTTATGCTAGAGTATTGTTTGATTCTGGAGCAGATAAGTCTTTTGTGGATAATAAGTTTAGTGAGTTGTTGAAATTGCCTGTAAAACCCTTAAGTGTGAAATATGAGGTGGAATTAGCTGATGGAACCATAGAAACCGCCTCAACTGTGTTAGATGGATGTGTTATATCCATTAGGAATTGTCACACCCCCAAAATCCACCTGCGGAGTACTACCGCTTGGAGGCGTGACTGACCAGGATCCAGCCACCAATCATATTGAACATGCATAAAAGTCATTATAAAAATCCAACCAACACAATTAGTGTCCAAACAAAACATAGTTAAGTTGCAAGCGGAAGCATAAGTCTTAAAACCAAAACATAAGTTGAATTGTTTCAAAGTTTAACATGGCACACAGCCGTCCATGCCCCACAACGACTCTCTCTTCCATGCAAGCTCCAGTTAAGTACCTATAGTCCTGCAAAGCATGTAGTAACGAGTCAACAACAAGTTGAGTGAGTTCACGGTTGGGTGTTCGTTTTAAGTTGTTTCGAAAACAGTTTCCTTTATCTGGCATCCTGCCGTGGGGGTTACCCCATAGTTAAAAAAACGTGACTTGTTTATTCCCGGTTACTCTGGCAATCTAGCCGTGGGGGCTACCCCGTGTTAGTTATCTGGCATTTCGGCCGTGGGGGCTACCCCATGTATACACTAGACTCGTTACCATATCGACTGCTGACTGTAGTCATGTTTATGTGCCCTGAAACTATCAATGTCTGTCATCATTGACGTGCCCCAGATCCATTAGTTCACGCTCGTCCTCTGCGGCACGGTGTGAGGTTTGTCAGACCTAAATAGCGCTATCTAACTAATGACCCGCTCGCCATTGGCCCGGCGATTAAGTCGATATAAAAGGAGGGACTTCGTGATAGAGTTTTGGTCTAGTACGAGTTATCTGTCCATGAGGACGAGGAATTTCATTCCTGAACCAATACTGTCCTACCCAAGAAAGGGCGAGGAATCCACGTTCCTTAACCCCATTCCCAAACCCCTGGGAATCCCATGCTTTGTAGAGGGTGTGAACTCACCTTGGTTTGCTCGGCAGATAAATGAAGGGTCAATTCAGCTAATTATGGTCAACCACGTCCTAGTATGGTTATCACACAAGTCAGGTACAAGCCAAGTAACGCACATACACTTCTACATGTATACTAGCACGTTGCAAGCAAGTGTTTCCCATGGCAGTCCAAATCAGTGCACAACGTACACAATTAACAATACACAGAAAGTCCATATATTCGGCCCACTAACTTAGGCCCATAACCATGCAGGCCCAAACAGAACGTACATAATTAAATGGTCTCGAGTCGAGACTGTGCGGTCTCTAGTCGAGACTGTGCGGTCTCGAGTTATACCTACGAGTTCTCGAGTCGCAAACTGTGGAGGTCTCTAGTCATGCACGTTCTGGTCTCGAGTCACAACCGGACTCGTAACCGGGGTCTCGAGTCACGCTGTTTTGGGTTGATGTTGTGTGGTCTCGAGTCGAGACTAGGGGTTATCGACTCGCAACCTGTGTCGTAATCTACGGTCTCGAGTTGTCATGTGGTGATCTCGAGTCGAGACAGAAGGTCTCGGCTGAAACATTTGCTGATTTCCGACATTGTACTAGCCAATGAGATTTCATGGTCATGATATGGTGTACTAGCCAATAACAATGCACTAACATGTTTCCTTGTCTAACACTAACCGAAATGGATCAAACATATCAATTTCAAATATTTTTCATGATCTTCAAGTAGTTCATCTTTCAAGTTTTTATATCAAATCAACGTATTCATCCCACATAGTCATGCATTCCATGGACCCGAATCATGACACATACTCTAGATATCAACAATCATTTTCCTGTGGATCATTTATCAAACAAAATACTTGTTCTATGACATTTAACATAAAATCGGATGATCATGAATAACCCTAAGCTTATCATTCTTTTGTTATTCAAAGCATCTTGTTCATATGATATTCTACAAAGTCATGTTCTCCTAAGCATGTATCATTTATCAAACAAGAACTCATTAAATCAAACAAGCACTTTTTTTCATGTTCAAACAATAGCCATGATGTGTTTTTATTACATAATCGACACCTTAATCATGCATAAACTTTAACAAGCAACACATTATCAAGTATCTTCATCACACATCATCATCATCAACCGAACTATTACACACTATCATCAACCGAATACAATATATAGCATGAATCACTAACCGGTTGTGAAAAGGCACCGAGATGGTAAAGAAGACGAATAAGATGGAGTGTCCGAGTGATGATCCCGAGCTCGATCCGATGGTCCTAATGTTGCCGGTTTGAATCCGAGAATGAGGGAAGAGGGGTTTTAGTGAGAGAGAGTGAGAGTGTGTGTGTGTGTAGGAGAGTGTGTATTGTTTGCCCAAAAATGACAAGTGTGGCTAATCACAATGGTTATATACTAGTGGACTAAAGAGGTGCATGGCCCAATCCGGCCCAACCGTTACTGTTTAATCGAGACCGCATGGTCTCGAGTCGTGTCCTTGTGTTTCGGTTCACATAATCACACTCATACATACAAGCATAACACATAATCACATAATTTCACTTAGGTCATTCATTGAACCAACAAGTTAACTAATCACATAACGTTCAAGCAAGTTACACCAAGATACAACGAAAGGTTCTAAATTTCGAGTTGTCACATCATCCCCAAGTTGAAAGAAATTTCGTCCCGAAATTTGGTAAGCACTCACTGAGGAAGCCAGTTAAGTTGTGTGGTTTTCCCGGTTTTCCTGGGGTGTCACATTCACCCCCCGTTGATCTGGAATTTCGTCCCGAAATTCCGTAGCTTCAGCCTCAGTAGTGGTTGTACTGTTTGCGAACAGTTGGGGATACTTTTGTTTCATCTGATCTTCGCGCTCCCAGGTGAACTCTGGGCCGCGACGCGAGTTCCAACGAACTCGAACGAGAGGTATTCTAGTCTTCTTGAGGACCTTAACATCCCGGTCCGTGATTTCAACTGGTTCCTCGACGAATCGTAACTGCTCGTCGATAGTGAGTTCCTTCACAGGAACTACGTGGGTCTCATCTGACAGACACTTCTTCAGATTCGACACGTGAAAAACGTTGTGAACTGCACCGAGTTCTACTGGTAAGTTCAGTCTGTAGGCCACCCTGCCTATTTTCTCGATGATTTCGAAAGGTCCGACGTATCGTGGGTTAAGTTTGCCTCGTTTACCAAAACGAACCACACCCTTCCAGGGTGAAACTTTGAGTAGTACCCGCTCCCCAACCTGGAGCTCGAGTGGTTTCCTGCCCTTATCGGCGTAGACTTTCTGACGGTCACGAGCTGCCGCCATGCGTTTTCGTATTTGAGCAATTTGTTCAGTTGTGTCTACCACATGTTCTGGACCAGTGATCTGACTATCCCCCACCTCTGGCCAACAAAGAGGTGACCGGCATTTACGTCCGTACAATGCCTCAAACGGAGCAGCTTTAATGCTGGTGTGGTAGTTATTATTGTACGAGAATTCCACGAGTGGCAGATGCTTTTCCCAGCTGTTGCCAAAGTCGATTACACACACTCGAAGCATGTCTTCTAAGGTTTGAATAGTGCGCTTGGACTGCCCGTCCGTCTGAGGGTGATACGCTGTGCTCATGTCTAATCGTGAGCCAAAGGATTTGTGCATCGCCTGCCACAGTTCTGAGGTAAAACGTGCATCTAGATCCGAGATAATAGAGGTGGGCACCCCGTGCCTCGAAATAACTTCCTTGAGGTATACGTCTGCTAGAGTGGAGAACTTATCCGTTTCCTTGATAGCCAAGAAGTGTGCAGACTTGGTAAGTCGATCCACGATCACCCAAATAGTATCGTTTCCGCGCTGGGATCTAGGCAGGCCAGTGACAAAATCCATGGAAATTTGCTCCCATTTCCATTGAGGTATCTCTGGTTGTTGGAGTAGGCCTGAGGGTTTCTGGTATTCAGACTTGACTCTCGCACAAGTCAAACACTTGCTGACATAAGTCGCTATGTGGGCCTTCATGCTAGGCCACCAGTACGTAGTTTTGATATCGTGGTACATCTTATCCGAACCAGGGTGTACCGAGTAGCGAGACTTGTGTGCTTCCTCCATCACGAGCTCTCGCAAGTTGCCATAGAGTGGGATCCAAATGCGTCCCGTTACGCAGTAAGCACCGTCTTCCTTCTGTTCTAAGCGTTGCCTTGATCCGCGTAGGGATTCAGCCCTGACGTTTTCTGGTTTCAGTGCTTCTATCTGAGCAGCTCGTATTTGGGAAGGAAGACTAGAATGGATCGTGAGTTGTAAAGCTCGCACGCGCTTAGGCGCAGTGTCCTTTCGACTGAGAGCGTCAGCCACAACATTGGCCTTGCCCGGGTGATACCTGATTGAGCACTCGTAGTCATTCAGTAGATCGACCCATCGTCGCTGTCGCATATTCAGTTCTTTCTGTTTGAAGATGTGCTCGAGGCTCCTGTGGTCGGTGTAGACGGCGCACTTGGTACCGTACAGGTAATGTCGCCATAACTTAAGTGCAAAAACAACAGCTCCCAGCTCTAAGTCGTGTGTAGTGTAGTTTCTTTCATGAACTTTAAGTTGGCGTGAGGCGTAGGCTATCACTTTATCTCGTTGCATCAACACACAACCAAGGCCCTGAATTGATGCGTCACAGTAAACCACAAAGTCGTTTGTGCCCTCTGGCAAGGAAAGGATCGGTGCGCTGCAAAGTCTATCCTTTAAGTGCTGAAATGCTGATTCATGTGCATTTCCCCAGCGATAAACAACGCCCTTCTGCGTCAGTGAGGTGAGAGGCTGTGCAATCTTAGAAAAATCCTTTATGAATCTCCTGTAGTAACCTGCCAAACCCAAGAATTGGCGAATTTCCTTTGGTGTACGAGGTGCAGGCCAGTTCTTAATCGAGTCTACCTTGGATGGATCAACGTGAATCCCATCCTTGTTTACCACGTGGCCTAGGAAATGGACTTCTCGAAGCCAGAAGTCGCATTTCGAGAACTTTGCATAAAGCGGTTCTGTTCGAAGGAGTTCCAGAATGAGTCGTAGATGTTGCTCATGCTCCTCCCGACTCTTAGAATAAATCAGGATGTCGTCGATGAAGACTATAACGAACTTGTCCAGGTAAGGCTTGCACACTCGGTTCATCAAGTCCATGAAAACCGCAGGTGCGTTTGTCAGCCCAAAAGGCATGACCAAAAACTCATAGTGCCCATAGAGAGTTCTGAAGGCTGTTTTGGAGACGTCCTCTTCTCGGACTCTCAGCTGGTGATAACCCGATCTCAAATCGATCTTCGAATAGTAGCTCGACCCTTGCAGCTGGTCGAACAAGTCGTCAATACAAGGTAGAGGATAACGGTTCTTCACCGTCACTTTGTTGAGTTCCCGGTAGTCGATGCACATTCTGAAGGTACCGTCCTTCTTCTTTACAAATAGTACTGGAGCTCCCCAGGGTGATGAGCTTGGACGAATAAAACCCTTATCCAAGAGTTCTTGTAGTTGCGTAGAGAGTTCTTCCAACTCTGATGGAGCTAAACGATAAGGTGCACGAGCTATAGGCGCAGCTCCAGGAGCTAGTTCAATCTGAAACTCGACTTGGCGATGGGCGGAAGACCAGGTAATTCCTCAGGAAATACCTCCGGATAATCGCGTACAACTGGAAAATCTTCTATCTTCTTCTCTGTAACACCCCGTGTTTTCACGAGTGAAAGTCAAAGTCAAGGTCAAAGTCAACGACCGATTTCGCGCGACTTGACTCGTAGAATTGTTTTTATTTTATTTATATTATGTGGAGTAAGTGTCGTTCATTACAATAATTGAATCGTATTAACCGTATTTCAATCGACCTACGACTGTGAATGATAGGAAGTAACAATGCGATAAAGTTAGTCAAGCTATGCTAATCGAATCGACCTCGAACCGTAACTCGAACTATGTCTTTTACTTGTCATTTCTACGTGTGTGTGTGCCTTACGTGTTACCTGTGCATGTTATTTTATGTTATGTTGTGATAATCAAGCGAACTCAATCGAACACGAAGTCTAACTCGAATGTAAACGAACCCGAACCCGAATCCCGAGTCGAACCATATAAGAAGTAGTTGGGACTGAAAGTAATTTGACTAGGAAACCCTATCGAATCGCTCGCAAATCGAAACCGAAACAACATCGCGCCGAACACACCAAAGCAGGCGGCATCCGCACGGATGGTCAATCCGCACGGATTGCCAATCCGCACGGATTGCCAATCCGCACGGATTGCCAATCCGCACGGATTGCCAATCCGCACGGATGACCAGTCCGCGCGGATAGCCTACCCGGGTACGTGCCATGCGCACGGCTCACCCCTTTCCCTTTTTGGCATCCTATAAATACACGGGTCACTCTCCACTTTTTCCACTTTTGGCAAGTGACGTCCGAACCCCACGCATTCTTCACTTTTTCTCAGATTTCTCTCAATCCAGGTAAGATCTTGCACTAATTCTTGTACATCTTTGATCACTACACAATTCTACACCTTTCCATCTTTCAAATCTCCACTTTTAACCATGAAATCATCCGGATTCGAGGTATTCCCGGGTGACGTCATCATGAAGTTCTTATGAACTTCAAGCTTGACCTCATTCCACCAAAAATAACTCAGATCTAAACGATTTCTACAAGATTTCACAATAACTTCACCTAGATCTAAACTTTTCTAAGGATAAAAGAGTTAAAAGAAATAAACCTAAGTTCTCTCCTTCTTTTACCCTTAAAATCGGTACGAATCTGATCGATACTAGTGTTCTACTCGTTAATAGTGATGCACTAGTCCTAGATCTGAATTTTACCCATCAGACACCTGATTTCGGGGTCAACCGGAACGACCGTTCTGAGTCGCCGACAGGCCAAGTTAGGGTGGTTCCTGACCGGTCTAGTCGTGCGGATGAGAATACAACTCCAAGTGGTTGCCACGTAATCAAAACGTCTCGATAAACGACAACAGAAACCAAGTGTAGACGAACGGAACAATCAGACCAGTTGTCCGCACGGACTAGCTGTCCGCGCGTACAGACCATACGGACGGGTTGTCACCCGGACGAGCTACCCTTGGGACCCACTTTCCAAACAAGGTTGGAGTATCGACGAATGAGCAATCCGGACGGACGACCTCTGAATGGATTACTCTTCGGATCATGAGATACTAAGGACTTAAAAATAAAATTCAAACAATGTTCATCCGCACGGCCAAGTCGTACGCACGGACAGACTATCCGGACGGATGGTCCCTGCCCGCGCGCACAGACTGTCCGCACGGATCACCACTGTCCGCACGGTCTACCGTACGCACGGACTGTCGTCCGCGCGACCGGCTTGAAAGGTAGAAACACTTATGTGTTTTCTAAATGCTACAACGAAAACTCCAAAGCACAAGCCATCATACACAAACACATCTCACACTTAGGAAGAAACAATCCACTTGAACGTTTATCCACACAAACAACTTGACCGTACGGATAAGTCATCCGCACGCACAACTAATCCGCACGGGTTACCACCCGCACGGACAGTCGTACGCACGGATAGCTTATCCGGATGGATCACCATCTTCACGCATCACCATCCGCACGGATAGGTCATGCGCACGGATGAATCCCTCTCACGGATAGCTGATCCGCACGATCAGCCATCCTAACCACGCTCGCCTTGTACTGTTTTACGCGCCACTTATCATTACGTTATCGAATCTATTCAGGCTAACCGTACTCGCTGTAAAGCGCTCCCTTCAATCCACAATCGCTGTGAGTATACTCGAACCCTTTTTGCTTTAGCACTTTTGGGTGTTACATACGTTACGAATATTCAAACTACAACAATCACACTACTCAAGCTATTTTAACGCTAAACCATTTATGCATGTTATACGTGGCTTATGAATGCTTGTTTGTTATGTTTACACATGGAATGCTGTCTACCTGCCTTAGCAACGATAGTACTATAGTTTGGACTCAGCACCCGTTCACACGGGGGTTGTTAAGGATCTTTTACTTGCATGGATTACGGTGGTAATCATGTATTGTGAACTGCCTCGGGCAGTCAACCCGCAGTCATTGGTATCGATGGATCTATGTCAATAACTAACGTGCTTCATTTCACTATGTGTACGTGCTGGTTATGCGTAAACGAATTCGAACTCTATATGCTATTATCAAACTTGTATGCTCACCTTTACATTATATGTATTGACTTTATTTTAACGTATGTGACAGGTGCTTAGGATGCATATGTGGTAGGGAATGGAAGCTAGAATAAAGCTTTAGAGCCCAACAAATAGTTGTCTGTAGATAACTTATTAGGGGTCTCTAGAAGCAGATAAACAATTACTACTTATTTAAATCTGAGTTGTCGGAACAGAATATTTGTTTTGATGTTGTCTGTAATAACTTGTTTGACTATTTATGTTACGGTATGGGACGTAATGTTTAATTAAATGGTAATGATAGTTGTTATGGAAACTTCTGGACAATCTGTTTCGCTCAGTGCCATGCCCCGATGATTCCGCCATCGGTTGGGGTGTGACATTCTCTTTTTCCGAGGTGTCAGTAACGAGAGCCAAAATAGCAGTGTGGCCCTTTCGCAAGCACTTTTGGGCCTTAAGGAGAGAGATGACGTTCTCAACAGCACTCCTCTTGTCGCCACGAATCATGAGAGGTTCACCACTGGGACCAGGAATACGGACAATCTTCTCGTTGCAAAGGATCTCTGCTCGATGTTGGGATAACCAATCCATCCCAATGACAATGTCGAAACTACCCAAGACGATAGGAATAAGGTCGATAGAGAAGGTCTGGTTAGCAAGAACAAGTTTACAACCCTCGACTACGTGTGTGGCCTCAAAACTCTTACCGTTTGCTAACTCTACAGTGTGCTTGTTGTTCAAAGGTGTTGGGATACGCTTAAGCATCTGACTAACTTCTAGTGACATGTAGCTAGTATCGGCACCTGAATCAAATAATACTGAAACATAAAAGTCGTCGAGAAGGAACTTACCCGCCAAAACATTGGGGTCATTCCTCGCTTCACCTTGGCCAATCACGAACGCCCGCCCCCTGGCACCATTGTTGTTGTTGTTCCCATTGTTACCATTCCCCTGATTGTTGTTGTTGTTGTTCTGGTTCCTGTTCAGTTGGGGACAATCTCTCTTGAAGTGGCCCTCAGCTCCACACTGAAAGCACCCTTTGTTATCACCCTGCTGCGGCTGCTGCCGTTGGTGCTGTTGAGCTTGTTGACGATTCTGATTGGCGGGGTACAAGCTCCTGCAATCCTTTGCAGCGTGACCTGGCTTGTTGCACCGATGACAGTTACCCCTGGTGCATGGCCCACTGTGGTGCAGGCTGCAGCGATTGCATTTGGGGTGATTCCCTTTGTACCCACCATGACTTTGACCACCAGATGATTGCTGACTAGGGCTCTTGTAGTCATCAGTCTGTCTCTGCTGAGACTGGGACTGGACAGAAGTCGAACCCTTACTTGAAGCTCCATCCCATTTCCGTTTGTTGTCACTAGGGACACCTGAAGTAGTTGCAGCACCTATGCGCTTTGGTAACCTGTTCTGCTCCACCGCTTGGTCAGTAAGACGGTGAGCCAACTGAACAACCTGCTGGATAGTGGCGAGGTTTGCTGAAGTCACATGGCTTTGGATCTCTGGCACTAAGCCCTTAAGAAAGAGTTCAATACGCTTAATTGGAGGGTCCACCATAGTAGGACACAGTAAGGCAAGCTCATTCGATCTCTTAGTGTACGCCTCAATTTCTGACCCCGTCATCTTGAGGTTGAAGAACTCGACTTCCAGCTTATGAATGTTATCACGACTGCAGTATTCCTCTGTGATCATCTCCTTAAAAGTTTCCCATGGGGTGGCGTTGGCAGCAACCAACCCCAGCATTTGAACCTGAGCGTTCCACCATGTGAGGGCTAAACCCTCGAGAGTACCGGTAGCATACTTCACCCTGCGCGCCTCAGGGCATTAACACATTTCGAAGACTGACTCGAGTTTCTCAAACCAGTGGAGGAGGCCTACTGCTCCTTCAGTGCCGCTAAAAGTAGTTGGTTGGCAGTCCATGAAAGTCTTAAAAGTGCACACGGGTGGCTGAGCATGCTGACCTATTGTGGGCGAAAGAAGACAGAGTTTAACACAAAGGTTGGTTCACGAGAGTAGGATTCTAAAGATCCTAGAATGAGTTCGGACTGCAGGATATACCTCCTGCGTGTGCAGCTGCAAGTGCCGCAGCAACTTGTTCGTTAATCAGAGCCGTCAACTGGGCTTGTGTCATGTTAATGCGTCCTGACATGATCTTCATATCAAGAGGAACGTGAGTGAGAGGGGCTCGTGAAAATGCGATGACAGAAGTGAGTAAGTACACACGTGTTTAAGCAACAGTAGTTATACTAACCAAGCATACCATGAGCAATGTACTATGTAACTAACAAGTAGGCAATATACACATAGATCATATCACCTAGAATGTCGAGCCTTGCATGTGGAGTGAAGCGTCGTTGTGGACCGTTGAGCACTGTACAGGTTATAGTCTGGTTTTAACAAAAACATTTCTCCTTTATTAAAACCAAGTTCACTATAACCAATGGCTCTGATACCAATCTGTCACACCCCCAAAATCCACCTGCGGAGTACTACCGCTTGGAGGCGTGACTGACCAGGATCCAGCCACCAATCATATTGAACATGCATAAAAGTCATTATAAAAATCCAACCAACACAATTGGTGTCCAAACAAAACATAGTTAAGTTGCAAGCGGAAGCATAAGTCTTAAAACCAAAACATAAGTTGAATTGTTTCAAAGTTTAACATGGCACACAGCCGTCCATGCCCCACAACGACTCTCTCTTCCATGCAAGCTCCAGCTAAGTACCTATAGTCCTGCAAAGCATGTAGTAACGAGTCAACAACAAGTTGAGTGAGTTCACGGTTGGGTGTTCGTTTTAAGTTGTTTCGAAAACAGTTTCCTTTATCTGGCATCCTGTCGTGGGGGTTACCCCATAGTTAAAAAAACGTGACTTGTTTATTCCCGGTTACTCTGGCAATCCAGCTGTGGGGACTACCCCGTGTTAGTTATCTGACATTTCGGCCGTGGGGGCTACCCCATGTATACACTAGACTCGTTACCATATCGACTGCTGACTGTAGTCATGTTTATGTGCCCTGAAACTGTCAATGTCTATCATCATTGACGTGCCCCAGATCCATTAGTTCACGCCCGTCCTCTGCGGCACGGTGTGAGGTTTGTCATACCTAAATAGCGCTATCTAACTAATGACCCGCTCGCCATTGGCCCGGCGATTAAGTCGATATAAAAGGAGGGACTTCGTGATAGAGTTTTGGTCTAGTACGAGTTATCTGTCCATGAGGACGAGGAATTTCATTCCTGAACCAATACTGTCCTACCCAAGAAAGGACGAGGAATCCACATTCCTTAACCCCATTCCCAAACCCCTGGGAATCCCATGCTTTGTAGAGGGTGTGAACTCACCTTGGTTTGCTCGACAGATAAATGAAGGGTCAATTCAGCTAATTATGGTCAACCACGTCCTAGTATGGTTATCACACAAGTCAGGTACAAGCCAAGTAACGCACATACACTTCTACATGTATACTAGCACGTTGCAAGCAAGTGTTTCTCATGGCAGTCCAAATCAGTGCACAACGTACACAATTAACAATACACAGAAAGTCCATATATTCGGCCCACTAACTTAGGCCCATAACCATGCAGGCCCAAACAGAACGTACATAATTAAATGGTCTCGAGTCGAGACTGTGCGGTCTCTAGTCGAGACTGTGCGGTCTCGAGTTATACCTACGAGTTCTCGAGTCGCAAACTGTGGAGGTCTCTAGTCATGCACGTTCTGGTCTCGAGTCGCAACCGGACTCGTAACCGGGGTCTGAAGTCACGCTGTTTTGGGTTGATGTTGTGTGGTCTCGAGTCGAGACTAGGGGTTATCGACTCGCAACCTGTGTCGTAATCTACGGTCTCGAGTTGTCATGTGGTGATCTCGAGTCGAGACAGAAGGTCTCGGCTGAAACATTTGCTGATTTCCGACATTGTACTAGCCAATGAGATTTCATGGTCATGATATGGTGTACTAGCCAATAACAATGCACTAACATGTTTCCTTGTCTAACACTAACCGAAATGGATCAAACATATCAATTTCAAATATTTTTCATGATCTTCAAGTAGTTCATCTTTCAAGTTTTTATATCAAATCAACGTATTCATCCCACATAGTCATGCATTCCATGGACCCGAATCATGACACATACTCTAGATATCAACAATCATTTTCATGTGGATCATTTATCAAACAAAATACTTGTTCTATGACATTTAACATAAAATCGGATGATCATGAATAACCCTAAGCTTATCATTCTTTTGTTATTCAAAGCATCATGTTCATATGTTATTCTACAAAGTCATGTTCTCATAAGCATGTATCATTTATCAAACAAGAACTCATTAAATCAAACAAGCACTTTTTGTCATGTTCAAACAATAGTCATGATGTGTTTTTATTACATAATCGACACCTTAATCATGCATAAACTTTAACAAGCAACACATTATCAAGTATCTTCATCACACATCATCATCATCAACCGAACTATTACACACTATCATCAACCGAATACAATATATAGCATGAATCACTAACCGGTTGTGAAAAGGCACCGAGATGGTAAAGAAGACGAATAAGATGGAGTGTCCGAGTGATGATCCCGAGCTCGATCTGATGGTCCTAATGTTGCCGGTTTGAATCCGAGAATGAGGGAAGAGGGTTTGTGTTTCTATGGTTTTAGTGAGAGAGAGTGAGAGTGTGTGTGTGTAGGAGAGTGTGTATTGTTTGCCCAAAAATGACAAGTGTGGCTAATCACAATGGTTATATACTAGTGGACTAAAGAGGTGCATGGCCCAATCCGGCCCAACCGTTACTGTTTACTCGAGACCGCATGGTCTCGAGTCGTGTCCTTGTGTTTCGGTTCACATAATCACACTCATACATACAAGCATAACACATAATCACATAATTTCACTTAGGTCATTCATTGAACCAACAAGTTAACTAATCACATAACGTTCAAGCAAGTTACACCAAGATACAACGAAAGGTTCTAAATTTCGAGTTGTCACATGAATCACTCCTTTCCTTTGTCCTTACTTCCCTTTAAGCTAGCCGGCTTTGATATAGTTATAGGTATGGATTGGTTATCGCATAACCAAGCCCAGATTATGTGCAGCAGAAAGCAAGTGGTAGTCAAAACTCCGTCTGGTGAGTCACTTACCATTCAAGGGGATACCCAGCATGGATTGCCTGAGCAAGTGTCCATGCTCAAGGCATCTAGATGCTTGAAGAAGGGTTGTGTCATTTATATGGCACAGGTTACTATTGATGAGCCAAAGCCCAAGATTGAAGACATCCCTATCATTTCGGAATATCCTGAAGTTTTTCCCGAAGAACTACCTGGTTTACCACCAGATAGGCAAGTGGAATTCCGAATTGACATCATCCCGGGTGCAACACCAATAGCGAGAGCGCCTTATAGGTTAGCACCAACGGAGATGAAGGAGTTAAGAACGCAATTAGATGATCTGCTAGCCAAAGGTTTTATTAGACCTAGTTCGTCTCCTTGGGGAGCGCCAATTTTGTTTGTCAAGAAGAAGGATGGATCGATGCGTCTGTGCATCGATTACCGTGAGCTTAATAAAGTCACTATCAAGAATAGGTATCCTTTGCCCAGAATCGACGATCTGTTCGATCAATTGCAAGGGGCAAGCTACTTCTCCAAGATCGACTTGAGGTCAGGCTATCATCAGTTGAAGGTCAAGGATGAAGATGTGCACAAAACTGCATTTAGGACTCGTTATGGACATTACGAGTTCCTAGTGATGCCTTTTGGGCTCACTAATGCACCGGCTGCATTCATGGATCTCATGAATCGCATCTGCAAGCCTTACTTAGATAAGTTTGTCATCGTCTTCATTGACGACATTCTCATCTATTCGAAGAGCCAAGCTGACCACGAGAAACACCTTCGTTGTATTCTTAAACTTCTGCATCATGAGAAACTCTACGCTAAATTTTCGAAGTGCGAATTTTGGCTTCGAGAAGTCCAATTTCTTGGACATGTGGTTAGTGAGCGTGGTATCCAAGTAGATCCCGCTAAGGTAGAAGCAGTTATGAATTGGCAAGAGCCAAAGACGCCTACTGAGATTCGCAGCTTTCTGGGTTTAGCAGGATATTATAGGCGCTTTATCGAAAACTTCTCGAGGATTGCTGTGCCCCTAACTTCGTTGACACGTAAGAAGGTTAAGTTTGATTGGGGCCCTAAGCAGCAGAAATCCTTTGACGTTCTGAAGAAAAAGTTGAGCAATGCACCAGTATTAACATTGCCCGATGGTATAGAAGAATTTGTGGTGTACTGTGATGCATCACACACTGGTATGGGTTGTGTACTCATGCAGAAAGGCAAGGTTATTGCCTACGCTTCACGACAGCTAAAGGTGCACGAGAAGAACTACACCACCCACGACTTGGAGCTGGGTGCCGTTGTATTTGCATTAAAACTTTGGAGACACTACTTGTATGGAACCAAGTGTGTGATCTATTCAGATCACAAGAGCCTTCAACATTTGTTCAATCAGAAGGACTTGAACATGCAACAAAGACGATGGATGGAAACTTTAAATGATTACGACTGTGAGATAAGATACCATCCAGGCAAGGCAAATGTAGTTGCTGATGCCTTAAGCAGAAAAGAAAGAGTGAAGCCGATAAGAATCAATGCCAAGCGCATTGAAATAAGGAATTGTTTGAACGAAAGGGTGTTAGCTGCACAGAAGGAAGCTGTGTTGGAAGCTAACTATCCTGAAGAAAAGCTAGGAGTAACTGAGGAGCAGTTATCCTATGACAAGGACGGAATGCTAAGATTGAATGGACGAATATGGGTTCCAGTTTATGGAGGACTCCGAGATGTTATCCTCTAGGAAGCCCACAGTTCCAAATATTCCGTTCATCCTGGAGCTGATAAGATGTACCAGGATCTAAAGGCAAGCTACTGGTGGATTGGTTTGAAAAAGTCTGTAGCTGCCTATGTAGCTAAGTGTTTGACTTGTGCGCAAGTCAAAGCTGAGCATCAGAAGCCGTCAGGTTTGCTACAACAACCTGAAATCCCCACATGGAAGTGGGAGATGGTGACTATGGATTTCATCACTAAGTTGCCAAAGACGAGAAAGGGAAATGATACTATATGGGTCATAGTGGATAGACTGACGAAGTCAGCACATTTCCTACCCATTAAGGAAACTTACAGCTCCGACATGTTAGCTCAATTATATGTAGATAAGATCGTAGCTCTACATGGTGTACCAGTGTCGATTATCTCTGACCGAGATACGGGATACACCTCTCATTTTTGGAAAAGTTTCCAACAGTCTTTGGGCACGCGCTTAAACTTTAGTACGGCTTACCACCCACAGACGGACGGACAGAGTGAGCGTACCATCCAAACGCTGGAAGACATGCTTCGTGCATGTGTGATTGATTTAGGTGGAAGTTGGGATAACCACCTACCATTGATCGAGTTCTCCTATAATAATAGCTACCATACTAGTATTAAGGCTGCGCCTTTGGAGGCATTATATGGTAGAAAATGCAGAACACCCATCTGTTGCGCAGAAGTAGGAGAAGTGCAATTATCAGGACCTGATTTGGTCTTTGAAACGATGGACAAGATTGTCCAGATTCGCGATCATTTGAAAGCTGCCCAAGATAGGCAGAAAAGCTACGCTGATCCAAAGCGTAAATCTTTTCACTTCGAAGTAGGTGACAAAGTATTGCTTAAAGTATCACCCTGGAAGGGGGTGATGCGATTTGGTAAGAAAGGCAAGCTAAGCCCGAGATACATTGGACCTTTCGAGGTTATCGAACGCGTCGGGTCAGTTGCTTATAAGTTAAACTTACCTGAAGAGCTCAGTAGTATACATAATGTGTTCCACATCTGTAATTTGAAGAAGTGTTTCGCTGACGAGTCACTGGTCATGCCACATACGGATGTACATATAGATGAGAGCTTGAAATTTGTGGAGAAACCATTGTCGATTGAGGATCGACAGGTGAAGAAGCTTCGAAGGAAGCATGTGCCTATAGTAAAAGTCAAATGGGATGCCCATAGAGGTCCCGAATACACATGGGAGGTAGAATCCACGATGAAAGAAAAATACCCTCATTTGTTTCAGTAAATCTCGAGGTCGAGATTTCTTTTAAGGGGGTGAGGATGTAACACCTCGAAAATTTACGTCCAATAATGTATTGACACGTGTCATAAGCTTGGAATATGTGAAAAAGTACTTTAGAGGGACTAAAGTTGACAAACAGTGAAACTATGTGAATATAAGGGTCCAAAGTGTCAACAATGGATAAATAGGCTCTATAATAACCCTACATGGTGTTTATAATCTTAAACGATTAAATCATGGATCATACGAAGAAGAAAATGGAAGAAAGTGAGGAATTACAAACTACAGGGGCTAAATGTGTCAACATGTTGAAAGTATACCTCTGAGTGACCTTTTGGCAAACCCGAAGCTTTGTAACGATAAAATATACTCACTAGAATATGTGATAAAAATTTCATAAAGTTTCGTTATCGTATGAGAAAGTTATGATCAAAACCGTGCACGAAGGGTTAAATGCGTTAACGTTGAAGTTCGTGACTTTTCGGGTAAGCACAAAGTTAACCAAGGACCTAACCAAGTTTGTAGATGTCCTAAGGCCCTTAAAAATCAGGTTTGAGGGTCAAGAGTGCAAGATAAATAGCCAAAACCATGTATCAAAGGACCAAGGACTGAAATGCAAATCTTGGAAACTTGTTTGGCTGGTTGCCAACTTGTACGCGGCCCGCGTAAGGGGTCTTGCGGCCCGCCTACAAGCTGCCAGCGACAAACAGCGCGCAGATGTCAGTTTTCAAGTCTGAAACGATGCTTAACGGCTGTTATCTGATACAAGGGACTCACCAATGGTTTTACATGCATAGAGGGGCACTTGGACACATCTTATAACATCAGTAGACTCTTGTGGCACCATCTTATGCAATCAAAATGCATATATAAGAACATTCAAGTTGCAACCATTTTCACATTCACTTGCAAGTCCACTCCTGGAGCTCCTCTGATCAACCTCAGGCTTTCTAGTGATCTCTAAGCGTAATTAGGACTCTTGTAAGTATTCCTAACCCTTTCTAATTCGTTCTATCTTAGTTAATTAACCAAAAGTCAAACCGTCGTAAATTAAGTTTGACTTCGAGATTAAATGAAATTTGCTCAGTCATTTCTCGAATTGAAAGTACCTACAAGTTGGTATTTATGTGGGTGATAAACCCTTAAAAGGGTATTTTCAGATTCCCACTCTAACTATGCTGATTGTCGAGTCAAAGCTTGCTTTAAAAAGTCAACAGAATGATTATTTGCAAATTTAAGCATAATTAGCAATGTAGGGTACATGCAACCTGTTTGATCATTAAAATAACATGGTAACTAATGTAAGAACATGTTCCAACATGATCAACTCGACAATTTTCAGTTTAAACCCGGATCGGACCCGAAAGTCGCATAATTTGACTTTTGCTTTGACTATCAGTTCTGATCCGTTTGTGCATGTTTAAGATCTGCCTTAGAGCTTATTTTGGACCAGGTTTCATATAAGTATAACTCTCTGAGATTATACAACTTGGTTCAATACTTATCCGATTCATATGCATGTTTCCGATTAATGCTTAAAAGTTGACTATTATGCCCTTTTGACTATAAAACGTGTTTTTCGAAAAAGTAAAAGAGTAGAAACCTTAATTACTGATTTATAAACTTGCACCTAAAATTTGACATCAGTTTGAGGTCTAGATTAGGAGTTATGCTCATTAGCGTAATTTGAAAGCTTTATGTTACTTAAAGGGCGTAATTAGCATATAACCTATTTAAACCCACTTTTTGATATCAAACTTTTTACCCACTGATGTAATATAATATTTTAGGATTTTTGAAGATTTTTATTTAATTTTTGGCTGAGCATAACATAGGTCTCTAAGTTTAATTCGGTAAATACCGATTTTGCCCTTTTAAGCCATAAAATGAGTTTTACAAATCCTTTTGACCCCAAACCTTTTTCTACTGATTTTATTTGTTAAATAAAATATTTTGAGCCTTTTGGAATTATAAAAATATCAGCTTTCCTTTAAAAACCCGGAAATGGCTCCAAATCGCCTTTTTAAGCGTTTTTAACGCATAGTATGTGCTAAAACCATATTAAACATATAAGGTTGATACCTACTGACATTTTAGCATATTTTTATGTAATAACAGTAAGTACAAGTTTTTGAACTCAGATTTCCAGTTTTGACCTTTTAAGCCTAAGTGAAATTACCAAAATACCCCTAAGGTGCATAGTTTGGTTTTAAATGATAAATTTCACATATAGGTCATACCCTACTGTTATAACTTATTAAATTATGTGTATTTACTGTATAAATCAGACCTGTAACTCAGATTACAAATTAAACTCTTTTATAATCTTTTAAATGACCAAAATGCCCTTATGAGGCATAAGTTGAGTTTAAATTCATTTGGGGCATAATAGAAGATATCTTACTGATACTATAACATAATTAAGCCATATTATCTCAGGGAACTTGCATATGACTCTTATGGTTACCCGTAACGCCCTTTACGCGCTCGGTTCGGTTTATGTAACTAGTTTGCATAAATTGACCGAAACCGGTCAAACCTTATCATCTTTGTCTCAAAATCCAGAATGTATTTAGTATACCCATATTATACAAGTATTCAAACTTGTCGGGTCTAAATCACATTCTATCCGGTCTTCGCTTAATCGTGCGTTTGAACCGTATCTTCCATTAAAGCTAACCGGTCTAAGCTTAGGCTTAAATAAAGACCCGTTAGAAATCTAATAGGTTATTATAAACCTTTGTTCCAGAATAGAAGAACCAGTAAAAGCTACCTTCACTCGCTAATTGTGATTTATACTTACCAAGGTAAATACTTTTAACTTATTTTCCCTATACGGGCTTGGGGTACGATATATAAAATACCACTTGGTCCGGCATTAAATTCTTTAATCGAATAGAGGTTAAATTTATTGATATGCTATGTTTTGAATGTGTTTTGTTTGCTTAAAGCCTTTGGGGGGTTAATGACCATGTCCCGGATATCCTTGGCATCATCTTACGAGATGGCCACGACCTGAGCACGGGGTGTAGGCGTACACCTTTCAGTGCATAACTCAATATTGTGGTGTGTCTATTAATCTTTAACCCGGTCTACGGATCGGGCTACTGAACGCATAAGTAACATGTAATTCCCTTACAAGATTATACTACATAATTATCCCAAGTTATAAAATGTTTTGTGCCACGTGCATTCAAATCAATTTTCAAACCATTTCAAAATGAGTCAGTTAAATTGTATTTACCAGTGTAAACTGACGTATTTTCCAAAAGGTTAAGTGCAGGTACTATTCGTACTAGGCTGGCTGTCTTCTAAGCGTCCACAATAAGTCTCGCAAGCTTGGATGTCAATAAAGCTGTTGAACAATATCTTCTTTTATTTTGATCCGCCTGTGGATCCGTTTCAACTATTCGTGATATTTAATATTACACTTTATTAAAGTTGAAATGAATCTATCTTTGCTTCCGCTGTGCATTTATATATTGTGTTGTTTGTCTATGATGATACCAACTACGTCACGATACTCCCCACCGGGCCCACCGGTGACACGTGGAAAATAGGGGTGTAACAGTCGCTGACAGGAGTCGCACTTGCGCAGCTCCTTTAGGGCATCGACATGCATCCCTGGCCAGTAATATCCAGCGTTCATGATCTTCACGACAACCATGCGTGGCCCTGCATGGATGCCGCAGATCCCTTCATGAATCTCCCTTATCAAATAGTTCGCATCTTGGGGGTCCACGCAGCGCAGTAGTGGTCCCAAGAAGGATTTTCGGTACAAAATACCACCATTCATCTCGTAATGCAGGGCCTTGTTTTGAATCTTCCTTGCCTCTGCTTTACTCTCAGGGAGTATTCCTTCTTGCAAATATTGAATTATAGGGGTCATCCAGGATGGCTGCCCTATTTTGATCACGTTGACTTATTGTAGTAGAACTGATGGATTCTTGAGTACTTCAATCCTTACATCTTTGGCGAGATGTTGAAAGGAGGTTGAAGCCAGTTTGCTCAAAGCGTCTGCTGGTTTGTTTTCAGAGCGATTGATGTGAACTACCTTGTAGGACTTGAATTTTTGGAGTAACTCTTTCGCCTGATCCAAATATAAGGCCATAACTTCGCCCTTCGCATCATAGATTCCGTTGATTTGACTGGCGATCAAAAGTGAATCCACGTGTGCTTGAAGATTTTTAGCTCCCATTTTTATGGCGAGGCGTAAGCCAGCCAGAAATGCCTCGTACTCCGCCTCGTTGTTGGTGTTTTTAAAATCCAACTTGATGGCGTAAGTAAATTCATGATTTTCGGGGCTCACAAGGCGCAATCCTGTTCCCGCGCCATCTTCGTTTGAGGCCCCATCAGTGTATAACATCCATAACTCGTTGGTCGTGTCTTTCAAGGGAGTCTCAACAAGCTCACAATCTTTGATTTTTTTCGCTGGGACTTCTGTGATAAAGTCTGCAAGGACTTAACCCTTAATGGCTGGGCGTGGCCTGTACAAAATGTTATGGCCCCCAGCTCGATCGCCCATTTTGCCAACCGCCCGGATGTTTCTGGCTTTTGCAATATCGTGCCAATGTGGAAATTGGTAAGTACGGTGATCACATGCCCTGTAAAGTATCTGCGCAGCCTCCGAGAGGCGAGTAGCAGCGCAAGTACCAATTTCTCCATTGTGGAGTATCTTGTTTCTGGATCGGTAAGCACCCTACTGACGTAATAAATTGGAGTTTGTACTCCGTTTCTTTCCACAAGTAATACCGACCCTACTGCCTTATCCGAAGAAGATAAGTACAGTATGAGAGGTTCTTTTTCGAACGGCGCGGTCAGGGTAGGGAGTTCGATCAAGCACTCCTTCATTTGTTGAAAAGCGGCCTCTCCTTCAGGCGTCCATCTGAATTCTTGCTTCTTAACACAATTGCGCAAAGTGCTGATAAAAGGATATGACTTTGCAGCGTGGTTTGACAGAAAACGGTTAAGCGCGGCTTGGCGGCCGGCCAACCGTTGCATTTCTTTGATTGTTCGTGGT
Organism: Helianthus tuberosus; assembly: GCA_030545235.1. Taxonomy (NCBI): domain Eukaryota; kingdom Viridiplantae; phylum Streptophyta; class Magnoliopsida; order Asterales; family Asteraceae; genus Helianthus; species Helianthus tuberosus. The sequence continues at coordinate 188,337,870 of CM060357.1, read as the reverse complement.
GATGGCAAACGTTCTATTGCCTGGACCTTTTCTGGATTCACCTTAAATCCGCCATTTGTGACTATGAAGCCTAAGAATTTCCCTTCTTCCATACCAAAAGAACATTTGGCTGGATTCAATTTCATGTTCACGATGCGCAGCGAGTTGAATGTTTTCTCGATGTCCTTCAACATTTGGTCCTCTTCAGGACTTTTAATCACCAGATCATCGATGTAAACCTCTATATGCTTTCCGATATCTCTAGCGAAGGTCTTATCCATCAGGCGTTGATATGTCGCGCCAGAATTTTTGAGGCCGAATGGCATCTTTGTATAACAAAAGATCCCGAGATCGGTCCGAAAAGCTGTCTTGTCTTCATCTTCAAGCTTCATCTGAACCTGATGGTACCCCTTGTAGCAATCCAAGAAGCATTTCCATCTGTATGGTGCGAGAGAGTCTATCTTTTTGTCGATCTCAGGCAAAGAGTAACAATCTTTCGGACACGCCTTGTTGAGATCGGTATAATCAACGCACATTCTCCAACCTCCGCTAGACTTCTCCACCATCACCGGGTTCGCAACCCAACTTTGATAACGGACCTCCCGCAAGATCCCTGCCTTTAGCAGTTCACATACCTGCTCATTCATCGCTTTAGTTTTATCCGCCCCTAGGCTGCGTCTCCTTTGCACTTTTGGCTCAACGGAGGGGTAAGTGTTTAAACAGTGTTCGGTGATGTCGCGCGGGACACCGGTCATGTCAGCCGGAGTCCAGGCGAAGATATCCATATTCCTGAACAGGAGTTGCTTGAGATGCGTTCGGATGTTTGGTGAGACTGCGTGACCTATCGTCACCGTTTGCTCCGGGTATTTGCGGTTTAACACCCACTTCTCTGGCTCGGTTGCTGAAACCTTCGCCGCTTTTGTTGGGCGCATCTCTTCCGTCGACATTACTTCTTTCTTGGCATAGATAATTGCCACCCCTGTCTTGGTTGGAAAACCTATCGCTGAGTGGGGGGTGGAAATTACCATGTTAAGTTCGCCTTGGGTTTCTCTCCTGATCAACACATCATGTCTCGACTTGACAGGCATCACCATGAAGTTTACATTTGTTGTTCTTGAATGCTTCCCGTCAGAAAGCGTGACGGGGAAGCTGATTTGGCCTAGCGGAAAGACCATTTCGTTGCAAAGTCCAGATAGTGGATAATCAACTGGCTCAAGTCTCGCTTTATCATCTTCATCAAACTGATTAAAACACTGCTCATAGATGATATCAGCCGTACTTCCTGGGTCAATGAAGACATACTCCGTTTCATAATGGCCGATGATACCGGTAATGACAACGGGTCGAGTGGCGCGAGGACCGCCGTGCACTACCGGGAAAATGACCTATTGCTCTTGCCATGAGGGCTCGTAAGGGCGTTTGCCTTTTTCTCTTGCGCTGTACCTTGGTCCATTGACCATATGGGTTTCTAGGCGTCAGACTTTCTTGTGATTCCCCTCATCGTGGCGTTGGATCTGTCGAGTTTCTTTGCGCACGTTTTTCACCAGGTGGCTTAGCTTCCCGCTTTTTAGCGCTCTTTCAATCTCTTGACGTAAACTGTAACAGTCATCTGTCAGGTGCCCTGTATCTTTGTGGAAGTCGCAGTACAGGTTGGGGTCTTGCCCCTTCTTGTTTGTCATAGGCCTTGGAGCCTTGAAATCATGATTCTCCGTCATCAGCACCTCTTTCGGTGTTTTTGTGAGCGGAGTCCAGTGCTTTTCTCGGTTGTCATCCCTGACTGCTTTCCGATAACCAATGCGATCAATAGTGTCTCGCGCGTCTTCTGTGTAGCGAGACCGCTCTTCATAGCGGGTCGGTTGCCATAACCGCTGGAGTGGTTGGCTTTCCACCCAGGGTTTTTGCCTTTGTTTCGTCTGTTGTTATCGCGCGAATGGCCCCCCTTAGAAAATCGATCTTCAGCATAATGATTCTTGTTTGCGGCGAGTGACTCTTCAGTCTGCGCGACTATTTTCGCGGCTTCCATGAGCTTATCCCATTCTTTGGGCATTCCATCTTTCCCAGTGATAGTTCTGATGAGACTATCACAGCGAATGGCTTTCTTGAAGTGGCAGCGCATGAGTTGTTCACTTACGCCACCGATTTCCAAGCACTCTTTGTTGAAACGAGTGATGAAATCCTCCAAACCCTCGTTATTTCTGCGCCAGATGTCTTCTACTTCGGCTGTGTCGCGCTGGTAACGTCTCTGCTGACTGAAGTGACTCAAAAACTGTGTCCTGAAATCCACCCATGACTTGATCTTTCCCGGAGGAAGGCTGTCGAACCAGGCGCGAGCAGCCCCTGTAAGCGTTTGAATAAACAGATGGAACCACATAGGCATATTCCATCCTCCCATGCAACCCACGCTTGTGAAAACTCTGACGTGATCATCGGGATCAGTCAATCCGTTAAACTTTCCAACTGTTGGAGGTAACTTCTCTCTTTTAAGTGGCGCCAGAGCGATCTTTGGAATGACCTTTGAATGTTCTACAGCTTCCTCTGGTCGATATGCGAGGCGAAAGTCTCGCTCTGCCTCTTCGGTGTACCCTACGTGTTGTCTTGGTTTGTAGTATTCATGGTTCCTTTGTAAACGATTGAAGACTGAAGATTCTTCATCGTCCTGCCAAGTTGGATCATTCGGGTCAGTCTCTTCCCATTCATTGTTCATGTTGCGCGGCGTGAGCCGGCTATGAACTGGGCCTCTTTGGACGTTTGACGGATAGTCATAATAGCTTTCTGTTTCCCCCCGTGTATCGCGCGTGTCCTGCACGCTCAGTCTTCTGGTAGGGGGAGGTCGGTTAGCTCTTCCTTGGAGGTTTTGCTGTGGGGGTATCTGACGCGCCCCTTGACTCTGTCCTTGTGGAGTGACCAAGGACGGTTCTGCCGTTAAGACTGCCTGTTGTGCGATGAGGGACTGATACGCCGCGTTAATGGTGGCAATATTTTTGGCGTACCACGAGGCAGGAGTTTCGCCCTCTGGTAGCCCTAATAGCGCCGAAACGTTCTGAGGTGGAGCCGGGTTTGAAGGCCCAGCACCATTGCTCCCTGGGGTTACCGTCTGAGTGATGCGGGTGATGCTCCCGCGCGGTCCCCCAGTATTGGTGACCTCGATTTCGCCGATTTCTTCAATGTGTTGGGGTTGGACGTTTTGATTGTCCACCCCCAACGCTGCATTAGAGTTTGCTCCGAAACCAAACTCAGGAATGATTCCTTGACCAGCCATGATCGAAGGAAGAAAAAACAACGAAAACTCAGAAAAAAGAAGATGGAAGTGATTCGTAGAAAACCGGTGGGCGCCAATTAAGAAACACTGAACTAATTATGGGACTAATCAGTTTGGTTTATGTTCATATCATAGTGGTTAATCTTCTTTATGGCTTTCTGAGCTCCTTAACGTCTGGGTTATCCTGCAAAACAGAACACCGTTACTCGTTAAGAGGGGAATGTGGGGGTTTCCCTCTTAACCGGGCACCGACGTGAGAATAAGCGACCGCTTTGGGGAGATAATTAAGTATTAAGAGTGAGAGTAGAGTGAATGGAATGAATAACCTGTGAAGTGAGGTCTCTATTTATAGCCGGAGAGGTGTAAAAGGGTGTGGGCTGATGGGCCTTGGGCCAGAAGGCGACAACTTGGAGGATATGCTCTTTGTCTCACTGGCGTCGACCGTTAGTGGCTTCCGGAAGTTCGTTGGTGCTGGCGCACTGTGATTGGAGCCACGTGTCAAGGTTGTCGGCCTAGCCGCCCTTCTGCCATCAGCAGGTAAGTGGAGATCGTGGGGCAGTTGTCTCTGCCCTGTGATTGATGCCACGTCGGCGTCCTTAAGTACTTTTTGCCTCCTGCATGTCAGATGATCGTGGAGCATGATTGAGCAGGGCCAGAAGGACGCTGATTGGCTCTTTTCTTCTGTCACTTGTACCTTGTGTACTATCTGAAACAGCCTTGCGCTGCTTCCCTGCGCGATTCTTGCTGGGTATGTAACCATCTCGCGCAGGGTTTAGATGACTGAGTGTTCTTTCAGAATGCTAAGTGTTATAATTGGAGCTTCCTATTGTCTAGACCTCGCGCCGGTTAAATGAAATGTGTTGTAGCTCGCGCGAGGTTGTCAATAAGATAGTTGTTGAATAAGGAGTATGGTCCCGCGCGCAACCTTGACGAAGGTTTGCGCGGCTTTTTTGAGACCATACCCCTTCACATATTATATGTAATAATGAAAAATGATAACTATTACAATTACAGTTTTCAAATCCCTATATATTTCTTTATATACAATATTTGATGTTTTATTCGTAAGTTTACCATCCTTATCAACGATTTATTTTAATAAAGATATTTGTAGTTTAACTTATCCGAAAACTCTTGTCCCTGTGAAAAAAATGATCCGAATTGCATTCCACTTTACTGCAGTAAAGTTGAGCACACTGATAGCACTTCAATCTATATAAACAAAAAAAACAAAAATTATTTTTTTGTGAACTCACACATAGAGTATCTCCAATTCCTAATAAATTTTTAAATAATCAATCAATATTATGCTAATGGTATAGATACCATCGTGTCACTGGCAATTTGTTTTATAGTTGCAGATTGCAAAATTTAACCTCAGTAAAAATGATATTGGTGGAAGTCATTTCTAGGTGTAGTAAAAAACACATGCATATAAAAAGTATTGATTACACATGGAAACTATGACCTGCTCTTCAACAAATGGATTGATTTGGGCAATGTTTGTTGGCTAAATGAGTTGATTTGGGACTACTCGTATTACAAAACCTCTCACTCTTATAAAACTTATTGAGTTAAATCGTCAAAAAAAATGATTTTGACTTTATCTGGTTAACCATGAGAGTTTGCCAATATTGATGGTGCTTTTTGGAGAGAAAAAAGATGAGAAAATATGAATTAATCGACTAACCGTTGTCATTGCTTCACAATGAGCTTTAGAGACTCCATTAACTTGTGCGTGAACAAACAATGGACAAGTTCACCACTCAAAAAAATTATGACAACTCAATTACCAATATTACTATTAAAAGGTGGATTAGTATATTGAACCATATTAATAAACATTATCCAGATTTTGTATATACCTTTTAAAGCACCTCCTCATCAATAGACATTCGATACAGTCGTAAATAATCTTGTCGTGTCTACTTTTTCAACTTCATAAACGCAAAGTTTGAGTTATATATAACCTGTAAGCGCATGTAAATATAAAGAACTATTAAATCAAAATAAATGTCTTCACGTCACCATTACTCTCCTAAACTTAAGCCCCACAATATGCATTTATACAGCCATAACCAGCAGAGTAAGAAAAAAAAAAACAAAGCATTAAGTGAATTAAACCAAGTGGAAAACAGTTTAATAGGCCATATTTACCTTACTTAAAGCCTCGTTGGTGTCTTCTTCAGCCCTCCACCGTTTTATTGACTACTCAAATGCTTTCTACTTTGATTTCTCAGCATCCTTAGTGGCATATTTGAGTCTATCCTGCAAGCCAGAAGATGAAAGCCCTTGTGGCCGTTCCTTATAGAAGCATATGATATCCACAAATACTCTTTCTTCAACATAGCTTCATGTGGGTAAATACAAAACAATTGATACTGAAAGTTAGTACTAATGAATGGGTCAATTTGATTGTGATTTACCTTAGAGATGCCATATAAACTTATTTTAAGTAAAAGAGGAGTCGGTCAATCAGGTGCATACAGCTTCCTAACTCAATTTTATTGAAATATTCATGTGCAAAGCTGCTGCAAGATGTTCGTGTCCAATCTTAGCTTTTGATAGCCATCTTGTAATACCACATCTTGCTCCAGACCATCAGTGATAGATTCAACATCATCGAGTTTGCACCCATCGCCATCAACATCGAGTCAAAATCCAAAACTAAAGGCTCAGATCCACCATGGAGGCAACATAAGTTGCCATGCCAAATGGGTACCAAACCAAGATGCGAAAAAGGGTACAAAAATTGAAACGGATCTGCAACCGGAAAAAAAAAAAAAAAAAGCTTTTTTAAAACCCTAGCACTAAGAACCAAACCAAGATGCAAAAAAGGGAATGATTTCGGAATATAAAAAAGAAAGCTAAAAGCTTACAGTATCATCACTTCTTCCTGTTAACTTATGGTACAACAGTGTAACATCATCTACTGGGAAGAAACCCATGGTTGCACCATACTCTGGTGACATATTTGCAATAGTCGCTCTATCAGCCAATGACAGTCCGCTCATGCCCTCACCTGCGTGTCAATTAATAGTGCACTGTGAAGAACTGTTAAAGAAGCTAACTTAAAAAGTAATTGACGACTGGCTGCAAAGGCATTACCATAGAACTCAACGAATTTGCCAACACCACCATGCTTTCTTAGCATCTGAGTCACGGTTAACACCAAATCAGTGGCTGTAACACCATTTTGCAACTTTCCAGACAACTTGAACCCAACTACACCAGGTAAAACCATGCTCATCGGCTGTCAATTTGAAAAAAAAAATATCCAGTTAAAATAGTTGTACTGCAACTTTAAAAAACCATATAATTGGTTAATTTCAAATGACTTATACAATTATATTATATACCTGTCCAAGCATTGTTACCTCTGCTTCAATTCCTCCAACTCCCCAACCAGCTACTCCTAACCCGTCAATCATGGTTGTGTGGGAATCAGTTCCGACAACACTGTCGGGATATATAATTCCATCAGTAATGAAAAGAACGTCATAATAGCAACCTGATAACTCCGTATTTTAAACGGTCGAAAGAAAAAGTATCAGTTTTAATAGAATCCTGATATTGATAAGCCACTAAACAACACATATATGATTTATCATTGTATCTTGTTATTATTTCAAAACAATGTACTCACTAAATTGACCAGTTATATATACCATTATATGAACATGAGGCTCAGTGTCAAAATAAACAAATTGGTTGTTGTGACTTATCTCAAATGGGTCAAATAGTTTTTTTTTTCAAAGACCAGTTAAAACTTAAAAGTCGCCCATAGTCTATTTCAGTAAGAACATGTTTCAACAAAAGCCTACTTTCACCCATTGCCCAACCGTGATAATAATAACAATAATGTTTTCAAATCATAATTAACTAAATAACCATCACTAAAAACCTTTACAACTATTTGGTGTCTGGCCTGACATCTATGAACTTTACTGAAAACGTTTTGACATATTACCCTACTCATCGGTTCTCACCTCTAGTCTGAACTAAAAATTGAGTGGCCTGCCAAAAACTGTAAAACATACTAATATAACATTAAATATTAAATTCCATTTAAGAATCATTTTCCTCTAATATTGAAATTTATTAACTTTCAAGTTGGTAATAGAGCAAAGATAGATCTTTGTTAGTGGGGTGTTTTATGGGACTTGAAGAAATACAGAAGAGTAAAGTTTTGGTATGAATCTGTGTAAAGATGGTGGTGATGAAGTTGCTAATAGATTATCAACAAATACAAGAGGCATACCACTCTTTAAAGCTTGGCTGGCGATGGCTCTAAGAAAACTCAAAAAAGACATACTATGTATAGATTGCTCAACAGATGTTGCTCACACTCTTCCAAACCTGTTGAATGAAAACACACACCTATATTAGATTAATTACAGATTTAAATTCAAAATGTAAATTCATGGAGGTTTTTACGTGTATGTACAACACCCGCCAAAATCGCAAAAATATCCATAATCGAATCACAAAAAAAAAAACTTTTTTATATAAACAATGAAAAAAAAAGTTAAGTGTAGAAATGGAAGTGATAGTTGCCGTGGCGTATGTCACCACCGACACAATAAATGAGTAATAGGACAAAATGGGCATTCAAGACTACAACTTAGGAACCCAAAGTTAGACCTCAGTACAACAAAACCAAAATTTCACTTAAGAATTTAACAAAAAGAGGCATGTTCGAGGGTTAAAACTTATTGATCTTACTTCTTCGCTTATCCATGGCTAAGGAATTAGAACCATCTTCCCATGGCCACATCTTAGTCGTTGCACCAAATGGGCCACCTCCTGTCCCACGAAAAGTGTGCAAAAGGCAACACTAAATCACATCCAATCCTAACATGATCAAACAATAAATCATATCAATTAGCATAACCATTTATACATTTGACTACAAAGATGTTCAAGTTCTTCAAATTAAAAGATCCATTTTTTCATCAACAAACCTTCATACTCTTCCCAAGAATCCACTCATTGGCATCATACCATTTATAAGCAACTTGGTTCTTGTTGCTCGGGCCTTGAACGAAACAATCAAGATCAAGAATTGCAAGATTTCCTCATAACCCAAAGTTCATAATTCAAAAAAAGTGATGCCAAATTACAGTTCAGTAGACTGCAAAAATGTGATTAAGATATCAAAAAGCATATGATCAGGAGAAATTAAAAACCCTAAATTCTATCCCAAAAAAATCAAAACATAAACGTAAATCAAACCAATATTAGGCGATAAACAACATAATCAATGACGAACAATCATATGAAAACGATGAAGGATTCAAACATGTTGATGTGATGATGTAACAACTACAAGTTTAACCTTACAACAATAAAGTCGTACCGTAGATCGGAACTTTGGCCAAGGAATTCCGTTGCTGGATGGTACCGTAGAGTTAGATCTTCAAATGCGTTGATTCTTGATCAAAATTATTTGATGTTTCGTCGCCGTGTTCGCCAGAGAAGAGAAGAGAGAGAGATTGATTAGGGTTATGAGAGAATGAGAGAGAGAGTATAGCGTATGTGAGAAGCTAGATTCAATCCTCCCCTATGAGCTATGCCAAGTGTACAATGACATGGCTGCTTATTTGGCATTAACCATAGGGTGACAAGTGTCCCCCAATGGTTTTGTTTATTATATATATATAGATTGTAAAGAAAATGGAAAAAGTAACAATTCTTATTAAAATTATAGTTTTCCCAACCTTTTTATAAAAGTTATATACACCGTAACTAGGGTTGTAAAATAAAAACAAGGCCATGTTTATGTTCGTTCGTTAAGGATATAATGTGTTCACGAACGATTTATGAGCACTTACCGAACCAGATTTTTTATGTGAATAATGAGAAGGAAAATGGATCGATGCATAAACAATGTGGAAAAAGGGTTTCATATTTTATTTGTTTGGGTAATGACATAGATAAGAATTAAATGATATAAAAAGTTCAGATAAAATGAATAAATGCTAAAGATATCTTTAATGAACAACATAAACAAACGGACATGAACGAATGTTCAAGAACATATTACCGAATGTTTACGAACGATACATTTGTTCATGTTCGTTCATTTAACTAACCGAAAATTTCTTGTTCATGTTTGTTCACTAATTAACAAACGAACGTAAATGAACTTTCCGCCAACACAGTTGACGAACTGTTCGTTGAACGATTAATTCATTTACGGTCCTAATCGTAACCACTTTATAAATTACTGTTTTCTATACCAAGTAATAACTGAAACTTAAAAAGTTAAAGATAAGAAAGCATCAATTAATTTGTGTACTTGTTGCATTACATGTAATTCATACAACATCTATGTGTAAACACATAGCCTTCTTATTCCTCTTTTGAGTCTCTTCTTTAGCTAGACGGTGCAGGCTAGCGTCTTCAACCAACTCAACTAGGTGGTGCCCCCAAAACTACCCCTCTCAACCATAAAGGGGCGTCATCCTTGGCCTCTGCCAAAGACATGGCGGGTTTGAGAGGAAGAGAAGGAAGGGGCCCACTTGTATCATCTAATCAGATTTGTCTTTTTTTTTTAATATAGTTAAAAGAGCCTTTAAAGAGATATTATCTCATACCGTGCACATTAGCACTAAAGCTCATCGCTTATGCGACACATACATAACATGATAAAACACCTAAAAACTTTATCTCACCCCGTCCAGTCTTACATGTACTCAACACCATACAAAAGCGTTTAGTACGATCCTTACAGTTCACTACTTATCAAATAACTTTAAAAGAGCTAACTGAAGTTAAAGTTGTAAATGCTTTACATGTTGGAGGATCCGGTTGGGACTTTCTCCCAGCGAAAAGAGCTTATGGCGGAGTTTGGTGCAACATTGTTTCGATTTTAAAGAAGCCTTTGTTAGATAATTTGCCTATTCGCAATTTGTTCAAAGGTGTGGTGGGTAGGGGAGATAATATTATTTTTTGGCTTGATCCTTGGCTATACGATGTCCAGTTGAAGGAGGAGTTCCCCTATCTTTTTCATTTAGAGGTGGTGAAGACTTGTAGTGTGCGTGATCGGCTTGATGGTGAAGGTCTTTGGCTTTGGAGGCATTACCCGGACTCGAACAAGTGGTCGTGGTTGGGTTATGGTTCGAAGGGTTTCTCGGTGGCTGTTGTGAAACATCACTTAGTGTCTAAGATTGATTTTAGCAGCCGTTTCGTCATGGATTGGTGCAGATGGGTTCCGAAAAAATGTAACATTTTTGCTTGGCGTGCGGATTTGAACAGAATTTCGACGGTTGAGGCGCTTGCTAAGAGGGGTGTGGTGGTGATTGACGATATGTACAGTTTATGTAATGAAGGTCTCGACTCCGTGACTCATCTTTTTACTGCGTGTCCGATGGCTATGGGTTTATGAGAGAAAATAAGCTTTTGGTGCCGGATTCTGAATTTTTTCATTTTTGCTTTTAGAGACTTACTTGAGATTCGTAATCTGGGTGATAGAAGGAAGTCGGAAAGAAAGGCTTTACATGGCATTGTGCTTACGGCTTGTTAGGTGTTGTGGAAGGCTAGGAACAATCTGAGATTTAATGGCAAGAGGTGTAGTGTCGACGAGAATTTTAGTGAAGTTAGGGTGGTTAGTTTCTTTTGGTTTAAACACAGGGCTAAGAAAGATAGCTTTGATTCGGGGGATTGGTGTAAATTTGTGAATATGTAATCTGTTGTTTGTGTTGTCCGTCCTGGTTTTCGGGTTCGGTTTTGTTAATGAAGTTCACGTTTCAAAAAAAAAAAAAATCAAATAACTTTAAATATATTCATAAGATATTAATAATGATTTTTAAAATGTCATATCGTTTAATAAATACCATATTATCATATTAACACTGCATTTAATACTCTAGAGAGAGAACAGGAACCATTTCAAAAATTGAAAAAAAATTCAAAGCATGAAACCATCTCTCACAGACAACTAAAACACATGAATTTTGGAAATATCCTTGTCTCCCTCTTCTCTCTTCCAAAACAAAATTGTCTGCATTAAAACAGAGATGAATCTTCTCTTCATCATACCCATTTTGGATTTTTGCTATTTTGCACCAATTCATGCTTTAATCACTCACCCTCCTCTGTCCCCCATGGCTGACCCTGTTCTTCCCACTCAGAAAAAACCTCCTTTTTCTCAAATACCCACTCAAAATCAAGCTGTTTCTCCAGGTAATTACACTACACCCGTCGCAAGTTTCATGTTTTTGAATGGATATTTGTATAATCTATGTTACCCACTTGCATTTTCAAACGATTTGAATGATTTTCAAATGGGTTGGGTGTTGGTTTTCGTACTCAAGATCAACGCAGTTCATGTGTTTGATGAAATGCCTGAATGAGTAGTTAGCTAATCACACAAAACCCATCTCAAGTTTCATGTTTTTGAATGAGTATTTGTTTAATCTCTGTTTACCCACTTGCGTTTTCAAACAATTTTCATGTTTTCTTCTTCAAGATCAACGCAGTTCATGTGTTCGATGAAATGCCTGAATGAGTCATTACCTAATCACACAAAACCCCTCTCAAGTTTCATGTTTTTGAATCAATATTTTTATAATTATTATAATCTGTTTTACCCACATGCATTTTTGAACAATATTGAGTGAATTTAAAATGGGTTGGGTGTTGAATTTTGTGTCTGAGATTAACGCAGTTCATGTGCTTGATGAAATGCCGGAATGAGTATTTAAGCGATTAACTGATTATGGCGTTTTTGGTTTGCGAATGTTGATCAAGTTCGTTTGGTATACACAGGGTCATCTGAAATTAGAGTGGTTCACCATGAAGATTTGAACAAGAGGATTCTTGTGGCGCTCATTGTTGCTTCATCTCTTCTTGTTGCAATTTTGATTTTGTTATCATGTGTATGGATCTACCGGTTGAAAAGATCAAAAAAATCCAATATTGAAAATGCCCAACAAAGCCAAGGTATTTCAAATTTCAATCTCAAGTCGGCTTGTTTATTATTTATTTATTTATTAATTTATATACATTTATAGTTCTTTTTTTTTATATTTTAATTATAAATTTATATATAACATAGTATATATAACTTTGTTATTTTTGTTATAATTTTATATATAATAATAATTATTGTATAAATTAAATAAAAAATATAATAATAATAATAATAATAATTGTTTTCGGTAGAATTGGATTTGCTTTTCAAAAGGGGGTTGCGGTGCAGCTTGCTGCCCGTTTACTTGCCATTCTTATGTAATTTTCCTAATGTTAGTGAAAGCTATTACATTGCTTATATATTTAATATTTTAAATAAAAATTATATAAATAATAGGCTCGTTTAGTCTCGCTAGCCTGCTTGAGCTCGATAAGCTCAGCTCGGGATCGTTTAAACTCGGCTCGATCCGAGCTTTTGGCAAGCTGATCTCAAGTAGCTCACAAACGACTTGGCTCGTTTACACCCCTAAATTTTATTTATAAACCTTGAATACACTTTTGATCATGATCTAACTATGTGTTTTGCATACTCATAGATACTTCAAAAGGGTTGTCATTGGGTCCAATATTGGACAAATTCAACCCTCTAAGAATGACGGGTAAAAAAGGCTCTGTAACTGTGATCGAATACGAATGGCTAGTTTCTGCGACAAACAACTTTCACGAAGACAACGTGATAGGCCATGGTGCATTCGGGAGTGTATACAAAGCTTGTTTCAATGATCATTTCCTTGCAGCTGTGAAAAGAATCCATGTTACGGGACCCGATGCTCATAGGGCATTTGAGGTAACTTTTCAAGTTAAAAAATGTTGCCTCCATATGTAATTAATTTCACATCTTTGTCATTGTATCTAGTGAACTATTTTGTACCATTTGATGCAATTGGCACGCTACAACGTGTTCTAACCGGTAAAAAGGTGGCGTGGCATAAGCCGGTCAATTGCATCAAATGGCATAGAAATAAAAGTGTGTAAAAATATATAAGCAGCCAACAGCGTTTATCGGGCTCTTCCAAAATAGCGGTCCAGAATAGCGGAACCGCTATTATCGGTGCTATTGACCGCTATTTGATTGATATTGACCGTTATTTTGGATGCATTGGTTAATGTGGACCCGGAGGAAGACTTCATGGCTTACGATTAGATCATTGATTCAAATATTGGCACCTTTGATTTTTGACTTTTGATATTACTATTAATATTATAATGTTTTACGTTTTATATATGTATATATATAAATTCCGCATTGTATAAAATTACTGATATCCCACCGTGATGACCTATATCTTAAATGTAATTGACGCTAAAACTGCATAGAAAAATATAGTTCATTACATGCAATGACCGTAATTTGGAAGCTTGTTACATTTTGGTATAATAAACCCTTTATGAAAATTTATTTATTTTGTGTTTTCTATGCAGAATGAGATAAGTTGTTTAAGCAGAATTCAGCATCAGAACATTGTTAATCTTTTGGGTTATTGCATACATGGCGATACCAGATTTTTGGTCTATGAAATGATGCCTAACGGTTCGTTAGAATCTCAATTGCATGGTAAATTATCTTTCATTTCTGTAAACAATTGACATTTGTAAAATAATTAAGGCTGCATATCGATTTACTCTTTGCGATACTTGTTTTTGATACAATTAAGGCTCGTCTCATGGAGCTAGTTTAAGTTGGCAGCAGCGAATGAAAGTTGCACTCGACATTGCAAGGTAAATCTTACGAAAACACGTATTACAAATTTACAACAATAATTTAAATCTTTGAACATAATGATTTAGCAAATTGTATACGTAGTTTTATATTTTATTTTTTGACCCGTTTGAGATAAAAACACTGCCAAATTGACCCCGTAGATAAGTAAATGAATATAAATTGCCACATTTATTCTTAACTTTTTTTGAATTATGGCGATATTTTATTTCTAATAATGTGTATTTTATATGTTTGTATATAGAGGACTAGAGTATCTTCATGAGCGTTGCACACCGCCTGTGATACATAGAGACCTGAAATCATCAAACATTCTTCTAGGTTCCAATTTCAACGCTAAGGTAAAGACTTATAGCTTTTAACCTTTATGAAATTTGTATCATTATAATAAGGGTAAAGTCTTGTGGTTTACCAAAATTTTGGATTTGGTCCCTAGCTTATAAAAAATACACGGATGGTCCTTGTGGTTTGCACTTTGTAACACATTTAGTCCCCAACCAACAATTCTGAAAGTTTTAGCATGTCCAAGTTAGGGACTAAATGTGTTACAAAGTGCAAACCACATGGACCATCCATGTACTTTTGGAAAAAGTTGGGGACTAAATGCGTTACAAATTGCGAACCACCTGGACCATTTGTGTACTTTTGAAAAGCTAGGGACCATTTGTGTACTTTTGAAAAGCTAGGGGCCAAATCCAAAATTTTGGTAAACTACAGGAACCATCCGTGTACTTTACTCTTATAATAATCATGTAACTTTTTACGTAAAAATGACTTAGGAGGTTTCATATATATCAAAAATACACTTTGGGTCGACTTTCAACTTTGTCCGACTCATCCGATTGTCATTTCCTTTTAATATTTTTTTAATTTCGTTATTATACCTTTTTGATCCGTTAGAGATAAAACTGTACCCAAATCGAACCATTCATATGTAAACAAGTCAAAACGACCATCTTTATTTAATGTTTTGTCTAACAATATCTAATTTAATTTTCAGCTTTCTGATTTTGGACTCGCTATTACGGGTGGGATTCATGGGAAGAACAACATAAAGCTTTCGGGATCATTAGGTTATGTAGCTCCAGAGTACCTTTTGGATGGTATGCAATACTTTATTTTCATACTAATATTTTCTTGAATCGTTTATTATTTATATTAAAATAGGTGCATGAATGTTTTACAGGTAAACTTACTGATAAAAGTGATGTGTACGCGTTTGGAGTCGTACTTTTGGAGCTTTTGATAGGGAGAAAACCCGTGGAGAAGATGTCACCATCTCAATGCCAATCAATCGTCACATGGGTATACAATATTATCGATCATATTTACTTTAAGTTGTTAATAACACGATTTTAAAATTAAAAAAAAAACAATAATAAATAATGCATTTTATGAACAGGCAATGCCTCAGCTAACAGACAGATCAAAGCTTCCTAACATTGTTGATCCTGTGATTAGAGATACAATGGACTTGAAGCACTTGTATCAAGTTAGTACAATCTTTCTATTCAAATTAATTTGTTTCAAATGTTGCATTTTTTATTTTATAATCATTTACTTATGAATAAGTCGATTCGGGTTGTGTTTTTTGATCGCTGTTGTGTCAAATATAGCTTAAAAATAAACGTGTTGAATGCGTTACACGGGTCAATTTTTTTTATTATTACTGAAATGGTACAATTTTGTTTTATCACATTTCATCCACTCATTATTTAATTATATTTTCTTTGTCATTTGGACAAAAAGTGTTCCAGATTAATCGAAAGTTCGAAACCTACCCATTTTGGCCCGTACAAAAAAGTTACCTGATTTGACACAAACATAGGGATGCAAACGAGCCATGCCCGAGTTCGGCTAAGCTAGAGCTCTGCTCGTTTATTATTTATCACTTATTAATTATTTTATTATTTTATTTATATACCCTTATTACTATTTTTATTTATTTATCTTTTTATCTATGACATAATATGTATTGTTTAGTTATTTGTAACGTAATTTTTATTTACTTATATATATTTTTATTTAATAAAAAAATAGGGTAAATTACTTTTTGAGTCCCTGTGTTTTGGTGGTTTTAACTAGTTGAGTCCAAAATAAAAAAGTTTAACGACCTGAGTCCCTATAAGCATTTTCCTTAACCATTTGAGTCCAAAATATATAAGTTAATACGTTTGTCGAACCTAGTCAAGCTCGATATGTGAAGCTCGGGCTCGAGCTCATTATTTAATGAGCTCCAATATAAGCTTGAGTTCGTTTAAGCCAGGCTCGATTCGAGCTTTTAGCGAGTTGGTCTCGAGCAGCTCGGCTTGTTTAAACGAATTGATTATTGATTAATCATATGACAATTCATAAACTGTACAGGTTGCTGCTGTAGCTGTACTATGTGTACAACCGGAGCCAAGTTACCGACCGTTGATTACAGACGTCTTGCATTCGTTAATCCCACTTGTACCTACCGAGCTTGGAGGGTCGTTACGAGTTACCGAATCTTGATTAACTCGTGTTTAATGTGTATAGATTTTTGCTCTTAGGCTGTACTATATATCTCTTCAAAACTAAGAAATTTTCTATATGTCCAAAGTACCAAATTTAATGCACAAAGTACAACATTATTAAACCATGTTTAGGAATTTGGACATGTATGAAAATTTCAAGTTTTGGAGGGATATAGATGAAACCCCTTATCACTTTATTTGGTAATGTTCTTGAGCTAAATTTATTGTTTTAAATCATGCAGTTGATAATTAATTATTTTTTTTGAACGGCAAGAATCTCACGTGTAAACCACCCTGTTTGGGGCAATGTCTAAAAGGTCGACTTCTCGACCGTCATGAGACCGTAACCCCCTAATGCACAGGAAACCGGATGGAAACCGTAAACCCTCGCCCCCATCAGGTTCGAACCTGGGATTAAAGCCCTGATTTGTCTCTTCACCCAGATGTCTATCAAAAATGGCCTGAGCGGGAATCGAACTTACGTCTCCACTAGAAAAGGCAGGCCTCATACCACTATGGGTGTACTTTTAATTTATGAAATTAAATGTAGCAACCAATAAAAGCATCCTTATAGTGTGAGTATAGTTGGTTGTTGGTCACATGATAACTTTAATACCTTCACATGAAGTATGAATTTTTATGATGTTATTTTGTACTTTATGCTTAAATAGTTGTACGTTTAGAATTGATATGAGCGTGAATAGCAGGGCACCCCTTTTAGCTTTTGGAGTCGTTATCCAATAAAATTAATTGTTAGAAAGCGAGCCCATAATAGAAAATCAAATCCTTTACTAGGAAAACATGTCGATTTTATTATCGGTGTTGATGGTCTGGCTTGACTGGTTTTGATGAAAATTTTCGGCTGTTAACCATGATTTTGTGGAACAAAATGAAAACGCTCAAAACCGTTAACTACTAGACTAGCGATGGTAGAAATAACATGTAGTCCTCTATGTTGGATATGAAAGCAAGTAGTACCTTATTATGGTCTGGCTTGGTTGATTATGACAAGAATTCTGAGATGCTGACTACGCTTTTACAGAACAACAAAACATAACTGCTCAAAACAGCTAAGACTACTAGCCTAGAGATGGTAGAAACATCCACACCCCACTATGTTGGATGTCAAATAAAATTGTACCTTATTACGTGAATATGTGTATTGAATATGATATGTATGTATGTAGGTGATTATAATGTAATGTGTTGTAGTTTAAAAAAACATTAATTTATATAAAAGTTAAAAATCGTGCAAATGTACTTTGAAATCCTAACTAGTATTTTTAAACAAACTAATAGGTATGCCAGATATCCACGCGTATGAGTATGACAGCCTGCCGACGGGTATTGAGTCAGGTATTAGACATGGTTTACAATTTGGTACGGGATTGAGATTATTAGTATCCGTCCGGTCACCCTGACCAAAACCGAACCATTTGGATCTCAAGCTAGCCAAACCTGCCAACTTGCTTCGGTTTGGGCGGTTTCAACGGTTTATGAAGACCTCTAGTTTCAGTATATATAACCGGTCAATAAGCTTGTTTAGAATAAAAATAATGTATTTATTATTATTTTCATCAATATATTGGTTAAAATATGATAGAAGTGACGCTCGAGGTGTGTGAAAATATTGAGGTGGATAAAGATATATATCATTAAAAATGATATAAAATTGTATTTAAATTAGTTAAAAATGTACAATAGTAATGTTTCACGTTAACAAAAAAGTCTACGTAACATTCAAGTGTCTATGTAGCTTTCTCATATCTAATGATTGCGCTCAACTCTTTATTATTGATTTTTATGGCATTAAAGGGGAAATACAAAAGGGCAAATTTGAAGCATTAAATAGAATTAAGATTAAATAAATCAAATACAACGTTAGAATTGAACAAAGAATATGAGATCTAAGTAGAGATAACACATTGAATTTGCCTAACTACTGATCAGGTATAGCCCGATCTCGTTTGTAGGCTTATTCCTGCATCTCCGTTATGATGATGACGCCGACGATCCTTCGTGAAAAACAGACCTTATCGAAATCACGCTTTCCTAATTCTTATTTATGTTCTTCTCCAAAAATGTGTCCGCGTTGACTTAAACCGTGTAGTGTTGTTGGATGGTTTCAATATCCAGACCCTTGAGCTTCACCACCGACTCGACGTGCCCTTTGAGGGTATGAAGCTCCCTCAACCTATAACAACAAATATAGATATTAATTTAGTGTCACGTTAGGTAACGGGTCAAAACATGTGATCTATACATTCAGCCAAAACAAGCTAGGTTAGGTCAAGTTGACCTTTCAACAACATGTTGAATCATGTATTTATAAACAGTTGTAAGAAATGCTAGGCGCTAGTCGGCTGGTGGGGTACCAACTAGCGATTAATTGAGATTAACCGGATTTGGATTTTATATGTAATTTTCAGTTTTATATGTATATAAACACATTTTTAGATGTATTTTTTTAAGTAGACATATTTTAACACCTTCTTCGACCCATATTTTCAAGTAGATAGGATTAACTGCCGAAACTTAGAGGTTTTGGTCAAGAATTTGGCCGGAATCGCTGGATTTGACCACTGATGACTGCCTACTGATTAGTTGGTTGATTAGATAAAAGTTACTCGGTGAACCTCCAACTAGCGATTAATCAACGTCTAATAGGAGGCTAGTCGAGATTTTTACAACCATGATTATAAACAAGACAGTTGACCCATCAAGAAACAAGACTTACCTAGCAACCTCCGCCCGCCTCCTTGCTTGTTCTGCAAGTTCTGACAACTCTCTGTAGTCGCTCTTATCGCTCAAAATGTCGTTTGCATTCGGAGCTTGGAGACCATGCAAGGTGCGTTGGGCCGAGGCCCATTGGGCTTCCCTCTCACCCCGTCCATAGTCCTTTTTAGTGGTGAAAGCAGTCTAGACGTACACAAAAGTTGTGTGTTAATAAATAATAACCAACATAACGATCAATTTAGTTTAAAAATATTAACAATGATTAACAAAACAGGCTTACCTTGTTTTGGAGCATGTTGTCCCATGCCTTGCCACTCAAGGCGAACCGGATGATGAATTTGAAGACGTCTAACGGGAAATAGAAGAGTATGCTATAGAGCCAAATCACACCAGCCCAACCCCAGCCGATTCCATGGACTCTTGCGAAGTCCCAGTTTGCGTAGACAGCGATTAATGTAGCAATCTTCATTAAATAAAGATTTGTTAGAATTCTTTATGTAAAAATATTTAATGTTCTTTTTGAAAAAGGTGTTTCGGGTCAGCCCAATAAGAATAAACTCACCAGCTGTGCTATAAAAAAGGCGGTAAGCAGTAAAAGACCGGGGCGTTCAACGAAAGACCAGCTTCTTGATCTTGTAACAAAAATGAGTGCTTGACTTATGATGCTGACTTGTAGGTAAAGAGCTGACATAAGCTCGTATTCATTGTCTTTAATCGGCTTCACACCAAATTTCTCCTGATACAGTCATTAATGAATACCGTTAGTTAATAACTGAACGATACTGTGTAGAGGTTGCAATTCCAACCCACTGACATATGAATGGGTCGATATAGGTTACGTTTTTTTAGAGTTAAGTGCCATTTACGTCCCTGTGGTTTGTCCACTTTGCCATTTCAGGCCAAATTTCAAAATTGTACCATTTTCCTCCCTGACGTTCTCGAAACATGCCATTTCAGTCCGAAAAAACTAACCCCAGTTAAAAAAAACTCATAACTCAGTTAGCTCAGGGATGAAAATGACATTTTACTCTAGATTTTTTTACTTTTTTAAACTTCTTCTTCTTCTTATTATTGTTAAACCTTTTTCTTTTTAAATCTAAAGTAAATCATAAAGTTCAGCTAAAAAGGAAACGGGTCAAACATGTCAACTGAACACGTTTTGAGCCATTTGATCAAATCCTGTTTTGGCCCGTTACCAACCCGCTCCACCAGCCCATTTACTTATGGATGGGTCAAAATGGGTTGTGTTTTATTGCAAAGGGGTCAATTCAACTCTTTTTTGCTATAAGGGTCAAACTGGCCTACGCGAATCCGTTTTGACCCATTTCAACCCCCTCCATATGACCATTACCCAACCCGCTCATCTCACTAATTGTGAACCAACTAAACAATCAACGGTTTATCTTACCGTAAAGAAGTCAGATTCCTTTGCTAGCCAGAAGAAAACTACAGTCATAACAGCTAAATAAGTGCCAAGAACAATTCCAGTGGCAAAGATTTCGTTCAACTTCCACGAATCCGGCAGAGGTGAAGGTTTGACTTTATCCTTTGATATAGTCATAATGGTTCCATCATTAAGGATCGCGATAATCAAAACCATAAAAGGCGAGAAGTCAAACTTCCATATAAGTGCAATTAACATGAACCCGAGCACAATACGGATGGTGATAGAGACGGCATAAATTGTGTAGTTTTTCATCCTTTGAAAGATGGCGCGACTGGTCAAAACCGCGCTGACGATTACACTGAGTCCAGGCTCGGTCAACACGATATCGGATGCACCACGGGCTGCATCGGTTGCATCAGCCACTGCGATACCAATGTCGGCCCGTTTTAATGCGGGTGCATCGTTCACACCGTCTCCTGTCATTCCACATATATGCTTTCTCTCTTGTAGTTTCTTCACAATTTCATATTTGTGTTCTGAAAAAAAAAGTAAGGTTTAACAGTAGATGTTGAAAGCTATCAAAGATAAACATACTTTCACCTTTTCAACCAATCATAGCAACATACTTTCATGTTTCTACCAATTTCTTATATAAATATGGTTGCTATAATTGGCAAAATAAAAAATATGTTACTTGTTTAATATTAATTCAAAAGACTTGACTATTGTTGGTAAAAGAGTTAATGTATGTTGCTATTTTGCACAATTATCCCTAATTTTAAACATATTAACCCTGAACTATTTATAAAAAATCCAAAACATATAAATGTAAAATTGTTTGTGGGTATGTCAAACCCGACCCAACCCATTCAACTAGGGGTGTGAATTTCCAACTCGACTTGAAAACACGACACGAACCTAACACAAAATTCACGGGTTCGGGTTTAGTCTAAACGGGTTCGGGTCAGTTTCAGGTTGAAGTTGTGAACCCGTTTAGCTAAACGGGTCGTGTTCTGGTCAACCCGGTCGGGTTGGCGGGTTGACCTGTTTAACCCATTTATATTATATTATACTTTTTTACAATATGTTTTATATCATAAATTACATTGGGTGTGTATTTTATGCCATAATTATAACGTAAAAAGAGAAATTGACATACGATTTCATAACTTAAATGTATTTGTGTTATACACATTTGTGTTTTTCTTTATTATATTTTAATTTTAATATATTAATTTGCAGAAAAAAATAAAAGTAATAAAAATCGGGTTGAACGGGTCGTGTTTGGGTTCAAATGTATGACATGATTTTTGGGTTTGGGTCGGGTCAACCTGCGAACACGACCCATTTAGCACCCCTACATTCAACTCGCACTAAAAACGCTCATGTTTTAACCTGTTACCGGGCCCGTTTGTTTTAACTTTTAACATCCCTATCTAATAGGAGTGAGTGTGAATCATTTACCAGGGAAGACTCCAGCAAAACCATCAGCTTTCTCAATAAGCTCCTCAATTGGTATATCTGCAATTGATGGATCTTTATTTTGGCCCAGAAGTGAAGAAGAAGGATACATGTTTGTTCCCATTCCAAGCCTTCGGCCCGTTTCCTTGCCAATGGCTAACTGATCACCCGTGATCATTTTCACATTGACTCCAAGGTGTAGAGCCCGTCGAATGGTTTCAGCACTGTCATGCCTTGGTGGGTCAAACAGTGGCAGTAAACCCACAAACACCCATGGGCCTCCCGGGCTCTCCTTTGTTTTCTCCGGTACCGCCTATATAATATTAGTGATAATTAGTTTCCAGGTTAAAAAACTGAAATATAAAAAGTTAAAAACTCACTTGTTGGCAAACAGCTAGAGAACGAAGACCACGTTCGGCAAACTTATCGATTATGGAAAACACTTTCTTCTTATCCTCTTCCTTTTGGTCGCATAGCTCCACAATCTGAGATATTTTGAGATATCATGTACATATAAACTGAAATAGGATTATTATGAATGGGTTGACTTGAGATCTGTGTTATCGGGTCAAATAAAAATTAGCTAAAAGGAAAATGGGTCAGGTATGCCGAAAGTCTGCCTATTATTGGAATAATATAAAAGAAATTACTTTTTTTCTTAGGGGGGGGGGGGGGGGGGGGGAGGGGTTGTTTCGGGTCAACTTACGAGTTTCAAGCTATACCAAATAGTTATTTGTTTTGACCCGTTAGCCAACACATTTAGTTACACTATAGAGGGGTAAGGAGTTTATTGTACCTGCTCGGGTGCACCTTTGCTCACTCTATGCCAATTTCCGTTTTGATCTATGTATGTTATAGCTGTTCTTTTGTCCACTGGGTTAAAGGGGAGAAAATGCACCTCAGTGATCCCTGCTCGTGCCTGCATAAAGAAAAGAAATATTCAACGCATTTATTATTATTATTATTATTATCATTATTACTATTATTATTATTGTTATTATTATTAACTTATCATTATTTTTGTTGTTGTTATGTCATTACCTCTTTTGGATCTGAAAGCATGCCTACAATACAAGCATCTATTGCATCTTGATTTTCCACTCTTGAAGCCCTTGCTCCCAATAGAACCACTTGATCCTTATCAGCATCCTTTACAAAAACCTGAAGAAGAAAGGAGTTTATTTCAGTTGTTCAATGTCAATCAGAGGTAGCAATCTCGACCCGTTTATTTTTTAACCATACTTGAAACGTTAACTATTTATAAAGAAAATTGAAAACGTGTTTGCGGGTCAACCCTGATGGTAAAACTGACCTCAATGAGAGTTTTGTCAACTGTGAGTTTGTTGAGGGTGAGAGTGCCAGTTTTGTCACTACACAAAACATCCATCCCAGCCATTTCTTCAATGGCTGTCATTCTCTTGGTGATTGCACCTTGTTCCGACAACTTGTGGGACCCGATGGCCATGGTGACTGACAAAACAGTTGGCATGGCAATTGGGATTCCTCCAATGAGAAGAACCAGTAAATTGTCAATTCCGTTTCTATACGTTCGTTTCTGAATCGGGTACATAACCACTATTTCGATTATGAGCCCGATCGCGATGGAGCATATGCAGAAGTTTCCAATGGAGGTCAACACCTAACAGACAGTCCATCAGATATTGTTAACATGATGGTAGTTATTAGTTAAGAATGAATGCTTTAAAATGCACAAACCAGCACCATTCCTAGGCCCAATCCTAAGACCTGTTAAGCCCGTTGTCGGGTTCTAAAGCCCGGTCCAGTAACCCCAGTATGTAAAAACTATAATACAATGTGATTGTAATTTTCTGATTTTCTTATACTATTAAATCATTTTTAGTGAAACTTTTTTAAAATTTAACAAAATGAGAATTTATATACTTTTATGTCTTAGATAACTAATATGAGATACTTTTAAAAAACAAATAAATTTCAAAAAATTAATTACTGAAAGAGTAAAAGTCTTATTATACCTTCCTTTGATTTAAGCCATGTTGTAATTATAATTTAAAAATATAAATATGCTAGGAATTAGTTAAATATTAAAATAAAAATAGAATCAGGCAGGTTAGGATCGTTAGTCCCATATTAGTGACACTAATATGTTGGGCCTAATCTTTTATCTTTGTGACAATACTACACTTAATAGAGGTGGGCAAAATAACTGAAACCGGTTATTAACAGGAACTGCAACTAGTTAATAACCGGTTTTTAACCGATGTATTGGTTAACCTGGAAAAAACCGAAAAAATGAATATTTTTTTGTTGAAAATAACCGGTTAAAGTGAATAACCGAACCAGTTAAAGTAATAACCTGTTAAAGCAATAACCGGTTAAAGCAAAAATTAGAAAATAACCGCCTTAACCGGTTAACCGAACTAGTTAGGGAAATTAACTGCTTTGTGCACCTCTGCTACACTAGTACCTTCTGGAAATGGCCGACTTGGTTTGTACTATCGACTAAATGAGCAGCCTTCCCGAAGAACGTGTGGACCCCAGTAGCTATAACAACCGCTTCAATTTCAC
Source organism: Helianthus tuberosus (assembly GCA_030545235.1). Lineage (NCBI taxonomy): Eukaryota > Viridiplantae > Streptophyta > Magnoliopsida > Asterales > Asteraceae > Helianthus > Helianthus tuberosus. The sequence continues at coordinate 188,313,307 of CM060357.1, read as the reverse complement.
CTTGTTTACATGTCGAGCCCGAATACACACTGGCACCTGGATGCTTGGTCACTGGTAATGATTCACCAGTCAATGCAGATTGGTCAATCTTTAACGGATCGCCTTCTAGAAGGCGCGCATCAGCTGGAATAATATCTCCCAATTTAACACTGATTACATCTCCGGGTACTAAAATGGCTGCGTCTTGTTCGTCCCATTTTCCGTCCCTTATGACCTTTGTTTTTGGTGCAAGACCTGCCATTAAAGCGGCTGCAGCGTTGCCTGCGTTGTTTTCCTCTATGAAACTGATGGTCGAGTTGATTATCAGCAATGTTGTGATTCCAACAAAGTCTTGCCAATCTGGAGGCTTTCCCTGATATCAAGTCGTCTATTTCAGTACGTATATGTAGTGTATATATTATAGATCATCATCATCATCATCATCGTACTCAGTATATCCCACCTATAGCAAAGCTAAGGTAGGGTCTGAGGAGGGTGGGATGTAGACAGCCTTACCTCTACCCCGTAGGAATAGAGAGGCTGCTTCCAATGAGACCCCCGGCTCGATTGTGGTTTTGCATCAAGCCTTGGACATAAGGCACATAACACTCAGCAATTGAGACAAACGCCAATTGGTGCATGTACCCCCTTGTCTTTCGGCTATCAACGCCACCACATGATGCCTGATTAACGATCCCCTCTTTTTAACGTTATTTTCACGAAATTAGTAAAATAACGTTAAAAATTAGTGCACTTTTTTCTTTTGCCCCCCCGAGCGCCCACACATATATTACATTATATGAGCAGACCGCAAGCGGGGCTCTAACACCAAATACTACAGTTTTTTATGTCACATGGTTTTTTGTAAAGTGGTTATCTGATCATTAGCATCCAGTTTGGGTTAATCTACTTTTGACTATGATAAATTATAACGAATAATAATCAATTTAATACTAGCTACAATAAAACTGATTGGTAATTCGTCCATTACTATCTTTAAATACCAAACTTTGTAGAATGCTTAGCACCATAAAACACTGATTATGACTAGCAACAAAATCACATCTACACGTTATTTTATCCGATTAAATGATCCACTCAAAACGTGTATCCTGAGTTCCTGACTAGTGTCAACAAGTTTGATGGGGTTGATAACTCGATATGTTTGCGCGATTTTGTATACAAATTGTTTTTTATTCAAGTAAGAAAAATACCCCTCCATTGGCCAAGACAATGGCCATAATTGCGGCAGCCTCCATGACCCATGAGAGTGGATTCCACATGAACCCTAAGAACTTGAGAAACTTACTTTCCTGTTTCAAGTATATCAATAAGATCTCATCAGTTTCATAAACATGAGTATAACAAAATTATATTAGAAATCAAAAGCAATTTGCAGTTATTGATTTACCTTCTTCTCTTCCAGCTTGTTCGGGCCGAATGCATTAAGCCTCCTGTTCCCTTCTTCAGTTGTCAATCCCTGTCTTGTACATTTCAAGGTTTCAAATACCTCGTCAACCGGAACAGTCTCCTGTACGTACCAATCAAAACAAAGTTAAAAACCACCAAATCAATTAGTAAAAAGCTACAATTCTCATAAATCCTCCATTCAAGTTCGTAAGCGTTATAATCTAATCATGAAAACAAAATTCCGACGTTCATAGTCAATTGATCAGTTGTCTGTAATAATATAACAAAAGTTTTAGATGATATTAGATTAAAAAACTACAAATCTCCTAAAACCTCCATTCAAATTCGTAAGCGCATGTAAACAAAGTTCAGACGTTCATAGTCAATTAAACAGTTGTCTGTAATAATCCAACAAATGTTTTAGATTATGTTTGTTCAAAAAACTAAAATTCTCCTAAATCCCCCAATCAAACTCATAAGTGTTATAATTGAATCATGAAAACAAAATTCCAACGCTTATAGTCAATTAAACACTGTCTGTAATAATCAAACAAAAGCTTTAGATTATGTACATTCATAAGCGTTATAATCGAATCATGAAAAACAAGTTCCGTTTCTTACAGTCAATTGAACAGTCATCTATAATAATCTAACAAAAGTTTCAGATTATGTTTGGTTAAAAAGAACTACAATTTTCCTAATCTGAAATGTGAGTCTTCAATTAGCTGCTTTCATAAAAAGTATCGGAATGAACAAAAAAAGCTTCATCGAAAAGAGAATGAGCTAAAGCTTCGTACATTCATAATCGTTATAGTCGAATCATGAAAAACATATTCAGATGCTTACAGTCAACTGAACAGTAGTCGGTAATAACCTAACAATAGTTTCAAACTATCGAACAATTTGAATCCATAGATGATAGATCCTCATGCAAAACACAACGAACGAAACTACAAACCTACAATTCTTCCAACTCATCGATTCAATCAAATCATAAACACAAAATTTCGATCTCAATCGAACAGTCATCTATAATACTCTAACAAAAGTTTCAAATCATCAAACTATCGGAACTAATCAATAGATCCACATGCAAAACACAACAATTTAAACTACAAATCTGCGAATCTCCTAACGCATCTACAGATCAACCGAATCATCATCAAACAGACGATAACTCATAATCTATCGAACAACAACAGGTTACGAAATTAATCCTACATGCAAATTCGTAAGAGCGTTATATACGAATCATGAAAACAAAATACCAATGCTTACAGTCAATCAAACAGTCTGTCAGTAATAACCTAACATAACAATAACAATAGTTTCGAATCATCAAACGATTTGAACTAATCAACAGATCCACATGCAAAACACAACAATTTAACTACAAATCTACGAATCTCCTAACGCGTCGATAGATCAATCAAATCGTTATCAAACACTATCGAACAACAAGAGGTTACGAGATGATAAAGGTTAGGGATGAGATCGTACGAGATCGACGTTCTCTTTCTTGAGTTCCTCCCAACTGATGCCAGAATCCGCCATTGTTGTTGAGGTCGGTGTGTGTGTGTGTGCGAGTGGAATGTGAAGTGCATGGGGAGCTAACTATAACAATGGAGGAAGGGAGAGAAAGTGAAGAATGAGAGTGAAACTAGGAAGGAAGTTGGAGCTTTTTCTGCTGTACGTCCATTTGTATCATTTTCCGTTTATTTGGTTGTTGTTGTATATTCTTTTTATTCAAATTATTTCACATGTGTTTTAGGTGCCCTAACTTAATCGAAAGAGTAAACTTTCGTTTTGCTCTCTATGGTTTTGCACTTTAACAGTTTTACCCCAAACCTTTAAAAATAATCATTTTCCTCCAATAGTTTGCTATTGTTTTTCCATTTTACTCCCCGCCTCTAACTCCATCCAAATTGTCTGTTTTTCTATTTTGCTTCCCGCAGGGAGCAAAATGGAAAAACCATAGCAAACTATTGGAGGAAAATTGTTATTTTTAAAGGTTTGGGACAAAACTGTTAAAGTGACAAAACCAAAGGGAGCAAAACGAAAGTTTACTCTAATCCAAAACAACGTGTTACACATAAAGGTGTGGACCTAAGAATTTTTTTATGAGGTTTAGGTATTTTTGATTTCGGTTACTATCATTATATATTAATTTTTTTAGCTTCTATGTTAGGTCTGGTCGGTTACTATTGTTCAGTGTTGTAAAAATCGCGACTAGTCGGCGACTAATCGCTAGTCGGCCAGTAACTGAGTAATTTTTCGTTAATCAGTCCACTAATAGCTAATCGGACCTAGTTGGCAAGCCAAAAATCAGTGTTTCCGGACAGATTCCGGCAAAAAGCCTGTATATTCCGGCCAAAACCTCTAAATTCCGGCCAGTTTTCAACCAAACCATGTAAATTCCAACAATTAATCTTGTATACTTAGAAAAATGAGTTGAGTAATAGTTAAAACCAAGCTACTTAAAATGTTTACCTATAAAAATGTGTATGTATACATAAAAGTGAAATTACAAATAAAAAACCCGATCCGATTAATTCCGAGTAATCTCGAGTAGTCGCTAGTCCCCACCTCACCGGCCGACTAGCGACTAACGAGTTCTCCAACCTTGCTATTGTTATATATTAAGTTTTTTGGATTTGGATTTTCAGATTGGGTTAGGTCGGTTACTATTGCTATATGTTAAGTTACCAATTTAAGTCGTGAATTCGGTCGTGAGTTTAGTTTCCAAAGAAATTTCAATTAAACAAATGGGAAAAAAAAACTAGAAGAGTTGATTTAGTTATAGTTAGTTGTGGGCTTCAAATTTAAAGGTATGTTGTTTATTTGCTTAGACCTAGTTGTAGACTTGTAGGTTTCAAAATCTTATATTAAGTGTTAATATATGTGTTTAATTGATATTCATTTTATATTCGTGAAGAGGTATGGTCCCAAAAAACCACGCAGACCAATCAGGTCGCGCGTTGAACCATACTCATTATTCACCAACCTGATTATTCTGCAGACCCCGCGCGAACTACCTAGTCAATACCCAAGCCGCGCGCGAGGTCAAAACAAGATATAACATCAGCCATTAGGTTTCACACTTAGCATCCTGAACAAGAGTCCTCAATCCCTGAACCTTGCGCCGACTACTTGGACACACACCAAAACGTCGCGCGAGGGCAGCGGCGCAGAGCCATTTCAGGAAGCATCAAAGGTACAAGTGGCAGAAGATTGAGCCAATCAGCGTCCAGCAGGCTGTACCCTATCGTGCTCCACGATTAACGATCGTGCAGGAGACAGAAGGTACACAAGGACGCCTACGTGGCACCAATCAGGAGGCGGCGACAACTGCCTCACGATCTCCACTCACCTGCTGATGTCAGAAGAACAACAGGGTCGACAACCTGGACACGTGGCTCCAATCAAGGTGCGCCAGCACCAAAGATCTTCTAGAAGTCACTAACGGTCGTCACCTGAGAGACAAAGAGGATATTCCTTATTGTCGTCTTACAGCCCAAGGCCCATCAGCCCATCTCCTCCTACACCACTTCGGCTATAAATAGGGACCTTCATACACATGTTAAACAATCTGTTCTCTTTACTCTCACTCTTAACACACACTTAATTTCCTCAAAACAGTTACTTATTCTCACGCCAGAGAGTAGTTAAGAGGGAATCCCCCATATTTCCCTCTTAACGAGCTTAACGGTGTGTTATTGTTTTGCAGGAAGGATCACACTCAAGCTCAGGAAAGATTAAGGAGATTAACCCTCATGTTTGAAACATAAACCAAACTAATAAACCTGAAATTAGTTACGTGTTTATTCAATTCGTAAATATGTAAATCTCTAGTTTAGTTTTTTAGAGTCCGTCTCAAAATTTCATGAGAGTTGATGTCAAAAGTCAGTCGAGATACTAACCAATATATAACACCCCAAAATATTACAGGGTGCGGGCGACCCCTGTCAACCCTTAGTAAGTCCGCCTCGTGTACACATATATTATAAACTTGTATTGTAATTATAATTATAGTATGTATTATATGGGGTAAGATCAAATAAAAAGTTTATTTTGCCTAAGTAGGATGAGAAGTAATCTTAACCATTCATTTTTCAAATCAATGGTTAAGATGAAAGTGTAGGAGAAATGAGGAGTGCAAGGGTATCTTGGGAAAATCCTATTTATGGACTTTCTCTCTCCACATGCAAGGCACATGCATATTCCACCCCCGTTTTTTAAACGTTCATAACTTTTTTATACGACATTATTTTTTCATAAAAATTTCACAATAAAATCGAGCGTCTTTTTATCTTTAATTTGAGTACCATATTGCTATATAAAATATGAAGACTAAAAAAACCCACTAAAATGTGTTGTATTTCTATGTTGTATAACATTTTTTGTGCTGGATTTTTATACTATATTTTTTGTGCTAAATTTTTTGTGCATAATTTTTTTGTCTTAATTTTTTTTTCTCAATTTTTTTGTGCTAGATTTTTTTGTACTACATTTTTTGCGGAATTTTTTTGTGCTATATTTTTTTGTAATAGATCTTTTTGTGCTATATTTTTTTGTACTAGATTTTTTTGTGCTATATTTTTTGTACTACATTTTTTGTGCTATATTTTTTTTGTACTAGATTTTTTGTGCTAAATTTTTTTGTACTAGATTTTTTTGTTGTATTTTTAAAAAACAAAAGGGTGTCACATGTCATTTTTACTCCTATTTATAAGGACCAAAATGTCCTTCATTCCTACTTATTAGGAGTGCCACATGTCATCATCACAATCTTTCTTAGGCTACTTAGGCAAAATCCACTTTTTAGTGGATCCTTCCCCTGTATTATATAGTTACTAAGTGATGCGACAATATAAATAGTATAGTTTTTCACTTCTCATTAAAAGTCCTATTTATTTTATTATTTTATCCAATAGGAAACCCTAATTGAGACACCCAAGTGATTCTGCGCAAACCCTAAAATTTTCAGAACAATTGGAATTAGGATCAGGGCCCCTAAAACTCAAGGGGGGTAAAACCCTATTAACGATTATCCTTATAAAATGCTGTCGAAATAGAATTTTCATGCAACGTCGACTCATCAGGGCTAGATAGGTGATGAAGCAGGCCTACCCTACTTTGACATCCCAGGCGATACGCGGCATGTACCGCGGATTCTTCCGCGACTAGCGGGAGGTGCCAATTTTGGGTATAAATAGAGGGCCTTGGGACTTGAATTCAGGAGTTAAAACGACGTAAATTCTCGCTACAGGCACCGAGTTACGTTCTGTTTACCACAATTAACACACACGGATCACTAATCGACGCCGCAATCAGGGTAATAACTCGATCGCTGATACGATTCAATGTCCGATTGATCAAAATATCCAATGGATGTTTAAGTGCTGCCCACATTAGGGTTTATGCTTTGTCATTTGTCGTTAATTCGATGGATGTTTAAGTATCGCACTTTGTCATTTGTTGTGAGGGTTGATCTCGTGAGTTATCGTAAATGCTGTATTGATTACTAACCCAGAATTATGTGCCTGTTATTAATTTAGGTTAAAAGGCTAATCAGTAGGCTAGACTCTGCTCAAAATTAAATCTGCAATGTGAGTCATTCTCTTTTTATCAACTATTTTACAATACCTAAAATTATTTTCAAAGGTTATAATTACAGGGACTAAGTCGTGGATATCTTGAATTACTGGCTAGTGGGGTATTGTGCACATTACTAATTTTCTCCCAGTTAGGTTCATTGACCTAATAGTGGTATGACCATCGTCACCATTGTGACAAGGCGCCAGATAAAAATAAGATAGAAGCCATTGTAATCGCTCTTATGCTGTAATTAATAACTATGCATCATTTCATGTAAATAGAATGATTCACTCAGTATTTCCCGCTGACAAAACCTTTTTCAAACATGTTTCAGGTGATCTGTTATGATCCAGGAAAAGTGCCGTGAAGCACTACAAGCTTAAGAAAGTGGCTCAGGATAAAATAAAGAAACATGTTTTGTAAAATAAAAGATTTCTTCGTGAAATCAAATGATTGTAAATTACCGGGGTTTTATTCCGCATTGTGAAATAAAATAATCGGGAAATATTTCAGTTTTAAAAAGATCCTAATAATAAACTTCCGCTGTTAAACTCAATTAATTAAATACCACGGGATTTCTGTCCCGCGGCTCCTGAAACGGGTCAAACCGGGTCGGGGGCCGTGACAGAAAAAGGTGGTATCAGAGACACTGATCGAGCCACTGATTTAAGCCAATTAAGTATTTAGAAAATACTTAATTTTTATTAATTGCTATTTTGTGATTATGTGTTTTATTATCTGACTAATTTTTGTACAGTATGGGCAGATCTTTATATGCTAACCACTGTAGCAGTAAATACAAATCTTTAAATATTTTGATTCAAGTTTTAGCACCCTTATTAAATATAAACCAGATACCTGATTCAGTAAATAAATAAATTTACAAATAAAACTTAGTGTGTTTTAATTTTCAGTTGTTTTGGTAGTTACCCAGTATGAAATAATATTTAAAAGTTTTTCTATAAAATTTTGTTATGATTTTTAACTTAGTAATTGTGTGTATTTTGCTAAACAGCATGAGTGACTTGTCTGACGCCCTTCAGAATTTAAATCTCTATCCAGTAAGAATAGAGGTTTCCAGAGATTTCAATAGGTATATACCAGACATAGAAGAACCTATAGAATTCAACGCTTTACCTCTCGAGAAACCCAAGCCTAAGAAAATGGAAATTGGGGAAAGCTCTAGGCAAATTGAGGGGTTACCATCTCAGGAAGAGCTAGATTTTATATTGGCAAGCTATAATACTATTAAGCCTGTTAATGAAAATGTTTTTATTCACTCTCTTGAAACACAACTACCAATGAACTTAGAACCAGCTATTCCAAACCCTTCAATCCACTCGCAACCTTTAGGAATAGACGAATGGTTGACTAATGAAATACAGTTACAAAACCATCCCTATAAGCTTTTTCTCAGTTCAATCCAGAACCTTTACCAAATCCACCAATGAGTAACGAGAATATGACTGAACTCCGCCACTTTGGCGAAGAACTAATGGATGCTGGGAATAGGATCCAAGAGATTGGGGGACAGATCTCCTGGAAATACGATGAGAGGGAACACCATTACTAGAATATCATCTAACAAAGGATAGGGGATTTATGGAACTGTGGTTGTGTAATAGTAATAGTAAAATCAGTCTGTAAAATAATTACGAATAAAACTTTGTAAGATAATAGTATGTATTGATGCATACTATAAAATATAAAAATGGGAATCGAGAAATCGATAGTTTTGGCTATATGTGTATTGTGAAATTTGTATGATGATTTTGTGTATAATTGTTATTTATTTGATACTAATAAATTATATATATTAATTATCAGATGGAAAACGCTAATAATGAACCAGTTAATGAGGTTAATCAATCTGAGCAACAACCGGGGGATCAATATATGACTAGGCAGGATATAGAAAATATCGTTGCTCAAGGGATAGCCAACGCTATTCCAGCAATAGTTGCTCAAGGGATAGCCAACGCTATTCCAGCAATCGTTGCTGCTGTTAAAAATCCAATCGAACCGCAACAAATCGTTCCTAGCAAACGTATTTCTGAAGATAACTTCAGTAATAGCGTAAACGGAGGCAATAATCATACTAATCATGAGAATGAACCACGGAAAGCTCCTCCCTCTAAGAAAATGAAAGCTGCAACGCCTGGTTGCACTTACAAAGAATTTCTTGCTTGTAAACCCACTGAGTTTGCAGGCAATGAAGGAGCAACTGCGGCACTGCGTTGGTTAGAGAAAACCGAGGCAGTAATTGCCATAAGTAAATGTGCTCAGGATGATCAGGTCATGTACGCGTCAAACCTTTTCAAAGAAGGGGAGCTAGAATGGTGGAATACGGTGTTACAAGCAAAAGGAAGAAGGATGGCGTATGCTATGAACTGGGAAGAATTTAAGAGCTTTGTAGAAAGAAAATTCTGTCCCGAGTATGAAAAGGAACAAATGACAAATAAGTTTCTAACCCACCGGATGGTGGATGTAGATTGTCGAGGGTATACTTCGACATTCTTCGAGTATGCTCGAGTGGTACCAACCCTGGCTTCGCCAGAGCCGGTACTTATTTCTCGTTATATTTGGGGATTGATTGCCGAAATCCGTAATATCGTCAAGGCTGCGAAACCTCGCACGATTGATGATGCGGTGGATTTAGCCAATACTCTGACTGACGAACTAGTACGGACAAGAGAAGAAAATAGAAGGAAGGAAGTAGCCCAAAAGATTACCCAAGGATTCCGTCCGGGTAACCATAACAATTTCAAGAGAGGAGGGAATGGGCAATCTTCCACTAGCCCATTTTGCAATTCTTGCAAAAGGAAGCATTTTGGAAGATGCAAAGGATATTGCAATTTTTGCAAAATTCCGGGGCATCAAGAAGAAGACTGCAGGAGGAAGAAATTTTCAGTCTGCTACAACTGTGGAGAAGCTGGACATCTTAGGCCAGATTGTCCAAAACTGAACAAACCATCTGATAATAAAGCCAAACCTGCAGAAGGAGCAAAAAGGAATGTAAGAGCCTTCCAACTGACTGCTCAGGAAGCAAAGCTCATTCCAGATGTGATAGCCGGTACGTTCTTAGTTCACAACGTTTACACAAAAGTATTATTTGACTCTGGTGCAAACCAAAGTTTTATAAATACTTCATTCTGCCAAACTCTTAACTTACCTTTAACCAGCATTAGGCAAATTTCTACAGTAGAAACGGCAGATGGGAATTCAGTTAAAATAAATAAGGTTCTGCAAAACGTAGAAATAGAACGTTTAAGTCATAAATTTTCTGCAACCCTATTATCTATGAAATTAGTTGAATTCGATGTTGTGTTAGGAATGGATTGGTTAGTAAACAACCATGCTCGAATTATCTGTGATAAGAATTCCATAGAAATTTGTGCACCCACTGGAGAAGTAATAATGATTACAGGAGATAAGCCATGTAAACCCATAAAGTTCATATTAGTAATGAAAGTTGCTAATTATGAACGAAAGCAAGGAATAGTATATATGATTTCAGTAATCATTAATACTAAAGATAAAGAACTTAAGGAAATTTCTGTAGTTTCAGAATACCCAGATGTATTCCCAGAAGAGTTACCAGGATTACCACCAGATAGGGAGGTAGAATTTAGGATTCATCTAATTCCAGGAACTATACCGATAGCCAAGGCACCTTATCGGTTAGCACCCACAGAAATGTTAGAACTGAAAAAGCAATTAGATGAATTATTAAGTGAAGGTTTCATACAACCTAGTTTATCCCCGTGGGGGGCACCAGTGTTGTTTGTTAAGAAAAAGGATGGTTCGATAAGAATGTGTATTGATTATAGGAATTTGAATAAGGTTACAATTAAGAATCGATACCCATTACCTAGAATTGATGATCTATTCGATCAATTCCAGGGAGATAGATATTTTTCTAAGATCGACTTACGTTCCGGATATCATCAATTGAAAGTACAAGAGGAAGACATACCTAAAACTGCTTTCAGGACTAGGTATGGTCATTACGAATTTACAATCATGCCCTTCGGATTAACGAATGCACCTGCAGCATTCATGGACATGATAAATAGGATCGATAAACCATATTTGGATAAATTTGTAATTGTCTTCATCGACGATATACTTATTTATTCAAAAAGTCAGGAGGAACATTGCCAACAATTGCATGCACTCTTAACTTTGTTAAGAAAAGAGAAGCTTTACGCCAAATTCTCGAAGTGTGAATTTTGGTTACAAGAAGTGCAATTTTTAGGACACATGGTGAATCAAGAAGGGATTCATGTAGATCTTGATAAGATAGCAGCAATTACCAAATGGGAGGTTCCGCAATCCGCAATGGAAAATTAGGAGTTTTGTAGGTTTAGTCGGATACTATAGAAGATTTATTAAGGATTTTTCCAAGATAGCTATACCATTAAATAAGCTAACCTATAAAATAGTTAAGTTTAAATGAGGACCTAAACAAGAAGAAGCCTTTAAGATCTTAAAGCATAAATTAACAAATGCCCCAATCCTAGCCTTACCAGAAGGAACAGAAGATTTTAAAGTATATGGTGATGCTTCAAAGCTAGGATTTGGATGTGTATTAATGCAACGCAAAAAGGTAATTGCGTATGCATCAAGGCAGTTGAAAAAGCACGAAGAAAACTATACCACTTATGATTTAGAATTAGGAACCATAATTTTTTCCTTAAGATTTGGAGACATTATCTGCATCAAGGCAGTTGAAAAAGCACGAAGAAAACAACTCTCATTAAAAGTCCTATTTATTTTATTATTTTATCCAATAGGAAACCCTAATTGAGACACCCAAGTGATTCTGCGCAAACCCTAAAATTTTCAGAACAATTGGAATTAGGATCAGGGCCCCTAAAACTCAAGGGGGGTAAAACCCTATTAACGATTATCCTTATAAAATGCTGTCGAAATAGAATTTTCATGCAACGTCGACTCATCAGGGCTAGATAGGTGACGAAGCAGGCCTACCCTACTTTGACATCCCAGGCGATACGCGGCATGTACCGCGGATTCTTCCGCGACTAGCGGGAGGTGCCAATTTTGGGTATAAATAGAGGGCCTTGGGACTTGAATTCAGGAGTTAAAACGACGTAAATTCTCGCTACAGGCACCGAGTTACGTTCTGTTTACCACAATTAACACACACGGATCACTAATCGACGCCGCAATCAGGGTAATAACTCGATCGCTGATACGATTCAATGTCCGATTGATCAAAATATCCAATGGATGTTTAAGTGCTGCCCACATTAGGGTTTATGCTTTGTCATTCGTCGTTAATTCGATGGATGTTTAAGTATCGCACTTTGTCATTTGTTGTGAGGGTTGATCTCGTGAGTTATCGTAAATGCTGTATTGATTACTAACCCAGAATTATGTGCCTGTTATTAATTTAGGTTAAAAGGCTAATCAGTAGGCTAGACTCTGCTCAAAATTAAATCTGCAATGTGAGTCATTCTCTTTTTATCAACTATTTTACAATACCTCAAATTATTTTCAAAGGTTATAATTACAGGGACTAAGTCGTGGATATCTTGAATTACTGGCTAGTGGGGTATTGTGCACATTACTAATTTTCTCCCAGTTAGGTTCATTGACCTACTAGGGATAATCATCACTATTTAGGTTCATTGACCTAATAGTGGTATGACCATCGTCACCATTGTGACAAGGCGCCAGATAAAAATAAGATAGAAGCCATTGTAATCGCTCTTATACTGTAATTAATAACTATGCATCATTTCATGTAAATAGAATGATTCACTCAGTATTTCCCGCTGACAAAACCTTTTTCAAACATGTTTCAGGTGATCTGTTATGATCCAGGAAAAGTGCCGTGAAGCACTACAAGCTTAAGAAAGTGGCTCAGGATAAAATAAAGAAACATGTTTTGTAAAATAAAAGATTTCTTCGTGAAATCAAATGATTGTAAATTACCGGGGTTTTATTCCGCATTGTGAAATAAAATAATCGGGAAATATTTCAGTTTTAAAAAGATCCTAATAATAAACTTCCGCTGTTAAACTCAATTAATTAAATACCACGGGATTTCTGTCCCGCGGCTCCTGAAACGGGTCAAACCGGGTCGGGGGCCGTGACATGTAAACATAACAAACAAGCATTCATTAAGTCACGTATAACATGCGGTAACGGTTAGCGTTAAAGTATTGCGTAGTGTGTTTGATGTGATTTAGTATATGTAACGTATGTAACACCCAAAAGTGCGTAAAGCAAAAAGGGATTCGAGAGTATACTCACAATGATTGGTGGATTGAATGGAGCGCTAGAGAGTAGGGTTAGCCTGAACAGATTGATAGCATAACGATAAGCGACGCGTAAAACGATACAGAGTGCAAGTGGGTAGGACAGCAGTTCGATCGGATGGTAGTCCGATCGGACAGCCGGCCGTTCGAGTGACAGTCTGTTCGGGCGGTCGTCCGTTTAGATGACCGTTCAAGTGGATTGTTACTTCCTTTGGGAAGGATGTGTTTGTGTATGTTGGTTTGACTTTTGAAGTTTTCGTTGTAGTATTTTGAAAACATGGAAGTACCTCTACCGTTCAGGTCGATCGATCGAACGACCGTTCGATCGGGCGACAGTCCGATAGGTTGGGCACTTCAGCGAGAACAAGTTCTCAGCAGGTTGTCACTCGATCGGACGGTTGTTCGATCGGGTGGCATCCCTTGTGCATTGAACATGTTGAAAATTGTTTAAGTGTTGAAGTTTCGAAACATCACATAGTCGGATGGTCGGTCTATCGAGTGGTAACTCGATCGGGCGGTAATCCGTTCGGTGTTCCCAAAACTCTTGAGGGTTGATTTGAAAAACTAATTGTGGGGCCAAGGTGCAAGTCGATTGGATGATCGGTCGTTCTGATGGCTGCCCGATCGAACAGCAGTCCGATCGGACGACACTCCGTCCTGGTCGACCCGTTTGTCTTACACTTGGTTGTTTTGATTGTTTGTCGTTTTATCGAGACATTTTGATAACGCATTAAGCAACAGGAACCTTGTCAATACTTGGTACCCCTGGTTGGACAGGAATCACCCAAACCCAACCAGTTAACTGTTCGAGACGGTGTTCCATGTTTAACCCGAAATCGGTAGTCTCGTGGATAGAATCCATATCTTGAACCAACACAACCACAAGAATGAGTAGTAAGTCGGCACAAGCTCCGATTCTATCGGTTTTGAATGTATTGAGTGTAAAAGAGTTGAAAGAAAGTTGGAAAACCATCTTTCAATCCTTTTCATTGTGGATACGTTTAGATCTATGAAAGATCTTTGTTTGTTTATGTGGAAATCGGTTAGATCTAGGTTGTTCTTGGTGGATTGAGGCCAAAACATGAAGTTCTCAAGAACACACGATGACGTCATCCTAGAACACTTTGAATCTTGATGATTTCATGGTTAAAAGTTAAGATTCAAAAGATAGAAAGGTGTAGGAGTGCGTGTGGATTAAGGATGTACAAGATTTAGGACGAGATCTTACCGGAATCGCGAGAAATCTGAAGAAAAGTGGGGAAGATGAGCTGGTCGGAGGAGAGTTGCCAAAAGTGGAAAGCATGATGGTGACAGGGGGGTATTTATAGGGTTTCCCAAAAAGGAAAGGGGAGGAGAGGGGCTGGTCGATCGGTTGGCAGTCCGATCGAACAGCTGGTCGATCGACCAGCCGCTCGATCGAGCAACTCGATCGAGCGGCAGCTCGATCGAGCGGCTGGTCGATCGACTGGTTACCTGGTCGATTGGCCACTCGATTCGAGTGTTTGATGCGACGAGTTTTGTCGTTTCGATTGCGATTGCGAGCGTTTCGATGCGAGAGGATTTCCTAGTCAAATTACTTTTAATCCCAACTACTATATCAACATACAAGCATCCTTATTTCGTATTCGTTTAGCGTTTGCGATTCGATTGCGATTGAGTTTCGATTGCGTTTCGATTGATCACCACAACATAACATAAATAAACATGCACAAGTAACACATAAGGCACACACACACGTATAACAATAACCAAAATGCGTAAATTCGAGTTGCGAGTGCGATTGCGATAGCAATAAAGCGATTAGACATGCGATGAACAGCGACTACTATGCGATTATTAATAGATACTCCACATAATACAACTAAAGCGATAATAAAATAGGCTAATTACAAGTCAAAGAAGTCAAAACAGGAATTGAGCAAGGAGAGAAAGATCGCAATTAGCAATCTTTTCTTCCTTTGACTTCAATATTGACTTTGACTTTCGAAACACGGGGTGTTACACTCAAACTTTGGCAAAATCCTATGAAGACAACTTGCTTGAATAGTGTGACCCTGTAAGTGCACAATGATAATAAGTTGAATTGTCAAACATATCAAATACATAATCCGAAAAAATTATATACTAAATCATACAATGTGTATATAATAAAAGAAATTTGTCATACCTCTTCGTCCATACATATCATATCAACACGTAATATTTCGTTCTTACGACCATGCATCATTTTTCTCCAAAGAGATATGATCTTCAACTTGAGAGTATAGTTATTTGACAATGCATTAAGATTAGACAACATTGTTATCTTCTGATCTTCCATTAGGATTATACTAATACTAAATCGAAATACAGAAGAAAACGATAGAGGAAGAATGTTTGAAATATATCGATAATGAAGGTGTATATATAATAAGATGATAGAGGACTTATTTTAAGAAATCATATATAGTTTCGAATTTTAAATAAAAACTGATATATATGTTATTTTGAGGATGCATATCTAATGTTAAACTGGTTACCTCTAACAATTTAATATAAATTGAGCATAATCAATTAAGTATAAATCATAAAAACTTTTGAATTTAATTAATACGATTTCCAAAATATGATAGAAACAGTTCCATTAATTTCGAAGTTAGTATATTTTATAAAAACAATTACCATAAACAATAAGGAACCATAATCAATAAGGAAACATAATCAAAAAGGAAACCGTGTTAATATAATATCAAAGTTGGTTACATATGGATGTTAGACAACTATATTTTAGTATTTAGAAAGTTTCCATATGATATAATATTTTTAAATTTCATTACGGGAATGTAAAGAATATTGTGATTATAATATTAAACATTAAACATATAGTAGAAACAAAATAAAATAGGTTATATACTATTTAGTAGTCTAAAATGATAACATCAACTAATGTTAGAACATTCACAAAAGATTATAAGATAACGATGCAAAATTATCTTTATAAAGTAGCCAACCAAAACAATATATACACAAACACAAAATTATCGTTATATTGTTTAGAAAGTGCCAAGGAACTACTTGACAACATTCTTCAGAATCAGCTTGTTTTGAACGGGGCAATAAACAAACGTGCACTTAGCAGGAGGATTGATACCATTTGGTTTCGTAAATTTCGTACGTCATTCCATAGCCTCATAGCGATAACCACCACCGTGTTTGTCAGCATGAAATGAAATCATCGTGTCCACTCCAGCCAAGTTCTGGACGCGCATCTCCATAGTCATGTCAATTCTGGATGCTTCAGCAACCCCGGGATTAAGACGCAATAATAAATAAATAAATAAAGCAAAATATTAGAGTATGATATATATACCACAACAAAATTTAATACTAAGACAAATTATGTTTTTTATAATATTTTTTTTTTTAGTAAAAGGCGAAAGAATAGTTCGCTCTGTGCTCATTACATGGCTGCATTGTTTTTTATAATATTTTAGATACAAATAATACGAATATTAACTTAACTTACAAAACGTCTGTCGTACTTCCATTCAAATTTATAGGATGGTAGTCCGGATCGACCTTCTTATCTTCTTCTGAATCCGAAACTTCAACGTCTTCCTCATCAGACATTCCATCTCTATCAGAGTTAGTA
This sequence comes from Helianthus tuberosus, assembly GCA_030545235.1. Lineage (NCBI taxonomy): Eukaryota > Viridiplantae > Streptophyta > Magnoliopsida > Asterales > Asteraceae > Helianthus > Helianthus tuberosus. The sequence continues at coordinate 188,296,402 of CM060357.1, read as the reverse complement.
TAATGGAAGAAACATCAGTAGAATCATCATCCATGGATTCATTATAATCTGGATCATATTCATCGTCATCATTTTCGTGGTCGACGTCAGTGTCGGTGTCTTGTATTTCAATAATTGAAGGACCGGGTTTAGGTATGTTTACAGCAACAAGCGTGTATACACCCTTCGGCATAAGAACCTCACAACCATTCAAGTCATAAACAATCAGCTGGAATTTTTTTTTCAAAAATGTACCTCATCACAACGTAATAGTCCGGGTATATAGGTACGTAAGAAACAACATTGTCCCATCCATCGTAAATCAAATAAACCTTACTATCCCGGTCTTTATCATTCATCACATCAAAACTATCCCAAAAATTAACATGGACCTTGAATGTTATCTTGCGAATCGATGGTAAACGTATTGTTCCTTCAACGAAATCAGCAGGAATGACCTGCGTATAATATTAATCTTGGTTATATAACTTAAATTTGTTATTGAATAACATAAATAACTAAACTTCGTATACTAACCAAATTATCATTGGACTCTTGTGTGAAGCATTGGCATAAGTACTCGACATTGCTTATCGTTTTCTCCGTAGACATAGACGTAAATAAAGGAACATTAGAACCGAAGATTGGATGGGGTTGCATCTTCTTAAAGGGTGTTAACAAATAGGAATATAAGTTAATTTGCTTAAACATCAGGAAACAACCCTCGGTAAATGATAGTTAAGCTACAATATCTTCCCAACCATCCATGAACACAAACGCACCATTATGCTTAGTAAATAGAACTTCAAATTCCTTACCATTAACACACTTGATAACGGCTTGATTGTTTGGGTCAGCATTCGTTAGGAACCTGTTGCTATATTGATATGGTATTTCCTTGAAAAAATAACATCTATTAAAATAAATATATGAGGAAAAAATATTGTAATTATATGATTCATAAACTTACCAGATATTGAGAAGAGTCGGATGAAAAAATTGTATAAAAAGACGTCATACTGATCTGCATGAGAACAAACAAAAGATTGTAAACTGAATAACATCTACTAATTAGAATAACAACTGGTACAAAATAAACACCATAATCCATCAAACAAAATCATATTTTTATCATTAGTGTGCTCCGGTGCATAAAGAACATCATCAACATTTTGACCACAAGCCAATAATAACATCCATAAAACAAAAATCCTATAAAACAATAAACATAATCCAAAAATAATGATGATACATAAAAAAATTAACATCAATAGATCAATGGATTTTGTAACACAAAATAAGACAAATACCGATCTGCATTTTGTTTTCCAAAATATACTAACATGCGGTAAATCATAAGAGAAATCTAACATACAGTGATGAAGATAACTTCATCCATAAGCATATTAGAGACAAATCGGTTACAGAAACACATGAAAGAGCATAAATCGGTAAAAATAACACATTAAAAAAACACAACCGACTATCATAAATGGATTTAAAAGACAACTTAGACTTCTGACATACAGTGACGAAGATAAGTTCTTCGTCAATAGAAAGAACAAAAAAGAAGATGTACAATGGATTACTACAGTTCAACAAAACAGAGTAAAAAATATAAAAAAACCGCAGTTATTCATTCATACCTTGAAGCTCCGATTATGTGATAGAGATGAATATGGATTAACACTGATGAAGAAGAAGAAGGGGTTTATGGGGGAATGTGCGATAATCTTTGAAGAGAGAGAATATTGTAATGAGTAATGAAGATTCGGAGAGAGAAATAAAAGACATATAAAGTATCCATATTAATAGGTCGGGTACAATCGAAATGGGTATTTTAGAATGAATATAGGCGGACGGGATTTTGGAGCCAAAAAGCAAAATTTAGAGGCCTCCTAACTTGACACATCAGCAAAATTTAACACATTTATTATATATAATAGATAAATTCAATTCTACTAACTGAAATGAAGAAAAACACATAAAACCCAAATGTTATATGAAAAAATTGTTTCTCGGAGTACGATGCGCCGACAAATCAAAGGAAAATGGCGAGATTGATCGGTAGTGAAAGTTTACGTTTAACTAATCATCATGACCTTCAGCTTGTTCGGCGAGCTTAGCAGTGTAGATGAAGATCTCACAATCGGAAGTAGCCTTGGGGATGGATCTGCGAAGATGAAAAGGTTTTGTTTGGTATTTTCTTGTTTGAAGGTATTTGGAGGGATTTAATTTATTTTAACCAAAACTAAGTTTTGAATGGTTTCACATCCAACCTTAGATGTGTAACAGTCCCATACTCACTTTCCCCAGATTGAACTTTCGATTAATATGATCATAATAAAAACAAACATTTATCCTTATCTAAATATTTATTCTTATCTAATATTCTAGACAAAATTGCAGAAAACAACCTTTATGTTTACCCCAAACTGCACTTTATACCTTTCACTATGAAATCCGCCAAAACCAACCTTTACGTTCATTTTTTGTTACACATCACAACCTTTACACCAAACCTAGTAAAAAAAGTCAGTTAAGTTGCCCCACGTGAGATGCACGTGAGGGCATATCTGTCTTTTCCTTTGACCCCTTTTACAATGAATGTTATATTTAATGCTTTTTATTTATTTCCTTCAACTACCCCCAATATCAGATTACCCCCAATATCAAATTCCCCCATTCATAAACCCTAGGTTTGCATCAACAACTCTAAAAAATCATTCATGCCGACGATCTACTGCAGATGTGGTAGGGAGGGCATAATTCTAACTTCAACAACTCGAAAAAATCCAGGCAGAAGATTCTACTCATGCTCTAATTTTAGGTGTCGATCATTTCTTGGATGGGTGGATCGAAGCCAACCTCAAATGAATGCAATGCAAGAGATGGAAGCTGCAAAACAAGAAATTGAAGCTGTGAATGTAATCCTGTTGGACAAATTGAAAGATAAAGAAGATGAATCAGAACGTAGGAAGACTTATCTGGTTTATAGTTGGTTATGTTTTGGTCTTGTTGTAATTTTCAGGTTAGCTTTTGTTAAGGATGTGTAGTGCAACTGATGAAGTCTTTGAATGTTTGTAATTTTTAGGTTGAAATGAATTCAGGTCTTTTGTAATCCAACTGATGTTTGCTGAAATGAAATGAAGTCTTTGAATGTTTGTATATGGTAATTGTCATGAATGTAGTGCAAAGATTATGGTTATGTGCAGACTATGTAATGAACAAATTACCAAAATTTTCACATCCGACAAATGACCAAAAGACCAAACATAATGAACAAATTACCAAAGTTTTGACATCGGACAAATGACCAAAAGACCAAACATAAACTGCATTCAACTTCAACAAATGACCACTACAAACCAAAAGACCAAACATAATGAACAAATTACCAAAGTTTTAACATCGGACAAATGACCAAAAGACCAAACATAAACTGCATTCAACATATGACCACTGCATTCAACATAAGTTCAAAACACTACATCATAAACATACGTTCAAAAGACCAGCATTCAAACATAAGTTCAAAACATTACATCATCTAAACATAAGTTCAAAAGACCATCTGATCCAAACCTAACTAGACTCCATTACAAAAGATCAAAACATAGACTCCATCAGGCCTTCTTCTTTCCCCTACCCTGCTTCTTTTGGACATTTTTACCCTCACAACCTTTTTTCACTGTCTTTGTCTTCACACCCTTGTTTTGCTGATCAGGCGGCACACCTGTACAGGTCCTGCTGTTGTGGCCTTTACCTTTACACTTACCACATGATCCTTGAAGGTTTTTCTTCGATAACTTGCCTGCCTTCTGCACATCCTCTTTCTCAACCAGAGATCTTTTTCTTTTCTTTTTTGGTCTACCAACTGGCTTGTGATATTTTGGTGCTATGATTGTAGTGGGAACCCTTGATTTGTTCCAAAGAGACATGCCATTTATGGGAAACACCTTGAAGTTGTAAACTTATTTCCATGTGTCTAGATGGTATATTGGATGCACTCAGGACTCAGGAATCCTGTTGGGATTGAACCCTACCAAGAGGAACAGATAATTAAAGCCAAAACTGGATCAGAGCAGTGGATCCAGAATAAGCAGACGTTTACAGATGTTTACATACAAGTCTCTCCCCTTGATAGTGATTTCAACATCTGCTGACCTCCTATCTGCTGATCGTGCAAACTGCTGACCTACAACTGCTGTTCAAGTAAAGATCTGATGGAATACTAAAGCCCTGCTGCTCAATCTACTGCTTTGGTTCAAGCACTGCTAATCCGGACAAGTACTGCTGGGTTCACAGCAGTGGAGGGATGCAGCAGTTGTTTATTCTATCTTTATGAAATGTATTGTATTAAGCAGTAGTTAGCATAACAGTATTTGTATTGATCAGAGGTTAGAGTTTGTTAGGAGGTTAGATGTCACTTTCATGGTGACGTCAGCATTAGATGCTCAGTGGTTTGCTAGTGCCTATAAATAGAACAGTGCTCTGTACTATTCTATTAGCTCTTTGCAACACCGTCTTCTTTGCACGAACAAACACTGAGCTCTGGCTGAGGGGGAGTTTGTATTCAAGCATTACTTTGTAATCGTTGTTGAAATTAAATTCAATCATTCGGTTCTTTGTTGAAAATGTCTTGATCAAAGCAATACTCTCGTTTGATTGTATGCAAAGTTTGTTTCCATATTAATTCCGCTGCACAACTCATCCATTTCCATTCTAATTCGAACAGAAAATACAATCAAAACCAAACTCAGATCCAACGATTGGTATCAGAGCTAGGACAGTCAAATTTGATTTAACAATCATTTTGACATAAATAGTTCAGCTCAAAATCGTTGATATCGATAGTTTGTTCGGTTTGTTGAAAAACAGAGTAAGGTTTAATCACCATTAAAGTTGATTAATCAGTGCCTGTAAAACAACCAAGATGACGTCACAATCACAAGATGATAAGAATAATGTTGGCTCGCTTTTTAAACCACCTATGCTTAAACGTAATGAATACAACATCTGGGAGAGAAGGATGGGTCACATCCTTGCTCAACAGAACACTGGATGTTGGAGGTCTGTTGTTTTTGGTCCCCATGTTCCTATGGTGCCAAGTACTGAGGATCCAAAGAAGAACGTACCAAAACCTTATGAAAACTATACTGAAACTGATTTTCAAAAGTTCGAACTAGATGCCAAAGCATTTAGCATCATAGCATCTGCATTACCAAATGAGATCTATGCTGGACTGTTGCATTGCAACAGTGCAAAAGAGCTATGGGATGCATTTAAGGAACCGTTTGGGGGTACTGAAGAAGTTATTGAAAACAATAGGGAAATTCTGAATCAGCAGTATGAAACCTTTTGTCACATTAAGGGTGAAACATTGACCCAACAATTTGAACGGTTTAGTTGTCTCATCAGTGAGCTAAGACTTGTTAAGGTTGAATTTCCAAAATCAACCCAAAATAGCAGGTTTCTTAGATCACTACCTGATAAATGGGACACAATTGCATTTGTGACTAGAAACTCTGTTGAGTTCAAAGATCTGACCCTAACCCAACTTCATGGTAGACTCCTGACTTATGAAAGGGAGTTGAACCAGAAAAAGAAGTTGCAAGAGTCTGGAAAAGCCACTGATGATTACTCATTCGGTAGCACAGCTCTTCTGGGTCAGGAAGAATCTGGTAGCAGCAGTAAGGAATAGGGTTATGATCATTTCATTGATATAACAGCTGGTGGTAACTTTACCAACCCTGATCCTCACTCTGCAAATTATGCTTTTACTGCAAACACTGAAAACCAGATGTCAGATAATCTGTGCTTTGAACTCAATGATTTGCAACATTTTGATCCCACTGACTTAGAGGAGATGGACATTTTGCATCAGCTGGCTTTGCTTAGTGTGAGAACAAGCAAATTCTACAAAAGAACAGGGAGAAAGTTCCCAGGGTTACATGGGAATCTAAGGGTTGGGTTGGATAAATCGAAAATCAAGTGTTACAAGTGCAATAGGCTAGGTCATTTCGCTAGGGAATGCAGGAGTCAAACTACTGGTCCTATAATCACTCATCCTAGCTCAAACCCTAGACCTCAAAATCAAAGCACTGTGCACTATACCCAATATACCCCTGCAGCTCATGTTAACACTGCTCATTATGTTGCTGCCCCTGTGCCTGTGCATTATGTCCAAACCACTGTTCCACAGATTCAATATGTTCAAACCCCTGTCCCCCAGGCACAAGTGCAACCTGCACCACAAACTGCTGCTCCAGCAGTGGTACAACCAGATCAGCAAAGCTTTTTCACTCAAGGCTTTGTTGACTGGAGCAGTATGCCTGATGAGCTTAGTGATGAAAATTTTGCACTCTATGCTTCTAATGAATCTTCTAATGATAAATTTTGTTTGATGGCATTAGAGTCAATACCAGAGGGGATTGAAACTGAAGGTGAACAGCTAAGTGATGAAACAGTGGATGAGGTGACTGAAGCAGTTGTTAGTGCAGTTGCTGGTGAATTGCTGCTGAAAGAAAATTCAGAAACCCTGATTGAACCACTGACAGACCCATGGTCCAAAGAGGACAAAGAAGAAGAGATAAATGAGAAAGCAGGTGAGAAAGAAGAAAGAGCTGATGATGAAGAAACTCATCAATGTGATTGTGCAATGATGGCTGCTGCCAAGGTATCACCTCAAGTTCTTGAAAAACTATGTTCTGACAATTGCATTATTGCTTTTGCTAACATCAAAGAGGTAAATGAAAACCTTCGGGATAAAATCTTAACTGATGAAGTCAAATTTGAAAAGTCTTTAAAAGAACTTAAAAACAAATTGACTGAAAAGGAAAAAGAGATCAGCAGTCTGAAAGAAGAACAAAGCATAACCAAAACTCAACTCCAAACTATGGTAGAAAAATACCAAGTTTGCAAAAAGGAGTTAGAGTCCACCCAGATCACCTGTGAAAGATGGGTGGAATCATGTAAAGGGTATGAGGTTATGCTTGAAAAACATATAGAAAGCAATGTGAAATTTGGGGTTGGTTATAGAAAACATGATGATGAAAACACTGCTTTTGGAAAATCTGTTCAAACCACTGATGTAACCACTGAGTTCATACCCACAAACAAGAATGGCCAAGAAGTGAAAATCACTGACAAACTTGGTAACAAAATCACACTTGACAGACCAATGGGATCCTCCACTTTTGAGGAGCTTGAAGATTATCAGTTTAAACCAAAATGGTCTGATGAGTGTGATATTCTTGAAAATTTCAAGCCAATGGACTTTACATCAACTGATGGTGTTAAAGCTCCAAAAGCTAAAGTCATCCCTCTCAAGGACATCCCAACAGAGGTTAAAACCTCTGCTGCAAAGGAGTCCGAAAAGAGAAAGAAGAAAGAAAAAATTGATAACTTGTTTTGTGAATTCTGTGAGAAAAGGAATCATCTAACAAAAGACTATTTCCACTTAAAAGCTTATGACTTGAACAGAACAAGTGTCATTGTTTCAGCTGAAAGCTGCATTGTGTGTGGTAAAACAAACCACAAAACTCAAACATGTGTGTATCTCAAAAACTTTGATGTGAAAAAGAATGAGTACATTGCTAAAACATCCTTGAGTCCATCAACATCATCTGTCAAATTCACCAAGAAACAACCACTGTTTGTGCCAGTTCAAACAGCTGTCACAAAACAGCTGAACCAAACATCTGTCAAAAGAGATGTTCAGGTTACTGATGCACCCCCTGCCAATCAGTTCAGAAAAGGCAAGGAAAAACAGTCTTACCAAAGGATTCCACACGTTTATGAGGCCTACAAAAGGCCCTCTAAACCTAAAGTGAACAGGCATCCTTTTGGTTACCAACAGGTGATTGGTCAAGACCCCCAACAGTGGTTAGCAAGAAACAGTACTAAAACTGTCCAAACCCCTGACCTAACCACTGTCCATCATTCTGCATCCATCCCAGACACTGTTGAGACCCCATCCAAAGCCTTGTTGGCTTTGGAGACCCTAATGAACTAATCCTTTTACTTCATGTGCAGGGAGCTTCTGCATGCTTTGATAGTCTTTGGTATGTAGATAGTGGAGGCTCCAGGCACATGACAGGATGTAAAGCCCTCCTCAAAGACTTTAAAATCCATGGAGGGGGTGATATATCCTTTGGGAATAATAGTAAAGGGAAAGTTCCGGGGTCTGGTACAGTGCAGTCTGGAAATGTAAAATTTGAAAATGTCAATCTGATAGACAATCTAAAATTCAACCTTCTGAGTGTGTCCCAAATGAGTGACAAGGGATTTGGGTCATTCTTCACAAAAGACTGTTGTAGGATTGTTGGACCAGAAATGGTCAAAAAGATTGAAGCAATAATAAAAACTGGTCAAACAAAACTTGTTGCTCAAAGAAGTGGCAATGTTTATGTTGTTGATATGTCAAAAGAGTGTCCCAGAGCTGATGCCTGTCTGTTCTCAGCTGCCTCTAACAAAGAGACAGAACTTTGGCACAGAAGACTGGGGCACACAAATCTTAAGACAATCACTGAAATTTCAAAAAATGGTTTGGTGAGAGGCCTACCACAAAAATTGTTTTCATGTCCTGAACATTGCATTTCCTGTTTAAAAGGAAAACAGCATAAAAGTTCTTATAATTCCATTGAAGAGTCCAAAACAACCCAGTGTTTGCAGATGCTACACATGGATTTGTTTGGCCCAGTTCAAGTCATGAGCCTCAAGAAGAAAAGATATTGTTTGGTTATTGTTGACGACTTTTCTAGGTTGACATGGACTTTCTTTTTACACTCAAAAGATGAGACTGCAGGCATTTTGCAAGACTTTGTGACACATGTTGAAAAGCAATTTGACCTTCCAGTGAAAAGCTTCAGGAGTGACAATGGCACAGAATTTAAAAATAAGGAGTTGGATGCCTTCTGTCTGAAGAAAGGGATTGTAAGGCAGTACAGCATCCCTAGAACACCAGAGCAGAATGGGGTAGTGGAAAGAAAGAACAGAACTTTGATTGAGGCTGCCAGAACCATGCTTGCTGATTCAGGTTTGCCATTAACTTTCTGGGCAGAGGCAGTAAACACTGCTTGTTATGTCCAGAACAGAGTTTTAATAAACCCCAGGCACAAAAAGACTGCTTATGAAATTCTGTATAAAATCAAACCACTGATCTCTTACTTCAAGGTGTTTGGCTGCCCATGCTTTATTTTGAACTTAAAAGATTCCATTTCAAAATTTGCAGCCAAAATTGATTATGGTTATCATCTGGGATACTCAACCACTGCCAAGGCCTACAAAGTGTTCAATACACGGACCAAGGCAGTGGAGGAGACTTTGAATGTAAAGTTCAATGAACTTTCATCAATGAAAATCCCAGCAAATCCTGCAGATCTGTTTGATCTTGAAAAATTTACTTTTGAAAATACTGCTGTCAAGACTAACAGTGCAGGTCCATCAGAGGATTCAACACCAGACTATGGGTATGAAATCATCATCCCTCAAAGGTCTGCCACAATGGGAAAAGCATCTGCTGTTCAAAACAGTTGTCAAAGCTCAACCACTGCTACCTCAACAGTTGTTGACCAAAGTAGCCCATCAACCACTGCTTCCACATCCTCAAACACTTCTGACAAAAGTCCCCAAACAGTGGATAAAAGTCAGCATGTGTCCACTTCATTACCCCCAATTCCACCACCTTTTGAAGCCACTGCTGGGTCATCAAAGTCACCAGCAGTGGTTAGCTCAGATGATACACATTTGCAGCCCTCACCAACAAATGCCATCATACCATACCAAGGAGATTTAATCTTCTTGAGATCTCATCCACCTGATCAAATCATTGGCAACATAAATGAAGGGGTGCTCACAAGAAGCCAAACCCAAAACATTTGTCTTTTTGTTGGTTTTCTATCACTCCATCAGCCTGTCAAGTACCAAGAGGCACTGAAAGACAACAGCTGGGTAGAAGCCATGCAAGAAGAGCTCCAACAGTTTAAAAGACAACAAGTATGGGAGCTTGTACCACTGCCAGAAGAGGTTAGTCCCATTGGCACAAAGTGGGTCTTCAAGAAGAAAACAGATGAAAGGGGCATTGTTGTCAAGAATAAAGCCAGGCTTGTGGTTCAAGGCTACAAACAGGAAGAGGGGATTGATTATGATGAAACATTCGCCCCTGTTGCAAGATTGGAAGCCATTAGACTGTTCCTGGCCTTTGCTGTCAACCACAACATGAAGGTGTTTCAAATGGATATCAAAAGTGCTTTCCTCTATGGTACAATTCAAGAAGAGGTATATGTTTGTCAACCTCCAGGTTTTGAGGATCCATTTTATCCAGATCATGTCTACAGGCTAAACAAAGCTTTGTATGGCCTGAAACAAGCACCAAAGGCCTGGTATGAAACTCTTTCCAACTTCCTACTCTCAAATGGTTTCAAAAGAGGTACCATTGATAAAACACTGTTTCTAAAATGGAGAGGGAAGGATTTAATGATTGTCCAAATTTATGTGGATGACATTATTTTTGGAAGCACATGTAACAAAATGTGTGAAGAGTTTAGAGAACTCATGACAGCTGAGTTTGAAATGAGTGCAATGGGTGAGCTGCAATGCTTTCTTGGTCTCCAAGTTCAGCAAATGCAAAATGGAACTTTCATTCATCAAAGCAAATATGCTAAAGAACTTTTGAATAAATTTGATATGAATGATTGTAAACCATGCAGCACACCCATGGCAACAAATAAGCTTGTCATGTCTGAAGAAAAGGATGAGCTGATTGACCAAACACTTTATAGAAGCATGATTGGGTCTTTATTGTACCTAACTGCATCTAGACCAGACATCATGTTTGCAACATGTGTCTGTGCAAGAAGTCAATCAGCTCCCAGAAAATCAAATCTCATTGCTGTAAAAAGGATCTTCAGATACATAAAAGGTGCTCCCACACTTGGTATCTGGTATCCAGCTAATGGGAATATCAAGCTTTCAGGCTTTTCAGACAGTGACTTTGCTAGATGTAACACTACAAGGAAGTCCACATCAGGAGGGTGCCAGTTTCTAGGTGATTGCTTAGTTTCATGGCAAAGCAAAACGCAAGCAGCCGTTTCAACATCCACTGCTGAAGCTGAATACATTGCTGCTGCAAGCTGTACAGCCCAACTCCTGTGGCTTCAAAATCAGTTGCTGGATTTTGGTATCACTGCCTTAAAGACACCACTCATGTTGGATAGCCAGGCAGCAGAAAATATCATCAAAAATCCAGTTTCCCATTCAACCACCAAACACATCGACATCAGACATCACTTTGTGAGGGATTGCTATGAAAAAGGTTTGATTTCTCTGCATCATGTCCCAACTAAAGACCAGCTGGCAGATGTGCTCACAAAAGCACTTGATACAGCCACCTTTGAAAGCTTGGTCTCTAGAATTGGGATGCTAAACATGGAATAACAAGCAACATCTTGTTTTTCTATGCATAAAAGCATCAAAATGTTTTCAGAAAATAAAAAATTCATCCTTAAAAATAGCCAAAAATGAAATTTTCATTAATATCCTTAAAAGTCTGCCATAACCACTGATTGTTCAAAAGTCTGCTCTACTTCAAAGTCTGTCCACTGCTGAAAGCCATCCTCTGTTCTCTCATTTCCTTGATAAACTCTGTTGCTCAAAAGCAGTGTCTTATCCACTGATATGCTATCCACTGATAGTGAAAATCATCCACTGCTTCCATTTTACCGTTGTAACCACTGCCTTCATCAGTAACTTTCATAAAAGTACTGTCCTTCATTTCCTCAGAGCTTGGCATGTGGGCAGTACATAGTGGTCAGTACTTTTGTAACCGCTGCCACGTCAGCCTTCACTTTTTCCTCTATAAAACCCCCACTTCACACCAAAAACAGGGTTTTACTGTCGAATTGAATTCTCAAAAATTCTCTTCTCAAAACAGTTTTTCTTCACATTCCTTCACAAATTTCTTCGATCATCATCTTCAAAATGACAAAATCGAAGCCATCTGCAAATCCCTCCTCCAAATCATCGTCGAAAGCGGCCTCTCAAAAGGCCAATCCCACCGAACTTCCATTCAAACCATCTCACAATCTTTTGGGTCTTCTCACAAAACCCAGCACCACAGATGCTTTCGACTCCATCATCGCCAAAATGGTTAAATCAAAGTACAAAACTTGTTAATAGCCGATGCACCAATTTACTTGACAACCCAAAGAGAGTTTTGGAAGAATGCCACCCTTGAAACACAAGGAGACGCTGTAATAGCCATTAACTCTACTCTAAAAGAAAAACCTGTCAAGATTACACCACAGTCAATTTCAGAGGTCTTTCAACTCGATGATCAGGAAGGTACAATTTCTTTCACTAAAAACGAGTTAAAAATTGACTTCATTGAGAGAGGGTATGCAGACACAATGATGAAAAAAGCTACCTTACAAAAAGGTTTCTTTCCTTCTGCAACAAGGTTTTTATTCCATACCCTCCTCTTATGTGTTTCAAACAAAACCACTTCCTTTAATGAAATACCATTAAAGATTCAAAATCTGGGATATGCAATTCTTCAAGAAGAAAATTTCAATTATTCTCGGGAAATCTTTAATGATTTGGTTAATAATGTTGAAACAAAATCATTCTTACTGTTTCCAAGGTTTTTAAGTTATTATTTTGAAAAGAAATTCAGTAAGAATGATATTGCTGCAATACACCAAGGTGATTATTTTGAAATGAACAGCTTAACTGCTGAAACTTTTACAAGAATGTTAACACCTTGCAAAACACAAGCAGAGGTGCCTGAGCAGAATTTAGCAGTTACAACTGCTCCTCAGGTATCTGCTGCTGAGCCCACTGCTCAAGGTGATCAAAGTGGCAGCACAACTGCTTTGAAACCCACACCTAAAATCACCAAAAAGCCACAGAAAAAGAAAAATTCAAAACCCCCCAAACCAATCAAAAAGGCAACTCTGGAGGATGAGATACCAGAGCAAATGCCTGTGACAACACAAAAGTCACAAGAAACCACTGCTGCTTCTTCCTCACAGCAGTTGGTACAAATATCTCAACCCAAAACCAATACTCCTCCTGCTTCTTCACAAAAAGAACAGGTTGTACACATAGGACCACCACATCATGATGCTCTGAAACCACTCGGTTTCATCATCCACAGCTCAATGCCCGGGGCAAATCCTGTTTCTACACCAAACCTCACATCCAAAATTCCATCACAAACTAAACTGCTGTTGGATGCAATTGATTTGAACCAGGCACTAAACAGTCATTCTCAATCACCCATCAATGAGAACATACCTCAACAAATGACTGGGTCTGATGTATCAATCTTTGCTAACCCACCAACACAACCTGAGGAGGTTACACCCCTTGAGTTACAAGTAACTCTCGGTGGTATTCCAAGTGAAGCAGCCACTACAACTGTTGAACCCACTGGTTTACAGTTGGACAGTGGTTACATTAATAAGACTTCCTTGGAGGCAATTCCTTACATAGCACCTCTGCCAACCACCAGTGGATTTATTTATCCTACTGGCAACATCAAAAGGTTGTCAAGTGTTGAAGGAAGAAGACCCCAGTACCAAGAAAAAGGGGCATCAGTGGTTAGTGTTTGGAGTACACTCCCTACCTCAACCACTGATAAAACCACTGATAGTGGGAAATCAGATGATCCCATTAAATTGGGTGATGATTTAAAATATCAGGATTTGACGGAACGAATTGAAAAGTTGGATACATCTGTTGCAGATCTTAAAAATATGCTACAGCAGGTGTTGAAAACACAAAAGATGCAATCCACTGATGTTCCACCTCAAGCACCTGCTCCACCACAAGCATCTGCTGCAAATGAGCTCTGGAACCTTTTCCAACCTTTTCTCCAACATCAAAAAGAACTGGCTGATCAGCAACATGAACTTCATGTCCAAAAGCTGAGAAACATTATGGAGTCTAGGTACAAGAACACTCAAGCAGATATTAAGGCAATCAAGGCCAAGTTATTGGAAACCACTGGCACTGCTCCTCCAACAGTACTTTTCATTGATCAACTCCCAGAAGATAATGCCAAAAAGGGGGAGAAAATTCAGGAGTGGAAGAAGAAGGGAATAGATGATGGTCTTTACATTGAACCTGAAAGGGATGCTATGACCAGAAAAATTCCTGTGCCAGATGGTAGTAAAAAGGTTGATGCAACTCAAGAAGCACTTGATGAAGGAGTAGCAAGTGTAAAGAAGGATAGATTGGCAAAGGATATTTCAAGGTGGAATGAGGAGAAAAGAGCTTTTATGGAGCTGTATGCGCAGGGTTGTTCTGGGTCAAAGGATTCTAAAAATCCTAAGACAAAAAGGAAACCTAAGTCCACCCCATCCAGTATTCCAAAGCATATTCCAAAACCACCATCCAAAAGCCATCAGCATCAAACCTCCACCCAAACAGCTGTTGTAACTCCTGCTGTATCAACTACTGCTGGTACTTCAGTGGTTTCAACATCTGTTCTCACTTCAACACACACCACTTCAACACACACCACAACCACTACTGTACCACCACCACTGTCACCACCAAAAACAATCTCACCACCATTTTCACCTGCTGACAAAAAGCAGAAGACAACAGGTGTTATAACATCTGTTGTAATGACAACAGTGGTTGAAACACCAGTTGTTTCAACAGCTGTTAGTCAATCACAAACCACTGCCACTCAATCTACCACCACTGCTTCACCTAAAACATCATCAGTCCCTCCTCAACCAAAAAGGAGAAGGCTAATTCTAAAAGATGATGACACATCTCCACCACCAACATCTTCAAAATCTCTGTCACTTGTCACAATTCCTAAACCCATACCTCTCTCTTCAGCTCAAATTTTAAAGCCATTACCTCCTGCTGGTGTCTCATTTCCTCTGGAACTCATTGCAGTTAGGGAAGAAATCAAATCTTTCTATTATGAGGATGACCCAGTTGAAAGGAGTTTGCCATCAATTGCAGGATATCCCAGGCCTAACAATATCGAAGAATACTTGAAGCTCAAGGCCAAGCAAGCAGAGGATATCGCAATCAAAAACAGAAAGGGGAAATCTGATAGAGAATTTCAGCAAAACTATCAGTTTTTACTCTCACAGGTCAGTGCTATAGAGCGATTTGCTAAAAATGTATGTCAGCAAATTTCAGAAAGGGCAGATGAGTCCTTGAGAAAAGACTACATTGAGAACATCATGACCTACAAGAAATACAAGGGGGAGAAACACATGTACAAAAACTGGACCATTCCTGAGCTTGAAAAAGAAGCAGCCAGGATTCAAGAAATGATTAAAAATAAGGTCAAGCAGACTCCTCCTGAAAAGTTTAAACAGTTTGAAGCTGATAAGGCATTAGAGTTGAAGAGAATGAAAGAAGAATTGATAGCTGCTGATTATGGGTCAAAGAACTCAGTGACAAAGTGGGGAGAAGATAGGGTCAGGGCAACCTACAAAAGTCTAGAAGAACTTAGAAAGAAAGATCCAAAAGTTCCACAAAAGCCTGACTACTCCAAAGCAGAGGTCTCAAAAAGACCACCAAAGCTGCAAGTCAAAAGAACCACTGCTCCAGCTGGTGCTGCCATCTACAAAAGAAGGAGCCAAAACCAGTCAAGTGTTGAAACAATTCAAGATCTAAAAGCTGGAAATGCTGTTGTAAAAGTAGGCCTTAAATTAATGATAAAAGAAGATCTTGAATTGGAACAATCTGCAAGTACTGCTCAGCCAGTCATGAATAGGCCAGCCTCACCCAATACCTCTGCAAATAAACATCTCCCAAGAAAGCCACCAGGCTCAAAAATACAAAAGTGGGAAACTGACAAACAGTCCTGCGTATTGACTTTGCTCAGGTCTGGTGGAGAAGTGAAGAAAATATCAAGGGAACAAGCTCTTGGCCTGAGTCTTGAAGATTTGCAGGATCTCCTTGATCTTCCACTTAGCAGGGATGATGAAGATACAGATGCCCTAGACTTTGAACTACAATTTAAAGGTCAGATAAGGGAACTGCTGATGAGGCAATAAACACTCCACAATAATGAAGAGTTTTGGCATTATCTGTTCCAGGGGGAGATTGTTTGGATTGAACCCTACCAAGAGGAACAGATAATTAAAGCCAAAACTGGATCAGAGCAGTGGATCCAGTATAAGCAGACGTTTACAGATGTTTACATACAAGTCTCTCCCCTTGATAGTGATTTCAACATCTGCTGACCTCATATCTGCTGATCGTGCAAACTGCTGACCTACAACTGCTGTTCAAGTAAAGATCTGATGGAAGACTAAAGCCCTGCTGCTCAATCTACTGCTTTGGTTCAAGCACTGCTAATCCGGACAAGTACTGCTGGGTTCACAGCAGTGGAGGGATGCAGCAGTTGTTTATTCTATCTTTATGAAATGTATTGTATTAAGCAGTAGTTAGCATAACAGTATTTGTATTGATCAGAGGTTAGAGTTTGTTAGGAGGTTAGATGTCACTTTCATGGTGACGTCAGCATTAGATGCTCAGTGGTTTGCTAGTGCCTATAAATAGAACAGTGCTCTGTACTGTTCTATTAGCTCTTTGCAACACCGTCTTCTTTGCACGAACAAACACTGAGCTTTGGCTGAGGGGGAGTTTGTATTCAAGCATTACTTTGTAATCGTTGTTGAAATTAAATTCAATCATTCGGTTCTTTGTTGAAAATGTCTTGATCAAAGCAATACTCTCGTTTGATTGTATGCAAAGTTTGTTTCCATATTAATTCCGCTGCACAACTCATCCATTTCCATTCTAATTCGAACAGAAAATACAATCAAAACCAAACTCAGATCCAACAAATCCCAACCTTCTGACCATAACTTTGCATATTCCATATGGTAGCAACAACATGTGAACATGGAATTCCAGTGATCTCCCATGTCCTGCATGTGCAGGTTTTCTGTCCCATGTCTACCACACATTTCCACTTACCTGGTCCTGCTACACCATACTGATCCCCTCCATTCCAGCTAACCCTGCAACCTGAAGCACTTTTCTTGATCTCTTCAAACAGCTCTGTAGCAAATGGTGTGAGGGGCCCATCAGTTTTGTCAATTACTTGAAGCACATCTAAGATGATCAGTTTTGTCAAAACTAACCTTTTGTCTGTCACTCATGAACACAAAATTGGACATTGGTCCAATGTCCAAATCTTGTCCCAACAATTGCAGGAACCATAACCAGGAGTTGTTATTTTCTGCCTCTACAATGGCATATGCAACAGGGTATATGCCATTGTTATTGTCAACACCCACTGTTGTTAGAACTTGACCAGGAAATGGCTCCTTCATAAAGGCACCATCAACCCCCAAAAGATCTCTACCAATTGCCTTAAACCCTGCTTTTAAACTGCCCAAGCAAACATAAATTCTCTTAAATTGTCTTGTAGTTGAATCTGGATCTGATGTAGGCTCAACTTCCAATCTAATTGTTGAATATGGGTTAGTTCTATGCAGTTCTTCAATATAATCTCTAAGATGAGCATACTGGGCAGTGAAGTGTCCATGTAACACATTTTGTGCTTTAGATCTGGCCCTATAAGCTTGCATTTTAGAAATCTCAAGCTGATATTTTCTTTGGAACTGTTCTTGGACTGCTTTGACAGGTATGTTTGGATTTTGTTCAATCTGCTCTACAAGCTCCTCAGCAAGATAGGTGGAAGTACAAGCCTTGATCACTCGGCTTTGAAGACATTTATGATGGTGGTTGAAGGTTTTGACCAACCATGTTTCAGTCTCTTTGTCAAGAGATATCAACACAACCCAAGGGCATGTGTTTTGACTAGGGTTTTTCTTATGCCCTCTGCCCCCTTTATGTTTTTGTTCAATAGTCCTCTCCACTTCAGTATTTTCCAATTCTGGCCCCTTGCTTTTTTTCCCTGGACTTTTATCATTTTTCAGTTCTGGCCCCTTGCTTTTTTCTTCTCACCAGCCAATTTTTTCTCACCAGCCAATTTCTTCTCACCAGCCAATTTCTTCTCACCAGCCACTGTCTTTGCACCTTCTTTTGCACCATGTTTCACCTCCTCAGTCCCTAAACCACCTAAACATGCTACCCTGACCCTATCAGCCTCATCCTTAACTATTCTCAATTGTCGTCTGCTTTCGACTGTGTACTTCCTTATGAATTTCTTAACCTCCTCCTTTGTACTAAACATTTGTCCAACATAGAAATCATTTTCATTACCAAATGCCCTTCTAGCATGCTTCAAACTTTTCTTTCTTATGTTTGCAAGATTCTCATCAGAATCACTGCAACTATCAAAGTCATCATTCTCTAAAACATCCACATCAGATTCAAGGTCTTGTTTGTATCATCTACTACTTCATCAACCATGAACCTAAAATCTCTCATATCTACCTCCTCATCCATATCATTCATTTCATCTTCAAAATAATCACTATCCTCATCACTGTTATCCTCATCCTCTGTTGTATCATCCCTAACTTCTTCCTCCTCATAGTCCTTATCTGAATTATCACTAAGTTCATGATCACTAACTTGTTTAGCCTCATTAGCACTAACCTTCACATCGTTAACATCTAAAGAAGTATTGCTTTGGGTTTGACTTAATCGTTGAACATTAGACATCCCATTTTCCAAATAAACATTGATGTACCTGTGACCATCCCTAACAAAAGCAACCAACTTCTTAATATCTTCATCATTACTTAATAATGTAAGTCCATTATCAAGGTCATTCATTGATGGATCAGAAAAGTGAAAGTAATGAGGCACATCATCGTTATAACCTAGCTTATCCCTAATAGACTCTAATTGTGCAAACCCAAACCTGCCACTGTCAAGAAAATCAAAGAAATCTAGGTCATCATTATTATAGATTCGTCCTGGAGGATCAGTAAAATACCCTCCATGATACAAGTGTATAGAGAACAACATTGGATAATCACCTACAATGCAAGTTACAGAACATAATCAGTGATCAATAACAGCTTAATTTTGACCTAATACACATATTTGGAGTGAAGACGTATTACCGTATATAAGGTCTAGTGCAAAATCATCATCAGGACCACGTAGTTGAATCGGAACAGGATCCATTTCACCTTTGTTATAATCAATTGTGATGAAGATGAGGGTTTACGAATGGGGGGAATTTGATCAGGGTTTACGAATTGGGGGGGGGGGAATCTGATATTTAGGTTAGTTGAAGGAAATAAATAAAAAGCTTTAAATATAATATTCATTGTAAAAGGGGTCAAAGGAAAAGACAGATATGCCCTCACGTGCATCTCATGTGGGGCAACTTAACTGACTTTTTTTACTAGGTTTGGTGTAAAGGTTGTGATGTGTAACAAAACATGAAAGTAAAGGTTGGTTTTGGCGGGTTTCATAGTGAAAGGTATAAAGTGCAGTTTGGGGTAAACATAAAGGTTGTTTTCTGCAATTTTGTCAATATTCTATTTAAAATTATTATTATTTAATATGAGAGATAAATAGGAAAATAAGGTGAGAAAGCACCAGAAAGTGACATGTGTCCAAAAAAGATTTTTATTTATTAGTATAGAAAGATAGGAAAATTGGTATTTAATAAACCAACCTTTACCCAGTTGGTAAATAATAATCCAACGTACAGAATTGGTATATAATAATCCTACCTATCAACATGTTGGCACTCAATGGACCTCCGTTAGTTTTTTTTAACTGAAGTTAGTTTTTAAGTTTTATTTATTACACAAACAGTCCCTGTAGTTGTAATTTACTAGTTTTAACTATGAGTTAATAGCCAAAATGGTCCCTGAGGTTAATAGCCACAGCACCGCCACCACCACCACCACCACCGCACCGCCACCACCACCACCACCGCCACAGCACCGCCACCACCACCACCGCACCGCCACCACCACCACCACCACACCGCCACCACCACCACCACCGCACCGCCACCACCACCACCACCACCACCGTGGGTTTATCTGGGCTAGTGGAGAAGGCCAGATAAATGAATTAAGCTGATCGTCTTAGCAGGCTCTGCGAGCACTTCACCATATCCAAGACCTCTACTTGGTGCTAAATCTGCCCAACTATGATCCTCGCAACAAACTTTAAGTAAATTAATCGACTTACCTGTTCTTAACACGCGAGTAGCAAGCGATTTGGATATAAAAGATGGAAGCATAAGATAATTAATTTGATAACCTTCTTGAAGATTGCCTTGCATTACCCAACTCCTCACCATTTCAAAAACAGGCGAAGAAACTTTAAGAAGTAACCGTTTCATGAACTCATGAAGCAGAGGATCACCATGTTGAGCATGCAAATGAATTTCTCCAGCCAAAGCCCCACCCTTGAGATCCTTACAGCTGTCCACAAGAAGAGCCATTCGCCTCATCTTAACCATCGGTTCAACAAACCAAACCGCAAGTCTCCTCAAAGAAAGATTCAACGACTGCGATTGAAGCACCGTCAACAACTTACGATACTCCACAACCTCATCCTGCAAACCAACGCGAAACGATTTACCAACATTCTCACCGATATCGTCACAAACATAGCGATTCACCTTCCGAAACAACCACCCGAGCTCACAGAGCTTTAAAACCATAATCCTCATCCCTTTGGACACCTTAATCGACTCTGATAAAACATAGGAATCAAGCATCTCATCGAACTTCACATACTTTCCATGAATTCCTTGACAAAGTATTATTATCAGATGGTGGTGGTGGTGGTGGCGGTGCGGTGGTGGTGGTGGTGCTGTGGCGATGGTTACGGTGGTGGAGGTGCTGTGGCGATGGTGGTGGTGGTGGCGGTGCGGTGGTGGTGGTGGTGGCGGTGATGTGGCTATTAACCTCAGGGACCATTTTGGCTATTAACTCATAGTTAAAACTAGTAAATTACAACTACAGGGACTGTTTGTGTAATAAATAAAACTTAAAAACTAACTTCAGTTAAAAAAAACTAACGGAGGTCCATTGAGTGCCAACATGTTGATAGGTAAGATTATTATATACCAATACTGTACGTTGGATTATTATTTACCAACTGGGCAAATGTTGGTTTATTAAATACCAATTTTCCTAGAAAGATATTTATCCGCGCTTATTTTGTATACGTTTCGTAAATTTTGTTCCAAACCAAGTAGTGTCAAATTGTGGTATCTTTTTTTAAAAAAGCTCTAATTAATACCATTTGATTATACGTGTCAGATTTTCCTTTATACCCGTTTTCTATGTATGAGCCATGTCACATGTAATACGTTAAGATTGTATGATATAAATTTGATTTACTTTGCGTTTTGATCCAATCGCAATGGTTATATAGGCTACATTAAGCTCAACCGAATACGTCTAAATACGCGTTTTCATATGGTTAACGCATCACATAATGCTTAGACTAATTCAGTCGATCTTTGCGATGTACCCGCGCCGCAACATGCACAGGTCTTATAAGTTTTATAAACCAGGGTCAGATCGTATTAAAAACAACATAGAGAATTCACCAAATTTTAAAGGCAAATTGGAAAATAATAATCCCACCATTGTGAAATTGGCCAATAATAATCCCAAGTCAGGAATTAGCCACCAATAATCCCACCTCGTCCATTTTTGGAAAATAATAATCCACAGTCACTAAACGACAAAAGTGCCACGTCAGCATTTGGAGTATTATTTTCCATAAATGGACGAGGTGGGATTATTGGTGGCTAATTCCTGACTTGGGATTATTATTGGCCAATTTCACAATGGTGGGATTATTATTTTCCAATTTGCCAATTTTAAAGAACATATAGTAAAAAGTCGAAAAAAATTACACAAGTCCATAAATTTTCATCAGTGGTTGATTGTTTTGTTTAGAAGTAGCTTGCAAGGTATAGTTTATCAAACCACCTGTTTAACAATCACTCATTTTCCATTTGCAAGATACACATTTGGATCTTCTTCATCAGAATCAAATTCAACCTGCACACAAGGTGTAATTACAATAAGGAAAATATTTTAGGAATCTAACTCAAAATCATAAATAACCCTTTTGAGGGGAATAGATAATTTTTTTTTTTTTTACATTTTCATCTCTGAACCACCCTCCATGGCAGTCGCGCTTCCAACCCGCTTCTATAAACTTGAGTTCTCTTTCCCTACACTCTCGATAATCCAGTGACAGCCGATCAACATTATTACCAGTTGCCTCCGTTGGACCAGAGCTCGAATTGGTCAAATCATATGGTGAATTCTCAGGGATCGGGCATCGAGGATCGCTGTTAACTGTAGTATCTTGTTCAGGATGACTACGGTGAAGTAGATCAAAAGTGGCCTTTCGAGTTTTTTCAGTCAATGGTTTGCTAGCTAAGTTTGCCTGCTTTGTAGGTGTGTTACCAGTTTTGCTCGTGGAAGTAGATTCTAGCGACAACGCTATTCGCTTATTCATCTCATTTTGTCTTTCTTCTTCGTTTTGTTTGAGCCTACTTTCTGCTGCAAGATGGCGTCTTGATTTCAGATGCATCTGCAAATTCATTTTTCAAAGGACATTGTTAAGTGTTTGAAAGTCAACTGATACCGTCAATTCTCATCTACACGTGAGGTGCATGCAAGAGTCATGGGATCAGATCGGTTTATTTCGTGAGTCAAGTTGGTTATTTATAACCAGTCATTATTCAATAGGGCAGTCGGTCGTTATCTAACAGAATAGTAGGTCAATTATCTAGCCATGCTTAGTGGGTAGTTATTGCATCTTGTAAGGCTATACTAACTAACAGCATTTGTTTTTTTACTGGGAATGAATCATAGTAATAGCGGCTATAGCGATCGCTATAGCGCGCTATGTAGCGAATCGATGAAGTGTCGCTATTTGGGTTATAGCAACCAATAGTGTAAATAGCGACAGTTAATTTTTTATTTTTTTTAAGTAAATAACAATTAAATATAGCTATAAAATAGCTGGATTTATAGGTTTTTGTTAAATATACATGTAAAATAGCATACATACCAGGGTATTTTGATATAATACACATTATCAAAAATTTCAAAATTCTTTTTCTAGTGTATCGCTATTTATAAAACAGCGGTCGCTATTCGCTATTCACATATAGGTCCCTTGTCGCTATTTGTCGCTATTCGCAACTATGGAATGAATCAATCCAAAAAAAATGCCTCACTCTTTCTTGTTCTCTTTTTTCTCCCTATTACCGATTTGATACTATCATCAACATTGCGAATGCACTTAAAGTGTTAGCAACATTGGTAGTTTCAAGCATGAAGGAGTTCAATTCATGCTCTACATGCACATGTTCGCCAAAATCGGTTAAATGTAGTGAACGAAGGAGGAAGACATATAAAACCGACCAAAAGGATAAAGAGATTATGATTAATTTTGTTTAGAGTAAATTACAAGTTTTGTCCTTTATGTATGTCCCAAATTGCAGGCGCTGTCCTTTGTCTTTAAAATTGATGAGTTTTGTCCTTAATGTTTGCAAATCTTGCACGTTATGTCCTTTAGGCCAAACCCAGTTAGATTTTTTGGTTAAAACTGATCATGTGCAAGGCACATGAGGGTATAATAGTCTTTCTATCTCTATTATTTAAAAAAAAATCTGAAAATCAAAATATATATTAACCTGCACTCTCTCTTCCTCCCTCACTCTCTCTCGCTCTCTTCTCTCTCTCTTCTCTCTCCATCTGCGGAGGAGATGCACCACCACCGCCGCCATACCCTTCACCTCCGCCTTCACTCCCCACCACAACCGCCGCCATCCCCTTCAACTCCACCTCCACCAACATCACTGCCACAATCATCACCACCATCCCCTTCACACCACCACCATCACCGCCACAACCGCCGCCGTGCTCCTCCGCCGCTGCAGACCAAAATCCACCACAACCTCCTTCGCAGATCTAAACCCTAGGCGGCGGCTAGGGTTCTGCCGTGACGATAAGCGGCGGCCACCAGCCACCCCACACCACCTGAAACCTCCTGTAAAAACCTAGATCTACTTAATTGTCTTTTTTGTCCCCAAAATCCTAACTTGCAAGACAAAACCCTAGAACCCGAATGTTTTCGGGTTCGGGTTGCATACCCGGATCATTCCTGGGGTGAATCTGCTTAAAGGGAATTTTGGTAATGATGAAAATGTTACCTGGTTCGTTAGATGGATGGTGAGTTTCAGGTGGAACAGAGGTGACATGGCGTGAGTTGAGTTCAAAAGCGATTGTAGCAGGTTTGAAGGTTTGAAGGGCTTTTACAACAACAACAACAACAACAACAACAACCATACCCAGTAAATCCCACAAATAGTAGAACTATTGGTAGGGTCTGGGGGAGGTGGGATGTAGGCAAACCTTTCCTCTATCCTAAGAATAGAGAGGCTGCTTCCTGAGAGACCCCCGGCTCGAAAACAACCAACAGGCAGATAGACAAAAGATGGATAAGTAAATAGCGTAGCAGTAGTCAGATAGATCATCAGCAAGCAATACATAAGCATAGATACAAGAAAAATAATCATATATTGGCCTACCTAAAGTGTAAAAGAAATCTAGCCCCCTTTCCCAAGGCAAAGCTTTGACACGTCTATACCCTCACCTACAAGTCCTTAACCTTAATCCTACGTCTCCACGAACTCCTATCCTGAACCATGTCCTCAGAGAGGTGCAACTCTACCAAATCTTGCCTAAGTCTTTCATCCCAAGTCAACTTGGGCCTGCCTCTACTCCTCCTTCCTTCCACTGTTATGGTTTCCACCGCTCTAACTGGTTCTGTCAACTGCCTCCTCTTCACATGCCCAAACCATCTCAATCTCCCCTCTTTTAACTTGTCTGATATACTAGCTACTCCTAACCAATTCCTAAAAACCTCACTTCTTATTCGGTCTAACCTCGTGTGGCCACACATCCACCTCAACATCCTCATCTCCGCTACCTCCATCTTACGCGCTTGTGTTTTCTTGATGGCCCAACAATCTGTCCCGTATAACATAGCTGGTCTAACTGCTATCCTATAAAATTTCCCCTTTAATTTTGTTGGGAACCTCCTGTCACACAAAATCCCAGTGGCTGCTCTCCACCTACACCAGCCAACCTGAATGCGGTGAGATACATCACTATCTATCTCCCCGTCCCTTTGCACAAACGATCCTAAGTACTTGAACTTTGTCGTTTGTGGGACCACTTGACCCTCAATGGTAACATGAGTGTCCTCGTTGTCACCTGCACCGCTGAAATTACAATAAAGGTATTCGGTCTTAGACCGACTAATCCTTAAACCATTGCCTTCTAGCGCTGCTCTCCATTCCTCTAGCCTCGCATTTAGGGTTTGTCTACTTTCAGCAACTAGCACTATATCGTCCGCAAAAAGCATGCACCACGGGACTGTCTCTTGAATAGACTTGGACAACTCATCCAAAATAACCGCAAAAAGAAACGGACTCAACGCGGACCCCTGGTGGAGTCCTACTTCCACGGGGAAAGACTCTGTATCTCCTACAGGCGCACGAACCCTAGTCACAGTCCTATCATACATATCCCTAATCAAGTCAATATACTTCCCCTGAACTCCCCTAACCTCCAAGCTTTCCCAAATGAGTCTACGTGGCACACTGTCATATGCCTTTTCAAGGTCAATGAATACCATATGTAGATCTCGCTTTTTCTCCCTATACTTTTCCATTAATCTCCGTAGAATATGAATCGCTTCCGTAGTTGAGCGCCCTGGCATGAAACCAAACTGGTTTACCGTAACCTGAGTTTCTCTTCTAATCCTTGTCTCAATTACCCGCTCCCATAGTTTCATAGTGTGGCTTAGTAGCTTAATCCCTCTGTAGTTCCCACAACACTGGGCATCTCCTTTATTCTTATATAAGGGCACTACATCACTACTCCTCCACTGCTCCGGGATTTTTCCAGATTTGAAAATAAGATTAAACAAACTAGCTAACCATCGAACTCCATCCTCTCCCAAACACTTCCACACCTCTATCGGTATGTTGTCAGGACCAACTGCCTTAGCCCTTCCCATCTTCTTGAGTGCTGTCCTTACTTCTCCCATTGTAATACTCCGACAATAGCAGTTATTTCGTTGTCGTCCTTGAGTGTTGTTGTTGTCGCTTTCTTGTTGGACTTCCTCCCCCCTATTGAAAAGATTACAAAAGTAGGTTTGCCATCTCAACTTAATGTCTGGTTCTTTTACTAGGACATGCCCATCCTCTCCCTTTATAAATTTCACGGGACCTAGATCATGCTTTCTACGCTCCCTAGCTTTGGCAATCTTGAACATGGCATGTTCCCCTTCATTCGTCTCCAGGCGGTCATACATATTCTTATAAGCAATGTTCTTTGCATCCGCCACTGCCTTCTTCGCCTCCTTTTTGGCCTTTTTGTACCTCTCCTTCAACCTCAGTCGCTCTTCTTCGACCGTGCACCTCAAAAGATCTCTAAAACTGTCTTGTTTATCTCTTATCTTGATCTGCACATCCTCACTCCACCACCAGGTGTCTTTATGTCCGCTTGCCAATCCTGTTGTAACCCCTAGCGTCTCCTCTGCCACCTGAGTAATGGTAGTCGCCATAGCCTCCCACAACCGGTTTGCGTCCCCATCCACCCGATCGGCTGTCCTATGGATGACTTTGTCTCTAAACATTGTAATCTTGTCTCCCTTCAGGCTTCCCCATCGGATCCTAGGTCGACCTTTCCTCTCCCCCTCCGACAGCTTTCTTCTCAGGCCTATATCCGCTACTAGCAAAAGGTGTTGAGTCACCGTAGTCTCCCCTGGTATAACCTTGCAGTCCCTCCACCATCGTCGATCTTCTCTCCTCATCAAGAGGTAGTCTATTTGCGTGTTACGCCCCCCACTACTAAAAGTGATCAAATGAGAAACTCGTTTCCTAAAAAACGAGTTTATAATACCCAGGTCATGGGCCACTGCGAACTCTAGAAGGTCCCTACCAGGCTCATTCCTATCACCAAAACCAAAACCCCCGTGTACCGACTGAAAACCATCACTATCCTTACCTATATGGCCATTAAAGTCACCACCTATAAAAATTCTCTCCTCCCTTGGTATGGCCCTTACTACAACATCTAAGCAATCCCAAAACTCTCTTTTCTCTTGATCTCCTAATCCCTCGTGAGGCGCATAAACGCAAATCACAGCCATTATCTCCTCACCTAGTACCAATCTCAACATCATAATCCTATCGTTGTACCTTATCACTTCCACCACATTTTTGTGCAGTTCAATAGCCACTAGAAAACCCACTCCGTTCTTAGCGCCATCAGACCCTGAATACCACAATTTATACCCATTGCATTCTGCCCCTCTATGCCCCTTCCACCTAGTTTCTTGCAGACAAGCTATTTGAACCTTACGCCTTTTAAGTACATCCACTAACTCTAGCAACCTACTACTAAGAGATCCTACATTCCAAGAAGCCACACGTAAATTATACCCCCTTTTGTCCCCTTTATTAGCACCCCTCTTTCTTGGACACGATCTTAAGGCATAATTGCCACTCCCACCGTCTATGGTTCCTAATTAACACAATATCACAGTATGCCAAAATAAAATACACTAACAAGCCTCACACCCACCAATAAACAATGTTATCCCTGCAAAACTAATACAATATGTATACAAATTTACACACAAGCACTCAGAAAAAAGCACACATAAACTCAATATATCAGCAAGCAAGCGGGACAAACAAGCACACATAAACTCAATATTGATCAACGGATTGGCCAAAGGTTAAAAATATCTAAACCAGATTTACTTCAATTTCTCGCTCCACTTCATCTTAATCCCCATCATGATCATCATCATCTTCATCGACCATCTTCGCTGGTTTGTTGCTTATGGGTGTTGTTGGTGGGTTAGGTGATGTTGGGTATTTTTATAGAGATTAGATTAATGCTTTCTTGATTCTGTTTTTTAGCTTCATTGAAGGTATTATTATACTGTTTTTTTTTTTTTTTTTTTTTTTGTGAATTTCTTATGTGGGCTTGGTCTGTGTTAATGACACTCGTAACCTGATATGAAATTGGTTTGATTTTGAAGTATTAGGTTGGCGAAAAGTTTTTAATTTGGTTGATTTGATTGAGATTAGTGGTGGTGGTAATTCGATGGTGGTGGTAACCAGGTGGTGATGGTGGTCTTTTGTAGGTTAGAGAGAGAGAGAGGAGAGAAGAGAGAGAAAGTGGGAATTTAGAGAGAGAAACAGAGTTTTGTCCCTATAATGGTGAAATTACAAAAATACCCTCATGTGCCTTGCACATGACCAGATTTAACCAAAAAATCTAACTGGGTTTGGCCTAAAGGACATAACGTGCAAGATTTGCAAACATTAAGGACAAAACTCATCAATTTTAAAGACAAAGGACAGCGCCTGCAATTTGGGACATACATAAAGGACAAAACTTGTAATTTACTCTTTTGTTTATTATAAGGCTGATTTGTAAAATAGATTAAAGAGAAATGCAATATTTGGTCATACGCAAAGCTTATTTGTTTGTAGATGGAGCAAGGTATCACATATGTGAAGCTCGAGCCTCACGCCTTGGTGCGCTTGGCCATTTTAAAACCAAGGAAACAAGTTCAATCTGAAAATTGTTGCAAATTGATTGGCATAATATATTCCATTTTATGGCAATTTAATCAGGAACATGGAATAGTCCACAATCTTTTTTTTTTTTTTTTTGAACGGCAAATTTGGATCACTAACGGACCATTGGAGTATCATTGTGCCACCAGCGGAACCATCAGATCATATCCATCTCCGGTAGGCAATAATGCCTATACACAAATTCAGGAGGAAACCTAATAAATCTAGGAAAAGCCCACTGTGGGAATCGAACCCAAGACTTTTTTTTTTCTTAAACGGCCCTTATCTCACCCCCAAAATGCCATTAGGCTAAAATGCCATGGGCGAATAGTCCACAATCTAATCGATTATTAAACAACTTAAAAATAACATAAAAAAATTAGGGTTTACGCATTGCTAAGCCTAACGTAAGGAAGAAGGCCCAAATCCACATGAACAAAATTTCATCAAGCTAGTATAGGTGTAGTTGAAGTGTACATATCTAGATTACACAGAGCATAAAGAGCTAGAAGTTAATTTGAATCAAGAGGGTTAGGAAGGGAACAGAAAACATACGGAAAGGATTACAGGAGTATCGAAGACGGGAGTATGAGGGCAAACGAGACAAGCATATTTGCCGCTAGAAAGCTTCCTGTAGGAGGAAGACTGATCGCCGGCGGCGTCCAACAGGAGGTCATCGACTCTTCTCTTCCGATAGTGAGCTTCTCTTTCCCAACTGTCTCCCCCAAACACGCTCATTGATCTTTTCTATCCATCTACGTTGGATCCACATAAATAACCTTTTGAGAAAAATGCTAAAATATTGTCATGAATTTAAGCTGCTTTTGCTGATTTTTTTTTTTTTTTTTTTATCCTGAAGGTTTTATTTTTGTTGTTATTGTCATACTGGTGGTAAACTAACTTAGAATTTTCTGTTAACTTCTTTCTTTTTTGTCGGTTTCCTCATTTAAATGAAGGGTATAATCGTCATTTAATGTCTAAATATATTTCTTTGTTAAATTAGGAAAACGACAAAAAAGAGAAATTAACAGAAAATTCTAACCCAGTTTGACAGTTAGATGAAAGTGACAACAAAAATGAAACCTCAAGGACCCAGATACAAAAATTACATTTTTGACAACTCTAGGACCACTTTAGCGTTTTACTAACTTTTTTTTCGTTTGAGTTGGCCTGTTATGAACTAGTTTAGCCCACCATGGTCCAATCAAACAACTCGTTCAATGAGCCTAAGAAGAAAGATGGCCCGTTGGATTGTGAAGAAATCATCGCATAATATAAAACAAAAGACACTGAAGGAATAGGTTATGAAGATTTTTAAGAAAATGTGATTGTTCTTCTTCCCACCTTAGACCAGTAAACAACACTGACCTTAAAAAGGAATTAAGGGAAGATTATCTGTCTATCTGTATCTATCAATTCTAATAAAGCAAAACAATCTTTAGCCACATGTCATTAGCTTAACCCATCACTTGCCACGTGGCATTTGATTAATCCCTGTTTTTCACAATTGACCGCCAAAACTCCTTTCACGCTCTTTGTCTTTTCATTCGTCTTTCTTAACCTAACTAATTAAATCTCCACCGTTTCACACAATCAACTCTTCAACTTCTCTCCAATCTTCTTCCAAGAATACCATCAGTTTCCATATAACAATGAAATTTTTCACTGGATCTACATATATAGATGGTTTTACATTCTTCAGCGTCTTCATCTACATCTACTTTTTCTTGATTCGATTTCAGAACTTCGCATATCGCTCTACAAATCTGTAAGTTGTTTTTGTTAAATTCCTTCTTTAATCATTATTCATGTGTTCTTTCGTTTATTTACTGTGTTAAAACTATGTTTATGTTGATTTAACCCTAAATCCGATTTGCATTGAAAAATATGTTGATTTAGGGGTTTTAAGATTATGGTATTGTTAAAGAATATGATGTTTATGCAAAACCCTAAAACCGATTTTCGTGCAGAATATTTTTTATTTCTAATGTTTATTTATTCTATCAAGTTTATACGAAACCCTAGATCCGATTGTTATTGGATATATGTCTTAAGTTCAATTTGAATTGATGTAAAATAAGTTTTATTTGATTGTGATTGTTAATAAGTTTGTGATTGTGATTCAAAAGCCTAAAACCGATTGCCATTGAAAAATCTGTTGATTTTGGGGTTTTAAGATTATGGTTTTGTTATACAATATGATGTTTATGCAAAACCCTAAAACCGATTTTGATGCAGAATATTTTTTATTTCTCATGTTTATTTATTCTATAAAGTTTATATGAGACCCTAGATCCGATTGTTATTGAATACAGATTTTTTTTAATTATAGTTTTTTATTTGATATGATTCTGTTTATATGATTTTTTCAGTCTGATTTATTGGTTATGTTTATGTTATACAAACCCTCAATCTGATTGTCATGGAAAATCTGATTATTGGTTATGTTTATGTTATACAAACCCTCAGTCTGATTTATTGGTTATGTTTATGTTATATAAACCCTCAATCTGATTGTCATGGAAAATCTGATTATTTTGTTTTTATTTCACATGTTTATGTAATCTATCAACTTTTTAAGTCACTTTTGTTGTATTTGATGATAGGATAGTAGGATTTTATAATTTAAGGAGTTTTAATTTTTGTTAATTGTCAGTGTAAATCATTTGGTGACACAATTTTGTTATTTGTTGCTCTAAAATGTGCATACACACATTTATTATGATGTATCATAAGTAGATACATCATTATCATTTGACATAACTTGCTTAGCACATTATGTTTATGATAGATAGCTGCTTTCATTTTATTTTTTTCATGACTTTTGTGGATGATTGCATAATTGGATTCCTTTGTTTGTTCTTTGTTTTTGTATTTAAGTGTACCCATTTGTGATATGATGTAATCTGCATGTGACATCAATTATCTTTAGTTTTGTTAATGGTTCTATCATGGGTTGCCTCCATTTGTTCTTGATATTGGAATTAAAGATACTTTTGATGAGGTTTGTTATCTTTTACGTAAATATTAAATGTATTCATATATATTGATTGTTATATTCATATATATGGATTGTTATTATAACATGTCCTTCACATTCTTTTTTTGTTGTTATTTATAATTTTTTTAATAATTAATCTGATGTGGTTTGTTTATGTAACCTGTTTTTGTAGGTATTTAATATGGCTGAAAGTTCATCAAGGTATTTTTTCTTCATTTTGTTTGTTTATGTCACATGTGATTTGTAGAATTTGTGTGTGTGTGTGTGTGTGTGTTTTTTTTCATGTTATCGATTTTTCCTCACACTAACCTTAACATTTTTAAGTTTATTAACATCGTATTTTTTAAATCAGTTTCAGAGGACCCTGGTTCTGTAGGCTACTGAATCGAGCATACGAAGTTATTCTGGTAAATGATAAATTATTACATGAGTTATTTGTGTTCTTTTGTTTTTCTTATCATTAAATAGAGTTTTTTAGATATTTTCACTATAATTATAATCCATTTTCTATTTGTTTGTTTTATTAGTCCATTCCAGATGACGCTGCGTGCAAACTATGGGGTGTTGATAAAGGCCCTACAAATGTTATGATACACACTAAAGATGGCCGAGTATTTAGTGTTTCTTTAAGCGCTTCTAAAGGAAATTTATTTTTTTCGGTGGTTGGTCCAATGTTGTAGAACATTTGCGACTAACCAAAGGTTGTTTGATAGTATTTAATCCTGTAGATTCTACTACGTTTAAATTAACATATTTCGTTGATGGGGTTAGTCGTGGCTCTTTCTGGACATATTTGCTCCCTCCATCATCTCATTTTTATGTAAGATAAATTCTATTTTCCTTTTTCCTAATGTATTGATGTATTACTTTAGTTATATTAAAACTAACTTTTTTTTCTTTTTTTATCATTCCCACAGGTCATTCCTGAATGTATCCTGCCAAAAATTTATGATTATTCCTTAAATGATGTAATCTCTACTGTAATTATAGACAACAAAACGTTTAACGTTTCCATTGAAACGTCTGACGGTAAAGTCGGTTTTACCGTTGGTATTGACGTAATTGTTAGTCTGTTTCAGTTGGAGGCTGGTTGTTTTTTGTTATTTACAAAAGGTTTTGGTAATTTTTTCCATTTAATTTTTTTTGGAAAAAAGGTGTTGAAATGAATTTTCCTGGAGTAGATGTCGATGAGGTAAGTTACATTTTCGTACTTATTTATATATTTTATATATGTTAATGTAATACATGTTATATATTTAATTTGCAGGTTGAAGTTGCACCTATCGATGCTGAAAATGAAATTGATGAACAAATACATGGTGGTGTTCGTCGTTTTGTTCGTATGGCTGGTGAACGTTATTTTGTAAGTTTTAATATCATTTTACAAACCGCTATAAACAAGTGTTACAATTTTTTGTTACTTAATAAACATTGTTCTTTTAGTTTCATATTTATTATTAATTTTATTTTTACAACAATACAGAGGATTCCTGATCCTGTTTCCCGGATGGCTAAACTTCATGAAGGTTTAAAAGATATCACCGTCAGGCTTATGCATCTGGATCCGCCACAGCAATTTACCAACGGTACCAGACGTGAAAGAAAAAGAGACGGAGGTTTTCGATACGCGTTAACCAGTTGGAAGAAGTTCATGAAAGTCGCTCGAATTAAGGTCCGTGACACGGTTCACTATTCTTTTGATGAAAATGACCAGGTGTTGAGTGTTGAACTGGTTGTACCTTACGTTAGGCGCAGTCATTAGTTATATGACATTTAGGGCATGTTTTTTGCCTTTCATATGGTAGATATTAACTTTTTATATGGTTATTGGTTTTTGACATTGGTTATGGTTTTGAAATTCAAGTTATTACATTTTTTCATATCTTAACTGTGCTTTTAACCACTATATGTCATTTCTTGAAAGTTTAATCTATGTTTTAAGTAGTTTTTAATCCCATTACACATAGAAACAACTTTTAAAGATAAAAAGTAATTGATATATTCGGATATTAAGATTGCTGATTAATTTTTTAAAATAAAATAGTGTTTACATAACTCAGTGTTGAATGTGTTATATATATCTAATAAAATTATACATATGATAGATCAAAAACGATATAGAAACAAGTTTTACATATATAAATAAATTAATATTAATATATTCAGATAATAATATTTCTATTTATTTATTAAAAATATATTATCATGTATTTTTAAAATATATACAAATTTTAAAAGAAGTTTATATCTGATTGATATTATACCTTTAAGTAAATAAATTAACAAAAATGAAGTTGATATATTTATTTAAATAATATTTAAATTATTTAAAATTTAGTTAATTGTTTTCTTAAATTTTATAAATCCTTAACTGATGCTAATGATGTTAATAATTTCTTCAAAAAGTATATTCTTATTTTATTATATGTTAATCAATTAAGCATTTAACATGATTTAAAATAATCAGGATACCATTCTTTCTTTTATCTTTCTCTTTTCTGCACAGAGTATAGTGTTTTTATTATTAGAAGATAGTATTATGAACCTTTAGTACTACATATATAATAGATAGATAACACTATGATTGTCATTTTTAAACCTTGCATTATAGTATTGACCTGTTACATTATAAGGTTTTTATATAAGATTTAACAAAAATAACCTATTTATATTAATTTTAATTATAGAAAGTCAACTGTCACTTAATATGTTGTAATTTTAAAATTTTTGCAAGTGATTAATCATAAAAATTTCGTCCTTACTTTGCAATTTCAAACTGATAATTATGGAAACTGATTATTCATAAAAATTTAGAAAAATCTATTTTTTTATATTTTAGTAAAGGTTGACCATTATAATTAAAATCTAAAATATCGATACCAAAATTATGTGCTCACTTTGTTCTATAAATAAGTCTCATTTGTTATGTTTCATACACATCACATCTACTGACTTTGTATATTTCGATATACATATCTTCTGGTATGTGTTTTGTGAGTTTCATTGTAATTCACATAGTTATTTTATTCCTGAGTTATAATATGATGTTTTTCATGTACTTTTCTTCAAAGATTGTTGTATATCATCTTCAAGTAAGTTATCTTAATTCTTTTTATTAATTGCAGAGATGGAACATGCTGATATCACACTTCTTAATAATGTTAATCTTAATGTTGATGATTACACTATTAGAATCCGCATAGTCCGGCTATAGACAAGACCTACCTTCAACAATCCTAGAAAGATTTATTGCTACGACATGATATTCATGGACCAGGAGGTTTTTTTTAGTCCAATGCATACCGTTTTTTGAAATTAAAATTAATGTGTTACTGTTTATAATTAATTATAAAACGTTGTTTTTCAGGGCACCAAAATGCAGACATTTGTTTTACAAAAAAAACACAACTGGTTATGATCATTTGCTGAAAGAAAATCAATGTTTAACTATTCGTAACCCTTCGATGGGTGAAAATCGTCAAAAAGTTAAATATGTTCATAGTTCGTTGAAGATCAATCTAAATGACAACACTACTGTCGAAGAATGCAACGAGCCTGTTGATGCTGAATGGGGATTTGATTTTTCTCCATTTGATTCTGTTGTGGATGACCCTCATGATGATGCCAATTCTTTCAAAAGCCCGATTGGTACTTTATTTTTAAATTTTTTCTTCAAGTTTATTAATTTAATATTATATATTTTATGTAATATTAATTTCATTATTTTGTATTCTTTAGATGTTATTGGTTTTGTGGTTAAGTGTCTTCCAACAGAGGATAAAGTGAGCATAATAACGGCAAAGACGAGAAGAAGACTACCTTTATTTTGGAAGATTTGCAGTACATTCTTTTATATATATACACACTTTTAGTTATATATGTCTCCCATTTTATATATTTTTTACAACTACCAACTTACGTATTTAAATTTTATTTTGTAGACACCATCAGATTTACGTGACGTTATAGGGTTGTTACGCTGATCAGATTTTAGAATTTGAGAAGAACAATAAGGATGAAAAGAATGTTGTGGTCGTTGTTCAGTTTGGGAAGTACAGATTTTGGGGAGGTATATTCTATACAGAGACTCTCACTTTTCATTCAACTACATATTTAATTTGTTCAAGTTGTCGTTTTATTTACATGTTTCTATAATTAAACAGGTAATTTGTTTGTCTCCAATTTGTATAATGTAACTCGAGTCTTCATAAACTCTGAAGTAAAAGAGATTTTGGATTTCAAGAAAAGGTTTGTAATCTTATTACCTTTTTTTATCATATCTTTTGAATATGTATTATTTTTGTAATATTCATTATTTTTCCTGTACAGTTTCCTTGCTCAGCTTACTGTTTCAACGTCTTCTGGTTATTCTGGATTGAGTTCTTTTGCTATCAAGTCAACGACTGAGGAATATCTAGCTGATGGTTCCTTTAGTACAATTGGAGCATTAAGCGAAATATCCGAAGTATTGTTACAATTGTTGTGAAACTAGCCTAATAGCAAAGAAAGAAGAAGAAGAAAATAATAGAGAGAAGAGATCTAATATTTCATTGATTGAGATGTTTATAATACAAGATATACAATGGTATATATAGGAGATGTAACTTGGAGAATAAGCCTAATCTATTTTAGGTGTTGATAACCATAATAATATATTTATAACACTCCCCCTTGGTTATCAACTTCTTATGCTTGGAGATACTGTCTCGTTAAAAACCTTGCCAGGAAAACCCAGTGGGATAAAACCATAGCTAAGGGAAAAATAGTGCAGCCTGTAATGCATATTTTCTCCCCCTGATACATCTAGATCAGGTTTATTGCCTCGTTAAAAACCTTACTAAGAAAACCCAAATGGGACAAAACTTAGTAAGGGAAAAAGAGTGCAACTTGAATAAGTCTCCCCCTCATTTTAACATGTCTCCTTTAAGTGAGTGTGTCCATCTTCCTTGAAAGTTGATCAAATATTTTGTAGTCAATGATTTGTCGCTCGATCCCTTAATGTGCAGTCATTCATGTTGAGCAATGTTGTATAATCTTCTAACGAGACTTTAGGTGCCTCCTTTCAAGAAATATCATATGTCCATGATTGTCTTTTGTTACATTCATGCATCTACAAGACTAACCAAGCTTGTTTTGATGGGTTAGTAAATTATAATCAAATATCGTTTATACTTGAAATATTTCTTTGAACTCGTTCCAATGTCTCTTCGCTTGACAAAGGTTATATCATGACAATAAGCTCAAGCGAAAGATATTATAACCATACATAGCTAGCAAAACATATTAATGCACATATGCATTTAACGATGGTACTTCTCGAATGAGAATCTCTACTTCGGTAGGAAATGATAATAGGCATTTTTTTATAACAAGTGACTTAATAACCTTTAACATACTTTAAGGTTCAACTATGTCCATACTAAAATATCCCAACATCATCTTCTAGATGTACTTGAGGGATTGATAAAATATAATTACATATATACTCGAACTGCAGTTCGAGTAATAATTAGACCGTGCCAATGTCTTTCAAAAATTCTCCCTCTAAAAGCTCGACAGTTTCTCTCGATGATGCCTAGACGTTATCACTGTAAACTGCGATTATAGTGAACTTTTAAAAGTAGAATGTTGATAAAACATGGCTAATTTAATCAAACTTATATCCCTCTTTAGGCGAATATCTCGAGTTGTACAACACTCGACCCAACTATTTTAGTCCATACATATTTTGTCAACTTCATCTAGTATGTTCTTGAGGTTTTGACATCAATGCTTCTGGCATTATCAATCCATGAGGGAATTCATTCCATCTTATTCAAATATGCATGTGCTTTCACTATTCAGAAGTTTTGCTACATAAATTTGCCCATTTAACACATAGATATCTATATTATATGCAAAAATGTCATGAACACTTGCTTAGTTGCTTTTATCTCCAAAATCCATATTGTACAATGCGTGTACACTATTTATTGAGATATCATAATCATCATGTACAAGTTTTCTATGTATCATTATTGGTGCACAAGAATTACATCGTTAAGATGTTTCAATTCACCTTTAGGTAACTCATCAGGAGTTCAGTCGTATTCAAATATGAATATGTATACAACGATCATATTGTTCTCGAGAACTTTATTTACATGATTTTGATAATTTAAATCCTCCAGAGACTTTCATGTAAACTTTCAGTATCAAGTGATAAATATTATTCATAAGACGCATGTTAATTCTCTCTTTAATATTATTACCAGACTAGTTAAATATTAGAAAGCAATTGTATCCACCACTGGAGAATACGATTCCTCATAATCAATATTAGGTCTTTGCGAAATCCTTGTGCCACCAATTTTGCCTTATACCATTTACTTTTCATTTATTGATTCGCATAAAAGACCTGTTTGTTTCTAATATGTTTTACAACATTTGTTGTATGGACTACTGGTCCAAAAACTTTCCATTTCAATAGAGAATTCAACTCTGCCTCATTTTCGTCTTTTCGTTTTGGCCAATTATTTCTTTGTATTTGTTCATAGGCAGATCTTAAATCTTGATCCTTGTCATTTCATCATTTCAAGCGCTATATTATATACAAAAGTATAACAACGTCGATTTTGTTTCGATTCCATACATATCTTAGGCATGATACAACTTATCGAGATCTCTTTATTTTCAGGTACCTGAGGTTCTTCTTGAACCATCATGTCTACTATCTCTTTAGGAGATTTTATTACTATAACCTCGATTTGACCATCTTAATTACTTGCTGCAATTTTCGAGGAATTTTATTATGGGAATCAACTAGTCTACCACGCTTTATGCGTGCAATAGACTCATTACAAAATATGTGGTTGTCCACTTGGGACACAAATATGACTGGAGCATAAGCAGTTGATTATGTGACTTACTTAGTCACTTTATTATTGGTCAGTGAACTTGTCTGGTAATTTGTTCTTTAATATTGGTAAATGAATTATCCTTTGAACTTCTGGTTCACCGTTTATAGTCTAAGGATCAAGATGACATGTAATTCATTCCACTTTTCACTTTCCAACTGCTTGTTATCTCCCCCTAATGTTGGGAACATTCATTCACTAAAGTGAAAAAACAATGAGCCATAAACAAATTTCTCCCTAATGGCTTTAAGTATTCAATAATAGACGATTATTTATACCCAACATATTCTCAAACTTTTTAGAAGTCTCATCTTTGTGCGGTGTGGTGGATGAGTTTCAACATATGTCACACAACCAAAATCTTTGATGAGACATCTTTGGTTCCTGACCAAAAACCAACTGTATGGGGAGAACTATAACTTATTGGCTTGATGTGAATTAATGGTACTATATGTAAAATTACATGTACCTAAATGAACTTTTGCTCCTCTCATGATCATTGGCTTTGTAATCAATAGTAGACGTTTAGTGATCATCTCAACAATAACACTTATTCCAATGATTGTTAATAACTTGGAAATCAAATTCATTATTACCAAATAAATATACTAATCTGGATTAATATGTTTGCTATCACATTAGCTAAGCCACAATCACACAAACTTCAGGTTGTGGATTTGATAACCATTTAGACGATGCATCGATTTAAAACACTAAATGGTATCATGTTTGGATATACGTATCCTTTATTTATTCCAGAATATTTAGGGATTCACACCCTATCTTGGTTGGTAAATAATTAATTTCTTCTTGAAAGCAAAAACATCTTTAATTATCAGGAAGAATCTTCTAGTTCTTCATTGTGTTTCACATCATCATTGACTCGGCGTGGTCTAACCAGTCATGCCAATCAAATATCATGATCCGTAAACTTCTAGTTTATGATCGTAGATGTATTACTTTCACGTATGTAATACAAAAGTAAGACACGGGAGATATATCATTTGAAACTATCATGTTATATCACTA
Organism: Helianthus tuberosus; assembly: GCA_030545235.1. Classification (NCBI taxonomy): domain Eukaryota; kingdom Viridiplantae; phylum Streptophyta; class Magnoliopsida; order Asterales; family Asteraceae; genus Helianthus; species Helianthus tuberosus. Next base: position 188,256,915 of record CM060357.1, on the reverse strand, counting down.
TCATTATTTCCACATATTATTCGCATATTATCTATCCCTTATATTGCCACTTCTAGTGGTCGATCTCATTATGCCTATCATTACAATATTAATAGTCGGTCTCACTGTTAACTTGGCTATCTTACATTTTCTGATAGTTCGACCTCATTACAAGTTTCTCACAACATTTTCAATGATAGTTATACAGTCACATTCACTTCAGTGAATGGAGTAACCGAACAAGCTTCATAGCTTTCCATTATTTACTTGGTCACACGAATATAAAATCATTTCAATCTTTCATACTCTCTTAATGATATTGCTACTTCAAGAGCATATCTCATGTGTGATAAATGGAATTTTTTATCCGGTTACCAACAATGTTTCATGGTTCCATAATATTACGACTTTAACATATTTGAGATGACAAATGGAAATTGTTTAATCTGATTTTTCCTTGTAAATAATCTTCTCTTTACATAATACGAATAGAGAAGTAACTAAATGTTTGAGTCATGTAAGATTTATCGATTAAATATCTTACGACCTTTTATAACTTGATAATAAGATTCAGGGAGTATAACACTTCAGGTATCATATCTAAGCATATATATGCCCTTTCATGATAGTAATAATAAACCAACTTTGGTTTAGTTTTTCTATTTAATACTATATATGTATCATAAATAATATCATACAAAATATGAGATATACATAAAGTCAAGTCAAGTCATACAGTACATGTTATAAGTTGCCACATATAAAAGCTCTATAAAATAAAATATTTTTTCATGACAATAAACAAATATATATTTATCATCCTGCTTTTATATAAACAAATATCCCATCAAGTTCTCGTTTTCTTACAAACATATGATCGCTATCACTCATCAAGTTAATTTATGAAAATGTCTTTTACCATAAACATTTATAATTTATGATAGTATCTTACAAATTATTGATTAACTGAAGTTAAAATACAAACATGCATACGGTATTATCCAGAAATATCATAGCAAATAATCAAATAATTTAGAACTACTTTTATATATAATCAAAGTATGTCCTAATTTCGTCTATACCGTATATAGAGAAAAAGAATTTACAAGAATTTATAGGAATTTATATGATATTTATGTAACCCAATATCCCAACATAAATGGCCGTGAAATAAATTTACCCCAAAGTTAATATTTGTGAAGGAAACTATTTACAAGATATCAAGCTATGCCAAGGCTCTCAATCTGTATAATTATTATATTATACGAGGCAAAATATCTCACTAAAATATATTTTCTTTTTGTGTTGACTGAGCTTGATGATAAAATAAACAAATATTATTGAGTAGCATAAAGAAGATAAATCAACCCATCTAAAACAACACTCATACTCATATTGTTTATAATATATTAATCAGTATTATTCTTTACGTAAATTTCGTCTTCTTTCATACTATTATATACCGATGATTATTAAGATATTAAAATTCAAATCTTTACTAATTGATATCTATGGATATTTATTTTATATTCACCATCACATTCAAAATTCATAATTGCCAATTGCCAAATTACAACAAAATACATAATTCAATTAAAGGTATAATGTGTAAGAAAATAAAATAAACAGTATTTTGATATTGTTATTGTAAACTAAAAGGAAAATAAAGACCATTTATAAGAACTGTCGAAAGCAAAACAATTAAACTTCAAAGTCGTGGTTTACTTCTAAAGTTTTCTGATGCGATAATAATATATACCTCCATCTAATTCAAAATTGTATGAATTGCAATAGGATTATTTTGAGGAATTATGAGAAGAACAAAACAAATCTCTAACACAACCAAATATTGTATTAAATTACAATATATGGTTTTTATTTGAGATAATAAGGATTAATGAGAAGTTAATTAGACAATATCGACTTACTTTATGTTGATGTGATGCGATCCAACTCTGATTAGAAGCTCGTGCTGATAACGTGTTGTGAAACTAGCCTAATAGCAAAGAAAGAAGAAGAAAATAATAGAGAGAAGAGATCTAATATTTCATTGATTGAGATGTATATAATACAAGATATACAATGGTATATACAGGAGATGTAACTTGGAGAATAAGCCTAATCTATTTTAGGTGTTGATAACCATAATAATATATTTATAACAACAATAATTTATTGTTTTATTTTTTATACGTATTATTTTTTTCTTTCAGAATGTTCTAAATTATCATATATGTATACAGCAAAAGGTTGTTATTATCCTGGGAACAATTAAGAGCTTTGCTTCAGAAGAGTCATGGTTTTACAATGCATGTAAGAGTTGCAACAAAAAGGTTCTTTACAACACTATTTGCAAGGACAAGCAAGATGGAAGTGAAGGATATGATGAAGTAACTGTCTTGGAATGTCAGACTGATCGTTGCAATAAAAGGACCGTTGTATCTGTTCCCAGGCTAATTTACTTGATTCATTTATTGTCCTAAACATATTAAATGATTGTTAACAAAATCTTATTTAAAATTTTGACAGGATAAAACTTCTAATTCGTGTTCAGGATTGTACCGGGATTGTCACTTTGACGTTGTTTGAACGTGAAGTTGTTAAACTGTTAAAGGTTAACGCAAACCAACTTTTGGATAAAAACATTGAGGTAAGTTATATTGTCGTAATAAGATTTCGTTACTTCCTTTATACATTTTAATGTTTATATTTTAACTGGTATCTTTATAAATTATGTCTCGAAGTTATGCAATATGACACTCTTAATGTTTATCCAACAGTTAGCCAGCGATGGTAACTTTCCCAAGGAGCTGAAGGCATTGTTAAATCGGCGGTTTGCGTTTAAGATAACCATAGCTTCGTTTAACATAAAAAACAAATCAGATGGCTACTCGGTGTCGAAGTTGACTGAAAATCCTTCAATCATTGCTGATCTTGATAGGCATTTTGATGACTTCCAGGTTCGACATACCTTTGATACGTTAATTGTACTTTTGATTTATAAAATCTTATAGCACGTTACAATGTTTATTGAAATATATGAGATAAATACAGCCTGCTGATGATGAACCTTTAACTGTTGTTCCGTCTGATTCAAATGCAACTGTTAACTTTGATGTTAAGGTATGTGTTACAAATTATGGAATTCACTATTGGTTCAATATTTTGTCATTCACCTTATTTTATCAAAAAAAATTAACTTTTTAGTTTTTATTTACAGGATTCTGTATCTCGTACTGGTGATGAAGACACTTCGGTGTCTAATGTGAACAAAAGCATGTTTAGCACACCCTCTGGAGCTGAGATGAACTGTTCTGTGGAGATGGTTGAGAATCAACTTAAGCGTAATTTGGATGCCATCTATGATGTGGATTTATGTTCTTCGCAGTCGTCAACTAAACCCCGTAAGAGTGCTGGTGATAAAGATGAAGATTCGAATGTGAATGCGGGGCTTTTGAAGGCAAATATTGAAAAGTAGTGTGCCGAATCTAATAGTCATCTCAGTATTTTAAAAACTTTTCTATGTTTTTTTTGTTTTTAATCGTATTCAGAACATTTTATGGTTTTACTTGATGTTGGTTTTTGACCCACTATGTTATGTGGTTTTTCTTTGTTAACTTTATATTAATAAGAGATGACATTATTAATCAGATGTTTCGTATGTACGTGTATTTCTATTTAATTTATGTTGTTTTTTTTTCCTATGCTATGATATGATCTTACTTTTTTAACGACTATGTATTATGTTTTATGTTTATTGTGGTTTTCCAATGTTATATCAATTGTAGATGATATTATTAATCATTATATTGTGGTATGTCCTCATAACATTCTTATAATATTAAAGTTTGTTTTAAAATCTTAATCTGTTTCCATTTTTCAAAAACAAAAAAATAAACATAACATTTATATTAAAGTTGTAATGTTGGAATATTGCCATATAAACCAATTTTATATTTGGTAAATAGTAAAATATATGATCTTTTCAATCTTGAAATTAATCATAATATTTATATTAAAGTTGGAATGTTGGAAAGTCATTTATATATAGTAACTTTTTTCAGTTTTTAAAATTTAAATTAAAAAATGTTATTTAAAGTGTTGACTTTCCAATATTAAGAAATTAATCATTAATATCATAATGAATATACTTAAATGTTTACATTATTAATGTTTCCTTAAAAACAAAATTTTCAACATATAAATCTCTTCATCTCATCTCATTTCATCTCATTTGTAGTTTTTAGTTCAACCACTACATCCCTTTCACTACAAGGGTATTGTAAGCCAGTTTGAACAATCGATTACTTTCTTATTCCAAAACCGTAATCCGCAATGTATAAACGGTCAAAGCATGATTCCAATACTTTGGGAAATCAATCAAACGAGCAAAACACTTCAGGTTGTGATTTTTTATTTATCTTTCACATTGTTTATTTGTTTATATATAATAATAATTTTAATTATAATGTAATTCATTTCTCTTTATTACAATGATAGCCACTTCAAGAAATTCCAAGCGTAGATCTTCATGTACGTCCAATAATGCAGTTAATATAAACAACTCAACAGGTAACACTTATTGGATTATTATGATGTTAGTCTAATTTGTATATCTACAGTAACTATCTACATATGCGATATTTATGTTATGTGTGTTTTGTTTAGATGTTGCGGCTGTTATCTCAAGAAGTCCTTTTTCAGACATTACCAATGGTATTGAACTACTCTCATTTACTAACTTATGTTCCGAATATTTAAATACGAATTCAAAATGTATATCGATTTTATAGTTGTCAATTGATTTGAAGGCCTAATCTATGTATTAAATATTAAATATAACATATAAACTAAAACTAGAACAGGTAGATATTTATAAACACGGTTACATAGTAGTTGTCCAAACTACATAAAGATCGTAACCATCTAACATGTTAACCACATACAAAACAAGTTTTAACACTACATAAGTTACGCTAGCTATCTTCATTAGCCAAAACAACCTTATCCTATGGTTCTACCCTGTTTCAAAGTTTCAAACATTACCACTAGCGGAAAACATTGGCAAGGAACAAAACACCAATATCTGGAAAGTACTGGAACTTGCAATGATCACCTTCTTTTATGTTGTTATCTTTTAGCCATTTCGCCCAGCCTTTGACAACGTACTTGATACTGTTTTTATTTGGCTCCGCCCTAACATCATGTTTTGTCTCCACATTCTGCCTGTTGGCGATCTTAACTTTCAAGGTTTCGTCAATTCCTGTCATCCGTGCTACGGCAACTGGTATGCGCTATAAGTTACAAAACATAGTAATAATTTCCATTAATGACGTCAAATATTAAAAAAAAACAAAACTTAACAAAATTATGTAAACATATTAGACGCCTATTAACATGTAATTTTTTCCTAACTTACAAAGCGTTTGGTGTATGGCACAATTAATATCAGCGGACCAGTTTCATCATCATCAAACTCCTCTGATTCAGCCGAAGAGTCTTCAGAATCCGATATGACCACAACATCGTTTTCAGCTCCAGCCATTCTAAGAAACATTTAAAAGGTTGACCCATTTTAAATAAAACATAGACTCATAACATATAATGCAATCTTTTTGTTGTAGTTTAAAGGAATGTTACTTGACTAACTTTCATTGACTACACACAGTTTAAAAACATAACAAGTAAGCCTAACAAACTTTGTTGTTGCATTTCATCTTACCCAATAAATGGATAGACGAAAAACATAACAAGTAACATTCATTGACTACACACAGTTTAAAAACAAAAAAGTAAGCCTAACAAACTTTGTTGTTGCATTTCATCTTAAAAACATAAATGGATAGTCGAAAACAACTTAACTTTACAACCTAATCGTATAAAACACCTCATTATTATTTGTTTTTTTACTTTAACATAATTATTCTTTCGTTAAGTACAACATTTTTCATACAGTCATTTGTTCGAACACCTGGTGTGCATCCTATACTTAACGTCTTCGAGCATGTCAGTGTATTCAAATCACTACCTAAATCTGTTTTTTTTCATACCCGAAAACATGTATTCAGTAAATACACTAAGAACATCATGTATGTTACCTAACTGAATAAAGGTAAATCTGTCAACGAAACAAGTTACATTTAGGTTACTGTATACAGATTTTCATTTTCATTAAATAAATCCAAGAAAGACATGGCAGATGAACATTAACATTGAAAAAAAGGAATTTTTTTACCTGATTTTGGTAGACTTATGAACCGTATGATGCACAAATTCGGATTGCAGATGAGAGCAATGTTGAAACCCTTATTCAAACTAAATGAAATTATCATCTGATTCAATGGTCGACATAAAGGTGATGAAGTATGATGGACAAGCAATTAGTGAATCTTGACTATTTGATACACCTTTCACTATCACAAAAGGGCTTTCATCACAATATTCCATGCAATCAGATTGATTGTTAGCCGCATATGTGTCCATCTTGGTTTATTTTTTATTTATATATTCTTATTTATTTATATAGATCTTTTAGTATCAATATTTACAATTAAGTTATTATTTGTTTACCTAAATTACATAGATCAAATATCTTAGCATATTTATATACTCTTACAATATTAACAAAGTTTTCTTTGTACTAATAGATTTAAGTTTTACTAATTTTTTTAGACAACTAATGCTATTATATCGTTTCTTTGGTTTTACATGTTAATACAGTTTTAACTCCAACTACTTCATTCAAGATTTCTCACAAATCACCAAAGATCTTCATCTCATATCAGGTGATGTAATCTTTTTTGAGTTGGTTGCGAGACGTATTTTCAACATTATGCTTTTCCGTCTTAATGGAATACAGTCTGTTGTTCCCGAGGTTGCGAATAGTGTTGGTGTTGAAGAAGAGGAAGACACAGAACAAATGGATGTTAGTGAAGATTTGTTATTAGACGGGGAAAATCAAGACATGGAAGATAACATTGTAGACGTTGAACATGATGTGCCAGTCATTGAAGCGGATCCTGTTTTGGAACCAGGCTTTATTGACGTTCCACAGATTCCGGCCGTTGTTCATCAAGCCAACGTATACGAACTAACATGGTGTCTATCTTTTCGTTTTCTAAGTTTTTCATACTTTAAATGCTTTATTTTAATATTATGTAACGCTTTCAAGTTTGTATTTTTTTTATTAGTTTTTAAATTTGTTTATTTTTTCGGACTTTAATGCAGCGGATCCCAAAGGCATTTGCAGCAAATGTAGATTTCTCTGTCCTTGATGACATGGTAGTTCAAACTGAAGACGGTTTTTCAATGACACTCGAGATCCGGCAGGAAACGGCACGTGGGATTCCTCGGTATGCTTTCAGAGGATGGCGGAATTTCATGCTGCAGGCTGGGTTGGAAAATGGAGCTGAGTTCTTGCTGCGATATTATAGGGATCAAAACACATTGTGAATTCTTAATCCGGACCCCTAAGCGATGTATCTATTCACAGATGTCGTCAGAAGTAAACAATTAATATCGTTACCAAGCATGTCGTATGTGTGGTAACAGTTTTGGAACAATTATTACTATATATGTTTTGTTTACAAAAACTTAATGTGTAACGAACATTATGTCGATGTACTTTTGGGACGTGCTAAAGTGTCTCAAAATTAGGTTTAACAATCAAAGTTTAACGGTTCTACGTTTAAATTATTTTATGTGTTTAGTTGGTATTAAGCCACCCGCGAAGCTCGCGGGTTCTTAGGCTAGTTATATACGAAGGGATTTTAACATGTTTATCAAAGTAATTTCATCCGTATAAAATCAAAACGCAGTGGAAATAATATTTAAAACATGTTACTTTTAAGATATAAATTCCATTTATATGAAAAATCCCAAAACCCGGATCCATATATGAACATGCATACTATCAAACACAACCATAGGATGTTTAGAAAACTACCTTCTTGGAGTAAAGAACTTGAAACGGATGATACTTCTTGAATGGTTGCCTTCAAGTGTAGAATACCTCAAGCTTGTATACCCCAAGCTTCCAACAAACACCACGAGATTAGCTAGGATTTTTAACACTAAAGATAAAAAACCGAACACTTGAGAAATCCTTATGATGACCGAAAATTAGAGAGCAATTTCTATAGTCCACCAAGTTCATCTACTTCATCTAAATATTTATAAAACATGAGAGAAGATCACCTCCCTTTTGGCCAATCAACACCCTTCTTACACATGCAAATGCATGAAGGCTTATTGGACCAAAATGGTCTTGGAAAGACCACCCAATCAAGAAGCTCTTACAACATGCAAATGCATGCAAGCTCATTGGACCACTCTTGGTCTTGGGAAGACCCCATGTTGGCCGATTTTTAGGGGGTGTTTTAAAAAAAAATTCTTTTAACAATTTTAAGTCTTGTTTATTTTATAACTTTTATAAAATATTACACCATATGTTTACAAGACTTTATGTAATCTTTTATAATGTCATTTAACCCATTAAATAACAAAATAAAATATTCTCTCAAAATAAATTATCCATATAATTTATTAGTTTCTCAAGTGTAATTATTTAGAAAACCAATTTCTAAATATTGTAAGTGTTAATATTTATTTGTTTGATCATATCACAAATAAATATTTAAGTGTTTGTCTAGCTTGTATTTGGGTATGACTCGACTTGGATCATAACGTACTAGCCACATCAATCTAATATGTGTCTTGGGCATACAGACTCCAACAATCTCCCACTTGCACAAGATACATAGAAGATTGATGCAAGTAGTAAAGACCACCTAACTATAGTTTACTACCCCTAATACGTATGACTATATTTCCCATTCAATAACATCATCCCCTTCAAGTCCCTTACTTGAACATGATTTAGGTGAATCTATCATTTATCCTTTCGTTATAGATGTCATGTTAAATCCAGAGACATAGAGTGATCACTCTCTGTTGATTCAACTTTAGCAGGCCTTAGACATCTTACTCTCAACGAATAAGAGGAACAAATCCCTTCTTGACTACATACGTCTCTCACAATCATCTTGTATCACACCTGAGCTTAGCCTTGTGTACTGTCATATTACTGACAATGAAGAAAAAGTCAAGGTATAATATTCGGTAAATATCAAGACCCAATATGTATCTCAGGTCAGAGGATACTATGATATTCGCCTTTACTCAAAATTTACTTATGATCAATCACAAATGATTCCATGCAGTAATATTTGAGAGCGAGTCAGTCCAATATTTGTATCCCACAAATATCTATGAACTTTGGCAGCAACACTTTGCTCTATATTCATTCTAAATGAATATCCACTAATCCAAGTTCATAATAGTCTTACATTCATATTTGCTCCCACAATTATGATCGACTACGGACATTTAGAATAATTAACTTATTCACGGATTTAAACATGCTAATATGAAACGTAACTCAAAATACCATGAAAGAGTTAAAATAACAATTGTTTCAATATCCAAATACAAAATAGATCAAATCCAATCACTAGAATATCGAAGTCCTAAGGCACATGTATGACCCTCATGTTTTGCCCTGTCAAGGAGCTTCGTGAGTGGATCCGCAGTGTTTTGATCGGTGTGAACTTGGCGGATACATATCTTTCCTTTTTCAACTTCATCCCTTATGTAGTTGAATCTCCGCTCGATATGTCTAGTCTTTTGGTGCGCACGAGGTTCCTTGATTTGAGCAATCGCACCCTCGTTATCACAAAAGATCTCTAGGGGGTCTTGAATGGTAGGGACCACCCCTAGGTCGGCTATAAATTTCTTCAACCATGCAGCTTCCTGGGCTGCCAATGAAGCGGCGATGTATTCTGATTCTGTAGTGGACAATGCTACCACGTCTTGTTTTGAGCTCTTCCAAAAGACTGCTCCTCCATTTAAAATGAAGACATACCCCGATTGCGATCGAGAATCACTTCGATCGGTTTGGAAACTCGCGTCCGTGTAACCCTTTACAACGAGTTCCTCCTCACCAGATCCATATATTAAAAACATATCCTTAGTCCTTCTAAGGTATTTTAATATGCATTTAACACCCTTCCAATGACTGTTACCTGGATTTTGCTGGTATCTACTCGTCATGCTCAAGGCGCATGAGACGTCCAGTCTGGTGCATATCATTGCATACATGATGGATCCTATAGCAGATGCATATGGGACTCCTTTCATTTTCTCTTGCTCATCCTTTGAGCTTGGACATTGAGATGTATTCAATATTGTCCCCTTTTGAATAGGTACAAAACCTTTCTTAGAGTTCTCCATTTGGAGCCTATTTCAAGACTTTGTCAATGTATGCACTTTGGTTTAAACCTATCAAGTGCCTTGATCTATCCCTATAGACCTTTATTCCCATAATGTAGGCTACTTCACCAGGATCCTTAATGGAAAAACAACTTCCAAGCCAGGTTTTTACACCTTCCATGGTTGGAATGTCATTCCCAAATAGTAGAACGTCATCGACATACAGTACTAAGAAAGTAATGATGCTCCCACTAGCTTTCTTGTACACACAAGCTTCATCGCCGTTCTTGATGAATCCAAAATTCTTAATTTCTTCATCAAAACAGTGATTCCAACTTCTAGATGCTTGTTTCAATCCATAGATTGATTTCTTTAACTTGCATACTTTGTCAGGATATTTTGGATCGACAAAACCTTCAGGCTGAACCATATAGACATCTTCATCAAGATATCCATTAAGAAAAGCCGTTTTGACATCTAACTGCCAGATCTCATAGTCATAATATGCAGCTATGGCAAATAATATCCTGATTGACTTTAGCATTGCCACAGGCGAGAAGGTCTCATCATAATCAATCCCTTGAGTTTGAGTGAAACCTTTTGCTACAAGTCTTGCTTTATAAGTATCCAAGTTACCATGCATATCTGTTTTCTTCTTGAAAACCCACTTACTTCCAACTACTTTGGAGTTAAGTGGTGGCACAACCAATTCCCAAACTTGGTTGTCATACATGGATTGCATCTCTATGTTCATGGCTTCAAGCCATTTGTCACAATCGGATTTTGACATGGCATCATGGTATGTGGTTGGTTCATCTGAATCTACCACGTAGCATCCATCCATGAAAAATCCATATCTTTCAGGTGGACTACTAATTCTACCAGATCTGCGAACATTTTGTGTGTTCTGATCAACCTCTTGATCATTTTCAACAACCTCTCGTTGAGCGCTAGTATCAACCAAACGTGTATCATCTAGTGGTTCTTGATCCTCCTCAAGTTCCACTGTTCTACCACTAGTTCCTTCCATAAGGAACTTAGCTTCCAAGAACTTACCCTTTCGAGCAACAAATACCTTTTGCTCGGTTGGGTCGTAGAAATAGTATCCTATATCATCTTTAGGATATCCTATAAAGATACACTTAGTGGATCGGACTTCCAATTTATTTGGAGTGTATTGCTTAACATAAGCTTCACAACCCCAAACCCTTAAGAATGATAATGATGAAGGGTTTCCATGCCATATTTCAAAAGGTGTCTTTTCCACTTTCTTGGTTGGGGCCATATTTAGTATACGGACTGCGGAGAGCAAAGCGTAACCCCAAAACGATAGAGGTAATGTGCTTCTAGCCATCATTGATCGAACCATATCTAATAGAGTTCGATTTCTCCTTTCGGACACACCATTGTGTTGTGGTGTTCTAGGTGGAGTAAGTTGTGAGATAATCCCACAACTCCTAAGATGATCTTAAAAAGCACCACTAAGGTATTCACCTCCTCTATCGGTGCGAAGGACCTTGATTGTTTTCTTGAGTTGATTTTCAACTTCACTTTTGAAGTCTTTGAACATTTCAAATGCTTCATCCTTGTGTCTTAGTAAATACACATAACCATAACGACTATAGTCGTCGATAAAGGTAATGAAGTATCTTTCACCATTCCTAGTCATCGGCTTAAAAGGACCACATACATCTGAATGTATGATACCTAGTAAGTCTTTAGCCCTTTCAAAAGTTCCACTAAAGGGTGTCTTGGTCATTTTGCCTTGTAAACAAGATTCGCATACATCAAATGAATTATCTTCATTTGTATTCAAAAGACCATTTTTCTGAAGTGTATGCATGCGATTCTTGCTTATATGTCCAAGGCGACAATGCCAAAGGTAGGAATCACTCAAATCCATTTTGAGTTTCTTGTTGGTTACTTGGTACATTGAGCTATCATATGATGCGTTATCATGATCTAATTCATAAATACCATTTAAAGACATAGCTTTAAAATAAAACACATCATTCATAGAAACATAAATGTCTTGGTTAACAAATTCGAAATTAAAACCACATTGTCTTAAAAGGGAAACTGAAATTATGTTCCTAGTTAAACTAGGAGCATACAAAACATTCTTCAAAATAACTTCCAAACCACTTGGAAGTTCTAAAACGTAGTCTCCTTGAGCTTCGACTTCAACCTTTGCTCCGTTGCCCATGAAGAGACTAGCGTCTCCCTTCTTATAATGTTTATTTCTTTTGAACCCCTGCAACAAATTGCAAATGTGAGTTCCACATCCGGTATCTAGTACCCATGTGTTAGAAGAAATAACATTAAGCTCAACATGTATCATAAAGATAGTACCTGAGGTTTGCCCTGCATCCCTCTTGTTTTTCAACTCTTTGAGATAGGTCGGACAATTTCTCTTCCAATGTCCTATCTCACCACATTCAAAACATGGGTCATTCGTAGCAATCTTTTGCTTCTTCTCTTTTGGTTTGGTGGGTTCTGCTTTAGTTTTTCCTTTTCCCTTTCCCTTGGCGTGTCCCTTTCTTTTAGCATAGTTTGCTTTAGAGTCGGGGTGGGGCCTCTTCTTGTTGCCTCCTTCATTGATCGCTAGGACGGGTAAAGCCTTTTTGCCCATTCCTGCTTCGGCCGTCTTGAGCATTGCATGAAGTTCACCAATGCTCTTGTCCCATCCATTCATGTTGTAATTCATTACAAAGCTTTCAAATTTCTTTGTTAAAGAGTTGAGGATCAAATCCGTAGCCAACTCTTTAGAGACGGGACAATTTAGCCTTTCGAGGCGATCAATGTGGCTTTTCATCTTAAGGACATAAGATGATACTGATTGGGTTTCCTCCATTCGACATGCATGAAGCGCCCGAACAGTTTCGAAGCGTTCTACCCTTGCTTGTTGTAGGAACATTTCCTTTAACTGGGTAATCATGTCGTATGCCCCGTGGTGTTCAAAATCCTTTTGAATTTCGGGAATCATAGTTCCCAACATGAGGCATGAGGCTTGCATGGAGTCCTCGGTATACTTAACCCAATCGTTGTAGGCTTCCACATCTTCCACGTTAGGTTCATCGGGAATAGGATCGTCCAACACATAGGATATCTTCTCTTGCTTGAGAACGATTCTCAAGTTTCGAAACCAATCCATGAAGTTGTTATGGTTGAGACGATCCTTTTCAAGGATGGTTCTTAGTGATAGGTTTCGGACGGTTTGGTTAATCGGGTTTGCATTGTTAGCGGCCATCTACAAAATTTAACAAGTTCAATTTAGTATTTTCGATATTATTATATTTTAATTATTAATACCCTTTTATGTCTTAAAGACAATTAATAATTAAAATCTAGAATCCAATGTTACATTTAAATATTGGTTAGGTGACCTTTATCCCTCTATTTAAATTAACAAGGTAGTCAACGTTTGACAATTGCAACTTTTGCAATTTCTAGCTATATGGGATCGGTTAAACATCTTTATGTTTAGATGCCATTGATGGGATTTTAACATGTTTATCAAAGTAATTTCATCCGTATAAAATTAAAACGCAGCGGAAATAATATTTAAAACATGTTACTTTTAAGATATAAATTCCATTTATATGAAAAATCCCAAAACCCGGATCCATATATGAACATGCATACTATCAAACACAACCATAGGATGTTTAGAAAACTACCTTCTTGGAGTAAAGAACTTGAAACGGATGATACTTCTTGAATGGTTGCCTTCAAGAGTAGAAGACCTCAAGCTTGTATACCCCAAGCTTCCAACAAACACCACGAGATTAGCTAGGATTTTTAACACTAAAGATAAAAAACCGAACACTTGAGAAATCCTTATGATGACCAAAAATTAGAGAGCAATTTCTCTAGTCCACCAAGTTCATCTACTTCATCTAAATATTTATAAAACATGAGAGAAGATCACCTCCCTTTTGGCCAATCAACACCCTTCTTACACATGCAAATGCATGAAGGCTTATTGGACCAAAATGGTCTTGGAAAGACCACCCAATCAAGAAGCTCTTACAACATGCAAATGCATGCAAGCTCATTGGACCACTCTTGGTCTTGGGAAGACCCCATGTTGGCCGATTTTTAGGGGGTGTTTTAAAAAAATATATATTTCTTTTAACAATTTTAAGTCTTGTTTATTTTATAACTTTTATAAAATATTACACCATATGTTTACAAGACTTTATGTAATCTTTTATAATGTCATTTAACCCATTAAATAACAAAATAAAATATTCTCTCAAAATAAATTATCCATATAATTTATTAGTTTTTCAAGTGTAATTATTTAGAAAACCAATTTCTAAATATTGTAAGTGTTAATATTTATTTGTTTGATCATATCACAAATAAATATTTAAGTGTTTGTCTAGCTTGTATTTGGGTATGACTCGACTTGGATCATAACGTACTAGCCACATCAATCTAATATGTGTCTTGGGCATACAGACTCCAACAATATAATGAAAAATAAGCCTTATAGAACCAGAAGAGCTCAATTCTCTGGTTAGATTACAAAAACCCTTTTAGAAGATATTATCTATATCTATACTATCTGATATATTGGCAAAGTTGTAATTTACTCTCCACTTTGAAAGGTTTAGTATTAATTTTGTCGTAGGGCAAGCGGTGCCCAAGGCAGAGGCAAGCAAAGTGGCAAAACATGAGAAAGCCTGCCTGGAGAGTCAACATGTGTTTGTCCCGTTTGCGTTTGATACCTTTGGTGGTCTCGCTTCTGACATTGTGCGACTTTTGAATCGGGTTCAAAAAGTCGTTAATAGTAATTCTTCGTCGCTAAAGGTTTCAAACTTTGTATTTAGTAGAATTGGTTTTTCTATTCAAAAGGGGGTGGCGGCGTAACTTGTTGCCCGACTACCTGTCATTGCTTTGTAATTGCCCTTTTTCGCGTGGAATGATATCGGGTTATCAACACCCTATATATTTATACAATAGTTCCTAATTTGTCTCCACTTATTATGGATATTTAATAAGGCTTCACTACATTAAGTATTATCTTATTTATAAACTGTAAATTAAGATTTAAATTTACATTTATTATTTATTTTTTTATAAGTAAATACTACTTGAATTAATAACTATCTTATTTAAATACTTATTACTAAATATGTAGCTATAATAATACCCATGTATAATCAGCGTTTAAGATAAATCGGGTTAGATTACGGTCTTAAGAGTCACGGTGACATTTGACGCATCATCCAGGCTAACCCACTAATTATTATGAGTAAACTGTCATTTTGGTCGCTGTGGTTTGGGCACTTTTGCCATTTTAGTCCAAATCTCAAACTTTTTAAAACTGGGTCCCTGTGGTTTCACTTTTATTGTCATTTTAGTCCAAAATCCAAAACCCCCCTATTTTGACTGTTGCAACCTGCCTATTTTGTCTTTTTATTCAGGGGCATTTTGGTCATTTTAATTTTATTATAACATATTAATATCTAAAACACATTGCAGACCATCATCTTCTTCAAAGTTCAAACCCAAACCCTCCCAAACCACAAACCCTACTTTCAGTGGCGGAACCAGAACTTTTCAACTGGGGGGTCGTAATATATTTTCTTACATTCGTTAGATATATGAATTAATCGCTGAACTTTTATATTGTTTGTATAATTTTTGTCTAATAAACTTGATACCCTTATGTTCGGTGTGAGTTTTTTTATAGTTTTTTTCTTTATAAATGAAATATATATGCAATAGAAATTTTATTGAAAAATAAAATGCTAGAGATACTAATACGAGTTTTTTACATTAATTATCTTTCTAGAAATATATCTTTATCATGGAAAAACTATAGTATGTAGTTAAATATATTTTTATCCAAGATAAAAAAAATTGAGACAAAAATTATATTAATAAGATGCTAAAGAAAGTTAAATCATACCTTAATAAAAATATATAATCAAATAACAAAGAAAGAAAAACTAAAATTTGTATGTATCTTTTATTCTTTTTAAACCAATAAATATAAAAGATAAGAGAAAATGAGTTTTTATTTAAATAAGAGGGTAACGCATGGGTCCCTGACAACTTCATAAGTCTATTGGTCAAAATATTTGCTTTGTCCTTTTAGTTATTTAATATTAACTCAATAATCATTTATTCTCATCTTCTTCATGTTAATTCTCTTCACCGCACACAGTTCGTCGGTGGCCACCGGAATACAACAAAAGTCTATTTACATCAGATTTTCATCAATTTAACTTCTCTACAGATACATGTTCAAGGGTTAAAGCGGCAAAATGACAAAAAAAAGTTTATTCGCTGCTTATACAGATTAACATAGAATTTCGCTGGCCGGAGGGTCAACGGACCCTCCTGACCCCCTTGTGGTTCCGCCACTGCCTACTTTTCACAAACCGGATCTTCCCCAAACAACCACCAATCATCACCTCATCATAAACAACCATTTCACTCAATGGCCGATCAATCCAGACCAGTCACCGGCTACCCCGCCACCACCACCACCACCACCGGCCACCCAACCACCGGCGTCATCATCTTTATCATCGGCATCATCCTCATCACCGGTGACCTCATCTTCATCATGTGGCTTGTTCTCCGTCTTCATCATCGGCATCATCCTCATCACTGGCGTCATCATCTTCATCATCATGTGGCTCGTTCTCCGTCCCCAAATCCCCCAATTACGCGTCGAAACCCTAACCCTAACTAACTTCAACGTTTCTTCACAAATTCCCCAAATCAAACATGTGACATCTGTGCCTCTGCGACCATCAAACAAATACCAAATCAATGAAATATTGTGTTTCATACTTTGGATTTATATAAATATGTGTATCATTTGCACATATCAATTCTTGTTCGATTTCGAGCTTTAATTCGCTTTCTAGAAGGTTATACGCGAACTGATGCGTAAATATAACCAGTTTAATGCAACAAACACTCCGGAACAGTGACATAGGCTTAACATACCTTAAATAACCTTTACATAACTTAGAAATAAGTTTTGAAGGGTTTGGTGTGTCGAAATCAAGTTTATTCGATCACAGGGACTATTTGCATCAAACTGCAAAAGTATACCGAATCGAATGGTAACGAACGTTCCGGAACATGATCATAAGTTAAAAATACCCTAAATATCCTTTACCTAGCTTAGAAATAGGCTTTGAGGTGTTTGGTGCGCAAAAATAAACTTATTTGATCAACAGGGACTAAAAGCGTCAAAAAGTGCATAAGTTTGGATTTTTGCGCATATCTTATGTTCTGAATATATCCGGACATCCAAAAATTTATGTAACCATTAAAATAATTTATTTTAGTGATTGTCATGATAAAATCCCATTCGTCGCGTAATTTGGATCGTTTTTCGCATCCGTTCGTGTTTCGTCGTAATTAACCGAACAACGCAACCGTACGACCAAACGAACCGACATCCAAGATGTTTTTGAGCATATTTTAAATTCCCTATACTTTAAATTCATTTTAGAGCCTTGAAATGGGTTAACGGGGCTTAAACGTGTCAAAAGTGCATCGAAAAGCAAGTTCTGAACATTCAGGGACCAAAGTTGACATTCTGCCAAAATTCCCTCAGGTGGGGTGCGTAAGCCTAGGGCCTCCCCTTACGCGGGGTGCGAGAGACCACCAGGTCTGCAGAATTATGTTTCCAGCTTGATCCAGTTGTTTCCCTTGTTTGCAAATGGTTTTTAAGAGTCTATGGGCTTGTTTAGGTGCACCCATGGTTTTATAAAACAAGGGGGTACACTTGTAAGGCCAAGATCGAAGCTCGGTTATCGAGAAACGATCCTAACGGTGGCCCAAAAACTATAAATACCCCCATGCTTTTCATTTGCAACTCACACCTTGATCTGATTATTCTCTAAGTTGGAGTTTATACACTTCATACCTGACAATTTTTAGATCAAAACTTCATTGCTTGGACCTCTTGTAAGTATTCTTTCGTTCTTTTATGCGTTTTAAGCGTAAAAGTCAAACAGTGTTTGACTTTCTACTTTTGACCAGTCAATGGTCAACACGAAGTTCGTTTGAACTTCGCAACGTGAGCATAATCACGATGGTTATAGCCCCTTGTGACTATACCTACTGATTACCACATTGATTAGGTGTAGTGACGAGTCATAATTTCGGTTAAAATGCGTATTCATGCGTATTTTGCAACCAAACTATTATTGGGTGTCAAAACCCTTTGTTTTGATATCAAACTTGTTTTCTAACTTCGTTAAACATGTTTTAACATGTTTAACTCGTCACTTTAGGTTTAGTGCTTATATAGGGTCGTAAGATAAGCGGTCTAAACAACCTCTTAGACTTTCAAACCCGAACCGTTTGGTCGATCGTTAGGATCCGACCAAGCATGTTTAGTGACCATAGATGTATAGGGAATAACCTTCCGAGGTTATACCTTATGGTCACTTTGTTTAGTTAGTTGTATGATAGGTAGTTTATATGTCTTAGGAAAATGACCAAAATGCCCTTTTTACGCATAATTTCATTTTAAGCATATGTAACTTAAACTTTTGTCACTTAACTGATTATGCAACATATTTAAACATGTTTAGGCATATAATACTTGTCATAGGACAAGTTAGGCATTCCGAACGCCTTTTACGCGAACGTCGTGTTAAAGTAGCATAAGCTACCTAAACGAGTCGTAAGCACTTAGGATAGGTTTCAATTTAGTATGTAGGCTTTGTTAAACCATATCATATGAGTTCCAATACCCATTTGGTTTACGAAACCTCATTCTATCCGATCTCCCGATTCAGGTCTGGTTATTAATGTAGTTACCTATATTAGGTGCCGTTTGATTCCGTGATCCCTCTAGCTTTGCTTGGTTGTTATTCAAAACTTCTAAGCATCCTCAAGTGAGTACATAGTTCCCCTCTTTTACCGTTTTAAACTGTTTTGGGGTGATTCGTATGTGCTAAATGATTTCGAGTCTTTTAAACAAAAGCAATGGTTTATATTACAATGTGAACCGTTTGGAACTGTTATATTACAATGTGAACCGTTTGAAACTGTTATGTTACAATGTGAACCGTTTGGAACTGTTTGATCTATGTGAATTATTTGAACTGGTTGAATCGTTGGGTTAGGGAACTGATTAGGTAGCGGGGCGGGTGTAATGTGTTAAAAGCATGGTGGATACGCCGCTGGTACTTCCTATATATAAGTGCTTTTAACACATTATATATCGTTGCGTTATCTAGATCACTTGGGCAAAGGTTATCAAAACAAAGTTATATTACAAGGTTTCTCTAATAATATAAACCATTCGAGTCCTATTACAAAAACGATTTACAATATGGGTTTATATAAACAATTGTTTTGAGATAAGATTCATGGCATCGAGGTTCTATAAATTATAACAAATATATTTTGACTTAGTTATTTAATTTACAATATAAACATTTTTCAAAACTAAGTTTTCTAATATCGAATAACAAAGTTGTTTGAGTTATTTCAAAAGGTAAACGAGCCATGAATCTGACACTCACATAAAACCTATGTACTCGCCGGCATTTTTATGTTGACGTATTTTCACATATGTTTCAGGTACCATAGTTGATGATGTTTGATGATGATATTGATGCATGCTCACATAGGGATGGACGAGGCCTTAGTGACTTAATAACAATAAAAGTCAATTTGTTCATGTTTTGTTTCTAATTTCAGTACATTGTAATAAATTAAATTCAATAAAACAGAACTTCAATCCATGTGTTGTGAAACAATGATTCTGTTACAACACTCCCCGACGTTTTTGCCGCGGTTTCGTTATTTTAACGCGGTCGGGGTGTGACATAAAAGTTGGTATCAGAGCCAATGGTTATAGGGAATTAGGTTATTAGTAATGTTTTGACCTAGACTATAACCTTCTTAGGACCCTAACACAAGTTATCTTGTGTTTAGTCTTAAAACAATACCGTCACCTATCCTTAGGTGATAACCACAACGAGAACACAATAACGAATCCGCTTCGAAAACCAATCATCTGTTCTAGGATGATTTATTATAAGGTTTTGAACCCTCTAAGTTTAAAAAAAAAAAAGGATTTTGAAAATAATCACCCACCCTTTCGGATGATTTGTTTTTGGCTTAGTGTTTTCCGAATTTTTTAAAATCTCGTCAAAGTTTGGGCCTTATGGTGTGAACACGTGCAATCTGGAAGAGTGGATGCCTGTATCCTTAGTTTTCTGTCTAATGCTAGAGTGTTCGTACAAATCCACATAATCGGACCAGTCACTCTTATCTGGGAACTCTTGGGGTGAGTGTCCACTTATAGGCTAAAGCATGTCTTCGCGATACATTATGAGGACCTATTTACTTTGATTCAGCTTTTGTGTGTCGTTTGTTTGCTTCGTGGTTCGAACGAATGACCATCACCCATGCTTTTTGGTCGGTAATTGTAACTTTCAATTCTTACCCAATGCCATTTCACTTATTTTCTCTCTTGCTTCCTCTTTTAGAATGCCTCCACGACGCGACAATCAGATACCTAATGAAGAACTGGCAGCTATCATTACACAGCAAATGGTTGCTGCACTCCCAAACATCATTGCTCAATGTAACCAAGCCCTCAATAACAATAATGCTCCCTGCAACTTCAAGAACTCAGCTAAGCCATCAAAATTTTCTGGGGTCTCAAGGAGCAACTGCACTTCTACAATGGTTCGAGAGTCTAGAAAGCACCTTCAGACATGTTCAGTGTCCAAACGAACGAAAGGTTGAATTCGCATCTAGTGTCTTTGAGAAACGAGCTTTAACATGGTGGAATGGTTTGATGAGAGATAGGGGTGCCGACGTGGCACTGGCTCAAACCTGGGAAGAGCTTCGAGCTCTAATGATGAGGGAATTCTGTCCTCGTCATGAGATTAGGGCATTGGAAAGGGAATTCGACGATCTTAAGCAAGATAGTGGTGAGCATTAAGCCTACACGGACCGTTATGAGGAGTTAAGTCTGTTATGCCTGAACATGGTTACGTCTTTGGATAAGGCAATCGAAAAGTACATTGATGGCCTCCCTGACTCAGTAAAAGACACTGTTAGTGGTAGCAACCCCACTACAGTTAAGCAGGCCATTGAGCTATCCGCTACCTTAACTGAATCTCAGATCAGGAAAGGTAAACTTTTTCGAAAGGGTGATAAGAAACCGACCGATGAATCAAAACCAAAGGATGAGCAAACTGAATCCTCCAAGAAGTCAAAGAAGCGAAAGGCTTCTCAGAACTTCGCCGTGGTTGCCCACAATGATCAAGCTGTCCCCAACCAACCAGCTCAACCCCCTGCTAGGAAGCCATACAACGGAACTGCACCCTTGTGCAACCAATGTAACCTTCATCATCATGCCAGTGTGAAGTGCCGCAAGTGACAAATTTGTGGACTTATAGGTCATACAGCAAGGGTTTGCCCAGCTACAGCTGCACCGAATCAAGCTAACAACAATCCTGCTCAAGCTCGTTTTCCACCGGGTTCTTGCTACAACGGTGGCGAGATGGGCCATTTTCGAAGAAATTGCCCAAAGCTTACTAATGCGAATCCAGCGCAGGGATGAGAATCTGACCAATTAGAAGACGACAATTGTTTAGAAATAATCAAGCCTTATGTATTATTTTCTTTTGTTGTCAAGGTCTATGAAACAGTTGTTGTCATTGTTGTTTATAAATAAATCCTTTATTTACATTGCAATATACAATGTGGTTGCATGTATAAACGACATATCCCATACGATACCGACAATCAAGGAACCGCATTCCTTGTAAAGCAACCTACTCTCAAAATCCTCCCATCTTTTGATTTCTTGTGATTTCCATGAAAATCCTAAGTACTCGTTTCTTCCAAGGAAACGAAGTACCAGGCGCAAGTTACAACTCTGGACGAATACCCAAAGTACCACTATAAATCCTTAATAGGGTACCTAAGGGTATTTCCGTAAGTCCTTAATTGTTGTCTACCTTAATTCGAATATTACGTTTCCTTGTAAACGAAATCGAATTTTTGGAAAAGCATCCTATCTTTTCAGATAGATTCTTGAGGACGTTGAAGTCCATCGACTGGGTTCCTGGTATACCTTGAATACCCATGTTCAAATCGATAACAAGTTAATAACAATTAATATCAAGATAATAACAAATTTATAACCAAGAAAACAATTATGTGTTTATGTGTTGACCTAATCAAAGTTATCTTAAGCTTATTCAATAAATTCTATTCCCTTCACATTATAAAACAAACTGTGAGAACTGTGCAAGGAAGTACGTAATTATGGATGCATACATAATTATGGAATTTAGTGCACAAAAATCACATCAAGTTTTGTTATGTGTCTAAAGTTAACTCTATTCATTTCCATTTCTGATGAAGCACCCGTTGCGGAAAAATGAACTAGCTATTCACTTTTCACTTCTGAAAGAATATCCGTTGAGGGAAATGAATATCCTGTTAATTATTCCTTCATTTCCATTTATGAAGAATACCCGTTGAAGAAAATGACTCTGTCCGTTCATTTTCGTTTCTGAAGAATATCCGTTGAGGGAAATGAATATCCTTTTGATTATTCCTTCATTTCCATTTCTGAAGAATACCTGTTGAGGAAAATGACTCCGTCCGTTCATTTTCATTTCTAAAGAATATCCATTAAGGGAAATGAATATCCTTTTGATTATTCCTTCATTTCCATTTCTGAAGAATACCCGTTGAGGAAAATGACTCCGTCCGTTCATTTTCGTTTCTAAAGAATATCCGTTGAGGGAAATGAATATCCTTTTGATTATTCCTTCATTTCCATTTCTGAAGAATACCCGTTGAGGAAAATGACTCCGTCCGTTCATTTTTGTTTCTGAAGAATATCCATTGAGGGAAATGAATATCCTTTTGATTATTCCTTCATTTTCATTTCTGAAGAATACCCGTTGAGGAAAATGACTCTGTCCGTTCATTTTCATTTCTGAAGAATATCCGTTGAGGGAAATGAATATCCTTTTGATTATTCCTTCATTTCCATTTCTGAAGAAGCCGTTGAGGAAAATGACTCCATCCGTTCATTTTCGCTTCTGAAGAATATTCGTTGGGGGAAATGACATGATTATGCCTTGAATATCTTTGATGGGTTACTCTACGCAAATAGATAACACCCTAGACTCCATGCAAGACAATCATTTAACACAACGTCACAGACAGACTCCTACGAATAAATTTCGGGACAAAATTTCCTAAAGTAGGGGAGACTGTGACATCTGTGCCTCTGCGACCATCAAACAAATACAAAATCAATGAAATATTGTGTTTCATACTTGGGATTTGTATAAATATGTGTATCATTTGCACATATCAATTCTTGTTCGATTTCGAGCTTTAAATCGCTTTCTAGAAGGTTATACGCGAACTGATGCGTAAATATAACCAGTTTAATGCAACAAACACTCCAGAATAGTGACATAGGCTTAACATACCTTAAATAAACTTTACATAACTTAGAAATAAGTTTTGGAGGGTTTGGTGTGTCGAAATCAAGTTTATTCGATCACAGGGACTATTTGCGTCAAACTGCAAAAGTATACCGAATCGAATGGTAACGAATGTTCCGGAACATGATCATAAGTTAAACATGCCCTAAATATCCTTTACCTAGCTTAGAAATAGGCTTTGAGGTGTTTGGTGCGCAAAAATAAACTTATTTGATCAACAGGGACTAAAAGCGTCAAAAAGTGCATAAGTTTGCATTTTCGCGCATATCTTACGTTCTGAATATATCCAGACATCAAAAAATTTATGTAATCATTAAAATAATTTATTTTAGTGATTGCCATAATAAAATCCCATTCGTCGCGTAATTTGGATCGTTTTTCGCATCCGTTCGTGTTTCGTCGTAATTAACCGAACAACGCAACCGTACGACCAAACAAACCGACATCCGAGATTTTTTTGAGCATATTTTAAGTTCCCTATACTTTAACTTCATTTTAGAGCCTTGAAATGGGGTTAACGGGGCTTAAACGTGTCAAAAATGCATCGAAAAGCAAGTTCTGAACATTCAGGGACCAAAGTTGACATTCTGCCAAAATTCCCTCAGGCGGGGCACGTAAGCCTAGGGCCTCCCCTTACGCGGGTCGCGAGAGACCACCAGGTCTGCAGAATTATGTTTCCAGCTTGATCCAGCTGTTTCCCTTGTTTGCAAATGGTTTTTAAGAGTCTATGGGCATGTTTAGGGGCACCCATGGTTTTATAAAACAGGGGGTACACTTATAAGGCCAAGATCAAAGCTCGTTTATCGAGAAACGATCCTAACGGTGGCTCGAAAACTATAAATACCCCCATGATTTTCATTTGCAACTCACACCTTGATCTGATTATTCTCTAAGTTGGAGTTTATACACTTCATACCTGAGAATTTTTAGATCAAAACTTCCTTGCTTGGACCTCTTGTAAGTACTCTTTCGTTCTTTTATGCGTTTTAAGCGTAAAAGTCAAACAGTGTCAAACAGTGGTCAACACAAAGTATGTTTGAACTTCGCAACGTGAGCGTAATCACGATGGTTATAGCCCCTTGTGACTATACCTACTGATTACCACGTTGATTAGGTGTAGTGACGAGTCATAGTTTCGGTCAAAATGCGTATTCATGCGTATTTTGCAACCAAACTATTCTTGGGTATCAAAACCCTTTGTTTTGATATCAAACTTGTTTTCTAACTTCGTTAAACATGTTTAACTCGTCACTTTAGGTTTAGTGCTTATATAGGGTCATAAGATAAGCGGTCTAAACAACTGCTTAGACTTTCGAACCCAACCCGTTTGGTCGATCGTTAGGATCCGACCAAGCATGTTTAGTGACCATAGATGTATAGGGAATAACCTTCCGAGGTTATACCTTATGGTCACTTGGTTTAGTTAGTTGTATGATAGGTAGTTTATATGCCTTAGGAAAATGACCAAAATGCCTTTTTTACGCATAATTTCATTTTAAGCATATGTAACTTAAACTTTTGTCACTTAACTGATTATGCAACATATTTAAACATGTTTAGGCATATAATACTTGTCATAGGACTAGTTAGGCGTTCCGAACGCGTTTTACGCGAACGTCGCACTAAAGTAGCATAAGCTACCTAAACGAGTCGTAATGGGTCGTAAGCACTTAGGATAGGTTTCAATTTAGTATGTAGGCTTTGTTAAACCATATCATATGAGTTCCAATACTCATTTGGTTTACAAAACCTCATTCTATCCGATCTCCCGATTCAGGTCCGGTTATTAATGTAGTTACCTATATTAGGTGCCGTTTGATTCCGTGATCCCTCTAGCTTTGCTTGGTTGTTATTCAAGACTTCTAAGCATCCTCAAGTGAGTACATAGTTCCCCTCTTTTACCGTTTTAAACTGTTTTGGGGTGATTCATATGTGCTAAATGATTTCGAGTCTTTTAAACAAATGCTATGGTTTATATTACAATGTGAATCGTTTGGAACTGTTATATTACAATGTGAACCGTTTGGAACTGTTATGTTACAATGTGAACCGTTTGGAACTGTTATGTTACAATGTGAACCGTTTGGAACTGTTTGATCTATGTGAATTATTTGAACTGTTTGAACCGTTGGGTTAGGGAAGTGATTAGGTAGCGGGGCGGGTGTAATGTGTTAAAAGCATGGTGGATACGCCGCTGGTACTTCCTATATATAAGTGCTTTTAACACATTATATATCGTTGCGTTATCTAGATCACTTGGGCAAAGGTTATCAAAACAAAGTTATATTACAAGGTTTCTCTAATAATATAAACCATTCGAGTCCTATTACAAAAATGATTTACAATCTGGGTTTATATAAACAATTGTTTTGAGTTAAGATTCATGGCATCGAGTTTTATAAATTATAACAAATCTATTTTGACCTGGTTATTTAATTTACAATACAAACATTTTTTAAAACTAAGTTTTCTAATATCGAATAACAAAGTTGTTTGAGTTATTTCAAAAGGTAAACGAGCCATGAATCTGACACTCACATAAAACCTATGTACTCGTCGGCATTTTTATGCTGACGTATTTTCACATATGTTTCAGGTACCATAGTTGATGATGTTTGATGATGATATTGATGCATGCACACATAGGGATGGACGAGGCCTTAGTGACTTAATAACAATAAAAGTCAATTTGTTCATGTTTTGTTTCTAATTTCAGTACATTGTAATAAATTAAATTCAATAAAACAGAACTTCAATCCATGTGTTGTGAAACAATGATTCTGTTACAACACTCCCAGACGTTTCCGCCGCGGTTTCATTGTTTTAACGCGGTCGGGGTGTGACAAAACAAGGATGGTTAAAACAAAACTAAACACATAGTTCACTCACGGCTCACCGTTCCTCCGCCGGATGCCACCGTCTCTCTCTCTCTCTCTTTCATCTCTCTCTCATCTGCAGATGACCGCCATCACTGCCACACCGCCACCACCTACCTTGCCCAAACCCTAGAACGAGTTTATAGAGAGAAAGAGAGGGTAAAAGCTTGGGTTTTAGGTTTTAGAGAGAGAAAGAGGGGGGAGAGAGAGACAGGGGTGGTGGTGTAGTGGTGGTGTGGTGGGGATGGTGGTGGTGCAGTGGGGGGTTGAGAAGAGGTGGAGGTTGTCTTTCTGGTGGGGCGGTGGCGGGTGGATGAGTGGTGGTGGGTTTGGGTTGGGAGGGTTTGGGTTTGAAGTAGATGATGGTCTGTTAGAGGTGGGTGAACTATGTGTGAAGAATATGATAGTCTGTCAGATGATGGTCTCCTTTTGTTTAATTTAGTTAATATGTTATATTAAAATCAAATTACCAAAATGCCCCTGAACAAAAGGACAAAACAATCAGCTTTCAACATCAAAATAGGAGGTTTTTAGATTTTGGAATAAAATGACAATAAAAGTGAAACCACAGGGACCCAGATTTAAAAAGTTTGAGATTTGGACTAAAATGACAAAAGTGCCCAAAGTACAGGGACCAAAATGCCAGTTTACTCAATTATTATATACATCAAATTACAACGTTGGTTTGCGCTAGGATGCTTTTTGATGTTAGCACATTGACCACCGAACTTTTTGCTTCTTACGCATTGACCACTAATGTTTGAGGTTTCTTTGTTGAAGCATCTCCTACCTTTTCAAACCCATTTGTCTTCTTTTTTTCTTGCACATTCACCTAGTGAAATAGAGAGAGAGATCTGAAACAGCTTTTGCAAACACCCAACTTCGCCCTAAGTTGGTTTTAAGGGTTTCCACAAGACATGGGAAAGGGGTGTAGAAATATAGGACTGGTGATCCGAAACAAATCCGTAAAATGGTGCAGCGGTATAGCTGATGATGTTTTTGGTGACGCCAGCTAGGTGGTTGTGCTGTGTTGTCGAGAAGGGACAAACAGGTTGTGGGTTACGATGGTTTGCAGTGTTTGTTGACAGAGAGAGAAAAAGTAGGAAATTGTTCGTCAGAAAAGAGAGTTGAGGCGGTTGTACAGTGACGGTAGCACCAGGGGCGGAACTAATGTATTATAAAGGATAGCACGGGCTACGGCTTAACATCGTCTTCGTAGTGTAAAAATATCTGTTGCAACCCCCGTCCCTTAATCACCCGGGAACGGGCGGCCGCGGCCAGTTTTGGTGGTATCCGGGTTTGTCAATTTGGCAGCGGAATTTACATCAGGACCGTAGTTAGGAAATATTTTATCAGAGTAAAATACCACGCTTTTATAATATTAAACACATGGGAAAATCCCAAGTTTCAGGTACACACATTTTCATAGGGATAAAACCCTATTTTATTTAAATAAAACATCTATTCATTTTAGGTAACTTTATAGTCATTTCTCAAGCCTTCAATGCTGTCCAGCTGGCTTCTATTTGGCTTTCACATTTTGTTACCTGAAACGTGTTAAAAACATTTGTCAGTGGGATATACTGGTGAGTGAATCCCAGTTTAATCAAGTTTAGTAAAAACCATTGCACAGTATTGAGGGCGGTCGCGCAATTACATTTGTTTCCATCTATTCAATTACCTCTCACGGTACTGTCAACCCGACTTATGGTCATGTTACTCCTCGCAATGTAGTAACAAATTTTGTATACAAAACCCCAACATATCGACGATAATTGTAGAATACAAATACTCAATCACTGTTTAATATATTATTAATTACGTGAGGTTTTGTAGAAACAATTTGCAAAAAAAGGAGATTACTCACATTGCTGTCTTAGGTTATCCTTTAGGGTTTCCTGGTGATTATCTATAATTTACACAAATGCACACGTGTTAGTATAATAACCCAACATTTATATTAATGATACCCTCCCCGAGATGACATTCCAACGACTACGTCGGGCAGAACCACGACAGCCGTTACGGAACCCTAGATCTCGGGTAGCGTATCTAATATGTAACCGGGGTTATGATACTTACAACGGAGCAGAACTTCGTTATTTAGGGGGGTATTATGCCCGGAGATTATGCCTACTATTCAGAAATTCAAGTGAGAAAAGAAATGTGAGCGAATTCGACTGAAGGCCCGAGCTCCCAATTCATAGGAGCTGATTTCAAGTTTTACGCGGCCCGCGTAAGACGTAGCCAAAGGCTACGCGGCCCGCGATGGTCTGTAGACTAGGCCGTAGCCTTGCTGCGTTGACACGTAGCCTTGACACGAGCCCGACACGTGGCGGCTCAGGGGCTCGCCCTGACTCCTTGCTGTCGCGGCCCGCGTAGAGGGTAGCCAAAGGCTACGCGCCCCGCAACCAACCCCATTTTCTGATTTTTAATTATTTTTTAAAAATAAAGGTATTCGGGTCCTGTTTTCGCATACGAGGTGTATTTTAAGACATATTGGGGTATTTTAATTATATTTAGGGTGTCGAAAATATTTTGGAGGGTTGTTACAATATCGCTCAACTCCGTCTCCATAATGTAAAAATACCCTTCAACCCCGTCTTCGTTATACAAAGGATATCCATGACAAAAAAAAAGTTGGGATACCTCAAATTTTTTGGGCTAGTTTCTCTACTGAGTGGCACTCTGACGGTGGTCGTGGGGGTTGTGTAGAGATGAGAAGAGATATGGGAGAATGTGTTGTTCAAAGAGAATGGACATGAATGCAAATATTAAAATAAAAAAATATAAATTGAAGTGTGTTAGTCTTTTAGAGTTGAAAATCAACATCTACATCGTGATTCAAAACTTCACCAATTAGTTTTTGGCATCAGAGTTTACATGACCAAAATGTTTTAAATTAATTTTAAAGAAGTACTAAACTTTAGTCTAACTAAATGGTTAGTGAAATTACTTGGAAGACTCAAAAAAGTTCAAAAAATGAGATTAAATTGTGTGCTATTAGGACCTCCAAGGTTAAACCATGCATAAAGGTAATGGATGGTGATGGTGATGGTAACCTCAATCACATACCCCATTGTATAAAGGTGATGATGTAACCCGCCGCATTGCGACGGACGAAGTATACTTAATCAGTTAGTTTCCACATATTGGCAATGTATTATCGTCTCTTTTTGGCTGGATATGTAGACAAATAAGTCTTTTTTTTTCTTTGTATTAAACCAGGTTAACCTGTTAACCTTTTTTTTCTTCGCCCGCCGCAACGCGGTGGGATACATCCTAGTTTGGATTAAAATAGCACATCCAAATTCCAAACACCCCAACATCAATCTGGGCCAATCCACTCTTAGCCCGGCTCGTAGCCCATTGGGCCTAAACCAAACCTAACGGTCCAGATCTGGCACCCCCTCTCTTCCCAATTTCCGATCCAGTAAAACTAAACTTTCATCACCACTATCTTCCCTCCCTCCCCTAGGGTTTCTGTTCTTCACCTCCAACGGTTACTGTGAACTGTTAACTTTCATCACCTGCATTTTTTTCACAAATCTGTTGAGGTATTTGCTGAATAATTTCACATTTTCATACTAGATCCGATACAATAGCCACAAAGCTATTAAATAGTTTCAGATTTTTACGGTTCGTTTGCAAATTTAGGTATTCGTTATCCTGTTGATGCTAACGACGGTTATGCCGCCGTTAAACGCCACCGGAAGCTGCTACTTGACGCCGGTGATACTCTTTTAACAACGGCGTTAGGGTTTAGCGTCTCAGTAGTGCGTCAATACGGTAAAATTTCACTCAGTTGAACTCTAGGTTGAGCTATAGTACTTAGTTTCTGGCTGTACTGAACCGAACTTATAGCATAAATTGAAGTTAGTAGCATATTCTGGAAGTTAGGTTTACTGTGTAGCTTTTTTCATGTTGTGTATCTATTAATTAATCACCGGTGTGTGCTTTTATTTGTGATATTCTGTCATAAGTTTATTGTTCTTCTTATACTTTCTTTTTTATACCTGCAAGTTTTTTTTCACAAATTTATCTAGGTATTTGTTAAGTAACTTTGCATTTTCATACTAGATCTGATACAATAGCCACAACGTTGTTAAATAGTTTCAGATTTTTACGATCCATTTGCAAATTTAGGTATTCGTTATCCTGTTGATGCTAACGACGGTTCTGCCGCCGTTAAACGCCACCGGAAGCTGCTACTTGACGCCGGTGATACTCTTTTAACAACGGCGTTAGGGTTTAGCGCCTCAGTAGTGCGTCAATACGGTAAAATTTCACTCAGTTGAACTCTAGGTTGAGCTATAGTACTTAGTTTCTGGCTGTACTGAACCGGACTTATAGCATAAATTGAAGTTAGTAGCATATTCTGGAAGTTAGGTTTACTGTGTAGCTTTTTTCATGTTGTGTATCTATTAATTAATCACCGGTGTGTGCTTTTATTTGTGATATTCTGTCATAAGTTTATTGTTCTTCTTATACTTTCTTTTTTATACCTGCAAGTTTTTTTTCACAAATTTATCTAGGTATTTGTTAAGTAACTTTGCATTTTCATACTAGATCCGATACAATAGCCACAACGTTGTTAAATAGTTTTAGATTTTTACGATCCGTTTGCAAATTTAGGTATTCGTTATCCTGTTGATGCTAACGACGGTTCTGCCGCCGTTAAACGCCACCGGAAGCTGCTACTTGACGCCGGTGATACTCTTTTAACAACGGCGTTAGGGTTTAGCGCCTCAGTAGTGCGTCAATACGGTAAAATTTCACTCAGTTGAACTCTAGGTTGAGCTATAGTACTTAGTTTCTGGCTGTACTGAACCGAACTTATAGCATAAATTGAAGTTAGTAGCATATTCTGGAAGTTAGGTTTACTGTGTAGCTTTTTTCATGTTGTGTATCTATTAATTAATCACCGGTGTGTGCTTTTATTTGTGATATTCTGTCATAAGTTTATTGTTCTTCTTATACTTTCTTTTTTATACCTGCCAGTTTTTTTTCACAAATTTATCTAGGTATTTGTTAAGTAACTTTGCATTTTCATACTAGATCCGATACAATAGCCACAACGTTGTTAAATAGTTTCAGATTTTTACGATCCGTTTGCAAATTTAGGTATTCGTTATCCTGTTGATGCTAACGACGGTTCTGCCGCCGTTAAACGCCACCGGAAGCTGCTACTTGACGCCGGTGATACTCTTTTAACAACGGCGTTAGGGTTTAGCGCCTCAGTAGTGCGTCAATACGGTAAAATTTCACTCAGTTGAACTCTAGGTTGAGCTATAGTACTTAGTTTCTGGCTGTACTGAACCGAACTTATAGCATAAATTGAAGTTAGTAGCATATTCTGGAAGTTAGGTTTACTGTGTAGCTTTTTTCATGTTGTGTATCTATTAATTAATCACCGGTGTGTGCTTTTATTTGTGATATTCTGTCATAAGTTTATTGTTCTTCTTATACTTTCTTTTTTATACCTGCAACTCTGCAAGTTTTTTTTCACAAATTTATCTAGGTATTTGTTAAGTAACTTTGCATTTTCATACTAGATCCAATACAATAGCCACAAAGTTGTTAAATAGTTTGAGGCGTTAGGGTTCAGTGTCTAAGTAGTGCGTCAATACGGTAAAATTACACTCAGTTGAAATCTAGGTTGAGCAATAGTACTTAATTCCTGACTGTACTGACTTTTAGCACAACTTGAAGTTATATTCTCGAAGTTAGGTTTACTGTGTAGCTTTTTTCGTGTTGTGTATTTTGTTAACTAGTTAATCACCTGTGTTCGTGTCGTGTTTACTTGTGATATTCTGTCAAAATCTTATTTTTGTTCTTATATGTTCTTTCTAATGCTATTACATTGGATTCGGTGCTTTTGAATAATCTTAAGTAACACAGAGTACACATTAGCTCAAAATGGCTGTGTATTTTTATAACTTTTCATACCAGGTCCGATATGATAGCCGCAAAGTTTTTATATTCTTTCGGATCGTTTGATTCGTTTGCAAATTTAGGGTTTCTTTATTTTGTTGATGCTAACCACCGTTCTGCCGCCGGTAATTATTACTCGACGGTGCTCTTTAACGGCGCTAGGGTTAACCATCTTAGTGCCTCAAACCTCAATATGGTAATTACATGCGGTTGAAATTTAGGTTGAGCAACAGCACTTAGTTCATGACTGTACTGACTTTTAGCACAATTCGAAGTTAGTTTTATTTTCTCAGGTGTTGCTGGATTGAGTTAATTTTCTAGAAGTTAGGTTTACTATGTAGCTTTATTCGTGTTGTGTGTGTGTATTAATTACTTAATCACAGGTGTTTGTGATTACTTGTGAGTTGTGATATTCTGTCAAAATAATTTATCGTTGTTCTTATCCCTTCTTTTATGTGCATCAGGCTAGGTGCTTTTGAAGAATCTCACTGACTGAATAAGTACCACAGAGTACGCATTAACTGAAAATGGCTGTGTATTTAGACTCCTCAGACTCGTATGATAATCATCTTGTATCTCAGTTTAAGAAAAGAAAAGTAATTTTGGACGGTGATAATGGCTCGTTAGCGTGTTCACTCACGTGTTTACCTACTCTTCAAGCTTCTGATTATTTCATGGAACCTAGTTTGAGTGAGTTGATCACGAGAGAACTCATGGATCCAGGTTACTGTGCTAGGGTTCAAAACTTTACGGTTGGTAGGTACGGATACGGAAACGTTAGGTTTTTTGGGGAAACCGATGTCAGATGGTTAGATTTAGACCAGATTGTTAAGTTCAGAAGGCACGAGATTGTTGTTTACGAAGATGAGACCGTCAAACCGTCGGTTGGTAAGGGGCTTAACAAAGCTGCCGAAGTAACTTTAATGCTTCAAAAAGATTCCTCAATTGAGAAGTTGAAATTAAGTGCAGAAAATCAAGGAGCTGAGTTCATTTCTTTTGACCTGAGCCGAAAAGAATGGAAGTTTTCTGTTCAACATTTTAGCAGATTTGGGTTGAGTGATGATGAGGAGGATGATGTCATGATGGATGATGCTGATGTCGATGTTAGAGAACGAGAACAGGTTACAATGAACGATAACGACGGTTCTGATCTTGACGAAGGCAGCCCGTTAACAGATTCCCGTTTACTTTCTCATTCGCTTCCTTCGCACCTCGGGCTCGATCCTGTTAGAATGAAGGAGATGAGGATGATGATGTTTTCTCCTGAAGAAGAAGAAGAGGATGACGCCGATTTAGATAACTTAAACGGCACGTTTTCACACCATAGACCGTTACACAGTAGCAAAACGGTGCAAAGATCCAGCCCGTTAACAATTCGGAAGACCCCACTAGCTTTACTCGAGTACAATCCCGGTAGTTTTGCTTCAAGCGATAATGGGTCTATTTTACTCTCTCAACAAAACAAAGGGGTTCCTTTGACAATAACAAAAGTTCAAGGGTTTAAACTGGAAATTAAGGAAACACCAGTAACAAAAAGCTATTCGAAGAACATAGTTGATGCGGGATTGTTGATGGGTAGGTCGTTCGGTATAGCATGGGGTCCAAACAACCTTCTTATTCACTGTGGTTCCGTTGGTGACTGTAATAAAAGTCCACATCTTTCGTCTACAATAAGTTTAGAAAAAGTTGCAACCGCTAATGTCGTCAGAGATGAAAACAACAAAATACGTGAAGAACTTATTGGTTTATGCTTCGATTCTCCGTTAAGTTACCATAAAGAAATTAATTTTGAAACGAATGAATTTATAGTTGATTCATATAAGTTAAAGGCTCGAAAGCTTGTGTTTAACCGTTTGGATTTATCGCATGTATGCCGCCAATATATCGGGATTATCGAAAAGCAGTTAGAAGTACCAGGATTATCTTCTTCTGCTCGTGTGATGTTAATGCACCAAGTTTTTGTTTGGGAACTTATAAATGTTCTTTTTTCCTCAAAAGAAAGTTCTATAGAAGCTGACGTGGCAGCGCTCCCGTTGATTCGAAGAGCAGAGTTCAGTGTTTTGTTACAAGAAAGTGTTTGTCACCGTGTACAAGACGAAATAAGTTCGTTAAACGATTCACAGGATTTACAACAGTTGTTTTTACTTTTAACTGGCCGACAAATCGATGCAGCCGTTGAATTGTCGGCATCTAGGGGAGATGTACGACTCGCTTGTCTGTTAACCCAAGCTGGTGGGTCCACCGTTAACCGTATGGACATCGATCGACAACTCGACCTTTGGAAAACCAACAGTCTAGATTTCGGTTTTATTGAGAAGGATAGGATAAGGCTTTTCGAGTTGCTTGCAGGTAATATCCACGGGGCATTAGGTGAAATGGATATCGACTGGAAACGGTTTTTAGGATTGCTGATGTGGTATCATCTTCAACCTACTTCCGATTTGACTTCTATATTTCAAACCTATCAACACCTTCTAGAAGATGGGCGGGCCCCGTATCCGGTTCCTGTCTACATAGATGAAAAACTGGTAATGGATAAAATAAGTTGGAGTCCTGGTAACCGTTTCGATCTTGCGTATTATTTAATGATTCTTCATAGTAACGAAGGGAGAGACGTTACTAATATTCACATGTTGAAGACTATGTTTAGTGCGTTTGCTTCAACTCACGATCCGCTTGATCATCATATGATATGGCATCAGCGTGCAGTGTTGGAAGCGGTTGGAACGTTTAGTTGTGATGATCTTCATGTTCTTGATATGGGATTTGTTTCACAGTTGTTAAACCTAGGACACTGTCATTGGGCTATCTATGTTGTGCTCCACATGTCACATCGTCATGATTATCCGTATCTGCAAGCTAGTGTCATTCGGGAAATCTTGTTTCAGTATTGTGAAACATGGAGTGCTCAAGAAAACCAACGACAGTTTATTGTGGATTTGGGAGTTCCTTCGGCTTGGTTGCATGAGGCCTTGGTGAGTTTTATCGATTTGAATCAGATTCTAGTTGATAAAATTGTCAAACTAATCTAACACTTTACTGTGATAATGTTCAATTTTTTTGCTATTACTAGTAGTTAAAGGTGGTAAAATGGATGAGTTTGGGAAAATGGGTCAACTCATGTGGGTTTTGGTATGTGCCGGGGTGGGATTGCTGAAATTTTTGTCCAAATATCTATTCGTTTAACTATATGGTGTCTTAATTATTACTATAGAAACTATATTGTTTATTTGTTTATGCAAATCGGTGATATATCACCGATATATATCGGTTATCGGTCCCCATGTAAAATATCCGTTCCGATATTATCAGCGATATTGACCGATATATTGCCGATTTTCCTGATATCAGTACCTTTCTTCTTAGTTCTACCATTCGTCTTTCTTCCTATCTATGTTGTCAAAGACGCAAGGCGCAGGCGAGGCGCATTGGCCTCGCCCGGAGCCTAGGCTCAAGGCGCAAAAAAAGCGTGGGCTTTTTTAAGAAAAGCGCACATAGAGAAAAAAAATATAAAAAATATGTTATGCTTTGAAAATAAATAAGATTCCACATATAAAATTAAAAAAACTATTATATATGCCATTTAAGATCATGTAGCTAATAGTTAGTAGCAAAAGTTTAGGACTTATATGTTGTAAGTTTTGGGTGTGTGAATAAAAGTCTCAAAAGGTGGTAAATACTTTGTCCCACATTGGTGTGGGAACAAAGTGAGTGGTTGTTTATAAGGTAAAGCCTTTCATGCGCCTCAACAACGTTAATGATCATTTGTGCTGTTTTACCTTTTTTCCTGCGCCTCAACAACGTTTTTTTGCGCCTAGGCGCGCGCTTTTTGCGCCTCAGCACCGTTTTTTCAAAAAAAATCCCATTTTTGCGCCTAGGCTACCACCAGGCGCTATAGGTGCGCCTCGCTGCGCCCGGGCGCCTAGGCGCGCGCTTTTTGCGCTTTTGACAACATAGCTTCCTATTGCTGCTATTAATGTTTTACGTCTTAATTATTAATTGTTAGTGTTAAATATTAAGTCTTTATCAGTTCCTACTTGCTACGGTTATTAGCGTTTTGCAAGTTGCAAAAGGTTAATTTGTTAATGGTAGGAGAGTATACTGAATTGTTAGTGTTAAATTGCTACATATATATATATATATATATATATATAGTAATTTTGCTTGATATAAAAATTACCGATAACCCACTGATATCCCAATGCTATAACCTATACCTCAAATATCGGTCCTTGACCGATATCCGATTTTTTTACCGCTTTAACTGCGTAGTTTAATTTTTTTTTAATTTTGCAAAACGACATTAAAGAGGTTATATCTTGCATGCATCACAAATAATATTTGGGTGATGTTTGACCCATTTGACCCGTCAGAAGTCAATTATATGAAAGGGATGGTTGTTAGAACAACAAACTTGTTCAAATCCCAACAAAAACTAGAAATTGGATAATGGATGCATTAAACAATAATTTGAACGGTCTTTTGTTATCAATTATTTCTGTATGCCTTATCCTTGAAATCTGTTTCTTGTATGAGGTTGTCTTATAACTTATTTAAATTTTGCAGGCAGTATATCATGCATATAATGGATATTCTTTCAAGGCTCTTGAACACTATCTTGGATGTGGTTTTTGGCAAAAAGCACATTCAACCTTCATAACTTCCGTTGCACATTCTCTTTTCATGTCAGGTAAGGGCCTATCAGCTATCGACTTTTCTGGATGTAGTTAGTTGTAAATATGTATCTAAAATTTAAATCTTTTTCCTGATCTTTAAAACAAAATGGATATATCTTTTCGTTTAGAACTTGAATGTCACAGACCACCTATTGTTTAACGAAACTAGCATCTTTTTCTGTAATTTAAGCTCGGCAGTGGGTTAGGTGTAGCTATATTTTTTAATAACAAAAGGGGGAAAAGTTCTAAGCAACTTGTGGAAGTATGAATAATGCTGCTAATATCTAGAAAGATGCTAGCATCTCTGTGCATCATGTAGGGCTGTTCACGAGCCGAGCCAAGCCAAGCCAGGGGTAAGCTCGGGCTGGGCTCAATTATAAACTGAGTCGGCTCGGCTCGGATTTAAAACCGAGCTGAAAATCTAAAAGCACAAGCTGGCTCGGCTCGGCTTGGGTAGGCTCGATTTTTTTTGTAAAATTATTACATAGCTTTCAAAACTCAATAGTCTAAAGTATCATTTAATAGTTCAAATACATATCCAAGATAAGTTCAACAAGCCAAAATCAAGTTCAACCAAATACAAAATAAGTTTCAAATTTCGACAAAATACAATGAAAGTTCATTAGCATCATAATCAACCCCCAAATATGTCATAGATATCCAACTACACACCTAAATATTCGCTAGTAATAACTATTTTTTTATAATATATTATATGTATATAAAAATAAAATACAAGGTAAAAAAATCTTAGCCAAACTGAGCTAGGCTCACTTTCTAACCGAGCCTAGCTGGTTAGGCTCAGTTTCAAACCGAGCCACATCGAGTAAAGCTTTTTCCGAGCTAAATCCAAGCGAGCTCCGTGCCACGAGCTTTTTGGACAGCCCTAGCATCATGGTGTAATAGAATTTGGATTTGTATCTTCTATAACAATTGACATAACACATATATTTGGTAGAGGTGGCAATTTTCACCCATTTACTTGTGAATTGGTTCGTTCGTGTTATGTTTTATTTCTAAAGCACGGTCATGTCAACCAATCCACCCCTTTCTGTTTCGACTTGTACAAAAAAATCACCCGTCTTAAGCCAAACCTGTTTTGATCCATCACTCGACCTGCCCGACCGACTATGCCACCTCTAGGATTTAATAATAACTTCATTTTTGTTTTCATGATGTAAAATTGAGTACGATACCATTAGAAATTTGAAAGATTAATGTTAACTGTTAACTAACTTTCTTCATGGCTCAGGCAAACAATCAGAGATATTGAGGCTGGCAACCTCTATGGAAGACCATAAATCCGAGATCGAAAACTGGGACTTGGGAGCTGGAATTTTTATAACTTTTTATTCACTTAAAAGTTCTTTGAAGGAAGATGATTCGATGACTGATCTGGTATGCAACTCTTTAAGTTAGATGTATATGCTTCAAGAAGTATCACATGCCCGGTTATTAGTTCAAAAACGTTTTTCCCCGATCATATACCTGCTGTTAGTAAATGCAATTTTAGGACAATAAGCTTGAGTAACAACTTTATTTAGGGCTGCAGGCAAATTGAACGAACATGAACAAGATCTTGTTCATGTTCGTTTGTTAAGGAAATATATGTGTTCACAAACTCTTCATGAACACTAACCGAACGAGATCTTATGTTTGTGTTCGTTCGTTAAGGAAATGAAGGTGTTTGTGTTCATTTGTGCCCATTTGTTAAATAGACAACGTACGCAAACGAACGTTCATGAGCACAAACGAACATTAACTAATTTTCATGAAAACAAACTAACACAAACAAGCGTTCATGAACTGAATATATAATACATTGATACTTATTAAATAT
The DNA here is from genome assembly GCA_030545235.1 of Helianthus tuberosus. NCBI lineage: Eukaryota > Viridiplantae > Streptophyta > Magnoliopsida > Asterales > Asteraceae > Helianthus > Helianthus tuberosus. Next base: position 188,217,854 of record CM060357.1, on the reverse strand, counting down.
TTTATTTGTCGGAATTTTGAAGTATGTAAATAAAATTAAAAATTAAAAACACTAATGAACTATCGAACACAAACGAACTTCCCGCTGAACAGTTCATGAACTGTTCGCTGAACGTTTAGTTCGTTTGCAGCCCTAACTATGTTATTCAGTTAATTCCATTACACAAAAATGTGACTTTCACCCTTTTGTCATTGTATATAAGATATTATTTTTATTTCATTGTTTGCAACATACTTCTATTTTTTATTGATGTATCTAAGTAACCTTCTGTAGCAGGTAAAAACAGTGACGTTTTTTTATGATGTGGTTTGCCACATCACTGCTATTATCTGCTTTAGGTCACATATGATGGTCTAAAACTGAAAGTGTGTAAATTGTACATACAATGAAAGAAAACATTTTCGTGGAAAAGTGAATTAAAATGTATTTAATAAAGATATTTAGAAGATTGTATGCATTGGACCTACACACATTATCACTGTGTTTATCAGTTTATGTATGTTTACCATTTTACTCTCGCAGGTGTCTCTCCAGGACAAGAATGACGCATGCAGAAAGTTTTTTAGTCGTTTGAAAGGATCTTTGGCATTTTGGGAAGGCCGCTTGCCTATTGATGCCAGGTGCTGAAACAATTTATTGCTAATTTTCCTATTTTACCCTTGTCAGTAAATTACAAATTTTCTAAATCAGTTGGTATTAGGGGATCACAATGGGCCTTGTATGAGGCGGGTTTTGGTAATTCCAAACCCATACCTCATTACAAAACGTCTCCCGTACCCGTTGAGTAACCTTATTCATCACCCATTGAGTTCACTTGAATACCGGTTTTTAGTATTATGCGGTAAAAATTACATGTTGGGATGCCTATCACTCATTTATTCGGAACCCGATTTTAAACTGACCTCAAAACCAACTAGAATTATAAAAATTCAACTACACTTTTAATATAATGGTGATCATCTATTTCTTACTACTTGACATGCTATTTTTTATATATGTTTCTAGAGTAAAGTACACGGATGGTCCCTATGGTTTGCACTTTGTAACGCATTTAGTCCCCAATTTTTGCCAAAACTACATGGATGTTCCTGCGGTATGCACTTTGTAACGCATTTAGTCACTAAACTTTGGGTACTAAATGCGTTACAAAGTGCAAACCACAAGGACCATTCTTGTACTTTTGGCAAAAGTTGGGGACTAAATGCGTTACAAAGTGCAAACCACAGGGATCATCCGTGTATTTTTGAAAAACTAGGGGCTAAATTCAAAGTTTATATATAAAGATTAGGGAAAAGATCAAATAGGAAGTTAATTTTGGCTAGGAAGCCATAGGATTATGACATGTGGCAAATTTTAAAATAAAGAGAAAGGGTATTTTAGTCAATCTCATCATTTCTTCTTCCTTCTTCTCCCCAGTTACTTCAAAACCCACCATCTCCAACCTTTTCTTCACTTACTATCTCAATAATCACTACATTATAGTGTGATTTTCGTCATCAATCAATGATTCAACCACCCGATCAACGTGTTCTTCAGCTTTTTTCGAAGAAAACCCAGTTTAATTTCATTCAAAATCTCGTTTTTTCTGGTGATTTTGAAGATAATCACTCGATTTGTTCGATTCAATCGCTGATAAGTGTTTCTATCATTTCAAATTTCGTCAATTGATGAAGAAACCGGCTTCGATCCATGTAAGAAATTCTTTAATTTCATTTTCACGATTTGGGTTTTTATTTAGTCATTGCGTTTTATGATCTTGGCGGGGGTCCGGGGGCGGCAGCCCCTGGTAGCGGGGTCCCAGGGGCGGCAGCCCCTGGCGGGGTCCAAGGGGCAGAGCCCTTGGCTGGGGTTGACAAACAGTTCACAAACAGTTTTATGTGTCCATTGCGTTTTAGAAATAAGAGAGTTTTATGTGTTTTCTGGCTATTGCGTTTTAGAAAAAACACATTCTTAAGTATCTTTAGTCATTGCGTTTTAGGTAAAACACATTTTTGAAGTGTTTTTAGTCATTGCGTTTTAGGTAAAACACATTTTTAGGTGTTTTCAGTCCATTGCGTTTTACAGAGAACACTTTCTTTTGTTTTTTTAGGTCATTGCGTTTTAGAAATGAGACATTTTTAAGTGTTTTCTGGCCATTGCGTTTTACAAATAAAACATTTCTTTGTGTTTTCTGGCCATTGCGTTTTACAAATAAGACATTTCTTTGTGTTTTTTGTGCATTGCGTTTTAGGTAAAACACTTTTTTATGTGTTTTCAGTCCATTGCGTTTTAGAAATAAGACATTTCTTTGTGTTTTCTGGCCATTGAGTTTTACAAATAAGTCATTTCTTTGTGTTTTTGGTGCATTGCGTTTTAGAAAAATGCCATTTTTTAGGTTTTTTTTTTCATTGCGTTTTACGTAACTGGTGGTTTTTCTATTGCGTTTTACACAACTGGGTTTAATTTTTTTTTTTTAAATATAGCAATAGTATACTCGTTTTAAAGATAAAAAAACGCTCATTTTTTTTGGTGCAATTTTTATAAAAAAATAATGTCGTATGAAAGAGTTATTAACGTTTAAAAAATGGGGGGGGGGGGGAATTGGAGGAGAGAGAAACTATTGGCTTGGATTGACTAGAATGCCCTTGAACAAACTCACGCGCCTCTTTTCTTCCTTTCAATTTCCCTGATTTAATCTTAGCCCTTGATTAACTTAATGGATGGTCAAGATCACTTCCTAGCCTTCCTAGCCAAATAAACTTCCTATTGTATCTCCACCCATAAAGATTATTCGTGTACAGTGTACTTTACTCTATCTTTTAAAGATTATATATAATACCTTAATATATTTTGCTTCAATGCGGGTAAACGGGTTCCGGTAGTCAGGACCCGTTTCAAATCCGCACATTTATTTATAAACTAATTTCCGGCTCATACCCAAATGTATATTCTATTATCGGTCCCAAACATTTTGTGTTTTTCCGTCAGAGTTCAGATTCTGGTTCATTTGACATCCTCATCTTTAAATATTGTTGAGTTTATCTAGTATTATATTAATATTCGGGTTTTGAATAACAGAACGGTGTACGCAAAAATGGCAGAGGAAATAAGTGATCTGCTTGTAGCCGATCCCGGGGAGGGTTCAACCACTGAAGTCAAGTTAGATTGCTTTAACACGATATTTGATTCACCGGTTCCTCAAGATCTTCTTTCATCCCATTTACAGTCCGCAATATCACATTTTACATTGCATCTAACTGAAGCAGCCTCATAACATGATAATACAAAAAAATGTCACCTAAGAATTTTTGTAATTAATGCTTTGATAGCGTGTAATGTTTTGACTGCGTTTTTAAAACGTATTTGTTTTTCATGTCGATTGGCTTCTAAACTGCGAATCTGTCTTTAGAATGTAATTGATAAACCGTGTTTATTTTCAACTATCGAAGTTGCGTTTTAGTTGATGTCATTCTTATGCTAAAAAAATATTGTGTTAGCATACTTGTTACATAATAGGGTTAATTGATTGTATTACTGCTGTTTACGAGTGAGTGAGACTCAAGTCAGCTTGAGCTGGCACGTCAGCTTAATTTTTAATACCAAGTTGAAATTTGAAAGCTGAGTTGGTCGTTGGTGTAAGCGTTTAGGTTACTACATGGCGGTTCTGCGAATGGAGCTACATGATGCAGCACATACCTTGTTCTTTGGATTCGCTAAACCGAACACAGGAACAATTTAAAACTATGGTCACTTATAGAAGGTTACTAGGTTAAAAAAAAGTCTTTGTTTTGATATAGCTCCAAAATGGATAATCAAGCAATTATAATAACCTGTTATATCATAGTTGCATCGAAACGAATAGACGTTTAGACTGCACGCCACCTCAGCTGGGTGGCGCCCCCAACACCAGGCATCCTCCGCCATCTAGGGGCGCTATGATTGCCCCCGCCAAACGTTAAAAGGGAGAAAGTGGGGACCAACTAATCAAATTTATTTTTGTTTTTTTTATATAGTTAGTGGGGGTTTTAAAGGGTTTTATTTTACAATGTGCAAGCTTTTTTATATAGTTAATGGGGTTTTTAAAAGGGGTTTTATTTTAGACTGTGCAGGTTAACAATAAAACTCGTGCTTACGTGGTGTAATAATTAACAAATAAAACCTATGGGTTTATCCCACAACCATGTAGCCTTAGGGTGTGTTAATATTTAAATCATCCATTTGACCTGTTATTTCATTTGGTATCTCTTATTGTTCATGTTATAAATAACAAATAAAGTTAATTATATAGTTAGTTCATGTGGTTTGCACAAAGTAACATACTTAGGTATTAATAGTTTAAAATCACATTCTAGGGTATTAACTTTTCATTTTGTAACATTTGGAGGTATTAACGTTATTTGTAGGTTTGAAATCACATTTTATTAGTACGTATGTTATTTTGTGCAAACCATAGGGACTAACTATGTTAATACCCTAGAAGTTAATACCTCCAAACGTTACAAAATGAAAAGTTAATACACTAGAAGGTGATTTTAAACTATTAGTACCTAAGTATGTTATTTTGTGCAAACCACAGGGACTAACTATGTAAATAAAAAAAATCGACTACATAGCTTATATAGTTTTAATTATTTGAGTGTACTTGTGTAACCTTTGGACCTAGGTTTTTAACCTATATTTTTTATTTCTATAATAAATCTATTAAACAAACGTCATAATTACTAGATAAAGATTCGTAGATATATTTTTAGTTGCACTATCATCTTCAATAATTTATTTGGTTTGAAGGAATATAATCTACGGCCTAAATTCATCTACTTTTTATATGAGCTCCATAACATTTTGTCCTCTCCTTTTTTTGACATTTTATCTTTAAAAGGTTATCCATAAAAAGTTCTTAAATCCATATCTAAACTTTTGACCAAAGTGCACTAAAAAATATTAAACGTTTAGAAATTTTCCTTTAGATGTACTCAAATCATTTTACAAATCCAAAAAATCCATTGAACACATATCACACATGTGTGATGTGTCATGCGTATCGTCATATATACTACCAGTATAGTATAGTATGATATGACAGACAACCAATGTGATGTAACAACTGATCTAACGTGACATACAATATATATAAATTGTGTCATGCAACATACCATTTTCAATGTATACACATATATTTATATAGAAAAAATTGCATTTGACGTACAAGAATCAATGTATACACAAGTATTCCTTTAGGTTTTTGTGAAAAGTAAATCTAGTAGATGTGAAATCAGTGGTAGACACAGGAAATAAGGGGTGTGAACGAGGGATTTAACCAAATTTTAAAGGGTGCGATCAGGATTTTACCTAAAAATACACTAATTTTTTTTCAAGGGTGCGCCCGCCCACCCAGACCTCTACCTAGGTCCGCCCTTGCGTGAAATACATATATGGCATGTCATATGTACAGTCATATACGTTGTACCACGACAAACAAACATATCACATAAATAACTAATATGATATAACATATATCATGTGTATTATCATATAGACAAACGTTATAACAGATGTTATTTTAAATACTTATTAACATTATTTTAATATGTTTTTTATACATATAACATAAAGTTTTTTTTTTTTTTTTTAAATTAAACTAGATTTTTTCACATAAAAAAAGTGGTGATTGGTGGTCCACCAAAAGTAGACAATGCGAAGGTTATATGTCCCTAATGACACCAACCTTTCTTCACTTATTCATCTTCATGACTTCATACACACATTTTCACATCTTCTTCCTCTAGCTCAATTTCAACCGATTACATATGTTGTCTAGAGGAAGAAATTCGACATCAAGATGTCGAATATCTGGATCCGTACCGGTTTATCTCAACGTCTATGATCTTAGCTCGATGAATGGATGTGCGTATTGGCTTGGCCTTGGCGTCTACCATTCCGGCGTTCAAGGTTAGATCAAAACAGTATATAATTTTACAACTTTAGACACAAATAATTATATGTAACTAATGTTAATATAGTTATTTCTTTTTGGGTTTGTTGTAAGTTTTTCTATAAGTATATTGAGATTTTGTTTGCAAAATTGATAGATCAAGTCATCGAGCCCATACACTTAATATGGTATAATTTCGAAGAAATCTTGCCATCTTGAAAGGGTATGCTTTAGTATCATCAACATTTATGAAAAAATAATAACTAAGCAATTAGGAGAAAATCATGGTGTCAACTTTATTCACAGGAAACCTGGAGATTGAATTCAACATCTTAAAATTCTGATTATTTTATTTAAAAAAATAGTAATGACATATCAAAAAGGACCCTTTTTTTCTTTTATAGGGATGATAATCACTGGCGAAGTATAGTGGGTGGCCGGAGGTGCACCCGCCCACCCCAATGTTTCGGTTAGAAGTGTATAAGTTTCGATTTTTCGTCCAAAAAAATTAAAATTATATAGGATCGCCCCCCGATTATTTTTCCTAAATTGTATATCCTAAATATTTATAAACTTTGTATATAAATGATGGGTAGTTTGGTAAATATACACTTTGTTTTATTTAGAACTATTATTATTTGACCCGACTTGAATCGAATAGCCAACCCGACCCGACGCGAAACATAACGATAGAGAAAACTTTTTTGGGTCCCATCACTTTACGCCCCCTCGAAACTTTTGTTCAAGCTCCGCCACTGATGATAATGAGTCGGGTTTGAGACAAGTTTAGGTAATCCCAACCCCAAACCCGGTTAGATAAGCTTGTCCCAAACCCGTCCCAAAACCTGTCGGGTTTCTAGCGGGTAAATACCAATCGGGTATACCCACGTGTTTCGGGTAAACCCATTAATTTAAAAAAATTTAGCCGTTAGGTATACCCAACTCAAAACCCATCGGTATCTATTGGGTAACTACTAATGAGTTACATTTAGTATTGTCACTATAAAAATATATTAAGTAACTACAATGTATACATTATAATGACCTATATGTATACAAAAATAGATGTATCATATAAATATATATAAATATTTAAAAATATAAAAAAAATTATATCGGGTAAACGGGTGCACTTTATCAGGTAAACGGGTATATCACCAAATCCCAAACCCGCGAAAAAAATAAAAACTAATCCCAAACCCGATTAACCGACCCCAAACCCGCCCCAAATGTGTTGGGTTTCGGGTTTACCCATCAGGGTCGGGTTCGATTGTCATCCCTATTCTTTTCGCTCAGAGGCCCCAAAATAATTGAGTCGGCACTGCCTGAAAGTACAAACTAAATTGTACATTTGTACCCCAGAGACTAGAAATTTGGTTTAATGGATCGTGTTGAACACGAATTATCGGCCAAACAATTTTTTTCTTCTCCATCTTCTTTTTTGTATTTTGGTTTATTTCATTTATTATAGTTTTATAATTTATAATTTACTACTTCCCTTTCAATATCCCTATTGTAATTCGATTAAAGTGTTTTTATTTATTTATTTATTTATTATATGAACGTCCAATATGTTAAATTTGATTGTTTTTCAACATGTGTAGTTCATGGAGTCGAGTTTGCGTTCGGATTTCACGAACAATCGACAACTGGAATCTTCGAAGGAGAACCGAAACAATGCGAAGGATTCACATTCAGGAAGCAGATTCTAATCGGATGGACGGAGATGAGTTTGAAGGAAATCAGAACATTCATGGAAGAACTTGCCCGAGACTACAAAGGAAATTCGTATAACCTAATCACTAGAAACTGCAATCATTTTTGTATCGACGCTTGTATTCGACTCACTGGAAATCCTATACCGAGCTGGATTAATCGGCTTGCTAAAATCGGTAAGTCACGGATTAACTTTCAAGTTTTTAGGGCATGTTTGGCTAAGCTTTTTGAAACAACTTATTAACTTATTGGCTTTTTGGAAAAGTCAGGATGGAGTGACTTATTGACTTATTAGCTTTTTCCCCTCACATACACCCTCATTGCCAAACATCATTTTGGAGCTTATGACTTTTCGAAAAGCCAATAAGTCAATAAGTTGTTTCAAAAAGCTTAACCAAACAGATTTAAGCCATGTGGGGCTACCCCACTTGGTAGAGGCACATGCAGGTCCCCTAAGATTCAAACCTGAGTGAAGGGTAACATTTGCCGTTAAAAATAAGGAAAAAATACAAGTTTTGTCCTTTATCTTAATACCACTTATCAGGCGGTGTCATTTTTTTAACGAATTTTGACAAGTTTTGCCTTTACAAGGAATTTTATTGTACGTTTTGTCCTTTAGGCTTAACACAGTTAGATTTTCTTGTTAAATCTTGTCATCCAAGGCTATTTTAGTCTTTTTACCCATTTATTTAATATTATTTAAAAGAATTAACAAAATATTTTAGGGTTGACTCATGAAATAAATGGGTAAAAAAACTAAAATACCCTTGGGTGACAAGATTTAACAAGAAAATCTAACTGGATTAAGCCTAAAAGACAAAACGTGCAACAAAATTTCTTGTAAAGGGAAAAACTTGTCACAATTCGTTAAAAAGGACACCGCCTGATAAGTGGTATTAAGATAAAAGACAAAACTTGTAATTTTTCCTAAAAATAATTATTTAAGTTTAACGAGTTTATAACGAGCAGGTTTATTGTGCAATTGGTTAATTCCGGCCAATATAAGTTCGTGTAAAGTTGGAATAGAAGATCACAACGCGTGTCGTAAGGAAGAAATGGAAGAGAAACTAACTGGTTCAAATAGTTCTAATTCGTCTTCCGGCTCTCCATCGTCGTCGTCGTCGGAATCATCTCCAGTTGTACTAACGAGAAGCTTTGGAACCAGAAATTTTGTTCCAGCATTTTCACCTTTTCTTCTTGATTCTTCTTCATAATCTTACATTTTATGTGATCAATCATATTTTGTTTTATTTTTGGTTATGTTAATGAATCATTATGGAAAGTAGAAACAAGTTGATCATTGATGTTAGTTGTATGTATAACTTTATTTATTTATCATTTATTCAAATATTATCTAGTATGATTTTAATATTTTTTTTTATAAATAAATGCGGTATTGGTGTCTCTTTTAATCGAGTTAGAAATCACCAAATACCGGTACATAAACCCATAAGTTACTTATAATTAATCTCATAAGTGGTACAGTTCCCGAATACTCATCTCGACACCCTACTTGAAGGTTTTGGTTTTCGAATACTCATCAATATCGTAAGGTCGGTCAAAAATATATTAAAAAAGTGTGCTATTCACCTTTACTAGTAAAGAGCAAGTAGAGTGTTGAATCCATGAGGAATTAGTGGAAAATATTAAAGTTTATTGCTTTCGATAATTATCTAATTCTAAAACTATTGTCTTTTGTTGATTGAGAAAGTTGTTTTTAAAATATGTTTGATTATCGTAGTCGTATAAAGTTCTGAGAAAAGGACAAATCTCCGGGTTTTTGGCTTGTGAGGAGAATCGGATAACCTAATTACTACGAATTGGAAATCACCTAAACATGATTTGTTAACCTACTTTTTTGATAGATAATTAACAGATAATATATTTGGTTGTAATGATCCACGATCAAAACCAAAAGATTGATGCAACTGATACGTGGTTGAAAACCGGTGTTCGTTTATGTCTAAGTTTATGTTTTTACTTAACTTTTTATCCCGAATAGCCTACTTGTAAAAGGATTTGTGTTTTGCAGGTCTTGTGAAGTTTAAGGAGTTAATTGGGAGCTAAACGGACCGCCGGGACGAAAAACGAGCCACCGGGATGCGAAATGGGTCAACCGGACTCAAGAAATGAAGGAAATGAAGAATCACACTTGGGGGCACCGTCGCCGACGCCCTAAAGGGTCGTCGCCGACGGTCAGTTCATTCCTCCGTCGCCAGAACCACCGTAGACAGCAAAGCAAGCCGTCGGGCAAAATATGAAAACCATGGACCGTCGCCGACGGACACATCCACCGTCGGCGACGGCTTCTCAATAGTGCCGACATGTTTTGTTGACTTCTTGGCTTGTTTAACGAATAAAGGAGAGTTTTCATCATCAATTCGGGAGTTACACAACACTTGGAAGTTTGAAACATAGCTTGGAGCCAATACTTATCATCTTTTCACCTACCATTCATCGACCATCATTCCTACAACCCGAATTAAGAACGATAGCAACATCATCTTCTTGAATCAAAACCCTAGTTCCATCAATCCATCAATCCCCTCAACCACTCACTATCATCACTCATCCAAAACCCTAACCTTCATCATTCACCATTCTACAAGTTCCAAGATGATTCAATTCAAGCTTCCATCATCCGTTGATCGTGCCATTTTCACCATGAGTGGCTAGTTTCTTGGAGGTTTCACCCCGGTGTAGGTTATTGTAAGTCTAGGGTTTAAACATTGTTCTTGGTTTGAGTTTGTGACAATTTGCTATTTAATTTTGAAGCTTATGACAATTGTCTTGCATTTGTATTGAATTCATAAATTGTCGAGTGAAGATTAAATTTGACTTTATGAAATGTTTATGTGCAATTATGCCTTGTCTAGGTTAGAGTTTACATGTTCTTGGTAACAAAGTGCATTGTGGTCCGTTATTTATAACGTTGATAGCTTTTGGCACCTAAGCCTCGTGACACTAAATCCGTTAATCATCTTTGCAATTGATTCAAACCTAAAACATGTAGAAACCCTAGGAATGCAATTACCGAACCGGGTGTGAACCTTGTTTTCTTATCATTGTTCAATCAATCAATTTTAATTCTTGCAATTTGTTAATCACTAGTAGTTAATCCATCCTTTCATTTTAGTAGTTTTAATCCACATCTTTTCAATCAATCAAAAATACATAAAAACAAAATAGCAAGCTTCATAATAGTGACACCTTTTTATAATTCGATCTAATCCATACGCAAACCACATACTCTTCGTGGTTCGACCCCTTACTACCACTAACTATCTGTTAAGGGTAATTTGGGCTTATAAATATTATCTTTGACCGGAGCGCGACACTCCGATCAAATTTTGGCGCCGTTGCCGGGGAGTGCGTGCGCTTTGTGTTTGGATTATTGTTTGAATTTGCGTGATTATCTGTTTAAGTTGTTTAGTTTCTTTTTGCCCTTTGTCTTTTTCCTTGTTACGCGGGTGTGTTACTTGTGTAGGTTACAGGTAGTGCATGCATACGCGAAACTCCGGGAGGACTTCACCGTTAGTCTACGAACCGGAAATCGAAAGAGTAGCAAGAAGAAATCTAGCAAGCCGGTTAGAGGCAACACTTGTTTCTAATCAAACCAACCAAACACCACAACTTACACCGACCATTGAAACTGATTCAATGGCGAACCAAAATTCCAACCAAAACTTCAACCAAAACCAAAACCCGAACCAATTTCAATACCGAAGCAACTTCAATCCCGCCCAAAACGTCCAACCTATACCTCAAGAGCAACCGGGTGGTAACGTCAACGCTAGACCACCCACACCACCTTTCAGAAACCAAAATCCCAATAATAACCAACGAACACCCCAACAACAAAACCTTCATCGACAAGCTTCTTTACCCATCAACCTTGATGATCGGAATGTCAATTCCGATCGTAGAGGTAATCGTGATCGGGGAAATCCTGCGAATGAAGACCCATTTTTCAACATCGATGACTTGAGGAATGCAATCCCCGATGATGAGCCTTATAGAGTTCCCGGTTATCAATCGCCGGAACATGTAAGCATTCATACAGAAAATTCGGATGATGGGGGTTACTATGATGATCGAGTGGATGATGATGAAGATTGGGGATACATAAATCGGGGTAATGGCTACAACGCAAGAGGATATGAAGATGAAGAATTTGGCTATCAAAATGCCAATTATGTTGGGGATGACGATTATGGTTATGGAGACGGAAGAAATGATGGGTATGAGAACAACCGTCAACCACGAAACGACTATCAACGGAACCGGAATGGTGGGGGTCGCAACAATAACAACAATGCTCACCATAACCGGATTCCTCGTTTTGTGGGGGGTGGCAATCAAAGAGGTAACCAAGGTAGGAATCAAGGAAGGGATGATAGAAGGGATGAAAGAAGAAATGATAGAAGGGACAACCGAAGAGTGGTTGATCAAGAAGTTAATGGTCCCCATCGTCGTCAACAACCTCCACGGGGAGTGAATGATCATTTTAGGCCGGTTGTCACCGAGAACGACTCACCAATCGTTTGTGAGAGGAGGATGTTTGATTGTAAACCACATTACATCAACATACTTCCTCATTTTAATGGAAGGTCTAACGACGAACCGTACACACATTTGGCGGAGTTTTCTTCCATTTGCAGCACTATCGGGGGGCACAACGTCGCACTAGAGGAGGTCAAACTTCGTTTGTTCCAATTTTCGTTGAAAGACAAAGCGAAGCAATGGTTCCTTACACTTCCAGCCAATAGCATTCGCACATGGGGAGAAATGCAACAAGCTTTTCTAGATGAGTATTATTCAATGGCAAAGACCGACGATGCTCGTGATGAAATTAGGTCTTTTCGCCAATTATCGGGCGAACCATTGCATGAAGCCTTCACAAGATTTAGGGAGTTGATGCAAAAGTGCCCACATCATCAAATAGAGAAGTGGGAGTTGGTCAAGTGTTTTGTACGGGGTCTAGACGACAACACATGGAACCGACTTGAATCAACAAGCAATGGGACCCTTCTAAGCAACCATGAAGATGATGATTGGGAGTTCTTGGAGCGGATGAGTAAACGGTCGAAAGAGAAAGAATCGGCCGATCGAGCTAAGAAACACCCCATTTCCCGGTCACTTCCCGATCTCGACTCTAAAGATCGGATTTCTACCTTAGAGTGGGAAATGGCTCGAATGAAGAAGAAAGAAGTGAATGCGGTTCAATTCGAGGTGTGTGAAGAGTGTGGTGATATTGGACATAGAGCGGAGCAATGTCCAACGGGGTCGAGAGACTACACCGAGGAAGTCAACCAAGTGTATGAGGACCGAAAGCAATATGACATGAACTCCAACACTTACCATCCGGGCTTGAGAAATCACCCTAATTTCCGGTATGGTAATGCTTCGAATCAAATGAACCCGAATTTTCAATCGGGTAACCAAGGAGGTCAAGGTGGGTCTTCGTACAATAATCGTCAAGGTGGTAACCAAGGGGGTTACCAAAGGAATTACAACCAAGGTGGTAACCAAGGGTATCAAAACCGTGAAGGCAACTATCAATGGGGTTACAACCAAGGTGGTAATGGGGGTGGTGCGTCTAACTCCCAAGGTGATGATTCGATTAGCTCGAAACTAGACGCTATCATGAACACTATGAGCACTCTCACCAACTCGCATCAAGAACTTAGGACTGAAATGCGGAATTCAAACCAAGAAATTAAAATTGAAATGCGGAAAGAGTTTGAGGTGAGAGACAAATCCCAAAAGGCATTAGAGAAGCAAGTGGGGTAACTTGCTCAAGAGATGGCTCAAGTTCGGGGAAGTGGAGGAGGACTTCCAAGCGACACCACGGTGAACCCTAAGCATCAAGGGTCGAGCTCGAAAAACACACGTGAGGTACCAATAAATAAAATTTCTTTACGTAGTGGTCGAGTGATAGATAATGGTGTTGAGCCACCACCACCCGAGTTTGTTGAAGGGGTGGTGGAAGATGCCAGTGATGATGAAGGTAAAAACGGTCAACCGGGTCAAAAGAAAAATTATACTACACCCGTTGTGACCGTTCCCGTCCCAAAGGCTAAGGAAAAGGGTGTGGAGGCTAATACCGCCCCTTATCCCGAAGCTCTATTGGGACCATCTAAGAAAGTGGTAAATAAACGCGGCCCACAACAAGAAGAGATGTGGGAAATTTTTAAACAAGTCAAAATCAATTTACCACTTCTAGATGCAATTAAGCAAGTACCTTCATATGCTAAATACTTGAAAGATTTATGCACTTAAAAGCGAACTCACAAGTTTCCTAAGAAACTTGATTTAACTGAAAATGTGAGTTCGATTCTTTCGGGTGCACTTCCACCAAAACTTCAAGATCCGGGGGCGCCCATTATTTCAATACAAGTCGGGGAATTCAAAATGACACGGGCACTTTTGGATCTTGGGGCAAGTGTGAGTATCTTGCCGGGTAGTTTATACGACCAATATGATTTTGGTCCACTTCAAGTGTCGAACACCACCGTGGTGTTAGCCGACTTGACCCCTAAACTACCCCGTGGGATAGTCACGGATATAATAGTCAAGGTCGAGGACTTTTACTATCCGGTGGACTTTCTTGTATTAGATTATGTCTCTTTGGACAGAACCAAGCAACCAAAGGTGATCCTCGGTCGACCATTTTTGGCAACATCGAATGCCCAAATTAATTGTAAATTGGGCACGGTTGACATGACTTTTGGTAACCGTCGGTTGCGGTTAAATGTATTTTCGGGATTGACGGATCCTCTAGTCGGCGATGAATGCTATATGGCGGACATCGTTGACGAGTGTATACCTCTATGCGACATTAGTGTCGAAGAGGAAAACACAATAGAGGAATGTTTCATGTTTGACAGGTTACAAGGAGAGACAAATCGGAGCATGGATGAAGAGGTGTAAGAGTTGGAGGTTATGGCGGCAAAAGAAGGAAGGCCCAGTTGGACACATCAAGTGGAAAGTCTTCCGGAAACTATTGATACGAAGTTGAAGCCGTCATTGGAAGAACCTCCGGTATTAGAGTTGAAGGTGCTACCCAAGCATCTTAAATATGCTTATGTGGGTGAAGGTAGCACGATCCCGGTAATTATTGCATCCAATTTGACCGGGGAGCAAGAAGAGAAATTGATGCGGGTATTGGTCATCCATAGAGCCGCTATCGGGTGGACCATTGCGGATTTGAAGGGAATTAGTCCCTCGGTGGTGATGCACAAGATCATCACGGAAGATGGTATGGATCCTTCTCGCGACACACAAAGAAGATTAAATCCGAATATGCGAGAAGTGGTGAAGAAGGAAGTATTGAAGTGGCTAGATGCGGGTATTATATACCCTATCTCGGATAGCCAATGGGTGAGCCCGACACAAACAGTTCCGAAGAAGGCGGGTATTCAAGTTGTCACAAATGACGCAGGTGAAGAGGTCGCCACTCGGCCGGTAACCGGGTGGCGTATTTGTATTGACTATAGGAAGTTAAATGCTGCAACTTCCAAAGATCATTTCCCTTTACCATTTATTGACCAAATTGTTGAGAAATTGGCCGGACAAAAATTTTATTGTTTTCTGGATGGTTATTCAGGATACAATCAAATTGCTATACATCCGGAAGACCAAGCAAAGACTACTTTTACTTGTCGATACGGTACCTTCGCATTTAGGCGAATACCCTTTGGACTTTGTAATGCCCCCGCCACCTTTCAAAGGTGTATGACGAGTATCTTTTCAGATATGGTGGGGGAGTCTTTGGAAATCTTCATGGATGATTTCTCAATATTTGGGTCATCATTTGATGCATGCCTTGACCAACTCGAAAAAGTTTTGCAAAGATGTGTTGAGAAAAATCTGGTTTTGAGTTGGGAAAAGAGCCATTTTATGGTTCAAGAAGGGATTGTGTTAGGGCATGTCGTCTCGAGTCGTGGGATTGAGGTGGATAGAGCAAAGGTGCAAGTCATATCCACTTTGCCTTATCCTACAAGTGTTAAGGGTGTTCGGTCATTTTTGGGACACGCGGGGTTTTATAGGAGGTTCATAAAAAGCTTTAGTGATATAACAAAACCCCTATGCAATTTGTTGTTTAAAGATAAAACATTTGATTTTGATAAAAATTGCCAAAACGCCTTTAACATTTTGAAGAAAAAGTTGGTTGAGGCCCCAATCTTGCAATCACCGAATTGGTCTTTACCATTCGAAATTACGTGTGATGCAAGTGATTATGCGGTGGGGGCCGTATTGGGTCAAAGGGTAGACAAGAAACCGGTTACCATTTACTACGCAAGTAAGACTCTCTCGGATGCACAATTAAATTATACAACTACCGAGAAAGAGCTACTTGCGGTGGTATATGCTTTGGACAAATTTCGTGCTTATATATGGGGTACTAAGGTCATTGTATATTCTGACCATTCTGCAGTTAGGTATCTCATGGACAAGAAGGATGCGAAGCCGAGATTAATCCGATGGGTTCTCTTGCTACAAGAGTTTGACTTGGAGATTAGAGACAAGAAAGGAAGTGAGAATGTGGTTGCGGACCACTTGTCTCGATTGGTTGTGGAGGAGGATTCTTCCCGTGAAGAGATCAATGAGAACTTTCCTGATGAGCAAATTTTAAAAGTTGGAATATTACCATGGTATGCTAACATTGTGAATTATTTGGTTACAGGTGATTTGCCGGCTCATTGGGATAGAAGGAAGAGGTTACACTTCCTATCTCAAATCAAGTACTACACGTTGGAAGAACCGGACTTATTCAAGTTTTGTCCGGATCTAGTCGTTCGAAGATGCATACCCGACGAGGAGATTCCTAGTGTCTTGATGCACTTGCATTCATTTGCTTGTGGGGGCCATTTCAGTGGTCATAAAACAGGGCACAAAGTGCTCAATAGCGGTCTTTATTGGCCGACTATTTTCAAGGATGCTTTTAACTTTGCTAAAAATTGTGTTGAATGTCAAAAGTTAGGGGGTATTTCAAAAAGGGATGAAATGCCCATGCAACCGATCCTCATTGTAGATATTTTTGATGTGTGGGGGATCAATTTCATGGGTCCATTCCCTAATTCGCATGGCAACTTATACATCTTGGTGGCGGTCGATTATGTATCCAAGTGGGTCGAAGCGATTGCCACCAAGACAAATGACCATACTGTTGTTTGCAATTTTGTACAAACAAATATAATTTCTAGATTTGGGATTCCCCGAGTGATCATTAGTGATGGGGGATCTCACTTTAAGAATTTTAATTTTGGCAAACTCTTGAAACGGTATGGTGTTGACCATCGAATCGCTACTCCTTACCACCCACAAACAAGTGGTCAAGTGGAAGTTTCCAATAGGCAAATAAAAGAAATTTTGCAAAAGACCGTTCGACCCGACCAAAAGGATTGGTCGACGAAGTTGAATGATGCTTTGTGGGCTTATAGAACGGCTCATAAAACACCTATTGGAACTACACCTTATCACTTAGTTTATGGGCGAAATTGTCATTTACCGGTTGAGCTCGTGCATCGTGCTTGGTGGGCTATTAAAGAGGTTAACATGAAATATGACGATGCAGGCAAAGAGCGAAAGTTAAAGCTTTGTGAGTTGGAGGAGCTTAGGGAAGAAGCATATGAGTGCGCCTCGAAGTACAAGGATGATATGAAAAGGGCACATGACGCGAAGTTGAAGCCAAAGGAGTTTGAAGTGGGTCAAAAGGTTTGGCTATATAACTCACGGCTTAAATACTTCCCCGGAAAGCTTAAAAGTAAGTGGATGGGCCCATACGTCATTACACGGGTCGGAAAGCTTGGAGATGTTACAATCAAGGACCCGAAGGATGGGTCGAACCAAACGGTTAATGGGCATCACCTTAAACCGTTCCTTGATGGTAACAATGAGAAAAAGGATGAGAATGTGGAGTTGGTGAACTTTGTGGTAAGTGTGCCAACTTATGAGGTCAACTGAAAGGACCGGTAATGAATTTTGTAAAGTTATGTATAATTATTTAATTGTTTGCGTGTTTTTGTATTAATCGTTCTCGTTTCATACTAACCCTTGTGATTGTGTGAAGTCCGGACATTCCGAACGAGTCTTGAAGGCAAAAGGTATGTTTTTAGACTCATGTGTGTGTATTAGGGACAATACACGACTTTTTTTTTGGGGGGGGGGGGGTGGTAGGGCCGTTGACGGTTAGTGCGTTTTCAAATTTTAATTCATAAAAAAAAATTATAAAAAGATTTTTAATAATTTTTAGGATTTTTTTATGTACATAGTTCCTTTAGAAAAAGTTAATAAAATTCCCCCTATTTTTCATATATATAAAAAAAATGGGATTATAGATACCGTCGCCGACGGTAAGTCTCTTCGTCGCCTACGGTGCTTCGAATTGTCCGTCTGCCATTTTTCACCGTAGACAGCGTGTTAAGCCGTCGCCCGAATCCACGAGTTCCCGAGTCCGTCGCCGACGGTGTAGCTATAATCAGCCGACGCTGATCGTTTTTAAATGCCTAGACTCGAACCCAAACCCATTTGTGGGTATCCAAACTCAACCCAAAGTCATTTTTTACCACGTATAGTACCCGAAAACCTTATCACATACCCACATACCCTCAATTATCAGATCCACACGTTACTTATCTCCTTCCAACTCCATCTTCTTCCCTAGCACCTTAAGAACCCTAATCTTTCATCTCTCATAACTTCTTCGATTCTTAACCAAATCAGTTGATTCTTGATCCTAAATTGTGTAATTTTTCGAGAGGAACAAAACCCCCATAATGGTTTCCATCAATTCTTGCTCGTTTGCAAGATTTCTGGGCGTGAATTTTTAGGGTTTTGAAGAGTGTTCATCCAAGTCTTTTGTTTTGCACTTGTTCTTAGTTCTTCTTGTTATCTAACATCAAAGGTATGAACTTTCTGTAAATTTATGCATGATTTTCATATGTATTGTTGATTTCTTCCGAAATTTTAAGCTCATTGTTTAAGAGTAGGTTGTTTATCATAATGTATGATGTTTTAGCATAAAATTAAGAATGTTTACTTGATTTGGGGTGGGATTTGAGCATGCTTTAGTTTTGGTGATGTGATTACACTAGATTGATGCATGATTGAGCATAGTTGTAATGTTTAATATTGTTAAGACCATGAATTTTGAGAAATTCTGTGAATAAACATGCTAAATTGATATGTAGATGTTAAAATGAGCGACTTCGGAAGTTTAAAAAGGCGATTTTACGTCTAATTATTGATTGAAATTCAACATTACATATTATGTTCAAAGTTTGAGATTGTTTGAAGATTAGGGGTATACTAATTGTTGTCTTGTCTTTTGATTGTAGTTATGTTTGGAAGAAGCAAGAAAGCAAAGACCTCCGGGCAAGGCTCGTCTTCGGTAGCCGGTTCAGGCTCGGGGCAATATCAAAGGCGCTGGGAACAGTTAAGTAATGTTCAAGAAGGTGATGGGCAACTTATTCGACAGGATTGGGATTGGGAGGAGGCAAAGAATAGTCAGTCGGCTTCGGTATGGAAAGATGAGAAGTTGAAGGCTCTTTCCCGATACCGAAACAAGAGATTGGAAGCGAAGATGTGGAAGATGAAGATGGTTACGGGTGTTTCAAAACCCGTACCCGAAAGGGCAGTATGTGAGCGTACAGTAGATGTCGAGGAGTTTCGAAAGATCGGCATAGTGCAAAAGTTCGAAAAGATTGGTTGGGAGCGAGTGATTGACTGGTGCGATGATATTACCACCCGGGAATATTTGGGGGCTGTTTGTGAATGGCTATCTACTCTCCGTTTCGAACATTCTGATAGGCCGACTCATAGGTGCCAGTTGATCGACAACATTGGCAAAAACCAAATGATCATGTCATTCGAGCATATTAATGCTATTGCAAGATTTGGCTCGCTTGGGGTTGAAGCCTATGACTATTACGGGTATGATCAGTTTTTGGACAATAAAAGAAACGACGCTAATCCGTTGAGACTGTTAGAGGACACACTGCCAGGTTCCGGGGGTGCAGGGGAGTTGAGAAGCGATTTGTCTCTGAGGGAAAAATACTCCAAGGCATTTCGTTAGAAAATATTATGGTGCGGTATGGGGACCGCGGTAAAGTGAAGGCACCCGACTGCCGGGTTTTGCATGCGTTGTTGTATGGGACGCCCAAGCTATCCTGGCGTCAAATTGTGATGATCAATACATGGGATACAAGGGAATCATTCAAGCGGAAGATGATCCCTTATGCAAGGTTGATTAGCGCAATGATTCTGCAGCAGAATGCATTGCCTCAGGAGTCACTGTGGGTGTCTAAGCCCATCGATCAGTTCAGCTTTGCCACCATTAGGCGACATTGGAAGATAACGGTGAAAGCTTTTGGTCATCTTTACACGGTTGAAGATGAACAAGGAGATAGTTACCGATTTAATGAACAGAGAGAGGGTGATGAAGAAGAAGGCGATGAGGAGATGCCTGATGTTGAGGAGGAGACGGATCCTTCTGGTCCACGGGGACCGAGGCGGAGGTATAGGAAGCAGCATAGGGAAATCTCTGCCAATGTGGTAGACTTTGTGAGCCAAAGGCAGATACCGTCATACCGGTTGTGGACTCATGGGCAACAAGCTGTTTACGATAATGTATCGGCCGGCATTGGTGAAGCAAGAGAGTACCATGAGAGCAGAAGAGAATGGGAAGAGGCGTAAGGGGCGTACTCGCAAGAGCAATGGGGTTTTCAAGCATCCTTTCGCGAAAGGGTGGAGAAACAGATGGAAGAACAACAACTACAACAAGCTTTACAACAGTCACAAATGGAACGCTTGTTACAGTTGCAAGAGGAAGAAAGGGCCCACAGACGGGCATGGGAAGAAGAGGAGGCTAGGCGCCAAAACGCACAAAGGGAATTGGACCAACGTCGATGGGGAGCATTGGCTTTTTCTAACCAAATGGTGATTAATAACACCAAGGTGCTCCATGATCAAGAGCGCCATCAAAGGGATTATCAAGCCGGTCTCCCATACGCCGAACACTCTAGCTTCATCCTGATTCCTTACCAACCGCCGCCTCAAGGGGAGCAAAGTCCACTCGATAACTATAGGGAGATGTTTGAGGCCCTCACTGGTTATCAATACCAGCCAAACCCGCCAGTGTACCCTAACGAGAGATATCAGCGGTAGAGGCAAGGTATGTTTGTGTTGTTGTATATTATTTTTGCTTTCGTTATTTCTATTCCGTATTATTTATTTTCGCCTAGTTAAATGAACGTTGTGGGTGTGTTCCCTATATAACCCTCACGAGACCTCTCGTCCTCCCAAGCTATTGGGGGGTTTAAAAGGGCTTGTTGCATAAGCTAAATGCAACCGTGATTCCTACGAAAGTAAGTTAGGTTTATTGTTGTTGTAAATTATTTTCCACGTAAATCAAAGTGAAATAACGTATAGCTTGGTAATGTTTTCATAAAAGTGGTAGAACTAGGTAACTAACAAATTTTAATGGTTGTGAGAAGCATGCTTCTACACAAGGGTTAAGATTTGTAGGTACATTGGGTTCGTGGGACAACCGCTTTCATGAAGAGGAGAAGAGCATACGAAGAATGAGCTCAAAAACCAGGTGCATACGTTTCTTTTTACTTTTGATCTTTAGATTAGCAAATGAGTGGAATGTATTTTGTATTTCAATTTTCCTGGGTGAAATGTTTGGGGGAATTAGCCGTGTCACATCCCTTGTGCGTTTAATACTCTAGTTCTTACACATTGAGGACAATATGTACCTCAAGTGTGGGGATGGGGGAGTAGTAAAATTTTTAGATTTTGACCCGTTCATTTAAATACTACACATTGAGGACAATGTTCACCTCAAGTGTGGGGATGGGGGAAAATTTCATTTTTTTTTCCAAAAATGTCTTGTTTCAAAAGCGGTCTTAAAGCACAAGTAACTAAGTCAACGAGGGATGTCACAACCCATTTGGTCTTTTGTCATGGTCAAGTTCAAATTAATAGCATGACGGGTATTTAGAGGGTGGTTATTTGGGAATAATCCGCCTAAGAAACTAGTTTTTTATGCATGTCACATACCATACCCTTTTAGATATGTGAGGTTTTGAGCCACTTTTATATAATAGATTACATACCTGTCACACCCCAAATTTCCACGTGTCACCGGTGGGCCCGGTGGGGAGTATCGTGACGTGGTTGGCAACATTATAGTCAAACAACACAATATTTAAATGCACAGCGGAAGCAAAAGATAAATATATTACAATCCGATTATAAAGTAATATCCAAGTATTACAACGGAAGGTAAAGGATCCACAGGCGGATCATAAAACGTAAACATTGTTCAACAGACTTTAGACGCCTAGAACTTGCAAGATTCCTTATTAACGTCCTGAGCCGCTTCCAGCCTATTACGTACTTGTACCTGCCACTTAGACTTTTGAAAATACGTCAGTTTTCACTGGTAAATACACTCAACCGACTCATTTGAAAATGTTTATGAAAATTTGTTAGGTGCACAAGACACGTAAATGTTTCGACACTTTGATTAGAATGCACAAGGCAAAATTAATATTTTATACTTGAGACAAACTATATTTCATGTTATCAGTTTTACATAACTTGCTCTACATGTAGGGCCCGAAACTATGCCGGTTCATGATTAACCGACACACCACTATTCCCCTATTGGGAATTCCATATTGGTATAAACATATGGCATCTGTCAGGTGTATGCCTACACCCCGTGCTTAGGTCGTGGCCATTGCAAATCATGAGTCAAGGATATCCAGGACACGGTCGCATTAATCCCCAATGTTTCAGTCAAGCAATACGAATTAAAACAGGTTATTTGGATTTCCCGACTCATTGGTCTTTGAATCCCATACCTGAACATGCGGTATTTATATTACCGTATCCCAAGCCCGTAATAGGGAAAATAAGTTAAGAGTATTTACCTGAGCTAGCTCCTGTCTTAAATAGCAGAAATTTATAACTCAGCCGTATTCACTTAAGCAAGCGTAGGTACAATTTACCGGAAAGCTCTAGTCTGGAATGATGGTATAAATAACTAATTAGAATGCTAACGGGTCTTTAATTAAGCTTAAGCTTAGACCAGTTAGTCTTACAGAAAGATACGGTTCGTACGCACGATTAAGCGAAGACCGGATAGAATGTGATTTAGACCCGACAAGTTTGAAGACTTTCTTAATATGGGTATATGATACACATTCTGGATTTTGAGATAAAACCGATAAGGTTTGACCCGTTTCGGCTAATTTATGTAAACTAGTTACATAAACCGAACCTAACGCGTATGAAGCGTAACGGGTAACCATAAGATTCCTAAACAGGTTTCCTAAGTTAACATGCCTTAAGTATGTTGTGATATCAGTAGGATACCTTCCGTTATGCCCAAAACGAGTTTAATTTTATATTAATCCCCTTAGGGGTATTTTGGTCATTTTAAAGATTATAAAAGGGATCAATTAAGCTTCTATGATCCGGGTCTGAATAAATCAGTAAAATAACTTATTTTAACAGGTTATAACATTTGGTTATAAGTCTTATATGCCAAAATAGTTTTAAACCCTAACTATGCGTATAATACGCGTAATAAGTAGTTTTAAGCGACGTACGGGTTAAAATAGGATTCTGAGTTTCCTAATCAGTTAAACAGGTTCAAAACACTCCATTTAATATTTAAAATCAGTAGCAATTGGATTGGCGTTAAAAGGATTTGTAAAACTCATTTTATGGCCGAAAAGGGTATTTTTGGTATTAACCGAATCGAGGCGATTAACCTAGCTTATGATCAGTTTAAAAATAATTAAAAATCTTCAAAAATCCCAAAATATTATATCACATCAGTGGGTAAAAGGTTTGGTGTCAAAAATGGGTTTTAGATAGGCGTTACGCTAATGACGTCATTTAATTACTAAGAATCGCTATAATTACGTCATTAAGCATAACTCCTAATCTGGACCTCCGCTTGATGTGAAAATTTACAGACATGTCTAATAATCAGTAACTAAGATTATTTTACTTTCATATTTCCAAAAATCTCGTTTTATGCTCATAAGGGCATTACGGTCAATATTTAGGCGTTTAACGGAAACATCGGACGATTTGGGATTCGAGTGGTATAAACGCAGAGGCTTATACACACATGCAATTAGGTCCTAATGGAACTTTAAGGCATGTCTAAATCTATATAAATCAGGTCAGAACTGAGGTCAAAGCAAAAGTCAAACTTTTGCGTCTCTCGGTTCCGAATCGGTTCTAAACATAAAGTTGTCGAATCAAATAAGCTTAGACAAGTTATTATACTTATTTTCAAGTTGTATGGCTGATAAAACAGGTTACACGCCTTCCGTATCATTAAATATGCGATTAATGTTTCTGTTGACTTTTTCGGACAACCTTTGACTCGACAAACGACATGGTTAAGATTGGAATCAGTGGGTGACCTTTTAGGGGTTTAGTACCCATATAAATACCAACTTATAACAACTTTTGATTCGACTAAACTCTGGACCGATTGTGATTTATCGGAAAGTCAAACCGTAGTTACGACGGTTTGATTTCTAGGCTACTAACTAAGCATAAATGAATTTAGAAGGATCAAAGGCACTTACACACGTCTAATGGATGATATGGAATGCTTGTGGCCTGCTTGAATGATCCAGAAATGCTCAGAGGATGAAATGAATGATGTATGCAAGAATTGTGGTCTTTTATGGTTTTCAAACTTCACGGATGATCAACACCTAGGTCTAGGATTGTTACCATATGACCAACATGTGTCCTACATGCTAAAAACCACCTTAGGGCAGCCCAAGGTATCAAGAAATGGGATTTAAGTCGGTTAAAAGACACCAACAGACAGCTGCCAATGTTTTCTGCATCTGCAGGTCGCAGGCGGCCCGCATTAGATGTTCACATATGGGAGGCGGGCCGCGTGGCCCTTCGGATCAGGTCACACATGTTTCTTTAATTGCACTTTGGCCCCTAGTCCCCCGAAAGGTCGTTTTCATGATGTTTCTTGCATTTTAAGGCTTTGATATTTATATATAGGGGCTTTAATACTTATACCCACTTTGTCAAGTCCCCGGGTAACTTTGTGATCACCCGAAAAGCCCTAAATTTCAATGTTGACGGTTCTAACCCTTGCACACGAATTTTATCACAACTTGCTCATACGATAACGAAACTTCATGAAATTTTTGTGGTACATTCTAGTGAGCATAATTAATCCTTACAAAGCTTCGGGTTTGTCAAAAGGTCACTCAGAGGTATAACTTAAACATGTTGGCACATTTAACCCCTGTAGTTTGTAATCTCTCACTTTCTTTCACAATTCGCTTCGTATGATCCATGATCTATTCGTTTAAGGTTATAAACATCATGTAGGGTTATTGTAAAGTATATTTATTCATTGTTGACATTTTGAACCCTCAAATTCACATAGTTTCTATGTTTGTCAACTTTAGTCCTTCTAGAACATTCTTGCACGCGTTCAAAACTTATGACACGTGTCAATACATTATAGGACGTAAATTTTCGGGGTGTTACAATACCTATGTTTCTTTGTTTGAGTGGACCATTAGTCATATATTGTAGAACTTGCAACTTTTGATACGTTTGAGACTATAGACCAAATACAAGCACGAGAATGATTAAGGCATTAGGTAAACCTTTTCTCTTAAAACCATTTATCTATCCTTACCCGAACAAACCCTATAGCCCATAACCCTTAAATTTTTTTCTTTTAAACCCGTGTGATGGAAATTCGATTATAGGAGTCGTATTTGTATAGTTGTTCTTGTTTGTTTGCTTCTTTGTAAAAAAAAATTATGAAAAAGAATGGAAAATTGTTGAAGAAAGACACAAAAAGAAGTGTTAGTAGTTGTCGAATAAAAGGGTGAAAGATTATTGCCCATAGTTGATGTTTATATTTAGTTTTGTTTAAGTTAGTGGTTTGTAATAAAAATCGAATTTTCATCGCCTTAGCCACTTTAAAATATCCTAATTCCTACCCTTAGCCTAGCTCCGTTACAACCCTCATAAAGACCTTATGACTTGTGCTTAGTGTTTGTGATCAATGGTGGAGAATGATTGAGTTGCAAGCTTATGCGGGTATGTGTTCTAATCGGTTTTGAGTGAATATTCTCTGAAGTGCTAATACATTATAAATATTAGCCAATATACAAGCCGAGTGGAGAGAACATTGTGAGGGATGTGCTTGAATTGTTGGTTTCACGGGCGGGTTAATCTTGGGTAACCATTTGTGTATGTGAAATCATATCACCGTTAAATATATTGAAAATTGTAAAGAGTTTGAACTTTAGCATGACATTGGACCTTAACCTTCGTCTCGGGAATGGGGAGTGTATTCGTTGTTCGACCCACGTGAAAGTGAAAAACAGATTTGCTTGAGGGCAAGCAAAAGACAAGTGTGGGGATGTGATACGTGGTTGAAAACCGGTGTTCGTTTATGTCTAAGTTTATGTTTTTACTTAACTTTTTATCCCGAATAGCCTACTTGTAAAAGGATTTGTGTTTTGCAGGTCTTGTGAAGTTTAAGGAGTTAATTGGGAGCTAAACGGACCGCCGGGATGAAAAACGAGCCACCGGGATGCGAAACGGGTCAACCGGACTCAAGAAATGAAGGAAATGAAGAATCACACTTGGGGGCACCGTCGCCGACGCCCTAAAGGGCCGTCGCCGACGGTCAGTGCATTCCTCCGTCGCCAGAACCATCGTAGACAGCAAAGCAAGCCGTCGGGCAAAATATGAAAACCATGGACCGTCGCCGACGGACACATCCACCGTCGGCGACGGCTTCTCAATAGTGCCGACGTGTTTTGTTGACTTCTTGGCTTGTTTAACGAATAAAGGAGAGTTTTCATCATCAACTCGGGAGTTACACAACACTTGGAAGTTTGAAACATAGATTGGAGCCAATACTTATCATCTTTTCACCTATCATTCATCGACCATCATTCCTACAACCCTAATCAAGAACGATAGCAACATCATCTTCTTGAATCGAAACCCTAGTTCCATCAATCCACTCAACCACTCACCATCATCACTCATCCAAAACCCTAACCTTCATCATTCACCATTCTACAAGTTCCAAGATGATTCAATTCAAGCTTCCATCATCCGTTGATCGTGCCATTTTCACCATGAGCGGCTAGTTTCTTGGAGGTTTCACCCCGGTGTAGGTTATTGTAAGTCTAGGGTTTAAACATTGTTCTTGGTTTGAGTTTGTGACAATTTGCTATTTGATTTTGAAGCTTATGACAATTGTCTTGCATTTGTATTGAATTCATAAATTGTCGAGTGAAGATTAAATTTGACTTTATGAAATGTTTATGTGCAATTATGCCTTGTCTAGGTTAGAGTTTACATGTTCTTGGTAACAAAGTGCATTGTGGTCCGTTATTTATAACGTTGATAGATTTTGGCACCTAAGCCTCGCGACACTAAATCCGTTAATCATCTTTGCAATTGATTCAAACCTAAAACGTGTAGAAACCCTAGGAATGCAACTACCGAACCGGGTGTGAACCTTGTTTTCTTATCATTGTTCAATCAATCAATTTTAATTCTTGCAATTTGTTAATCACTAGTAGTTAATCCATCCTTTCATTTTAGTAGTTTTAATCCACATCTTTTCAATCAATCA
Source organism: Helianthus tuberosus (assembly GCA_030545235.1). Taxonomy (NCBI): domain Eukaryota; kingdom Viridiplantae; phylum Streptophyta; class Magnoliopsida; order Asterales; family Asteraceae; genus Helianthus; species Helianthus tuberosus. The sequence continues at coordinate 188,190,543 of CM060357.1, read as the reverse complement.
AAAATACATAAAAACAAAATAGCAAGCTTCATAATAGTGACACCTTTTTATAATTCGATCTAATCCATACGCAAACCACATACTCTTCGTGGTTCGACCCCTTACTACCACTAACTATCTGTTAAGGGTAATTTGGGCTTATAAATATTATCTTTGACCGGAGCGCGACACTCCGATCAGCAACTGAATCGAATTCAATGGTTAAAGGTTAAAGAAACAATGACAACTTAGAATTTAATCCCAATTGTTGATGGACAAAACCAAATAACGGATGAAAACGAGTGTATGTTTATAATCCAATAATTGTTTAATCAACATATAAACATAAAGATTCCCTAACCGAATGATTAGACAAATCCAAATCTAAAGGTATTTAAATAACGGTTGACACAATTCCCAACACAAAACCGCTCTTGTTTTGTTTTGATCCTCGATTTTGATGAGAAATTGCATGTTGGGTGATTGGAACTTGATTAGATGGATTGGATTGGTGAAAAAGGTCCCAAAATCGTCTTTCTTTGATTAGAATGAATAATGTCGGCTTCAACCTATTTTTTGGGGGGTTTATACGAATTTTTGTAAGTGACCCGATGTAAACTACATTGTCGGGTAGTTTACGCCTGGCAAGTTCTGCCCGTTTACACCTGGTAGCTGACGTAGGCTACGCCGGCGGAGAAGCTTACGCCTGAAGGTTTTTGTTTGCCTTATTTATTCTTGTTTTCCTTCACTTCAAACCTCTTGTACCTTCCCAATTGCTTCCATAACTTAGTGTTTATGCTTCCAATCTTATGATCTTCCTTTCTCTTCATATGTAACTCATTCGTGCCTTGATAAACACATACAATCTTCATGTTTAACCGACACAACATCAATCTCCCATAGTTACTCTATTCCACATATTTAAGTACTTAAACATTCATAAAATTCAACATTTAACACTTACAAATAACATCCCGAAAACCATTCATCATTGGATTCACGTATTTGTTTACAACTACTTTATTTAAAGTTGTGAACGATGACTACCAAATCCCGTGTGTCAGGGGCAGATCCAAGGGGTTTTTGGGAAATCCCTCCGTTTGGAAAAAAGGAAAAATTAGTGGAAACCTTGTGTGATTTGAAAAAAAGTGAGAATTTAGTGAGAATCTACCAAAAGAAACATCCTAGAAAAAATTATTGGATCTACCACTACGTGTGGCTGAACTTGGATCCCAGGAACGTCGTGATGTCAGGGGTTGTCTTGCTCTCGGTGATAGTATAGAATTGGCCTTCGTGTCCTCAAACCTAACTTTGAGCTATTAACATGAAAATGATCTGTTAGGAGGGGTACCCTCAAAAGCTCATTTGAGTGTATCCATCATGAATCTAAACATATTAACATCAATATATCTATATATTAGTGTAAATTTTGTTTAGGCAATAAGGTATCCAATCCTTGCATTGGTGCTAGCTTGTCAATTGTCATTGACATGAAAGTAGCACCTACAATGGACTAGCAATCGATATGTCATGCTTTCATTTTATTCTAGGCAATAAGGTATCCAATCCTTGCATTGGTGCTAGCTTGTCAATTGTCATTGACATGAAAGTAGCACCTACAATGGACTAGCAATCGATATGTCATGCTTTCATTTTATTCTATTTTTAACTTCACCTTTTTATAAGGCAAATTGGATTTTAATAATCCCAACTTTCTCAATTTGGTTGATGATAACCTCAACTCGGTTATTTGCCGATAATAATCTGAACTGGTCCACTTTTGGCCGATAATAGTCTGCGTTAAAAATAGCTTAACAAAGTTAAGTTTTTTCCGAATTACAAACCGATGTTTTAGGGCTTTTGATTAGAACGAGGATACGAGTTGATTGATGTAAAATTTACCTCTAAATATTGCCCCAAGCAACGAAAATGGTGCTTCAATTCGGGTGTTTAAACTTCAAATTAACAAAAATCAAGTCGTTTGGAGCACCGTTTCGAGTTAAGTTTTACATAAATCGACTCATATCCTCATTCTGATCAAAATCACTAAAACATCGGTTTGTAATTCGGAAAAAAACTTAACTCGTTAAGCTATTTTTAACGACGGACTATTATCGGCCAAAAGGGGACCAGTTCGGATTATTATCGGCAATAACTGAGTTGTGATTATTATCGGCCAAATTGACAAGTTGGGATTATTTAAATCCAATTTGCCTTTTTATAATCACCCTCTAATTAGAAGTTCTAACATTTTTTTTATTTTTATAAATAAAATAATTAAACACAAGAAAACCCATAAAAGGGAATTTATAAAAGTTTTGAGATGAAAAATGAAAGTTGTTGAAGCATATTAATCGAATAAATTATGTTATTTTATACTAGTAAAAAAGAATACCCACCTGAATTAACGAGATTGACACAACTACCCTTAGGTAAACACATTTCAAAGGTAAAAAAAATAGTGAATTTTTCAAATGTAAAAAATAAAAGAGTAAACTTCCGTTTTGCTCCCTGTGGTTTGGTGGTTTTAACGGTTTTGCCCTAATCCTTTAAAAATAGCAAGGTTGGAGAACTCCCTAGTCGCTAGTCGGCCGGTGAGGTGGCGACTAGCGACTACTCGGGATTACTAGGGATTACTCGGGATTAATCGGATCGGAAATTTTATATGTAAATTTCATTATTTTTATAAATATGTATATATATATATACTCACACATCCATATCAATATAATACTTAAAAAGGTAAAAGTAGTTCAAAATACAAACTAAACTTACATATAAGTCATAACATAACAAGTCTCAGTACTTAAAATTCAAACATTAAAAAATAGCTCAAATGTAATCGTCATCCCCGTAGTGTTCAATGATTTCGACACCATCCGACTCGTATTCAATCTCCTTGTCTACTTCATCCTCTTTCTACGACTCAAATTCTTCGTCATATTAGGTAAGGGATAAGGAAAATGGGCTAAAGTTGTAATCTTGGGCCTGTTTTGTAAGGATTTCAAATGGGTCGACTAGGGCGGCTTGGACCGGCTTTGACCGACTAGCGATTTTTTGACTGATTAGTGAAAAATTACTCAGTAGGTGGCCGGCTAGCGACTAGTCGGCGATTAATTGCCGAGTAATCGCGATTTTTGCAACACTGAAAAATAGTCATTTTACTCCCTGATCTATAAAGCTTATCTCTATTTCACTCCCCGCCTCTAACGCCATCCAATTTAACTGTTAAATCTTGGTCACATGCCCCTCACATGAGGGGCATTTTAGTATTTTCTCACTTAAACTTATTAATCGAAGTGAGGTTGAAATAAGTCGTTATAGGAAAAGGTAGCAAGATAGATTAAATATATATTTTACGGTGGCTAGTGTCGATGATGAAGGTGGTTGCTCGGGTTAAAATAGGTCTTGCCAACATGAGAACCTGAGACATAATTTTTGGACCTACCGTTCAAAAAAAAAAAAATTGGACCGATTTGCACACCCACTATACATATTGGGCTAGGGCCCAGCCACCCTTTTTAACCTTATTAATAGTTCACGGCTAATGATATCGTAATTTGAAGATGAAATTGTTGCTCTGGAAGGGTAATTTGGTATAGCAGCGGCTCTGAAACAGATAAATGGAATTTTAGATCCGGGTCGGTCTTATACCCGATGACCGATATACCCGAATAACAAAATAACCGGAACCGAGATTTTATTTAGGGTAGTAATTCGGGTAGTTTTACAATGGGTGTTCGGTTCTCGGGTCGGGTAATGGCATTTGCTCACCCCTACTAGTTTCTAACTTGACAAAAATGACCCCCTTACTTACTTTCTAACTTGACAAAAAAGCCCCCCATACTTTCTAACTTTTCTTTAACCCTTAAAGCTTTGACATAAATTCGAGTTCGTTTACGCTTTAACTTTTTTTTTTTGTTTGAAATTGAGTCGGGTCAATTATAAATGTTTTCTTTTTATGTACGTTGTGAGTTGAACAATGTTTTGACGTTAATTTTGTTTGGAAACAAATCGGGTCAAATGTAATACCTTTCGATTCGACGGTATAAATTTGAGTTAGCGTATGTTTCGATATAAATTTAATTCAGAAACGAGTCTTGGTTGATTGTGGTCTATATGTTATCATGTCAACTACGGCGCCGCCGCATCGCGCGGCGGGTAAAAGAACTAGTTATTAAAAAGATTTGACCAAAAAGTGTTTGCAGATATGTCCAATCCGACTTGAACAGAATGTTACTCCTTTTTGTCCTGTTTTGACCTTTTTTGCTATTAAGGAATTTGTTACATCTGGTTATGCTGTTTAACTATGAGATCTTTGTTATTTGATACAGATGGCTGAGCTGGCAGTTTTAGGACTGCGTTAGTGAAGCGTTCGGTATTAGCACATCCTTGTTTTCTCTATGAACTTGTTCGAATCTTTGTCCTATCGTAGTAGACGCCTTGATGGCATTCAACGATTATATATTCTGCCCCTTGCTGTCATTTGGGCTTCCTTGAACCTGATGTTTTATCAAATACTACTATCATGTAAAATATTTACTACTATTAAGGTCTCGGGTAATGTGTCAAGATGAGTTAGGCTCAAAATGGGCACACATTGAAGCACATTACGCCGTGAACGGTGACTAGTAGGTGCCATCGTCGTGACCCGCTAAAAAATCTCTTTCGTCACCTAAAGTAAACCAATCGGTGCCCGTAACCCAAATTTTATTGGGTTCTTATTGTATTTTCTGTTCTATTAAACTAGCCAACCAAAACACCGTATCCAATAGACAATTGAGTACCAAAAGTGTAGATGTCTAAAATCATCATCATCGTACTTAGTAAATCTCACCAATAGCAATAGAGAGGCAGCTTTTAGTAAGACCTCCGGGTAGATGTAGATGTCTAAAATCCTAATCACAATTCAAAATTACGTTTTTGAGTTTTGATGTCTTTGGACCCTTAGCGGATGCTCTCAATCTCATCGCCCATCAGTCAAGGATTCTTCACAATCTAGCCTCGGCATCAATACTTCACAAATGAAGATTTGTATGTCACTAGTAGGTAAACATCTCGATTTAGAAGTAATCATCGACCTAATTAGTTTGTTCTAAACTAATAAAGATGATCTAGAATTAGAATTCATATGCACCTATTCCGTTAAAATATACATAAACGATAAAATATAAGCAATCGAGCCTGTTTATACTACGGGTTCAAAATACTAAACAAGACCATACCATTTAACCAAGAAACGTTCATAACCGCAGTTGGTTTTAAGAACAACCCTAATCTCATTAGAGGTGTACAAATCGGTTTAAAAAAAAAAACGGTCCGGCTTTTTAACCGAACCGGATATTGTTGTGTGAGAAAAAAAACCGGTTCGTTTTTTAACCGGTTTTTCACGATGGGAACCCAAACTGGTATAACCGGTTCGGTTCGGTTTATAACCGGTTATTGCCAAAAAAACTGGTTTTTAACCAGTTTTTAAAACCGGTTTCAAAGGTCAAGATCCCTAACCAGTGTACTAACCGGTGGTTCGGTTTGGGTTGGAACCGTTTTTTTTTTTTAAAAACCGGTTAAACATTCAAATGCATTCGGTTTCATCGGCAGTTGCATAGCCAAGCCACAATGCCACACATACTGATTAACCGTTGCCGAACACCTCTTGCCGGTGACCACAGAATGGAGACGCCGATGTTGCCGTGCGTGCCGAACCCACAAACCGAAGCCACACCGTGCATAATCCAGTCCTACAAAGCTACTACATAGGTATGCCATGCTAACTAGACAGCCACTTAAATTTCAATATATTCAATTGATAATGAACTTTTCATAATTGTTTAACTTGATTGATTAAATGTTGATAGAATATAAAACTTGATAATAATAATATCAAGCAATCATCACTCTAAATGAGTTCATAATCTTGTGATCTTTAACAAGCTAATCTCGAGTATTATAGAAAAACCTATATCCATGAGTCAAGACTGTCTAGTTCAGCTTTACATTCCAAGAGCTTCTCATCCAGATTCTTTTCGAAAACAGTGAGCACTTTCACCGACCTTTCAGTCTGCCCGACCCGTTCTAGTGCAGCCACGACCTCTGCACTCGTCTCTATCAAATCCTTTCGGGCCCCTATTTCAACCAAAAGGGTGTGTTTTGTTGTTTCCCTTAGCTTATTTGACCTTTCCAAACACTCTGTCTTTTTGCGAATGGCTTCTAAGTGAGGCCGAAGCCACGCCACGTCAATGTTGACCGCCTCTGCATCTGACACCAGGCGCTCTGTGTCTTCCATTTTCTCAACAACTTCATTGGTTTGAATTCTCCTGACAACTTCACAAACAGCCTCGAGGATCGATGACCTCATAAAACATGTTTCGAATATACAGTCAGCTGTTATGTCCCCGTATTTCCTGAAAACGGCTTCAAGAATGTCTGCATTGCTTTCCTTCACTTCGTAGCCTTGGACACAAACTGTGCCACCCTGAGAAGATGAAACCTTTGTAGAAAATGGTATTAATATTATTTTGTTTAGAAACAGTAGTTGAGAACCCGTTTACTTATGAATGGGTTGATTTGGGGTGTCTTTTTAAACGGGTCAAACAGGTTGGGATATTTTGCTTTCAATGCATACGACCCATCCTCAATTTCTAAACTTTTAAGTCCAAACATTTAGATTATTAATGCAATAGTCTTGTTTTTGTGGTAGATTTCCATAATTCAGAATGTGATTAGCATAATTGGGTTGACCCGTTTAGTAAATGGTTTGATCTAGATTATGCTTTATTGATAAATTCTATACACTGGTTAAACTGTTTTTATTTAAAAAAATAAGATTATAACTTTAATGTATATATGTGTGGGCGCTCGAGGGGCAAAAGTGAAATGGTACTAACTTTAACGTTATTTTACTAATTTCGTGAAAATAACGTTAAAAGCGGTGGATTGTTAATCATGCATCATGTGGTAGCGTTGATAGCTGAAAGACACGAGGGTACATGCACCAATTGGTCTCTGTCCAGATTGTTATGTGCCTTAGGTCCAAGGCTTGATACAAAACTACAATCGAGCCGGGGGTCTCACTGGAAGCAGCCTCTCTATTCCTACGGGGTAGAGGTAAGGCTGTCTACATCTACCCTCCTCAGACCCTACCTTAGCGTTGCTATTGGTGGGATTTACTGAGTATGATGATGATGATGATGAAGATTATAACTTTCTTAAACATACTAAAAACATTAAGTCAGTCTCAACGTTCTAAAAATACCGGTTCGACCCACCTCGTTTATCCACCTGTAACCAGAATAGCTTCTAGAAGCAGATAATATTACCTGTATTTCCAATAGATTGTTGTTCCTTTTCTGTATTCCATTCACCTCTGTTACAGAGCTTGGTGGAGCGTAAAAGGAATTGGTTTGTTCTTCAGGTTGGCAACGCATTACAATCTCTTGACACTCAGTTTTTATCTTACGTTTACAACTGGATGCAACCGATATGCAGTAGTCATAAAGGGCATCGCGTCCCATATCTGCGAAATGTGGTTTAAATCGAGCAGCAAAGTTCATGAGAACCGTTTCCCCTAGTCCCCAACGATCATGTGAAGCACTCTGCAAGAGGAACAGATAGTTAGTATAGAAATTAAATGATATTAGTGATTAATGAAAGATTAAAAAAAAACATGGTCATCACCTTATTCTTGTTTTTTGAAAATTTCACTAGAAGACCTACAAGCTCGGGTTTCAGCTCCGTACTTTCCTCTATGATCATGCTCATAATTTTCTCCATCTCGAGTACAATTGCAGAGGGATTCGAGCTTTAAAGTAAATAACAAATCGATCAGAAGTGCAAGTAGAACAAGTGTAATTGATAGCAAATAATCAGATCTCTTACTCAGCAACGGTTAAGAATTGTTTAAATAATCGAACTATTAATTGCGCTCCATCCAACTGCAGGTCCAACATCAAAACAGACAATCTTGTTCTGCTAAATATGTTGAGAACTCGTCCCATTTTCACATAGGATCCACCCGATGCAGAAGACAACTTCTCGAATGTGTTTACAACCATTTCAAAGAAATCCTACACACCACCAACAAGTAAAGGTACAGATTGGACTATGTAACACGATATTATAAAAATTTAACTCATTCATACTATTCATACCTTCATTATAAAAATTTAACTCATTCATACTATTCATACCTTCAACTGTTCATCATTGCACGGGGAATCAGGTGCATTGATCCTCAAGATCTCACAAAAGCAACATGGCAACTGAAATATTCACATCCAAATCAGCATGCCTTACCAGTTTCTTAGCAACCAATGCCTCGATTACTGAATGCAGTGCCTTCTTCATTGATTCAGAAGGCTTTTGTTCCACCTTAGACAGATCTTCCTTCAATTTCTATTACAATAACACAAATTTTGAATATAAAACATTGCTAATGTTATACACATATAATAAAAAGTGGACGAAACATAATTATACATTACTGATTTAAGCCTCTAACAAAAAGTTACTGAATCGAAACGTGTAGCTTAAACCTAAGCAAAATAACAATAAACATTACTAGTTAATCAACCTAAATAGCTTAAAACTAAGCAAAACAACAATAAAAATCACAGATTCACTACTGTAAGAATGAGAAATCATATCATAATTGTGGTAGAAATTTGCATATAAAAAACAACATTACACATAAGAACATGAAATATACATAATTACCTAATGTACACTAAACGTATTATTTAGCTCTAATAATAACTGATTAAATCTTCAAACAAACAGCTAATCAGTCGAAACATGTAGTGTAGCGTACGAGTTAATCTAAACAAATTAGAGCGAAATCAACCTAAATAGCTTAAAACAAAGCAAAACAACAATAAGCATCACCGATTCATTACTGATTCAACCTTCAAACAAAGGTTAATCAATCAAAACGTTTAGTGTAGCGTACGAGTCAATCTAAACAAATTAGAGCAAAAAAAAACCTAAATAGCTTAAACCTAAGCAAAACAACAATAAGCATCACCGATTCACTACTGATTAAACCTTAAAATAAAGGTTAATTAATCAAAACGTTTAGTTTAGCGTACAAGTTAATCTAAACAAATCAGAGCAAAATCAACCTAAACAGCTTAAACCTAAGCAAAACAACAATATGAATCATCGATTCATTACTGATTAAACCTTCAGACAAAAAAAAAGTTAGCAAATCGAAACATTTACTGTATCTTACGAGTTCATCTAAACAAATTAGAGCAAAATCAACCTAACTAGCTCAAAACCTAACCAAAATCATCAATTCATCTGCAATCACCATGAACTTCAAGCATCATCTATTATAGAACATAAAAAACGTTAAACGTACGAAATAATCTAAACAAACTAAGTCAAAATCAACCTAAACAACTAAAAACCTAACCAAAACAACAATAAACATCATCGATTCATTTACAATCACTATAAACTTCAAGCATCATCGAATCATCTGCAATCAACATGAACTTCAAGCATCTTCAGTTATAGAATACAAAAATCGTTACACGTACGAGATATTCTAAACAAATTAGGGCTAAATCAACCTAAACAGCTTAAAACCTAACCAAAACAACAATAAACCTCATCGATTCATTTACAATCTGCAATCAACATGAACTTCAAGCATCATCAGTTATAGAATACAAAAATCGTTATACGCACGAGATAATCTAAACAAATTAGGGCTAAATCAACCTAAACAGCTTAAAACCTAACCAAAACAACAATAAACATCAACAATTCACTCACAATCACTACAAACTTCAAGCATCATCAATTACAGAACATAAAAACCGTAATATCGTAACAAAACCCTAGCCTTACAGGAAGAACATCGTGAATAACCGCAGGTATGTACGAAAACCGCAGTAGCTTCTTTCCGGCATGCATAAGCTCGATTTCGAGCTGATTTGGTGATGAACAAGAGGATTTTGACTGCTTTTCACGCATTTTGTTTAGCGATTTACTCGATGATCACGAATAACTGATAATCGCCTGATTTGAGACCTCAAATCGCCTGATAAACTGCAGAAATCGCCTGAAATGTGTACGGATATTGTGTGCCAACTTTATAGTAGTATTTGTCAGAATAATATGATATATATGGAATGAAGGTTGAGTGTTTCATGCTTTATTTTTGAATTTAGTTTCTATATTTGGTGTCACTTTTCTATATTTTAACTAGCATAATTAAATGTATTTGTGTATAGATTCGTTTTCTTTTATCCTTCAAAATGGAAATAAAGAAAGTAGAATTAGATACATGATTAAACTTGCTTACATTTGTGTGACATTTTTTCTATAAATTAATGTATACGTGTGTATTCGTATTTGTATCCTGTAAAAAATAAAAGGGTTTGTGCTTTAGCGGTATTCGGGTAACTTTTTTCTAGGAGAGGTTACCGGTTGGCCGGAGTCTCGTTCGTGACAAAAATGCATGTGCAAGCCAGTGGTTTTACCCCAGTGGGCTTTTAGACGGTGTGTATCCTCTGGAATTGATGACGGGATGGGTCACCAGCATTGTCTGCGAACGTGTTTATGGGTGGCATTTTGCCTATGGGTGTACCGGTCGGGCTTTATTGGACGTTCAAAAAAAGATACACGATTAAAGGTTTGCGTAGCTGTTATATTCGTGAATTGATTGACATACATAAAAGTATTATATACTCATACACATGGTATTTTGGTGATTTTCTCACTTGTATTATTTATTAGTAATTTTAGTATTATCAAGTCATTTTAATTAACTGGGTTTGGTTAATACTAAAGGGAAATCGTAATAAACGTTGATGCCAGTTAGGAGGCGTAAAGTACATGCTCATTCAAGATTATTATAATTTCCGACATTGTTGAGTCCAAGGTTCAAGGTACGCGTGTCACCTTAACAGGGTGCAAGGGACTAGCCCCTAGTGCAAATTGCTTCTAGTTATGCTATAGGGTATCGTCATGACTCGTGATCCTCATGGTCATCATGACCCTCCACATCAGCAACATGTCACCCACTTCAAATCCACCATCAAATACCATTACCCTAAGGGTGTGGTCATGACCCAAACCGCTATTCTCTTATTTTAATTTATTTTTGTGACAAGGAAAAGGAAATGTTAAAAAAGGAAAGGATGTCCATGGTTGCCATGGTTTAATCCATGCAAACCATGATGGATGAGGCAATGGGGTAGCGTAACCATTCATTAATGGTCATACGTGACGATTGATGACCGAACCCATACACCCCACACCAGCCTTATTTAAAGAGACGATCATAAGCACATTTTTTTGTTGATAAATATTTATTTTTCCAACTTCGGTGATTGATACAAAGATTTAATTTGCAACAAGAGAGAGTATTTAATCAAACATAAAACAAAGTAAAATGATTTAAAATTTATCAAACACTACTCAAACCATAGGTAGATACGTTAAAAAAAACCTGATTATAATTATTTTATATCATTATATTAACTCAAAAAATTAGTGATTCGACAAGATCATATTAGAGTATTACCGAATCCATCTTGACTCATTTTATTATGTTATGCATTCGAGTTGCTTTTCTGAGAAAGAATTTGAGAAATACTACTAATTCAATTAATGAAACTTAAAACGATGAGATGTATAATTAGCAAGGTTGGAGAACTCGCTAGTCGGCCGGTGAGGTGGGGACTAGCGACTACTTGGGATTAATCAGGATTAATCAGGATTAATCGGATCGGGTTTTTTATATGTGATTTTCATTTTTATGTATACATATACACATTTTTATATGTAAATATTTTAAGTAGCTATGTTTTAACTCTTACTAAACTCATTTATTTTACGTATACAAGATTAATTGTTGGAATTCGCATGGATTGGTTGGAAACTGACCGGAATTTAGAAGTTTTGGCCGGAATATACAAGTTTTTTGCCGGAATTTGGCCGGAATCGCCTATTTTTGGCCAGCCGACTAGCGATTATTTGACTGGTTAACGAAAAATTACTCAGATACTGGCCGACTAGCGATTAATCGCCGACTAGTCGTTATTTTTACAACATTGATAATTAGGGGTGATGTAAGGATCATAACACTAACAACCAAAGGTACAAAAATGATTAGGCGTGTTTAGAGCTATAAAAGCTCATACGAAGACGAATGAGTCAGTGCGAAAAGGAATACGCTTATACGCCTAATGAGAAAAGGTTGCATTGTCCATGAGTTAACTCATAAACATCATACCAATATTTTTTTAGTGAATGCTCATGGCGGGAAATTTTAATATAAATGGCGGATTATATGTTCAACAACTTCATTTTATTGTGGAATATAAAAAGATAGAGATACGTTAAATACTATTAGACTCAAAAAAGAAATCAACATATGTCCATGAGTTAACTCATAAACATCATCACATGATAAGTATTTATAGTGATTAAAATGACCAAACACATCAAGAGCATGAGAACGATAAACCAACGAATACAAACAAGTAAACCGACTATAATCATCAATAAGGGAAATGAAGTACCAATATCAAAAAAGAGAAGTGACAAGTGTTGGTCCCCAATTATTATAATGGAGAACGTGTAAATGATTGTTACTACGAGATAAGACAATGAAAAAGGAATTCTAGCATATTATGATGCATTACAAACACTATTCAAAGACTTATCTTGTCATTTAAAAAGGAAGATGCCAAAAACATCATGAGCAATGGATATCATATTGATACAAACCCGATTCCTATACGGGTGGGTATTAGGGTCAGATTTATTAATGGGTCAAAGCAGTTATTAAAAAGGGAAACTGATGGGTAAATGAGAGCTGAAGGGCCAGTTATTACTACTATTATTGCTTATTTATATCTTTGTTCTAGTTTTTGGGTATTATGTCAATGATTATTATCTAATTGGGTATCTATACCTTTGATCTTGGAGATTAACCCATCTCGAATCGGGTCTTCTATCTTGTAGTATTTCAGTTTACAACAATAAAATCTATCATTTAGTTTTGTTTGATTTTGGGTTCTATCATTTGGTTCCATTGCCGGGAAATCGAAGATGGAGCAGACTCGGAATAATCAGAAGGAAGGTGGTGTTCATCCAGACCCAATCGCTGACCAGTTGGCAGTCATTATTACTAAGCTTGATTCTTTGATAGCCTTGAAGAAGGATATAGCAGCAATCAAGGAAGCTTGGCTAGAAAGACGAACATATGCAATAAAGGAAGCTGAGGATGAAAACCAGGATCTAGTGACAGATTTGGGAATGGAGGAAATTCCTAGCGACGTTTCCATGCCTGGAGCACCACCTATAACTACCGCACAAACCAAAAGTCAGTCCCTTCTAATTTTAGATTTGGAGAAAAAAAATGCTAGAAGCTGCAGATGAAACAGATGATCAGGCCAGTCCAGAAAAGGAGGAACAAGAAAATCATGTAGAGACGAAGAATGCAGAATTAGAGCAAAAATTATTCAGCAGGGATGCCGTCCCGAACTCACTCTGTGGTTACTCACACAAGGATCACACGAAGACTCAGACGGATAAGAAACAACTTGACTGGTCGTTTCAAAAGGCAATCAAGGGTTGGATGGATGACAAAGTAGATTGGTCAGCAAAGCTAACAGATATCAATACCAACTTTCAAATTCCAAATTCTAATGCACAGGATTCTTTCTGGGCTGCACCTAAATTCGGGCCCGAGAAAACACAAGTTTTAGCTTATAGATGGGTCCATGAAGGTGGTCATGTCACACCCTGAATTTTGCGGAAGCGTATGATGTGTGACTGGTTTAATATCATTGCATTCAATCATAATAAACAACTACATGATCAAAACGATGTTCATCCATTCATTAAGTGAAAGTGTTACAAATACCAGTTATTTAAGTTCCAAACAACACAACCTTCGACTAAGATACAATTCAACAAAAGTGGATGACATCTAAACTTGGAATTTACTTCTAGAAACAACACCCGCGCCCAAGATCCAACTTGTTACCTGAAATACATGTAATTTTGGAAAACATCAACAAAAGTTGAGCGAGTTCATGCGTTTTGTGTGAGTGCTGGCAAACTTATAAACCTTTGAGAGACTCCTTTGAAAACAAGTATGAAAAGCATTTATGAACATATCAAATAAAAGTTTTACAAAGACATTAAAGCATGTGAGGACATAGGGAGCACTCGAAATGAGTAGGCTTATACCCTTGTCGATTTCCCTCGACTATGTCGAATTCCCCTTCGACTATGTCAATTCACCTTGACTATTGTCGATTCACCTCGACTATTGTCGATTCACCTCGACTAATGTCGATTCACCTCGACTAATGTCGATTCACCTCGACTGGGACACCGAAGCACTCAAGTGGTCACGAGTACCATGAGTGGGGTTCGGCCGTACCCGTTAGATCTAACATTCGTCCCTAATTAAGAGTTAATGGCATTTCAAATTTAGTCTATGCTCACATGATCTAATTAACTCATTTCATACCGTTTAAACATTCGTAACATGTATTCCACCCACGAGAGTTATAAAACCAAAAACAGTTTAAGAGAAAATGGGGACATGAACTCACAGTATTGCGTCTTCGGTACTCGTAACTCAAATCTCCTCAGCAAACACGACTACCTACAATGTTCTAACGTCTATTAGACGAACGGGTCGTGCCTTGTCTTAGTATTTACGTTTTTGAGTTACGTTTCTGATATTATTCCAAGTTATAATTATTTGTTAAAATAATAATTATTTTAACTTAAATTATATTTGTAGGTTTTGGAATAATCGTTAAACAATATTTGTAACAATACTCCTCAAGTATTTCTATTCGTATTTCCTTCCCAAGGATGGGGGTATCTCATACATGTGTTTTCGTATTCTTATATTTGTATAACTTGCCATGTATTGGCGTCGTATTCCGGTGTATTATTCCAAATAAAAATATGCCAATATATTCTCAATATATATTTCCAAAACAATATATTTTCAAGGCTTACTTAGAAAATATATATAAACTTATTTTGTCCAAAAATATGCATTTCAAGAAAATATATATATTTTTCTCAAAAGTCGTATATCTTCTATATATTCTAGGAAAAATATATTTTTACTTCCAAAAAATGATGTATTTTTCTCCTTGCCAAAATATGATAAAACCTTGTAATATTTACAGAAATCATATTTTCATTTCTTGTATCCAAAATAATATTTACCAAAAATATATTTGTAACGGTATTTTCCTGAACATTTTGTAAGTTACGTTCTTGCGTTCGGTTTCACAATATTAAGTGGGTAACTTATAAATTTCTTCCTTGTGATTTTTGGTATTATTTTGGATTGTAAATTCTTGGTATTTTGTTAAGTTATATTACTTTAAATCCTAAAATAATATAACTAATACACAAAGTATACAAATAATCACACACAATGTGTCATTAATGTAACTATATATTCTAAATACATATTTATCCATTCTTATTTATAAAAACCAACCTCCAATACTTGTATTTTTGTAACAAAATCTATGGCAAAGTTTATATTGAAAACCACAGTTAAAACATACGTGTAAATATTTGTTTAGAAAATATTTTTCTAAGTGTTTGCATTTTTAGAAAATTTTGCCATAGTTTCCCCTAAAAATGGAGGTGTCCATGCTATCAAAGCATATCATTTTCTTTTCAAAATCATCACAAACAATCAACAATCAATCTTGAACAACTTATACTTACCAAGTGCCAAAATATTGCTATCTACATAATAATCATGAACTTGAACTTTCATAAAAACTTGTAGTAACTTGGTAGTGTGTTTAGTAGGTTTAGTTACCCCTTTAAAGTGTGTTTATTTCTTTGTAAACTTCACTCTTGGAAGATTTAGGTGTTTACAACTTACTAGATGATTTTTCCAAAAATCATTCTCTTGGATTTTTCTTGTAAACAATGTATTCTTATACTTGTTTTACTACTAGAAACATGGTTAGTTTCATTAAAAACAATGTATATGTAAATCTTGTGATTTAACTTGGTTTCTTTGGAAAAACTATTTTAGAAATCATCCACTCACAAGACTTGTATTTTGTTTAAATCATCATCATATGAAATCAACTTTTATTATTCAAGTTCATGTAAACATAAAGCATGATGATCTTGGTCTTTCACAAGATCATCACCTTAATTTACTAGCTCATGTGTTTAATCACAATCTACTAGGTTTCTTATGATGTCTAACATCACTAACATAAATCATCAATCATCAAGAAGCAAATCATCACTAAACAACAAGTATTCATATGTTTATAAGCTTATGTTAGAGATTCATGAATATGTTCTTTAATGTTCATCAAGATTAACAATGTATATCATCTTTTAACCAACAATATATGAAGTATCAAGAGATCATAAGGGCCTTACTACTAGCACAAGGCTAGGGAAGAACACTTGATGATGGAGATGACAAATGTGGAGGATAATAACAAATGGGAGAGGTCCTTCAAGATCCACAAGCTCCACACTTCCTTAATCACCTTCTTACACATTAGGATGGTCTTGGAATGGATGGGATTAAGATGGAAATGATGGTGGTGTTTGGTGCTATGTTCGGCCGAGAGGAGGGAGCAAGGGAGAGAGATGAGTGGTGTTGTGAAGTGAGTGTGAGATAATGAGGGTTTAGCCCACCTTATAGCCATGTTGATGCATTAACCCTTGGTTAATATGTTTCATTAGTACAAGACCATATCTTTCATCAAATCTTCCAAGATCCAATAATATCTAGCAAGATCATGTAAATCTTGATGGTGGGCCACAAGATGACCGTCCATATGAGGGGGGGGGGGTCTTGGTTGGGTTTAAATGTTAAGTTAAGTGATTAAGTTAGATTTCAAGTATAGTGTTTAGTGTTCAAGTGTATCATGTGTTATATAGTGTGTTAGGGTGTTTGGGGATCATAACTAGTTTGGAAATATTAAAACAATGCTTCTAGTATAATTTTGGTGTTTCAGGTAGTGTCCGGTTGTTCGGTTAGATACCGGTTCATTAAAGTGTCAAGCTTTACCGTTTAGTGTTCTTTATGTATCCTTTTGTGACACTTTTAATTCCCGACACTTAGGAAAGCATTCAGGACCGTTTTAGTCATATTTTTGCACATTACTAGCTTGTTAAAAAGCTGAATTTTGCTGAAATGTGCTGAATTCAGCACTTTGAGTGGGTTTTAGGCACTTTTCGGCACTTAAACTATCACCTAGTAAAGTAGTTTTGTGGTCCTTACTTCCCTACACGCTATACTAGTGTAGAACTTGGTTTCTGGCTCATACTGGGTCTCAAATCACTGTCTGTCTATGTACTGAACTCCCATCAGTGCTTTTAGTTTGTCTGATAATGGTGTCAATTCTGTTCTGTGCATTATTAGAACTATATCGTGTTGCATGTAGTAATGATAAAAGTCTTGCAACATGAAATGCCATTGTATGTATATAACAGTAATCAGAAATTCATTTGTCTTGTAAACTATACCATGCACAGTTCTTTAACACAGATTACTGTCTAATTATTATACGGAATGTATGGAAAAGTGACAGTTGTCACATTCTCCCCCCGTTAAAAGAATTTCGTCCCGAAATTCAAGTGATGCCATCGGTCGCAGGGGAGTTGTGAATCAAATGTGGTCACTTAGGTTTAAAATTGGTCTTCATGTTCCCAAGTAACTCTGGGCCATGATATGAATTCCAACATACTCAAATAAATCAATTACGTCTTCTCCGTGTTTTGTGGACTTTCAGTCCGCAACCTTAACAGGTTCTATAGTAAATTGGAGTTTGTCGTTGACGTGAATCTTGTCTGTGGGAATAACGACTGTTCCTTGAGTCAGACTCCTCTAAAGACTAGACACGTGGAATGTGTCGCGATCATTACTGATCTTTTCTGGAAGTTTCAGCTTGTGAGCAATGGTCCCGATTCCTACCAGGGTCTCGAAAGGTCTAATATACCGGGGGTCCAACCTTCCACGTTTTCCAAATCGCACCACACCTTCCCAAGGCGAGGCTCCCATTAACGCCATACTTCTTATCTCAAATTCCTACGATTTCTGCCGCTCGTCGGCGCAGTCTTTCTGTATTCCGCGGGCGGTCTTGATATGATCACATATCTGAGCGATCTTGCCTCAAATTTTTCCTGAACCAACTCGGGCCAGTAGATTGTTTATCTCAGGTCTCCGTTCAACACAACGGGGATCGACTTATTATGTTCCATCTAAAGCTTCACACGAAGCGGTTTAAACAGCGGTGTGATAAATACTGTTGTAGGAAAACTCCACTAAGGGCACGTGAGTGTTCCAACTTTTCATCAAGGTTTATCACACAAGCACGTAACATGTCCATACAGTCTGCATCGTTCAGTAGCTCAGTCCATCTTTGTTAATATTTAAGTTCTTACGATCAACGGTGTGCTGCAACCCTTGTGATCAGTAAAGGTCGTGCATCGTTTTCTTACAGGTAATGACGTCAGGTTTGCGGCGCGTAATTACTGTATCTAGATCAAGGTTTCTTCTCATGATCCCTTAATCAACGTGACGCGTACGCAATGCCGTGGTCTCGTTGCATTGGCGCGTAATCGAGACTTTGTCGAGAAGCGTCACATCATTGCAACTCTAACTCCTTAGCTCTTGACTGCCGGGTTGGCATGAATCTCATTCTTATCCACCATGTATCCTAAAGTTCTTACCTTGCGAATTCAAAATCCGCCCTTTGACATCCTAGCACATAACTGTTCTTTCTCTAAGAGTCGCAAGATAAGTTGCAGATGTTGCTCACGACCTTCCTTGGTCGTTGGGCATATAAGAATGTAGTCAATAAATATAATCATGATCTATCCAGGTATGGCTTACACGTTCGATTCATGAGGTCCATGAATACTGTCGATGCATGTGTTAAGCCAAACGGTACGTCAAGGAACTCTTAATGCTCGAAACGAGTCCTAAAGGTCGTTTTAGGGATAATTCCTTCTTGTATTCACAGTTGAGGACATCCTGTCCTCAAGTCGATCTTCGAGTGGTAACTAGAACCTTACGATTGGTCCGTTCATGTCATCGATCCTTGGCAAAGGATACCGATCCTTGATATCCAGTTCTCTGGAATTGATGCAAAGTGGAAACTGTCAACTTTCTTCTTGTGTCCTTAACTAAGGACACCATGTCCTTAATTCCATCTTGAAGTAGTAGCTGGGATCTTGTAGTTGGTTGACAAGTCATCGGTTCTCGGTAGGGGTACCGATTCTTGTTGGTTAGTTGTCTATCTCCCTGTAACCCATGCGTAATACTTTTCTCCCTTAATATTCCCTCCGAGTTCCTCTCAGATTAGGCTATGTACGCGTGTAAAAACTGTCGTCCTACTTCCTGATGAATATCACCAGGCTTCCCACGGTGCGAGACTCGGCCTGGTAGATTTCATCTGTCTAGCAGCTCTTGCAGTTGCATTGGAGGTTCATGTACCTTAGACGAAGTTAGTCGGTAAAGCGTCATATGTCACCAGTGTCGTTCCTGGAACTAGGCTTATCCTAAACTCCTCTTGTTGTTGAGGGGTATTCCTGGCAAGTCTTCAGGAAAGGCTTCTGGAAATTCCTCCACCACGGGGTTGTCTTCTAGCTCTAGCTCCTTGGTCTCCTTATCGGCAACATGAGCTAGGGAGGCAATGCAGTCTACTCGGAGGCGCTTCTGTTGTCTCTTCGACCAATGTAAGATGTCGTAGACCCACGGTCTAGTACCCTTACACCTATTGCAAGAAGGTTGCGTACTATAAATGTTTCATCATTCGCAAGAGGGACGCGACTGATTTTTCCGAACAACTACAGCTCTATACTTGGATTTCCAATCCATGCTGACTATCATATCATGACTTCCCAAGTTGATGGTAATAGAAGGCTCCGGCCTTCTAAGTTCCCAAAATATAGTCCTTAATCATCTCTTTTGCTTAACTAACCTTCCATTCGCCAATTCTAAAGAATATGGGACGTCTATTCTACTCAAAACTAGGCCAAGTAGTTCTTAAGTTCTAAGGATACGAGATTAAAGTTGATGCCAGTATTAATCAGAAATGGATGCATAGAATTTGGTTAATAGGGAACGTACCCGTAACCGTATCTGGATCCTGGCATGCTTCACGAGCTCCGATCGTGAAGACCCTTCCTTGCTTGGTTCTTCCTAGGGCAATCTTTCCTAAAGTGCCCTACTTCACCACACCTGTAGCAGCCTGGAATTTTCCCATTATCTCTTCCGTCTGGATCCTTCGCCCAACAGGCATCCTTGCTGTGCCCTTTCTTTCCACACTTTCCACACTTAGGCCTCAGAGATCGACCTTCATGGTAAAAATTTCATTCCTTGCATCTCGGCCTAGTCCCCAAGTAAACCTTACCACCAGCCTTATTAGTGGCTCCATAAGCTTTCCTGCCATGGGGCGGGTTCACTTCGCTTCTTTTGTTTGCTTTAGAGCTTCCATAGTTGACTTGGGTGTCACACCCCGATATTTCCACGTATTACCGGTGGGGGAGTATCGTGACGTAGTTGATATCAATATAGTCAAACAACACAATATTTAAATGCACAGCGGAAGCAAAAGATAGATTTCATTTCAACCGAATAACATTGTAATATTAAGTATCACAAATAGTTGAAAATAATCCACAGGTGGATCAAAAAGAAACATTGTTCAACAGACTGAAATGCATCCAAGCTTGCGAGACTCTTATTGATGCTAAGGGGAAAGCCAGCCTATTTCGAGTAGTACATGCACTTAACATTTTGGGAAAAATACGTCAGTTTACACTGGTAAATACAATCAACTGAGTCATTTTAAAAAGGTTTAGAAAGTTGGTTTAAATGCACGAGGCACAAAACATTTTATAACTTGGGATAATTATTTGAATATAATACTTGTAAAAGAATTACATGTTTCTTATGCGTTCAGTAGCCCGGTTCGTGCCGGGTTAAAGATCAATAGACACACCACATTATTTATTTAGGCACTGACGGGTGTACGCCTACACCCCGTGCTTAGGTCGTGGCCATTTCGTAAAATGATGCCAAGGATATCCGGGACATGGTCATTAACCCCCCAAAGGCGTTTAAGCAACAAAACATATTTTTAAACGGGTCATTTCGATAATACTTAACCACCAATCGATTAAGGTCGAATGCCCGACCAAGCGGTATCTTAGTTACCGTACCCCAAGCCCGTATAAGGGAAAATAAGTTAAAAGTATTTACCTGAGCTAAATATAAATTCAATCCCAGCCGTATATCAAATCAGCAAGTACAGGTAGCTTTTACTGGGCTCCTAAATGTGGAACGAAGGTTTATAACAACCTATTAGAGTCCTAACGGGTCTTTAATTAAGCCTTAATTTAGACCGGTTAGTTTTAAAGGAAGATACGGTTCGAACGCATAATTAAGCGAAGACCGGAATAGAATGTGATTTAGACCCGACAAGTTTGAAGACTTGTATAATACGGGTAAACCAAACACATTCTGGATTTTGAGATAAAAACGATAACGTTTGACCCGTTTCGGCTAATTTATGTAAACTAGTTACATAAACCGAACCGAATGCGAATAACGCATAACGGGTAACCGAATGAGTCATGCACAGGTTTCCTAAGTTAATATGCTTTAAATATGTTGTGATATCAGTAAGATACCTTCCATTATGCCCAAAACGAGTTAAATCTCAATTTAAGCCCCGTAGGGGTATTTTGGTCATTTTAAAGATTATAAAAGAGATTAATTATAATTCTGTGATTCGGGTCTGAAATAATCAGTAAAACAACTTAATTTAATAGGTTACATCAGTTGGTAATAAGTCTTATATGACAAAAATGGTTTTAAACCTATACTATGTGTTTAATACGCGTAAAAAGCCGTTTTAAGCGATTTCCGGGTTTAACAGGAAATCTGGGTTTTATGATCAGTTTATAAAGTTCAACATACTTCATTCATCATATAAAATCAGTGGCCAAAGATTTGGTATCAATTTGTTATGTAAAACTCATTTTATACGCAAAAGGGTATAATCGGTATTTACCGAATCAAGGTAATAACCTTAGGTTATGATCAGTTTAAAAATAATTAAAAATCTTCAAAAATCCCAAAATATTATATTACATCAGTGGGTAAAAGGTTTGGTGTCAAAATTGGGTTTAGATAGGCTTTATGCTAATTGCGCCGTTTAATTAATAAAAGACCTCCTAATTACGCTATTGAGCATAACTCCTAATCTAGACCTCCAACTGATGTGAAATTTTAGGGACATGTTTATAAATCAGTAGCAAAGATTATTGTCCTCTCACATTTCCAAAATTCTCGTTTTATGGTCAAAAGGGCATTATGGTCAACATCAGGCAATTAACGGGAACGTGTAAATGAATCGGACAATCAATGAACCAACCACAGAGGATGATTCTATTATGTAACCCGGTCCTAATGAAGCTCTAAGGCATTTATAAATCCATCTAAATCAGGTCAGAACTGAAGTCAAAACAAAAGTCAAAGTTTTGCGACTTTCGGTTCCGAACCGAGCCAAAACAGAAAATTGTTGGATCAAACAAGCTTAGACCAGTTCTTATACTTATTACCAAGTTATATGAGTGATAAAATAGGTTACACGTCATCTACATTGCTAATTAGGTGTTAATTTGAAAATTAAGATTCTGTTGACTTTTTATAACAAACTTTGACCCGACAAATGATCTAGTTAGAGCGGGAATCAGAGGGTGCCCTTTTAAGGGTTTAATGCCCACATAATTACCAACTTATAACTACCTTTACTTTGACTAATCGTGTCACACCCCGATTTCCACGTGTCACCGGTGGGCCCGGTGGGGGAGTATCGTGACGTGGTTGGCAACGTAATAGTCAAACAACACAATATAATAATGCACAGCGGAAGCAATTTAAAATAAGATACAACCGAATTTATTTATTGTAATCAAAGTCACAATATCCGGTGTTTATCCACAGAACGGATCGAAACAAAATAACATTTATGGTTCAACAGACTTCTGGCATCCTAAGCTTGCGAGACTTTTATTGATGCTTAGGAGACAATCCAGCCAAATTTCGTTTAGTACCTGCATTCAGTCTTTTTGGGAAAATACGTCAGTTTACACTGGTAAATACATTCAACTGACTCATTTTGGAAAATGATTGAAAATTGGTTTGGATGCACGTGGCATAAATCATTTTATTTAACTTGGGATAATTATTTAATATTATAATCTTGTGAACGAATTACATGTTACTTATGCGTTCAGTAGCCCGAATCTAGTCCGGGTTAAAGATTAATAGACACACCACTTTAAGTGAGTTATACACGGGAGTACGCCTACACCCCGTGCTCAGGTCGTGGCCATCTCGTAAGATGATGCCAGGGATATCCGGGACATGGTCATTAACCCCCCAAAGGCTGTAAAGTAAACAAAACTGTTTAAAACGAGCCGATCAAATTATTCAACTACCCACTAAGCGTGGAGATTTGATGCCCGATCAAGCGGTACGCTATGCACCGTAACCCAAGCCCGTATAGGGAAAATAAGTTAAAAGTATTTACCTGATGCAAGCATAAATCACAATAAGCAGAATGCACGTAGCTTTTACTGTTTCTCCTAATCTGGAACGAAGGTTTAATATAACCTATTAGAATTCTAACGGGTCTTTTATTAAGCTTAAGCTTAGACCGGCTAGTTTCAAGATACGGTTCGTACGCACGATTAAGCGAAGACCGGATAGAATGTGATTCAGACCCGACAAGTTTGGAGACTTGTTTAAAATGGGTTTATTATTCACATTCTGGATTTTGAGATAAAACCGTTAAGGTTTGACCCGTTTCGGCTAGTTTATGTAAACTTGTTACATAAACCGAACCGTACGCGTAATAAGCGTGACAGGTAGTCATGAGAGCTATATACAGGTTTCCTAAGTTAATTATGTCTCAAATATGTTGTGACATCAGTAAGGTGTCTTTCGTTATGCCCGAAACTAATTTAAACACAAACTATGCCCCGTAGGGGTAGTTTGGTCATTTTAAAGTTTGTAAAAGAGTTTAATTGTCTAACTGAGTTAAAGGTCTGATGTAAACAGAAAACATACTCAATTTGATGGGTTATAACAGTAGGCTAAGGCATATATGTGAAATTTATCATCTTTAACCAAACTAGGCCCCGTAGGGGTATTTCGGTAATTTTCACATAAGCCGAAAAGCTCAAAACTGAAGTCTGAGTTTATCAACCTTTGCTTACTGTTAAAATATTATAATTTGCCTCTTATATCAGTAGGTATCAACCCGGGTATGTCCAATATGATTTTAGAACATACTATGCGTTAAGAATGCAAATTTAGGATATTAAAGGCCATTACCAGGTTCGATACTTAAATCTGATATTTTTATATTTCCAGAGGGCTTAAAATAATTTATTTATCATAACTAATCAGTAGCAAAAGGTTTGGAGTCGTTTAGATGTGTAAAACTCATTTTATGGCCCGTAAGGGCAAAACCGACAACTACCGAATTAAGCCTACGACTATGAGTTATGCTCAGCCTAAAATTAATTAAAAATCTTTAAAAATCTCAAAATAATATATTACATCAGTGGGTAAAAGATTTGATATCAAAAAGTATGTTTAACCAGGCTATACGCTAATTACGCCATTTTATTTACATAAAGCATTAGTTTTGCGATAATGAGCATAACTCTTAATCTACAAGTCCAACTGATGTCAAACTTTGCATGCAAGACTATATATCAGTAACTAATGTTTCTACACTTTTACATTTTTATAAATCACGTTTTAAGGTAATAAGGGCATAACGGTCAACGTAAGAGCAATTAACGGAAATATGCATATTAATTGGATAACTAGTGAACCAAGGTGTATAATCATAGAGGGTTGTTCTAACATGTATCCTAGTCCAATTAAAGCTCTGAGGCATTTCTAAAATATGCCTAAACGGGTCAGAACTGAAAGTCAAAGTGAAAGTCAAACTATGCGACTTTCGGCTCCGAACCGGGTCTAAACAGGAAATAGTCGGGTTGAACATGTTTGGACATGTTCTTAAACTTATTACTAAGTTATAACAATAATCAAACAGGTTATATGTGATCTAGATAGCTAATTATGCATAAATGACATTTTAAGCATTATGTTGACTTTTTAATTAAAGGTTTGACCCGACATTTGACCTGGTTAGGATGGTGATCAGGGGAAACCCTTTTGGGGTTTTATTACCCACATAAATACCATCCTATAACTACTTTTAATTCGAGATAAGACTGAGCCATTAGTGACTAATCTTGAAGTCAAACCGTAATTACGACGGTTTGACTTTTAGCTAATTAACTAAGCTAAACACAACTAAACAAGAACTAGCAGACTTACAAGAGTCCAATGCACGAATTTTTGATCAGATGGGAGAGTTCCTTAGCTCCAGAAATGCTCCAATGATCAGATGCAAGTGTGAAGAATGTTGTGATCTTGGAGTTCCTTTTATAGTGCATTAGATCACCACAATTGGTTGACAACAAAGGCTACCAATGACCACAATTCGTTTACACATGTCCCTAAGGTCTAGGAACATTTTAGGGGTCTCCCACATGTGAGAAAAACCGGTGGAATAGGTCACAATCGCGCATAACAGCCAACAGAAGGTTTCTGGTCGCTGGCAACATGCTTACGGACCGTAAAGGGTTTGGCTTACGGTCCGTAAGCCTCTGATCTGACGCGGAAAAATGTTGTTCCTTGGCGTTTTGAAGGGGCAACCGGGTATAAACGACTTGTGGACTTATTATTTACCATGTGGGACTTCAATTATCAGTTGCATACCCTACCATTTCAATTTGTTTCACTTTGCAACCAAAAACAAGTACCGAAATTTAAGGTTTACCATTCTTTTCTTTGTGGGATCTTATCATGCACTTCCGATTTATTTTTGTCAACCCATTTCTGGATTTTAGGCATGATAGATGTTTAATATATAAAAACTTTGGGTCTCGGGATTTATAAATGAGGTGTTCAGAGGTAAAAATTTAACATGACGCCACTTTTAAATCCTGCCAATACGTCTTTATTAAATCCGGGTTTACAACGCGTTTTGTCTTACATGACACGTGTCGTTTTATTATTTAACACGAATTTTCGAAGTGTTACAAATCGCTGGACCATTGGCGATTAATCGTTAAGTCAAACCTTAATTACGACGGTTTGACTTTTAAGCTAATAACTAAGTAAAACACGATTAAGGAAGGTTAAGGAAGCTTACCAAGGTCCAATGCACGACTAATGATGCTTAGGGAGTGGCCTTGAGCTCCAGAAATGATCAGAAGTTGAGTTGGGAATGAATGATCAAAGTTGCAATATTGTGCTCCTTTATATAGTGGGTTTAATCCCACTAGATCATGCCAAAGAAGTCTATACATGTTCCCTGATGTTAAACATGTGTCCCTAGTGCCTAAAAACAAGTTGGGGTCGCCCATGGTATGCAAAACAAGCAATCCAAGTCGGTTAAAGGGCTGAACAGACACCTGTCTGTGTTTTCTGGTTCTGGCAGTCGCAGGCGGCCCGCGTAAGGATTGGCAGTAGCCTTACGCGGCCCGCGTGAGGGTGGTGGTCAGGTTAACAAGTTTTATTTAATTGCAGTTTTGGCCCCCGGTCTTCCTAAAAGTTGTTTTGACTTCTTGTTTTGCACTTTAAGCCCTCTAAATTGATTTATAAGGGCTTCAAGACTTATACCCACTTCGTTAAGTCCTTGGTTAACTTTTGATTACCCGAAAATTCATAAATTTCATCGTTGACGCTTTTAACCCCTCGTATACGAATTTTATCATAACTTTCTCATATGATAACGAAACTTGGTGAAATTTTTATCATGCATTCTAGTGAGCATATTTAATCGTTACAAAGCTTCAGGTTTGCTAAAAGGTCACTCAGAGGTATACTTTAAACATGTTGACACATTTGACCCATGTAGTTTGTAATCTCTCACTTTCTTTCACAATTAGCTTCGTATGATCCATGAATCATTCGTTTAAGGGCATATACATCATGTAGGGTTATTGTAAAGTATATTTATCAATTGTTGACATTTTGAACCCTTATATTCACATACTTTCCTTGCTTGTTAACTTTAGTTCCTCTAACGTAATCCTTTACACGTTTAAAGTTTATGACACGTGTCAATACATTATTGGTCAAGAATTTTTGAGGTGTTACATCCTCACCCCCTTAAAAGAATCTCGACCTCGAGATTTACTGAAAAAAATGAGGGTACTTTTCTTTCATTGTGGATTCTACCTCCCACGTGTACTCGGGACCTCTACGGGCATCCCATTTAACTTTTACAATTGGCACATGCTTTCTTCGAAGCTTCTTAACCTGTCGATCCTCGATCGACACAGGTTTTTCAACAAAATTCAAGCTCTCTTCTATGTGCACATCTGTATGTGGTATGACTAGTGATTCATCGGCTAGACATTTCTTCAGATTGCAGATGTGAAATACGTTATGAATACTACTGAGCTCTTCAGGCAGGTTTAACTTGTAAGCCACTGACCCGACACATTCGATGACTTCGAATGGTCCTATGTACCTTGGGCTT
Source organism: Helianthus tuberosus (assembly GCA_030545235.1). Lineage (NCBI taxonomy): Eukaryota > Viridiplantae > Streptophyta > Magnoliopsida > Asterales > Asteraceae > Helianthus > Helianthus tuberosus. The sequence goes on along the minus strand of CM060357.1, from coordinate 188,162,932 downwards.
AACTTGCCTTTCTTACCAAACCGCATTACCCCATTCCAGGGTGATACTTTAAGTAGTACTTTGTCGCCTACCTCGAATTTCAGGGGTTTACGCTTCAAATCTGCGTAGCTTTTCTGCCTATCTCTGGCAGCTTTCAGGCGATCACGAATCTGGACAATCTTGTCCGTCGTTTCAAAGACTATTTCAGGTCCTAACAGTTGGACATCTCCAACTTCCGCCCAACAAACGGGCGTTCTGCATTTTCTACCGTACAAGGCCTCGAAAGGCGCGGCTTTGATGCTCGTATGATAGCTATTATTATACGAGAACTCGATTAATGGCAGGTGGTTATCCCAACTACCACCTAAGTCAATCACACATGCATGAAGCATGTCTTCCAATGTTTGGACTGTACGCTCACTCTGCCCGTCCGTCTGAGGATGGTAAGCCGTACTGAAATTTAAGCGCGTGCCCAAAGACTGTTGGAAACTTTTCCAAAAATGTGATGTGTATCTGGTATCTCTGTCAGAGATAATAGACACTGGTACGCCATGCAGAGATACAATCTTATCTACGTACAACTGGGCTAACATGTCGGAGCTATAAGTCTCCTTAATGGGTAGAAAATGTGCTGACTTAGTCAGTCTATCTACTATCACCCATATAGTATCATTTCCTTGCTTTGTCTTTGGTAGCTTGGTGATGAAATCCATTGTCACCATCTCCCACTTCCAGGTGGGAAGTTCAGGCTGTTGTAGCAAACCTGACGGCTTCTGATGTTCTGCTTTGACTTGCGCACATGTCAAACATTTAGCTACATAGGTGGCTACAGATTTCTTCAAACCTATCCACCAGTAATTTGTCTTCAAATCCTGGTACATCTTATCAGCTCCAGGATGAACGGAATATTTAGAACTATGGGCTTCCTGGAGGATAACATCCCGAAGTCCTCCATAAACTGGAACCCATACTCGTCCGTTTAACCTTAGGATTCCGTCCTTGCCAAAGGATAAATGTTCTTCAGTTACTCCTAACTTTTCATCAGGGTAGTTAGCTTCCAGCACAGCTTCCTTCTGCGCAGCTAACAACCTTTCATTCAAGCTATTCTTTATCTCAATGCTCTTGGCATTGATTCTTATAGGCTTCATTCTTTCCTTCCGACTTAAGGCATCGGCGACTACATTCGCCTTGCCAGGATGGTATCTTATCTCACAATCATAATCATTCAAAGTTTCCATCCAACGTCGTTGCCTCATGTTCAAATCCTTTTGGTTAAACAGGTGCTGGAGGCTCTTGTGATCAGAATAGATCACACACTTGATACCATACAGATAATGCCTCCACAGTTTTAATGCAAATACAACGGCACCCAACTCCAAGTCATGGGTGGTGTAGTTTTTCTCGTGCACCTTTAACTGTCGAGAAGCATAGGCAATAACCTTGCCTTTCTGCATAAGCACACATCCCATGCCAGTGTGCGATGCGTCGCAGTAAACCACGAATTCCTCGGTACCTTCGGGCAATGCCAAAACAGGAGCATTGCTCAACTTCTGTTTGAGAATATCAAACGATTCCTGCTGCTTAGGACCCCAATCGAACTTTATTTTCTTACGAGTCAATGAAGTTAGGGGTGCAGCAATTCTTGAAAAATTTTCTATAAAACGCCTGTAATATCCTGCCAATCCCAAGAAGCTGCGAATCTCTGTGGGCGTCTTCGGCTCTTGCCAATTCATGACAGCTTCAACCTTAGCGGGATCTACCTGGATTCCGTGTTCACTAACCACATGTCCGAGGAATTGGACTTCACGAAGCCAAAATTCACACTTAGAGAATTTGGCGTAGAGCTTTTCTCGATGAAGCAGTTTCAGAATGCAACGGAGGTGCTTCTCATGGTCAGCTTGATTCTTCGAGTAAATAAGAATATCATCGATGAAGACGATGACAAATTTATCTATGTAGGGCTTGCAGACGCGGTTCATGAGATCCATGAAGGCGGCTGGTGCATTAGTGAGTCCAAAAGGCATCACTAAGAACTCGTAATGACCATAACGAGTCCTAAATGCGGTCTTGTGTACATCTTCATCTTTAACTTTCAGTTGATGATATCCTGACCTTAAGTCAATCTTGGAAAAGTAACTCGCTCCTTGAAGCTGATCGAACAAGTCGTCGATCCTGGGTAATGGATACCGATTTTTGATAGTAACTTTGTTAAGTTCTCGATAATCGATACACAGACGCATCGACCCATCCTTTTTCTTCACAAACAGAATTGGTGCTCCCCAAGGAGATGAGCTAGGTCTAACAAATCCTTTGCTTAACAAATCATCTAGTTAAGTTCTCAACTCTTTCATCTCCGTTGGTGCCAATCTGTAAGGCGCTCTTGCAACAGGTGCTGCTCTGGGAATAATGTCAATCCTGAACTCCACTTGCCTATCTGGGGGTAAACCAGGTAGTTCTTCAGGGAATACCTCTGGATATTCAGAGATAATAGGTATGTCTTCGATCTTAGGCTTTGGTTCATCAAGGGTTACTTGTGCCATGTAGATAACACAACCCTTTGTCAAACACCTTGATGCCTTGAGCATGGACACTTGCTCAGGCATTCCGTAGTTAGTATCTCCTTGGATTGTCAAAGGCTCGCCATGAGGAGCTCTGACAACCACTTGCTTCTTAGCACAAACGATCTGGGCTTGGTTGCGAGACAACCAATCCATGCCTATTACTATATCGAAACCGGCTAATTTCAAAGGGAGTAAAGACAAAGGAAAAGAGTGGTTCCTAATGGATATAACACATCCATCTAACACGGTTGACGCTGTTTCTATGGTTCCATCGGCTAATTCCACCTCATATTTCACACTTAGGGTTTTAACAGGTAAATTCAGTAACTTACAAAACTTATTATCTACAAATGATTTATCAGCTCCTGAATCGAATAGTACTCTTGCATAAACATCATTTATGAGAAAGGTACCTGTTATCACGTTATCGTCCTGCTTCCTTTGCATCCATCCGGAAGACCCTTGCATTGGCCTTTTTCCCATCATCAGTCTTCTTTGCAATTTTTGGACAGTTGGACTTGATATGCTCTTTTTCATTGCAGCTATAGCACGTAGCATCCTTGATTTTCTTACAGTCCAAGGTCTTGTGCTCAGAAGACTTGCAAATCCCACATGCCCTTGGCTGTGACTGGGATTTCGACTCATATCTGCACTTCCCGAAGTGCTGTTTCTTACAGATCTTACAATTGGGTTTATCACCCGATTGACGACCATCTTTCTTAGATCCAGAACCCTTCTTGTGGTTATTGTTTCCCTTATATCTCTTATCCGATCGTCGTGAGCTATCATCCTCACGCTTCCTTTTCTCAGTATCAGTGTTCCTCAGCGATCTCTGCCTGACCGCGTCCAGAGTAAGAGATAGTGCTATATTAGCTGCAGACCGAAAGGTAGCTGGTCTAGAGGCTTTCACACTGGCCTTAACTTCTGGGGCTAAACCCCCAATGAATCGAGCTATCCTCTTGGGTTCCGTTGTCACAAGATAAGGGACCAACCTTGACATGGTGTTGAAGCTTGTAAGGTAGGCTTGACAATCCAGGTTTTTCATAACCAGTGACAAGAAATCAGCTTCAATCTTTTCAACCTCATGCTGAGGGCAGTAGTTCTCCTTGATTAATGACACAAACTGTTCCCAAGTCATATTGTACAATGGGATTTTCCCTGTAGCTTGGATCAAAGATCTCCACCAAGCTAATGCCTCACCCTTGAATGACTGAGACACGAATTTCACCACATCCTTATTAACGCAACCACTGATATCTACCACAGTGTCCATCTCATCCAGCCATGTCATGCAGTCTATAGCTCCTTTTTCCCCAGTGAAGTCCTTGGGTTTGCATGAAACAAAATACTTATAGGAGCAACCCTTATCACGGGGTCCTTGATTCAGTACGATCCTTTGAGATGGAACACTCATTTGGTTTGATGAGTGATGGGAATTACCTTGATCAGTGTGAGTTTTAGAGGGTGTTTTAGAGTGTAGTGCAGATTGGGTCCTTGCATGGGTACCACTGGATTCATGGAACTGCCTATCCAAAGATCGAGTAATGGCATTGTCTATCATTGCTTGCAGTTCTGCACCTGCTACGTTAATTCGGGTATTATCATGATTCTCCCTTAGGTGACTGTTGATCTCATCCGAGTCAGCCATGTAGTTTGAACTGTTACATAAGATATTGACAATAATTTATTTGTGAGTTTATTATGGAATTGTCTTTTATGGCAATTCATTAACCATGGTAAACATAGTCCATATTGGGTTAATTTGTTAATCATATTTATTTAGGATTTATTATAATTTATCCTAATTATAAAACAATAACAGTATTATTAGTGGTACAAAAGACCTAGTCACAGGGACATTCTAAATCATAAGCCTTGATTTCAAAGGACCGAGGCATTAAGGTTTGAACATAGTTCTTTACCTTTTTCTGACAGGGAGTCATAGACTACTACTGTCTTTTGTCTTATATGACAATGAGTATGGCCCGTAGGCACTACATTACTTATGGATGTTTAATATATAGTCATCTTAATTGATGGTTTAAACCCATGATTTATAGATCATTAGGTTAGGATAGGAATCTTCTGAAGAATCCTAATATAAGAATGACGTGTGTGATTTTAACGAATCACGTCTGCCAGGAGCGTTAACATGTTTTCAGATGTTAACAGGGATTTGAATCTTTTTAAACAGGTCTTACCATTTTGGCCAGGTGTTTTAATGACATGTAGGCAAGGTTACACCTTTAAGATTCTTATTCAATATATAATAGGCATATTTTTTTTTAAAGGAATGATTTTTATTTATTTCATGTATAATATGTTATGCATATAATGATAAAAATGAAAATTTTAAAACTTAACATTCCATTAAACATTAAAAGGAGTACACATTGCCCTAAACGAGACTTTTAACAGAAACAACTTACCCACGCAGGGGCTAAACTGATAATACAAGTCCTCGCAGGGACTGATTACTAATATAGATGTCCACGCAGGGACTAAAAAAGATAAGTCCACGCAGGGACTAAGTACAGAGATAAATGTCCACGCAGGGACATGATTACAACATTAACAACAAACAAATAAAAGATTTAACGATCCTTCTTGTTCTTTCCTTTAATTAAGTTTGCCAGACCCTTGAACATCCCTTGGTTTTGTCTACGGTCTTCTCGTACTTCCTGCCGCACCTCATTAATCCTTTGAAGGATCTCTTGATGCTGTGGTGGTGACATCACTGGCGGCTGCGGTGGTTGCTGATATAGTGGAGGTTGAGAAGGTGGCGGCTGATGATACCCATATGGTGGGTACCCATAATGTGAGTATCTGGTTTGATATGGAATCCCAAAGGATCCTTCCGGATGACGGGCATTGTAGTTTGCCGCTGCTGCAAGGTAAGGGTCGACCTCTGCATAGTTGTAGTTCGTGTGGACCGGCTGCTCAAAGGGGTTATATGCTGCCGCACCAGTGTACATAGGGATTGGGTCTCCAAAACCCAATGGTGGCGCGACAGGCGCATAAATTACATCCGAGACGGGATTTGAAGGTCCACCCATCTGCGGGTCTTCATGGAGTGGCGAGTAGTGGCTACCACTTGATGGTTGAGGGGTGCTGATACGCACTCCTCCTGGCACGGACATCCGTGCGGTTGTTCTCCTTCGCCTTGGTGGCGCCGGAGGCCGTTGCTGAGCTGGTGGTGGTGGCGGAATGACCACGATATAATGATAATCCTCAGAGGGATCCTGCTGCTGCTGCTGTGGAGAGTTGTGATAACTGGGAGTAAACGCCCAGTCGATCTGTCGGAACCTTTCTTCATAACTGTCGGGACCATTGTAAGGTGATCCCACGAAAGGTGACCCATCCGAGATTTCGATGGGATGGTTAGGGGTTCCGGACGGTGGCTCTGCAGGATCGGTGTCCTCATCCATGTCCATCGCATGGTCTCCTAAGAAATGGTCTTCAGGTCCTAGTGGGTTAAAACCCATGGGTTCTCCAAGGTAGTTTGCCGGGTTGAACCGACTCTGAAAGAAGGGTGTTGGGTCATCAAAAGGTGAGTTGTGGCCCTGGAGAGGAATGTAGGATTGGTGGGAATTTTGGGGCTCATTTTCAGAATGAGGCCCATAGGAGTTGTGAAACAAAGGGGAGGAGCTCGAAGAAACTGAGCGCCTCACTGGTTCAGTATAGGTCCTCCTGTTATCTTGAGGACTCCGGTTATGGGAATCTGACGGTGTTCGCCGGTGCGAAGGCCCGGCCTCATGATCATTTGGGGCAACAATTGGCCCTTTGCATCTTCCTCTTATTCTGGGTGGCATCTTTAACCTGTCAACATAAACAAAGATATCAACAAAGAATATATATAGAAAGCAAAATAAAAAAAAATCGGGATTTGTCCTAAGTTCTTTGTCTAGACTCAAAAATTTAGGAATGTGCAACTGTGTAACTGAGATTAAACACAAAAGGCTAGTGTTTAATTCACTCAGTGTTGGCTCTGATACCAACCTGTCACACCCCGATATTTCCACGTATTACCGGTGGGCCCGGTGGGGGAGTATCGTGACGTAGTTGATATCATTATAGTCAAACAACACAATATTTAAATGCACAGCGGAAACAAAAGATAGATTCCATTTCAACCGAATAACATTGTAATATTAAGTATCACAAAATAGTTGAAAATAATCCACAGGTGGATCAAAAAGAAACATTGTTCAACAGACTGAAATGCATCCAAGCTTGCGAGACTCTTATTGATGCTAAGGGGAAAGCCAACCTATTTCGAGTAGTACCTGCACTTAACCTTTTGGGAAAAATACGTCAGTTTACACTGGTAAATACAATCAACTGGCTCATTTTAAAAAGGTTTAGAAAGTTGGATTAAATGCACGAGGCACAAAACATTTTATAACTTGGGATAATTATTTGAATATAATAGTTGTAAAAGAATTACATGTTTCTTATGCGTTCAGTAGCCCGGTTCGTGCCGGGTTAAAGATCAATAGACACACCACATTATTTATTTAGGCACTGACGGGTGTACGCCTACACCCCGTGCTTAGGTCGTGGCCATTTCGTAAAATGATGCCAAGGATATCCGGGAGATGGTCATTAACCCCCCAAAGGCGTTTAAGCAACAAAACATATATTTAAACGGGTCATTTTGATAATACTTAACCACCAATCGATTAAGGTCGAATGCCCGACCAAGCGGTATCTTAGTTACCGTACCCCAAGCCCGTATAAAGGAAAATAAGTTAAAAGTATTTACCTGAGCTAAATATAAATTCAATCCCAGCCGTATATCAAATCAGTAAGTATAGATAGCTTTTACTGGGCTCCTAAATCTGGAACGAAGGTTTATAACAACCTATTAGAGTCCTAACGGGTCTTGAATTGAGCCTTAATTTAGACCGGTTAGTTTTAAAGGAAGATACGGTTCGAACGCATAATTAAGCGAAGACCGGAATAGAATGTGATTTAGACACGACAAGTTTGAATACTTGTATAATATGGGTAAACCAAACACATTCTAGATTTTGAGATAAAAACGATAACGTTTGACCCGTTTCGGCTAATTTATGTAAACTAGTTACATAAACCGAACCGAACGCGAATAACGCATAACGGGTAACCGAATGAGTCATGAACAGGTTTCCTAAGTTAATATGCTTTAAATATGTTGTGATATCAGTAAGATACCTTCCATTATGCCCAAAACGATTTAAATCTAAATTTAAGCCCTGTAGGGGTATTTTGGTCATTTTAAAGATTATAAAAGAGATTAATTATAATTCTGTGATTCGGGTCTGAAATAATCAGTAAAACAACTTAATTTAATAGGTTACATTAGTTGGTAATAAGTCTTATATGACAAAAATGGTTTTAAACCTATACTATGTGTTTAATACGCGTAAAAAGCCGTTTTAAGCGATTTCCGGGTTTAACAGGAAATCTGGGTTTTCTGATCAGTTTATAAAGTTCAACATACTTCATTCATCATATAAAATCAGTGGCCAAATATTTGGTATCAATTTGTTATGTAAAACACATTTTATACGCAAAAGGGTATAATCGGTATTTACCGAATCAAGGTAATAACCTTAGGTTATGATCAGTTTAAAAATAATTAAAAATCTTCAAAAATCCCAAAATATTATATTACATCAGTGGGTAAAAGGTTTGGTGTCAAAATTGGGTTTAGATAGGCTTTATGCTAATTGCGACGTTTAATTAATAAAAGACCTCCTAATTACGCTATTGAGCATAACTCCTAATCTAGACCTCCAACTGATGTGAAATTTTAGGGACATGTTTATAAATCAGTAGCAAAGATTATTGTCCTCTCACATTTCCAAAATTCTTGTTTTATGGTCAAAAGGGCATTATGGTCAACATCAGGCAATTAACGGGAACGTGTAAATGAATCGGACAATCAATGAACCAACCACAGAGGATGATTCTATTATGTAACCCGGTCCTAATGAAGCTCTAAGGCATTTCTAAATCCATCTAAATCAGGTCAGAACTGAAGTCAAAACAAAAGTCAAAGTTTTGCGACTTTCGGTTCCGAACCGAGCCAAAACAGAAAATTGTTGGATCAAACAAGCTTAGACCAGTTCTTATACTTATTACCAAGTTATATGAGTGATAAAATAGGTTACACGTCATCTACATTGCTAATTAGGTGTTAATTTGAAAATTAAGATTCTGTTGACTTTTTATAACAAACTTTGACCCGACAAATGATCTAGTTAGAGCGGGAATCAGAGGGTGCCCTTTTAAGGGTTTAATGCCCACATAATTACCAACTTATAACTACCTTTACTTTGACTAATCGCTGGACCATTGGCGATTAATCGTTAAGTCAAACCTTAATTACGACGGTTTGACTTTTAAGCTAATAACTAAGTAAAACACGATTAAGGAAGGTTAAGGAAGCTTACCAAGGTCCAATGCACGACTAATGATGCTTAGGGAGTGGCCTTGAGTTCCAGAAATGATCAGAAGTTGAGTTGGGAATGAATGATCAAAGTTGCAATATTGTGCTCCTTTATATAGTGGGTTTAATCCCACTAGATCATGCCAAAGAAGTCTATACATGTTCCCTGATGTTAAACATGTGTCCCTAGTGCCTAAAAACAAGTTGGGGTCGCCCATGGTATGCAAAACAAGCAATCCAAGTCGGTTAAAGGGCTGAACAGACACCTGTCTGTGTTTTCTGGTTCTGGCAGTCGCAGGCGGCCCGCGTAAGGATTGGCAGTAGCCTTACGCGGCCCGCGTGAGGGTGGTGGTCAGGTTAACAAGTTTTATTTAATTGCAGTTTTGGCCCCCGGTCTTCCTAAAAGTTGTTTTGACTTCTTGTTTTGCACTTTGAGCCCTCTAAATTGATTTATAAGGGCTTCAAGACTTATACCCACTTCGTTAAGTCCTTGGTTAACTTTTGATTACCCGAAAATTCATAAATTTCATCGTTGACGCTTTTAACCCCTCGTATACGAATTTTATCATAACTTTCTCATATGATAACGAAACTTGGTGAAATTTTTATCATGCATTCTAGTGAGCATATTTAATCGTTACAAAGCTTCAGGTTTGCTAAAAGGTCACTCAGAGGTATACTTTAAACATGTTGACACATTTGACCCCTGTAGTTTGTAATCTCTCACTTTCTTTCACAATTAGCTTCGTATGATCCATGAATCATTCGTTTAAGGGCATAAACATCATGTAGGGTTATTGTAAAGTATATTTATCCATTGTTGACATTTTGAACCCTTATATTTACATACTTTCCTTGCTTGTCAACTTTAGTTCCTCTAACGTAATCCTTTACACGTTTAAAGTTTATGACACGTGTCAATACATTATTGGTCAAGAATTTTTGAGGTGTTACATTGGGTGCCCATCTTTAGGTTCGAAGACTTCCTTTTCTTGTTGCCTGAAGACTCCACATGAGTCTCTTTCATGTTATCCTCAGATCCCGAAAATTTTCCCATGCGTAGAGGTTCTTCAGTAAGAGTGACACTCAAATCGATAGCCTCTGCGATAGTTGGGGGCTTTGAGGTAGTAACCATGCTCCTGATTTGAGGTGCAAGTCCCCAAATGAATCGCTCAATCCTCTTGAATTCCGGCTTGACTAAGTAGGGAACGACCCTAGACAAGTCGTGAAATCGCTGGACGTACTCCGAAATCTTCGGCCCGTCCATTTTCAAATTCCAGAACTCCACCTCAAGCTTCTGGATTTCAGCCCTAGAACAGTATTTCTTCTCCATCATTTCCTTGAGCTTGTCCCAGCTCAGTGCATAAGCAGCATCTTCACCAAGGGTCTGAACCTGAAGGTTCCACTGTCACACCCCGACCACGTGAGACAACGAAACGTGGCGGAAACGCCGGGGAGTGTTGTAACAGAATTAATTGTTTCAAATCCATGGCAATTAAAGTTATATTTTACTTATCAAACCAGAGAGTTACATTGTCATTAAACAAGAAACAAAGAGTACATAACATAAAATAACTAGTTCTTGCTTCGTTTTAAGTCACTAAGGCACAGGTCCGCCTAAGTGTGTCTCGATAAGTCCTATGCATCAACTCCTGAAAACACATGTGAAAATAGGTACGTCAGCATAAAAATGCCTGTGAGATACATAGGTTTTGTGAAAATAGGATTCATGACTTGTGTTTAAGAAAATGTTTAATAAAATTTAGTCATGGACCTTGTAAATTGATTTGTTTTGTAAATCATTTGAAAAACGATAAGATCAAATGATATGTATAAATAAATGTAAGGTTAAATGAATAACCATGTAAGATGAGTTTGTTTGTAAAACAATGTCTTGTGAAAAGTATGTTATTTGTATAAAATGTTATGTGTCTTAAATTGAAATGATTCAAATAACGCTACGATATGTAATACCATACAAGCACTTATATATAGGAAGTACCAGCGGCGTATCCACCATGCTTGTATCATATTACACACGCCTCGTTACTTAAGTCACTTACTCAAACCAAACCACCAAAATGTTTAACAATTGTAGAAATGTTTATGTATAGTCCAATGTCTATTGTCAAATGTAAATCATGTCAACAGATACAAAAGGTTCACACGGTTCAACAGTTACAAACAGTTCATATGATCAAATGGTTACAATGGTTCAAAATGTAATATAACGTGTTCATATGCTGGATGAGCATATGCAACAGTAATGCAATGTAAAACAATGTCTAGTGTGCTAAGTAAACATACATAGCAGAAATGTAAAGTAATGTACTAAGTATGCACTAAATGGACATACATAGCATGAAATGTAATGTAAAGTAATGTACTAAGTATGCACTAAATGGACATACATAGCATGAAATGTAATGTAAAACAATGTACTAAGTATGCACACAATGGACATACATAGCATGAAATGTAATGTAAAACGATGTACTAAGTATGCACACAATGGGCATACATAGCATGAAATGTAATGTAAATCATGTACTATAAATGTACTAATGAACATAGCAAGTTTATGATGTGAAAACAGGAAAGCATGAAAGTAACAAGTAGGCACATGTGTTCCACCCCAAAATAGTTTGGAAAACAGTAAAAGAGGGGTCTATGTACTCACATAGACACCTTGAAAACATGTAAAAAGAGGGGGTTCTATGTACTCACCTGAGATTGCTTAGTCTACCTTGAGTAACAACCAAACAATGCTAGAGATCACGGGTATCAAACGGCACCTAATGTAGGTAACTACGTTAATAAACCGGACCTAAATCGGAGGATCGGATAGATCACGGGTATCAGTGTGCGTATAACCTTCCAGAAAGTGATTTAAAGCTTGAAATCGAACAAAAATTGATATGTGCAAAAGATACACATATTTATTCAGATCCCAAGTATGAAATACAATATTTCATTGGCTTGGTATTTGTTTGATGGTCGCAGTGACCCAGGTGTCACAGTCTCCCCTACTTTAGGAAATTTCGTCCCGAAATTTATTCGTAGGAGTCTATCTGTGAGTTTGTGTCAAATAACCACCAAAGATATGCAAGGCAATATCCTGTCATTTCCTTAACGGACACTCTTCATAAACGAAAAATGAATAGACGGAGTCATTTTCCTCTACGAGTATTCTTCAGATGCGGAAATGAAGGAATAAACAACCGGGGATTCTTTTCCTCAACGGACAATCTTCAGAAACGAAAATGAACAGACGGAGTTATTTTCAACGGTTGCTTCCTCAGAAACGGAAATGAAAGGATAAACAAACGGATATTCGTTTCCTCAACGGACAATCTTCAGAAACGAAAAATGAACTGACGGAGTCATTTTCAACGGGTGCTTCATCAGAAATGGAAATGAAAAGGATAAACAAACGGATATCCATTTCCTCAATGGACAATCTTCAGAAACGAAAAATGATCAGACGGAGTCATTTTTCAACGGGTGCTTCATCAAAAATGGAAATGAGAAGGATAAACAAACGGATATTCATTTCCTCAACGGACAATCTTCAGAAACGAAAAATGAACTGACGGAGTCATTTTCAACGGTTGCTTCCTCAGAAATGGAAATGAATAGAGCTAATTTTAGACACATGACAAAACTCGCTGTGGTTTCTGTGCACTAAATTCCATAATTATGTATGCATCCATAATTATGTAATTCCTTGCACAGTCCGCACAGTTTGTCTTGTAATGTTTAGGGGAAGAAAATCAAATATGTGATGAGGGTGACTAGACTACTGTAACAACTCTCATCAAAAGTCATATTTATTAAATTAAATTGTCCAATAGGAAACCCTAATTGAGAAACCTAAGTGATTCTGCATAAACCCTAAAATTTTCAGAACATTTGGAATCAGGATTAGGGCCCCTAAAACTCAGGGGAGGTAAACCCTAGTTATGATTATCTACATAAAACGCTGTCAAAAATGAAATTTCATGCAACGTCGACTCATCAGGGCTAGATAGGTGACGAAGCATGCCTAGTCTACTTTAACACCCCAGGCGATACGCGGCACGTACCGCGGATTCTTCCGCGACTAGCGGGAGGTGCAAATTTTGGGTATAAATAGAAGGGCCTGGCACTTGCATTCTGTTGTTCGTTCGACGATCAAATTACAAATATACGCTGAGATATACGTAGATTACTATAAACACACACGAATCACTAAACGCTGCCGCAATAAACAGGGTAATAACTCAATCGCTGCTACGATTCATTGTCCGATCGATTAAAATATCCAATGGATGTTTAAGTGCTGCCCAGATTAGGGTTATGCTTTGTCATTCGTCGTTAATTCGATGGATGTTTAAGTAGCGCACTTTGTCATTCGTTGTGAGGGTTTAATCTCGTGAGTTATCGTAAATGCTGTATTTATTACTAACCCAGTTTTGTGTGCATTGTTATTTAAATTAGGTTAACAAGGCTAATCAGTAGACTAGATTCTGTCCGTGTTATATCTGCAATGTGAGTCATTCTCTTTTTATCAAATTACTTTCAAAAAGTATGTTTCTTTTCAAAGTTATAATTATAGGGATTAAGTCTTTGTAATCACCAAATTACAGCCGGTATGTGGGGTATTGTATACATTACTTGTTCCCGTCACCATTGGACAACGAGTTAGCCAATGGGTGATCTGACCACAGTCACAGAAATAAGTCGAGTGACAAATACTGTGGGTAGTTGGTTGATATAGAAACAATGTAATCACCCTTAATACTGTAACTTATAACTAACAGGTAGTTTTTATTAAATAGAATGATTCACTCAGTATTTCCCGCTGACAAAACCTTTTTCAAAAATGTTTCAGGTAATCTGTTGTGATTCAGGAAAGGTGCTGTGGAGCACTGCAAGCTTAAGAAAGTGGCTCATTATAAAATAAAGAAATATGTTTTGTAAAATAAAGATTTCTCTGTGAAATCATAGTATTGTAAATTACCGGGATTTTATCCCGAGTTGTGAAATAAAATAATCGGGAATATTTTTGCTTTAAAAAGATCCTGATGATAAACTTCCGCTGTTAAACTCAATTAAATAAATACCACGGGATTTCTGTCCCGCGGCTCCTGAAACGGGTCAAACCGGGTCGGGGGCCGTGACAGAAAAAGGTGGTATCAGAGCCACTGAGTTAAGCTAATTAAGTATTTAGAAATACTTAATTTTTCCTGATTACTATTATGTGATTATATGTTTTATTAACTGATTATTTGTTAGTTACAGTATGGGTAAGCAAAAGCTTACATATATCTATCTTAAATTAGATAGGTCATCGAATGAAAAGGGAAGTTCATCCCAAACTCCTGAAGAAGGAATATTCGTTCGAAAAGCCCAATACGAGGAACCACTTTCTCCTGATAAAAGAAGTTTGATTATTAGAAAGAGTCAGGAGAAATTAAAGAAATTTCAAGAAAAGAAAGTTAAAAAGGAAACCCAGGAATTAATCAATAAATCACCATGGGAAGACAATTTAGACGAAAAATGGGCAGATCTGTATATGCTAGCTGCAGTAGCAGTAAACGCAGATCTTTAAATGACTTGTTTCAATTTTAGCAAACCATACCATCTACAAACTAGAAAATATATCCAGTAAATAAATAAATTTACAATAAAACATAGTGGGTTTTAAATTTAGTTGTTTTGTAAGTCATATGGTATGCAATAATATGTGAAGGTTATTTTTGAAAGTTGTTATAAAAATTGTAATTTATTTTTACATATATGTTAAACAGCATGAATGAGTTATCTGGAGCCCTAGAGAATCTCAACCTTTACCCTGTAAACATAGAAGTTTCTAAAGAATTTACTGGGTACTTTCCTGATGTGGAACAACCTATAGAATTCAACGCTCCACCTCTGGAAAAGCCAAAACCTAAGAAAAGAAGGAGATACGTATGGGGGAGGCGTGTACATAGGAAAAAGCCAGCTAAGAGACTTCCTAAAATAAACAATCCCTTAGAAAAAGGAAAAGAAATTGAAATCGGGGAAAATTCGAAACAGCAAGAATTGGAGATAGAAGTGGGAGAAGATGCTAGACAAATGGGAATACAATTTGAGGAATATTCTAAGCAAATAGAAATGGAGGTTGGAAAAGGTTTTAGACAAACTAAAATGGAAATTGGAGAGAGCTCTAAGCCAACTCAAGAAATGACATTTCAGGAAGAATTAGATTTTATATTGGCAAGCTGTGATACTATTCAGCCTGTCAATACAAATGTTTTTACTCGTCCTATTGAAAATCAACTCCCTATAAATCTGGAACCAGCAATCCCAGAACCAATAATCCATACTCAACCTTTAGAAATGGACGAGTGGTGGACGAATGATTGGCAATTCCAAAACATTATCAACAGTCCTTATTCCTTTCTTCCGCAATTCGATCCAGAACCCCTACCAAATCCACCGATGAGTAATGAGAATATGGCTGAACTTCGCCATTTTGGTGAAGAACTGATGGATGCTGGGAATAGGATCAGAGAGATAGGAGGACAGATTTCATGGAAATATGATGAGAGGGAACACCGTTATTAAAAATGCAGGTTGACGAGAAAGAAGTGGGTTATGAGTCTGTATTGTATAATAACAGTAATACTAGTCAGTATGTGTAAAATAACCAATAAAACGGTTGTATATAGAAGCATAATAGAATCTATAAAATGGAAATTTTAGAAAAAATTTACAATTTTATTTGTATATTTGTTTACATGATTACGTGCAATTAATTGTGACATTGGATTATTTCTTATTTTATACTAATTATTTATTTATAAATTAATTATCAGATGGCAAACATTGGTAATGAACCAGTAAATGAAGTAAATCAATCTTAGCAAATTCAGGAAGAACAATTGTTAAATAGACAAGATATAGAGGATATCGTTGCACAAGGAATAGCCAATGCTATTCCAGCAATCGTTGCTGCTGTCCAAAAACCTGTTAAACCTCAATCAATCATTCCTAGTAAACGTACCCAAGGCGACAACTTTAGTAATAGTATAAATGGAGGCGGTAATCAGGTTAATAACAATAATGATCTGCAAGCCCCAATTTTTAAGAAAATGAAAGCTGCAACACCTGGTTGCACTTACAAAGAATTCCTTGCCTATAAACCAACTGAGTTTGCAGGTAATGAAGGGGCTATTGCAGCACTACGTTGGTTAGAGAAAACTGAGGCAGTAATCGCTATAAGTAAATGTGCTGAGGAAGATCAAGTTATGTATGCGTCAAATCTTTTTAAAGAAGGGGCGCTAGAATGGTGGAACACAGTGTTACACGCTAAAAGAAGGATTGAGGCATATGCCATGAAATGGGAAGAATTTAAGAATCTTGTAGAAAGAAAATTCTGTCCCGAGTATGAAAAAGATCAAATGGCAAATAAGTTCCTAAACCATCGGATGATTAATGTGGACTGTCGAGGATATACTTCGACATTCTTCGAATATGCTAGAGTGGTACCAACGCTGGCTTCGCCAGAGCCGGTACTCATTTCTCGCTACATTTGGGGATTAATTAGTGAAATCCGCAATATCGTTAAAGCTGCGAGACCTCGCACTATTGACGATGCAGTGGAACTAGCCAACACCCTAACTGATGAGCTGGTACGCACAAGAGATGAAAACAGAAAAAAGGAACTGGCTCAGAAAATTACCCAAGGATTTCGTATGGGTAATAATAACAGCTTCAAAAGAAGAGGAACAGGGCAATCTTCAACTTTGCCATTTTGTAGAAATTGCAAAAAGAAACATTATGGAAGATGTAATGTAATCTGCAACTTTTGCAAAGCCATAGGACATCGTGAAGAAGACTGCAGGAAGAAAACCAGAATCTGCTATAACTGTGGAGAAACAGGACATTTTAAGCCAGAATGTCCTAAATTGGTCAAACCTGCAGACAACAAAACCAAAGCGACCGACGGAGCTACTAAGAAGAATGTCAGAGCATTCCAGCTAACCACTCAAGAAGCAGAACTCATTCCAGATGTGATAGCTGGTACGTTCCTAGTTCACAACATATACGCAAAAGTATTATTTGACTCTGGTGCAAACCAAAGTTTTATAAATACTTTATTCTGCCAAACTCTTAAATTACCTTTAACCAACATTAGGCAGATTTTTACAGTTGAAACCGCAGATGGGAATTCAGTTAGAATAAATTAGGTTTTGCAAAAAGTAGAAATAGAACTTTCAGGTCATAAATTTTCTGCAAATCTGTTACCTATGAAATTAGCTGAATTCGATGTTGTGTTAGGAATGGATTGGTTAATAGCCAACCATGCTCGAATTTTTTGTGATAAGAATTCCATAGAAATTCAAGCATCAACCGGAGAAGTAATCGTGATTACAGGAGATAAGCCACGTAAACCCATGAAGTTCATATCAGTAATGAAAGTTGCTAGTTATGAACGAAAGCAAGGCATAGTATATATGATTTCAGTAATCATTAGTACTAAGGGAAAAGAACTTAAGGAAATTCCTGTAGTCTCAGAATACTCAGATATATTCCCAGAAGAGTTACCAGGATTACCACCAGATAGAGAAGTGGAATTTAGGATTCATCTAATTCCTGGAACTTAAGGCACCTTATCGGTTAGCTCCTACCGAAATGTTAGAACTAAAAACACAATTAGATGAATTACTAAGTAAAGGATTCATACAACCTAGCTCATCTCCTTGGGGAGCGCCAGTGTTGTTTGTAAAGAAAAAGGATGGTTCAATGAGAATGTGTATTGATTATAGAGAATTGAATAAGGTTACAATTAAGAATCGATACCCATTACCTAGGATTGATGATCTGTTTGATCAACTCCAGGGAGCTAGATATTTCTCTAAGATCGATTTACGCTCCGGATATCATCAATTGAAAGTACAAGAGGAAGACATACCTAAAACTGCTTTCAGGACTAGGTATGGTCATTACGAGTTTACAGTCATGCCCTTTGGGTTAACGAATGCTCCTGCTGCATTTATGGACATGATGAATAGAATCTGTAAACCGTATTTGGATAAATTTGTAATTGTTTTTATAGACGATATACTTATTTATTCCAAAAGTCAGACAGAACATTGTGAGCATTTGCATGCACTCTTAACTTTGTTAAGAAAGGAAAAGCTTTATGCCAAATTCTCGAAGTGTGAATTTTGGCTAAAGGAAGTGCAATTCTTAGGACACATGGTGAATCGCGAAGGTATTCATGTAGATCCTGCTAAGATAGAGGCAATTACCAATTGGAAGGTTCCGCAAACCGCAATGGAAATTAGAAGTTTTATAGGCTTAGCTGGATATTATAGACGGTTTATTAAGGATTTTTCCAAGATAGTTGTACCATTAACTAAGCTAACCTGTAAAGACATTAAGTTTGAATGGGGACCTAAGCAAGAAGAAGCCTTTAGAATCTTGAAGCAGAAATTAACAAATGCTCCAATTTTAGCCTTACCGGAAGGGACTGAAGATTTTGAAGTTTACTGTGATGCTTCAAAACTAGGATTTGGATGTGTGCTAATGCAACGCAAGAAAGTAATTGCGTATGCTTCAAGACAATTGAAAAAGCACGAAGAAAATTATACGACTCATGATTTAGAATTAGGAGCCGTAATTTTTGCCCTTAAGATTTGGAGGCATTATCTGTACGGAAGTAAATTTACTGTCTATACAGATCATAAAAGTTTAAGATATATATTTGGGCAAAAAGAGTTAAACATGAGGCAAAGAAGATGGATGGAAATCCTAAGTGACTACGACTGTGATATTCAGTATCACGAGGGAAAGGCAAATGTAGTTGCAGATGCTTTGAGTCGTAAGTATCATGAAAAACAACGACGAGTTCGTGCTCTCAGATTAAATCTACAGTTAGATTTAATGGAACAAAAAAAGAATGTTCAGGAAACATCAATCAAAGAAGATGCTGAAGGAATGAAAGGAAGACTAAAAGAATTAGAACAAGGAGCTGATGGAATTTGGAGATTCCATAAGAAAAGGATTTGGGTACCGAAGCAGGGAGAATTAAGAAATAAGATTTTAGAAGAAGCTCATAAATCTAGGTATACTATACACCCTGGAAACAATAAAATGTACCAAGATTTAAGAAATAATTTCTGGTGGATAGGCATGAAGAAGGATATAGCTAAATATGTTTCAAAGTGTCTTACTTGTTCACAAGTTAAGGCAGAACATCAGAAACCTTCAGGTCTACTACAACAATTAGAAATGCCAGTATGGAAATGGGAACTCATAACAATGTATTTTGTTACTAAGTTACCCAAAACCAGAAAAGGTAATGATGCGATTTGGGTAATTGTGGATCGATTAACCAAATCAGCTCACTTTCTACCTATGAAAGAAACCTTTAGCATGGAAAGATTGGCAAAGTTGTATGTAGATGAAGTTGTATCCTTACATGGAGTTCCACTCTCCATTGTTTCAGATAGGGATAGTCATTTTACTTCTCATTTCTGGACAAGTTTCCAGAAAGCAATGGGAACTCGACTAAATTTAAGCACTGCATATCATCCCCAAACAGACGGACAAAGTGAAAGGACAATCCAAACTCTAGAAGACATGCTCCGAGCATGTGTAATAGATTTTGGTGGAAACTGGGATGATCATTTACCTTTAATTGAATTCTCCTATAACAATAGTTATCATTCAAGTATTGAAACTGCCCCATTCGAAGCACTGTATGGAAGAAAGTGCAGAACTCCAGTATGTTGGGCATAAATAGGAGAAAGTCAATTATCAGGTCCTGAAATAGTGCAAGAGACGACCGACAAGATTACTCAAATCAAGGAAAGGCTGAAGACGGCTCGAGATCGCCAGAAGAGTTATGCAGACAATAGATGCAAGCCGTTAGAATTCCAAGTTGGAAACAGAGTATTGTTGAAAGTTTCTCCTTGGAAAGGAGTTGTTAGATTTGGTAAGAAAGGAAAGCTAAGTCCCAGATACATAGGACCATTTCCAGTGATCCAACGTATAGGATTAGTTGCTTATCGTTTACAACTACCTGAAGAACTAGCTGGAGTACATGATGTATTTCATGTATCCAATCTCAAGAAATGTCTATCAGACGAATCGTTGGTAGTACCTCTTCAAGATATAGAGGTAAACGAAAAGTTAAAATTTGTTGAGAAACCTCTTCAGATAGAAGATCGAAAGGTGAAATTTCTCAAGCACAAGCGACTAGTTCTAGTCAAAGTCAAGTGGGATTCAAAGAGAGGAGCTGAATACACTTGGGAGCTGGAATCAGAAATGAAGCGAAAGTATCCTCATTTATTCCCATAAATCTCGAGGACGAGATTTTTATTAAGGTGGGGAGAATGTAACAACTCTCATCAAAAGTCATATTTATTAAATTAAATTGTCCAATAGGAAACCCTAATTGAGAAACCCAAGTGATTCTGCATAAACCCTAAAATTTTCAGAACATTTGGAATCAGGATTAGGGCCCCTAAAACTCAGGGGGGGGGGGTAAACCCTAGTTAAAATTATCTACATAAAACGCTGTCAAAAATGAAATTTCATGCAACGTCGACTCATCAGGGCTAGATAGGTGATGAAGCAGGCCTAGTCTACATTGACACCCCAGGCGATACGCGGCACGTACCGCGGATTCTTCCGCGACTAGCGGGAGGTGCAAATTTTGGGTATAAATAGAAGGGCCTGGCACTTGCATTCTGTTGTTCGTTCGACGATCAAATTACAAATATACGCTGAGATATACGTAGATTACTATAAACACACATGAATCACTAAACGCTGCCGCAATAAACAGGGTAATAACTCAATCGCTGCTACGATTCATTGTCCGATCGATTAAAATATCCAATGGATGTTTAAGTGCTGCCCAGATTAGGGTTATGCTTTGTCATTCGTCGTTAATTCGATGGATGTTTAAGTAGCGCACTTTGTCATTCGTTGTGAGGGTTTAATCTCGTGAGTTATCATAAATGCTGTATTGATTACTAACCCAGTTTTGTGTGCATTGTTATTTAAATTAGGTTAACAAGGCTAATCAGTAGACTAGATTCTGTCCGTGTTATATCTGCAATGTGAGTCATTCTCTTTTTATCAAATTACTTTAAAAAAGTATGTTTATTTTCAAAGTTATAATTACAGGGATTAAGTCTTTGTAATCACCAAATTACAGCCGGTATGTGGGGTATTGTATACATTACTTGTTCCCGTCACCATTGGACAACGAGTTAGCCAATGGGTGATCTGACCACAGTCACAGAAATAAGTCGAGTGACAAATACTGTGGGTAGTTGGTTGATATAGAAACAATGTAATCACCCTTAATACTGTAACTTATAACTAACAGGTAGTTTTTATTAAATAGAATGATTCACTCAGTATTTCCCACTGACAAAACCTTTTTCAAACATGTTTCAGGTGATCTGTTGTGATTCAGGAAAGGTGATGTGGAGCACTGCAAGCTTAAGAAAGTGGCTCATTATAAAATAAAGAAATATGTTTTGTAAAATAAAGATTTCTCTGTGAAATCATAGTATTGTAAATTACCGGGATTTTATCCCGAGTTGTGAAATAAAATAATCGGGAAAATTTTTGCTTTAAAAAGATCCTGATGATAAACTTCCGCTGTTAAACTCAATTAAATAAATACCACGGGATTTCTGTCCCGCGGCTCCTGAAACGGGTCAAACCGGGTCGGGGGCCGTGACAACTACCATAGGGTCCTTTTAATTAGATCGACAGATGATCTTTTTTTTTTAATTAGGTCACCAAGGAGTCCTTTCAGCTATATCATCACATGATGTTCTTAACCAGATTTTTGGATCAATCTGTTTAACTAGACCACTCAAGGGGTCTAATTATGGAGTAGTACTTAATAATCCAAGGGACTTGACTACTACGTAGCAGCCCATTTAAGGATTTTAGATAGTACCTTTGGGTATCCTACTATGAATCCCTTATACGAATGATATGGAAGATTCTACGAGGATTTGGATAACAAAAACTTGGATTACACCAAAAACATATATGGGAACACATAATCACATAGTTGTTTAACTCGGTTATTAATTTGTTATTAACTTGCTAGCGATAGAATATGGACATTCAAGGTACACCAGGAAACCAGTCGCTGGGCTTCAATGTCCTCTGGGATCTATCTGAAAAGATAGGATGGTCTCCCAAAAATTCGATTCTGTTTTCAAAGAAACGTAATATTCGAATTAAGGAACACAACAATTTTAGGTTTTACGGAAATATCCTTAGGTACCCTTATTAAGGATTTATAGTGGTACTTTGGGTATTCGTCCAGTGTTGTAACTTGCGCCTTGTACTTCGTTTCCTTAGAAGAAACGGGTACTTAGGAATTTCGTGGAAAACGCAAGAGATCATAAGATGAAATTTTTTTTTTGGGGGTAGTTTGCTTTTCAAGGAATACGATTCCTCGCTTGTCGGTATTGTAGGGGATATGTTCTTTATACATACAACCACATGAATACATTGCAATGTAAAAAGATTTATTTATAAACAATGATAACAACTGTTTCATGGACCTCAACAACAAAAGAAAATAATACATAAGACGTGATTATTTCTAAACGATGTTGTCTTCTGGTCGGTCAGATGCTCATCCCTGTGCTGGATTTGCATTAGCAAGCTTTGGGTAATTTCTTCGGGAATGACCCATCTCGCCACAGTTGAAACAAGAACCTGGTAGGAAACGACCTTGAGCGGGATTGTTGCCAGCTTGGTTTGGTGCAGCTGCAGCTGGGCAGACTCTTGCTGTATGGCCTATAAGTCCACAAGTTTGGCATTTGCGGCACTTTACATTGGCATGATGATGGAGGCTACATTGGTTGCACAAGGGTGCAGTTCCATTGTATGGCTTCCTAGCAGGGGGTTGAGCTGGTTGGTTGGGGGCGGCTTGATCATTGTGAGTAACCATGGCGAAGTTCTGAGAAGACTTTCGCTTCTTTGACTTCTTAGGGGATCCAGTCTGTTCATCCATGGTCTTTGATTCCTCTATTGGTTTCTTGTCACTTTTTCGAAAAAGTTTACCTTTCCTGATTTGAGATTCAGTCAAGGTTACAGATGGCTCAATGGCCTGTCTAACTGTAGTGGGTTTACTACCAGTTATAATGTCTTGTAATGAGTCAGGGAGGCCATCAATGTACTTTTCGATTGCCTTATCCAAAGGCGTAACCATATTTGGGCATAACAAACTTAACTCCTCATAACGATCCTTGTAGGCTCGATGCTCACCGCTATCTTGCTTAAGATCGTCGAACTCCCTTTCCAAGGCCCTGATCTCGTGACGAGGACATAATTCCTTCATCATCAGAGCTCGAAGCCCTTGCCACGTTTGAGCCAGTGCCACATCGGCACCCCTATCTCTCATCACACCATTCCACCATGTCAAAGCTCGTTTCTCAAGGACACTAGATGCGAATTCTACCTTTCGCTCATTTGGGCATTGAACATGTCTGAAGGTGCTCTCTAGACTCTCAAACCATTGCAGAAGTGCAGTCGCTCCTTGAGACCCAGAAAACTTTGATGGCTTAGCCGAGTTGAACGTCTTGAAGTTGCAGGGGGCATTATTGTTGTTGAGGGCTTGGTTACATTGGGCAACGATGTTTGGGATTGCAGCAGTCAGTTGCTGTGTAATGACAGTTGCCAGCTCTTCAATAGATACCGGATTTTCGCGTCGTGGAGGCATTCTAAAAGGGAAACAAGAGAGAAAACAAATGAAATGGCATTGGGTAAGAATAGGATGTTACGATTACCGACCAAAATCATGGGTGATGGTCATTTGTTTGAACCACGAAGCAAACAACGACACACAAAGGCTGAATCAAAGCAAATAGATCCTCATAATGTATCGCGAAGACATGCTCGCCTATAAGTGGACACTCACCCCAAGAGTTCCCAGGTAAGAGTGACTGGTCCGATTATGTGGATTTGTTCGAACACTCTAGCCTTGGACAGAAAACTCAGGGTACAGGCATTCACTCTTCCAGTTTGCACGTGTTCACATTATTTAGGACCCAAAACCTTGACGAGATTTTGAAAATTCAAAGGGGTTCAAAACCATATAAAAGAGGGTTCAAAACCTTACAATAGAGGGTTCAAAACCTAGTAATCCATCATCCTAGAATAGATGATTAGTTTTCAAAGCAGTTTTGAAATTTATGTTCTTGTTGAGGTCGTCGCCTAAGGATAGGTGACGGTATTGTTTTATGACTAAACGCAAGTAAACTCGTGTTAGGGTCCTAGGAAGGTTATAGACTAGGTCAAAGCATTACTAATAACCTAATTTCCTATAACCATTGGCTCTGATACCATCTTTTCTGTCACACCCCGACCACGTGAGACAACGAAACGTGGCGGAAACGCCGGGGAGTGTTGTAACAGAATTAATTGTTTCAAATCCATGGCAATTAAAGTTATATTTTACTTATCAAACCAGAGAGTTACATTGTCTTTAAACAAGAAACAAAGAGTACATAACATAAAATAACTAGTTCTTACTTCATTTTAAGTCACTAAGGCACAGTTCCGCCTAAGTGTGTCTCGATAAGTCCTATGAAAGTAACAAGTAGGCATATGTGTTCCACCCCAAAACAGTTTGGAAAACAGTAAAAGAGGGGTCTATGTACTCACATAGACACCTTGAAAACATGTAAAAAGAGGGGGTTCTATGTACTCACCTGAGATTGCTTAGTAGTCCTTGAGTAACAACCAAACAATGCTAGAGATCACGGATATCAAACGGCACCTAATGTAGGTAACTACGTTAATAAACCGGACCTAAATCGGAGGATCGGATAAAATGAGGGCTCGTAAACCAAATGAGTATGGGAACTCATGTAATATGGCTTAACAAAGCCTACACCCTACAATGAAACCTAACCTAAGTGCTTTCGACCCATCGCGACCCATTAAGGTAGCTTACGCTACTTTAACGTATCGTACGCGCAAAGCGCGTTCGAGACGTCTAACTAGTCCTATGACAAGTGTTATATGCCTATACAAGTCTAATCATGTTGTAAAATCAGTTATGTGACAAAAGTTTAGGTTACATATGCTAAATTACCAATTATACATGAAAAGGGTATTTTGGTAATTTACCTAAGGCATATAAACTACCTATCATACAACTAACTAAACGTCGTGACCATAAGGTCACCTAATGTGTTTGGTCGGATCCTAATGATCGACCAAACGGGTCGGGTTCGAAAGTATAAGCGATTGATTAGATCGCTTACCTTTACGACCCTAGATAAGCACAAAACTAAAAGTGACGAGCTAAGCATATTAAAACATGCTTAACCAAGTTTAGAAAACAGGCTTGGTATCAAAACAAATGGTTTTGATACCTATAGGTAGTTTGCTTACAAAATACGCAATAACACGCATTTTGGCCGAAACTACGACTCGTCACTGAGTCTAGATAACGTGGTAATCAGTAGGTATAGTCACAAGGGACTATAACCATCGTGATCACGCTCACGTTATGAAGTTCAAACGAACTTCGCATTGACCATAACCTGGTCAATGTAGAAAGTCAAACAAAGTTTGACTTTAACGCTAAAACGAATGAAAAGAATGAAAGAACACTTACAAAGGGTCCCCGCAAGATTGATAATCCAAGTATTCTCAGGTATGAGGTGATGAAACACCCCAACTTAGAGAAAAATCAGATTTCAAGTGGGTTTTGCAAGTGATCTTGATGGGTATTTATAGGATTTGGACCACCGTTAGGATCGTTCCTCGAATACCGTGATTTAATCCCATCCTTACATGTGTTGCAACACTAAGGTAACTCAAAATGGCCCCTACCATCAGGAATCAACATGTGGAAGTGGGTTTATGGGTGCATAACAGCTGTTTAAACAATAAATTCTGATCTGGGAGGGCCTCGCGGGCAGCGTAAGAAGCACCTGAAGCTTACGCGGCCCGCCTGGGTATGTCTGATCAGAAACAAGTTTCAATAAATGACAGTTTTGGTCCCTGTTGGTGTTTAAGGCTCATTTCGACGCGTTTAAGGCCCGTTAAGCCAACGTTAAGGCCCTTAAATGATGCCTAAACATTGTGGACATGAAACATGCTCAAAAATATGCCGGATGTTGGCTCGTTTGGTCGTACGATCGCGATGTTCGCTTAATTACGACGGAATGCGCATAAGCGCGAAAAACGACCCAAATTGCGCGACGAATGGATTTTTCTCATTCCAAACACTCAAATGAATTATTTTAGTGCTTACATAAATTTTTGGATGTCCGGAAGTATTCAGAACGTAAGTTATGCGCGAAAATGCAAACTTGTGCACTTTTTGACGCTTTTAGTCCCTGAATGACCCAAAAGTTTATTTTAGCACACCGAACCCCTCAAAGCCTATTTCTAAGCTATGTAAAGGATATTTAGGGTATGTTTAACTTATGGTCATGTTCCGGAATGTCTGTTACAGTTCAAATTGGCATACTTTCGTAGTTTGTCAAATTTAGTCCCTGTAAGCGAATTAACTTGATTTCGGCATACCAAACCATCCAAAACTTATTTCTAAGTTATGTAATGGTTATTTAAGGTATGTTGAGCCTATTTCACTATTCCGGAGTGTTCGTTGCCTTAAACTGGTTGTATTTACGCATCAGTGTGCGTATAACCTTCCAGAAAGTGATTTAAAGCTTGAAATCGAACAAAAATTGATATGTGCAAAAGATACACATATTTATACAGATCCCAAGTATGAAATACAATATTTCATTGGCTTGGTATATGTTTGATGGTCGCAGTGACCCAGGTGTCACATCCACCAGGAGAGTGCACCATCTAAAAACGACCCTGAGATAAAGGTAACACTCCGCTGGGGCGAACAGTTACTCATTCTTAGAACGGAGTCAGACTTTTCTGCCCAATGAACAAACGCAACGGTACCTCCTGTGCCATAAAAATTCAATGGCTTGCAGTCCAGGAACTGTTTATAGGTGCAGCCAGTTGGAGGGTTATTTTCGGAAGTGCCACCGCTATGTTCAGAGCAGAGGGCTTCATGTCGTGCAATTGCCTGTGAGATGCGTTCTTGAAGCTCGGCTTCTGTCCTTGGTAACGTACTTGTGTCTGTTTCACGTCTAGGCGGCATTCTCTTCTGTCAAAAGGTATGAGGTAGGTTAGACAACATTCCATAATTGTCTTTTAACTGATATTGTACCATAAGCGAACCGGTACTCACCCAATATCACATGCATATATAATCAACAATGTATGAGTGAGGAAACAATTACTGGGCTTTCATATAAGCTTGGCAACTTGAATTGTTGCTTGTAATGGGGAAACAAAATGAACTCGAGGTTACTTCACCTCGGCCATACAAGTTTCATAATGTGAAAGTAATAGTGATTCTCCTTCTACGTTAGTTTTACAAGACGGGTAGAAGTGTCAGACACGAAGTAGGCAAAGATAGGTTTCCTACTTTATAAGGTGCTAAAGCAATGGTCTATGTATTGTTCTACCAGATGAAGGTGTGAACACCTATAGATTATTTTTGGAGGGATGGTGATCATTAACCTGACCCGCAGAGTCCACCAGGATTTCCATGCACTACAAGTTGTTATTACGTGGGCCCCCGTAATAATAAATTGTCTTGCACAGTTACCCCAATTTTCCCTCGTCCAAGCAGATGATCAACCAAGGAGGGGACACTACTGTCCTTATACCTCTGTCATGGAGAAGACCATTGCGGTGGTCCACGCGCTAATATCCGTTATCGTTACGCGCGAATAGGCACGATGATTAACGAAATAGGAATAAGGAGAATTCCTAGTAGTTGGAGGGGCACCTTCAGGATGAATACTTCATCTTCCTTTTCTAGTCAAGTGTGTCGTCAATCTCATTTCACAAAAGCCGTAGGGACCTCGTCCCGCTGATTAAGAAGTTGTTCAAGGTTGCCGCCTCTGCCTCGCCGTCACTACCGTAGTCAGGCACCTTCACGATCGAGAGGGAAGAGCAGCCATCTCCTACGGAAGCAAGCTCAGAATCTCGTTTGGTAATCACTCCAACCATGAGCTTTGCAATGAACGCGAGGCCGATAGCTTCATCGTGCGAGTAAGAACAATAATAGGATTCGGAGTCGAAGGAATCTTATTCACGTCAATAATCATTCTGTACACTTATTCGTATGTATATATCAATAAACCAATATGTTACTTAGCATAAACAGGCAATTAGATGCACCATATCACATATAACTCTCGTTTATCCTTTCGGGGGGGGGGGGGGGTCATTTTGTCTTCGGCAAGTCTATCCCACATAGACTATGCCTTAACTGGCACCTTGATTTGGGGTATTCTTCTCCCAACCAATGTCCTTGCCTTGTCTTTTCTTCGAAAAATGTTTGACTCATGGATCTTGACGCTTACGTGAATGCAATGAAAAACCTTTTTGTAAAAATGTTTTTGTGAGAGAGTCCTAGTGATTGTAGTCTAGACTCGTGAAGTAATCCTAGTTCACTACAATCGAAGCTCTGATACCAAACTGTCACACCCTGACTTTTGCGGAAGCGTATGACATGTTACTGGTTTAATATCATTGCATTTAATCATAATAAACAACTACATGATCAAAACGATGTTCATCCATTCATTAAGTGAAAGTGTTACAAATACCAGTTATTTAAGTTCCAAACAACACAACCTTCGACTAAGATACAATTCAACAAAAGTGGATGACATCTAAACTTGGAATTTACTTCTAGAAACAACACCCACGCCCAAGATCCAACTTGTTACCTGAAATACATGTAATTTTGGAAAACATCAACAAAATTTGAGCGAGTTCATGCGTTTTGTGTGAGTGCTGGCAAACTTATAAACCTTTGAGAGACTCCTTTGAAAACAGGTATGAAAAGCATTTATGAACATATCAAATAAAAGTTTTACAAGGACATTAAAGCATGTGAGGACATAGGGAGCACTCGAAATGAGTAGGCTTATACCCTTGTCGATTCCCCTTCGACTATGTCAATTCACCTTGACTATGCCGATTCACCTCGACTAATGTCGATTCACCTCGACTGGGACACCGAAGCACTCAAGTGGTCACGAGTACCATGAGTGGGGTTCGACCGTACCCGTTAGATCTAACCTTCATCCCTAATTAAGAGTTAATGGAATTTCAAATTTAGTATATGCTCACATGATCTAATTAACTCATTTCATACCGTTTAAACATTCGTAACATGTATTCCACCCCCGAGAGTTATAAAACCAAAAACAGTTTAAGAGAAAAGGGGGACATGAACTCACAGTATTGCGTCTTCGGTACTCGTAACTCAAATCTCCTCAGCAAACACGACTACCTACAATGTTCTAACGTCTATTAGACGAACGGGTCGTGCCTTGTCTTAGTATTTACGTTTTTGAGTTACGTTTCTGATATTATTCCAAGTTATAATTATTTGTTAAAATAATAATTATTTTAACTTAAATTATAGAGTAAACTGCAATTTTACCCCCTGAGGTTAGGGGTGATTGGCACTCTTACCCCTCCTAAGGAAATAATTGCAATTTTACCCCCCACTGTTCACTGTTATGTCGCAATTCTACCCCCCGGCTTCAATTTTTGTTGCAACTTTACCCCCGGCTTCAAAAACACAGGGGGTAATATCAAAAATGTTGACTAATCTGTTGACTATAACTTGAAATGACTATAATGCCCTTTCATATTTACCCCCTGTGTTTTGTGGACTCTGTGATATTACCCCCTGCCACCACTGCCACCGCCATTCACCACCACAACCACCACTGCCACCTCCAGCCACCACCCCTTTCTCTCACACCCACCATAGATCTTTTCCGCTCTTTATCAAACTAAAAATAAAAAAATATCTGTTCCAATCTCACACTATTCAATAAACCTCTGCACAATCATACCACCGTATCTGTCACAGCCGAAACGCCGTCGTTTTGTTCTTCTTCATCGTCAAGCAAAAGCTCCTTTTCTAGTTCTTGTAGTCGATTCTTCATCTTTCTGTCAGTTTCTAGATTCACCAAAACGGGATCGTTTTGTTTCCGGCCATAATTACTATGAAAATCACTCATCACGTACCTTGGTTTCACGTTCCTCAAGTACACCGAAGCTTGTTGCCGGAACTGATGTTGCTGTTGGAACTCCAGCAACAATCGTTTCCGATTCAATTCACACTGTGGCTCAATCACCGGGGATCTGTAATTTAATTGTTGCATGTAGCTACTTCTGTTAACGTTGTTGGCATTCATCATGGACGACACAGATCTCCCAACAACGTTGTTTACGCCGCCTCTTTTGGCATTGAAGAAATCTGGATAGCCGCCGGAAAACCCGGACGTCATTGTTGTTGCCGGATGTATTTGGAATGAAAAGCTTTGATTTTTACGGTGGAGAGGGAAATTCAAAAGGGGTTTTGTGAATTTGATGGAAAAGCAAAGTTGGATTTATTCTTGTTTTTGAACATATCTTGTTGGTTCCGTATAGAGAGGAAATATAAGTATTTGTGTATCCCAACTGGCTTATAAAAAGCTTTCTTTTTCTTGACGGGAGCCACGTATTACAATAAATATACTTATAAAATACGGTTGATAATGGTGGTGGTGTGGTGGCAAATGGTGGCTGGTTGTTGCTATGGTGGGTGTGAGAGAAAGGGGTGGTGGCTGGAGGTGGCAGTGGTGGTTGTGGTGGTGAATGGCGGTGGCAGTGGTGGCAGGGGGTAATATCACAGAGTCCACAAAACACAGGGGGTAAATATGAAAGGGCATTATAGTCATTTCAAGTTATAGTCAACAGATTAGTCAACATTTTTGAAGCCGGGGGGTAAAGTTGCAACATAACAGCAAACGTTGGGGGGTAAAATTGAAGCCGGGGGGTAGAATTGCGACATAACAGTGAACAGTGGGGGGTAAAATTGCAATTATTTCCTTAGGAGGGGTAAGAGTGCCAATCACCCCTAACCTCCGGGGGTAAAATTGCAGTTTACTCTAAATTATATTTGTAGGTTTTGGAATAATCGTTAAACAATATTTGTAACAATACTCTCAAGTATTTGTATTCGTATTTCCTTCCCAAGGATGGGGGTATCTCATACATGTGTTTTCGTATTCTTATATTTGTATAACTTTCCATGTATTGGCGTCGTATTCCGGTGTATTATTCCAAATAAAAATATGCCAATATATTCTCAATATATATTTCCAAAACAAGATATTTTCAAGTCTTACTTAGAAAATATATATAAACTTATTTTGTCCAAAAATATGCATTTCAAGAAAATATATATATTTTTCTCAAAAGTCGTATATCTTCTATATATTCTAGGAAAAATATATTTTTACTTCCCAAAAATGATATATTTTTCTCCTTGCCAAAATATGATATAACCTTGTAATATTTACAGAAATCATATTTTCATTTCTTGTATCCAAAATAATATTTACCAAAAATATATTTGTAACGGTATTTTCCTGAACATTTTGTAAGTTACGTTCTTGCGTTCGGTTTCACAATATTAAGTGGGTAACTTGTAAATTTCTTCCTTGTGATTTTTGGTATTATTTTGGATTGTAAATTCTTGGTATTTTGTTAAGTTATATTACTTTAAATCCTAAAATAATATAACTAATACACAAAGTATACAAATAATCACACACAATGTGTCATTAATGTAACTATATATTCTAAATACATATTTATCCATTCTTATTTATAAAAACCAACCTCCAATACTTGTATTTTTGTAACAAAATCTATGGCAAAGTTTATATTGAAAACCACAGTTAAAACATACGTGTAAATATTTGTTTAGAAAATATTTTTCTAAGTGTTTGCATTTTTAGAAAATTTTGCCATAGTTTCCCCTAAAAATGGAGGTGTCCATGCTATCAAAGCATATCATTTTCTTTTCAAAATCATCACAAACAATCAACAATCAATCTTAAACAACTTATACTTACCAAGTGCCAAAATATTGCTATCTACATAATAATCATGAACTTGAACTTTCATAAAAACTTGTAGTAACTTGGTAGTGTGTTTAGTAGGTTTAGTTAACCCTTTAAAGTGTGTTTATTTCTTTGTAAACTTCACTCTTGGAAGATTTAGGTGTTTACAACTTACTAGATGATTTTTCCAAAAATCATTCTCTTGGATTTTTCTTGTAAACAATGTATTCTTCTACTTGTTTTACTACTAGAAACATGGTTAGTTTCATTAAAAACAATGTATATGTAAATCTTGTGATTTAACTTGGTTTCTTTGGAAAAACTATTTTAGAAATCATCCACTCACAAGACTTGTATTTTGTTTAAATCATCATCATATGAAATCAACTTTTATTATTCAAGTTCATGTAAACATAAAGCATGATGATCTTGGTCTTTCACAAGATCATCACCTTAATTTACTAGCTCATGTATTTAATCACAATCTACTAGGTTTCTTATGATGTCTAACATCACTAACATAAATCATCAATCATCAAGAAGCAAATCATCACTAAACAACAAGTATTCATATGTTTATAAGCTTATGTTAGAGATTCATGAATATGTTCTTTAATGTTCATCAAGATTAACAATGTATATCATCTTTTAACCAACAATATATGAAGTATCAAGAGATCATAAGGGCCTTACTACTAGCACAAGGCTAGGGAAGAACACTTGATGATGGAGATGACAAATGTGGAGGATAATAGCAAATGGGAGAGGTCCTTCAAGATCCACAAGCTCCACACTTCCTTAATCACCTTCTTACACCTTAGGATGGTCTTGGAATGGATGGGATTAAGATGGAAATGATGGTGGTGTTTGGTGCTATGTTCGGCCGAGAGGAGGGAGCAAGGGAGAGAGATGAGTGGTGTTGTGAAGTGAGTGTGAGATAATGAGGGTTTAGCCCACCTTATAGCCATGTTGATGCATTAACCCTTGGTTAATATGTTTCATTAGTACAAGACCATATCTTTCATCAAATCTTCCAAGATCCAATAATATCTAGCAAGATCATGTAAATCTTGATGGTGGGCCACAAGATGACCGTCCATATGAGGGGGGGGGGGGGGGTCTTGGTTGGGTTTAAATGTTAAGTTAAGTGATTAAGTTAGATTTCAAGTATAGTGTTTAGTGTTCAAGTGTATCATGTGTTATATAGTGTGTTAGGGTGTTTGGGGATCATAACTAGCTTGGAAATATTAAAACAATCCTTCTAGTATAATTTTGGTGTTTCGGGTAGTGTCCGGTTGTTCGGTTAGATACCGGTTCGTTAAAGTGTCAAGCTTTACCGTTTAGTGTTCTTTATGTATCCTTTTGTGACACTTTTAATTCCCGACACTTAGGAAAGCATCCAGGACCATTTAGTCATATTTTTGCACATTACTAGCTTGTTAAAAAGCTGAATTTTGCTGAAATGTGCTGAATTCAGCACTTTGAGTGGGTTTTAGGCACTTTCCGGCACTTAAACTATCACCTAGTAAAGTAGTTTTGTGGTCCTTACTTCCCTACACGCTATACTAGTGTAGAACTTGGTTTCTGGCTCATACTGGGTCTCAAATCACTGTATGTCTATGTACTGAACTCCCGTCAGTGCTTTTAGTTTGTCTGATAATGGTGCCAATTCTGTTCTGTGCATTATTAGAACTATATCGTGTTGCATGTAGTAATGATAAAAGTCTTGCAACATGAAATGCCATTGTATGTATATAACAGTAATCAGAAATTCATTTGTCTTGTAAACTATACCATGCACAGTTCTTTAACACAGATTACTGTCTAATTATTGTACGAAATGTATGAAAAAGTGACAGTTGTCACAGGTCAGCCTACAATTGAATGGCTTATTGCTTGGTGCGCCAATTACCTTCTTTTCGACTTGAGGACAAGTCGACTATCGGGGCAGGATGTATTGATACAAACCCGATTCCTATACGGGTGGGAAATAGGGTCAGATTTATTAATGGGCCAAAGCAGTTATTGAAAAGGGAAACTGATGGGGAAATGGGAGCTGAAGGGCCAGTTATTACTGCTATTATTGCTAATTTATATATGTGTTCTAGTTTTTGGAGATGATGTCGATGATTATTATCTAATTGGGTATCTATACCTTTGATCTTGGAGATTAACCCATCTCGAATCGGCTCTTCTATCTTGTAGTATTTCATTTTACAACAATAAAATCTATCATTTAGTTTTGTTTGATTTTGGGTTCTATCACATATGTTTGAATAGTTGAATTACTAAACCATCCAGCTTGCGCTCCAAAATCGTCACTGCCAATCAGACAGTTGGTAACTTTCCAAGAATACCAAATAAGATGCAGATATCAGTTTCTCGAGTATCATCACTACAGATTCAAAAAACTCCTGTGCACCAACAACAAGAAATAGACGATTACTTTGGAGTTTTGTTGCATACGAGTTAATCGAATGCTTGTTAAGATTTGTGTACCTTCATTTGTTCATCATTTTGTGTGTGTGGGTGGGGGGGGGGGGGGGGGGGGGGTTCGGTGTCATAATTCTCAAGATCTCACATATGCAACACGCAACCGAGGTATTCACATCTACATCAAGATATTGGACACATTGCCTCAATAATCATTATAGGTGGAGATTCTTCCACCTAAAATAGAATTTTCTGTTACAGTAATGCAAAAGTGAGTTGATGAATGTTATTGGATCAACAAAATATGAGTAGGAATGAAAACCTTGTTTAGTGACGTCACTAATGCTGTAAACTGATAAAAATAGTTTGCGAAAATGTAATGTACAATATGTCTTATCGTACGAGCATACCAGATTTGAAGTTCGCACGTTATAAACTTCATAACTAAAAACTCGCATGTTGTAAAATATAAAAACTCGCAAGTTGAAAAACAAAGAAATAGCATGTTGTATTAATGAGAAAATAACATGTTATAAAAATGAGAAAATAGCATGTTATAAAAAGATGAAAAAATAGCATGTTGTATAAATGAGAAAATAGCATGTTATAAAAAAGTCGTATGGTGAAAATGAAGTTCGAATCACTAACAATATAACAAAAAGGAAACTATTCGAAAAGAAAACCATTAACAAATATGTTTCAAACTTTAATCTTTAATCATAGCACAAATCAAGTTATAATGTTTTCTTTTAAATAACACATCCGCATAACTGGAGGTAAACACATTCGCATATATGTCTTACGTATCTTGTTTGGATTTTCCTAGTAGAATATATGACAATAATGATGATGATAGTATTTGTATTAATGCTAGAATTTTGTGTAATTAGATATTCTAGGAGTTCATAGAATCATAGATATATAACACTAGAAATAATTAAAAAAATCAAACAATAAATAAATCAAATTACGAAGCTAAAATATAATCATGGGTTAACTGAAAAACAATATAATTTTAAATTAAAACACTATAACCAACGCTTATAAGGATTGTAACTTAACTAGTATCTAGAATCCTACGTTTAGCGGTGAACCGTCAAGCCGAACAAAAGGTATACGTAAAAATAATGAATCACGCATGCATACTACGGTGTGTTAACTCGCAAAAATTAGACCAAAAAAGTAAAACAGAGCAAAAAAATAACTAAGTCGCCTTAGGACCTGCGAGTTTTGACGGAGGCATTAAACCGTAGAATAAAGACGTAACAACGTTGAACCACCCGCTCGCGTTGCAGCGTGTTAACTCGTAAAATTTGAAACGAATCGTAAATCAAAAAAATTGTAAAAGATGTAAAGTATATAAGACCAAAGTTGAAAGTGGAAAAGTGTTGAGGTTAAAAATAAAAAAATGTTTATGACATATATGTAAAA
This sequence comes from Helianthus tuberosus, assembly GCA_030545235.1. Taxonomy (NCBI): domain Eukaryota; kingdom Viridiplantae; phylum Streptophyta; class Magnoliopsida; order Asterales; family Asteraceae; genus Helianthus; species Helianthus tuberosus. Next base: position 188,127,104 of record CM060357.1, on the reverse strand, counting down.
GGTGAAATCTACAGGGTTAAAAGTATAAAAGAAGAAAACTATTGGGGTTAAAAGTGTAAGAAATAAAAAATAAAATGGTTAAAAGTAAAAGAAAAAAACTAAAGAGTAAAAAAAAATCAAAAAAATCAAACGAAAAAGGAATAGTGATTATGTGAGGGAGAAAATATTTGATAGTTAATATATAGTTAATTAATTAATTAATTATGTGAGGGAGAGAATATTTGATAATTAATATATAGTTAATTGTAATAAAAAGATAATCTAATTAAATTGAATTCAAAACTTTACAATTGAAGAGAAATAAATAAATGTATTAGGAGCAGTTTTTCCTATTTCTTCATTAGAAAGCTAACTATATAATTAGGTTGATTCTCACTGAATCCCACACTCTCATCCTACCGATCTCACCCTATTTTGTCCCCGAGAACCACAACTACCACTCACAACCGCATCAACTTCCGAAGCCAAGGTCACCACAGTCGATGTGTTTTTTTTCTTTCCGATCAACAGTTATGAGGTTGAGGCCACCGCGACACCACCAAGCCGCTATCAACTATGCGACACCCATGGCAACATTAAGGTATCTATACGGTACATTTGTGTTTTACTTGTTTTGAAATTTGAAGTTTAGTTAGGGATATGATCGGGTGGTTCCGCTGATAACACGATAATACTCCAGTGGTCCGTCAGTGATCCAAATTTGCCGTTCAAAAAAAAAGTTAAGGATCGCACTCTTAGCCTAGTGACATCAAAAGTCTACTCACTAAAGTGGTAACGGTTCGAATCTCTTAAGGTTAATTAGGCTCACCTTTTGGATATATATCATCAAAATGCTTATTGAACTATTTATAAAAAAAACCATTTATTTTAATTGTATTCTTTCTCAAAAATGTGGATAAAAAATAAACACAAGTCATCAGCTAATTAATATTTTTACACAATTTTTTTTTTTTGAAAGGCGGCAATATATAAAGAAAAAAACTTAAGCAAGCTGCTCAAGTGTATTGTACAGTACAGGAAAGAGAAAAGAAGACATAAATAATAGAGCACAAATCTAAAACGTGTTTTCTTTAATCATAGCACAAATAAAGGTTGGTACTTTGTGGCCATTTTTAGTTGAGATAACAAGGTGAATAAATGACACATATCACATTAATTTTGTTGATAGTGTTACCCTTTACTCGATAATTATAAAGGATATAGAAAAATGTAAAATTAAAACATTTAGAAGACCACACTAGATTAACGCTAAAAATTTTGTTCTTGTTTTAGATATACACACATATAGCTATATACATTCATCCTTGAGAGAATAATTACGTTTTAGATATACACACATATACGAAATACATTTACGAAATCAATCAATGTTAGATGTACTTACGTTTTAGATATACACACATATACGAAATACATTTACGAAATCAATCAATGTTAGATGTACAACATAAATGTTGTTTAATATTTACATATACATAAATGTTGTTTAATATTTACATAATCCTCATGTTGATGATGGGAATATTTGAATCTAATACATTAAAACAACATATTCAATCCTAGTTGGAGTAATTTAGGGTGGTGTTATGTTGGAGTAGGTAGGAAAGATTTGCTATTTAAAAAAAAAAATACATTAAAATAATAGTAACTCATTTACAAATTCATTTAATTTTACAATTTTTGTTGTTTCTATTGTAATAAAACAACATTTGCGCTTCACGACGGAGGGTTAAAATGAAGCGCCTACTAATTTTGTTGTATACATTGTTTCAATTGAGCATATGCCTCCTGGTTGACATGGTGCGTTCTAACCACCTATCCAACTCGTCACTTTTGTTATTAATCACTTAAAGTACTTGATAAACAATTGAATTTTCTATAAATAACACATATTATATATGCTAAAAATGAATGTTCCATTGAGTTTCACAAGTTTTTTCCCACTCGATAGATTTTTCAAATTAGTCGTCCCCTTTATAAATAAAACAAAAAAGAATCAGTGGCGGCCACATATGAGCCCTTTATTAAACCATTGTAGACTATTTATATTTCTCACAAACCTTTGACCCTTTTTATATATAATGTATTTGTAACTAATATCTTTAAATTTAAACTATCATTAAGCAAATTGACACACAATTACATTGTGCAGTACATAAGTCCTTCTATAGTGATATACCTTTCTCTTCTTGTTGTTTTGTCATTACCAAATTATAGTTCGTTTTCTTAATTAAAAATGACCAATAACGTTGAGAAGAAATCATTTGTTTCTACGGGCTTGGAGATTGTTTTATATAATTATCAAGTAAAAAAGTTAATTATTTGATGTGAAATTATGTTTTCTTATCTACTTTTTCAAAAAAAAAAAAAGAACAATCTTTATCAGCAAAACAATATATTCATGTCCTGATGTTTGTACAGACTATCTTCATTTTTACATGTTTTTTCACATGTCAGTCCTTAAGACCACAATATACTATTATACAATCAAATAACAAAACATAATTCAATATCAAAAAATTAACTTTTTTTACTTGATTATTATATACAACAATTTCCAATCCTGTAGGAATGAATGATTTTTTTTCAAGGTTGTTGGCCATTTCTAATTAAAAAACAAATTATGGTATTGATTATTAAATAATGAAAATAAGAAGCCAAAGGCTATAACGTTACAGAAAGGGTCAATTATATTGACATTGTAATATTTGGCTGATGAGATATTTTTCAATTTATAGACATTAGTTAAAAACATATTATATATATATATACAAAAGGTCTAAGGGTTTCTGAGAAATATGAATACTGTCTAATCAGGGGTTGTCACATGACAATTGTTACAAACAGTAATTTCATGACTTCTAATCCGCCCTCTTGATATAACAAAAAACAATTATGGTCGCCACATGGCAACCTTTCATTAGACCATTGTAGACTATTTATATTTCTCACTATCCCTTAACCCTTTATATATAATGTGTTTGTAACTAATGTGTGTGTGTATGTGTATATATACATATATATATATATATATATATATATATGTAAAAAACAATAAAACAAAAAAAATATGATTGTCACATGGCACCTTTATTATCTAATGTGTTTGTAACTAATGTCTATAAATTTAAATCATCATAAAGCAAATTATGGTACATAATTACATTATGCATTACATCAATCATTTCTATAGTGATATACATTTCTCTTCTTATTGTTTTGCCATAACAAATTGTAGTTTGTTTTCTTGATTAAAAATGACCAAAAACCAATAAATCATTTGTTTCTACGGGATTGGAGATTATTTTATATAATTATCAAGTAAAAAGGTTAATTATTTGATGTGGAATTATGTTTTCTTATGTACTTTTTTAGAAAAGAAAACAATCTTTATCAACAAAACAATATATTTGTGTCCAGATTTTTGTATACAGTATCTTCATTTTTACATGTTCTTTTCCAAATTTCAGTCCCTGAGACCACAACATACAATTATACAATCAAATAACAAAACGTAACTCAACATCAAAAAATTAATTTTTTACTTGATGATTATATAAAACAATTTCCAATCCTGTAGGAACGAATGATTTTTTCTCAAGGTTGTCAACCATTTTTAATCAAGAAAACAAATCACAGTGTTGACTATTAAATAAGGAAAATGAGAAGCTAAGGGTTTCACATTATAGTAAGGATTGATGTATATTACCATTGTCATATTTGGCTGATGACAGATTTAAATTTATAGACATTAGTTACAAACACGTTATATATATACGAAAGGTTTAAAGGTTTTTTAGAAATATGAATAGTGTCTAATCAAGGGTTATCACATGACAAATGTTACAAACAATAAATTTATGGTTTCTGAGAAAGATATAATGTGTTTGTACCTAATGTGTGTGTATATGTAATAACACAATAAAACAAAAAAAAATTATGATTGTCACATGGCAACCTTTATTATGTAATATGTTTGTAACTAATTATAAATTTAAATCATCATCAAGCAAATTGTGGCACAAAATTACATTTTGCAATACATTAATCCTTTATGTAGTGATATACCTTTCTCTTCTTATTGTTTTGTCATTACCAAATTGTAGTTCGTTTTCTTAATTAAAAATGACCAATAACCTTGAGAAGAAATCATTTGTTTCTATGGGCTTGGAGATTGTTTTATATAATTATCAAGTAAAAAGGTTAATTACTTGATGTGGAATTATGTTTTCTTATCTACTTTTTCAAAAAAAAAAGAACAATCTTTATCAGCAAAACAATATATTCGTGTCCAGATGTTTGTAAAGACTATCTTCATTTTTACATGTTTTTTCACATGTCAGCCCTTAAGACCACAATATACTATTATACAATCAAATAAGAAAACATAATTCAATATCAAAAAATTAACTTTTTTACTTGATGAGTATATACAACAATTTCCAATCATGTAGGAATGAATGTTTTTTTTTTTCAAGGTTGTTGGCCATTTCTAATTAAAAAACAAATTATGGTATTGATTATTAAATAATGAAAATAAGAAGCTAAAGGCTATCACATTATAGAAAGGGTCAATTATATTGCCATTTTAATATTTGGCTGATGAGATATATGAATTTATAGACATTAGTTAAAAACACATTATATATACAAAAGATCTAAGGGTTTATGAGAAATATGAATATTGTCTAATCAGGGGTTGTCACATGACAATTGTTACAAACAGTAATTTCATGACTTCTAATCCGCCCTCTTGATATAACAAAAAACAACTATGGTCGCCACATGGCAACCTTCCATTAGATCATTGTAGACTATTTATATTTCTCGCTATCCCTTAACCCTTTATATATAATGTGTTTGTAACTAATGTGTGTGTATATGTATAGATATATATATATATATATATATATATATATATATATATGTAAAAAACAATAAAACAAAAAAATATGATTGTCACATGGCAACCTTTATTATCTAATGTGTTTGTAACTAATGTCTATAAATTTAAATCATCATAAAGCAAATTACGGTACATAATTACATTACGCATTACATCAATCATTTCTATAGTGATATACATTTCTCTTCTTATTGTTTTGCCATAACCAATTGTAGTCTGTTTTCTTGATTAAAATGACCAAAAACCAATAAATCATTTGTTTCTACGGGATTGAATATTATTTTATATAATTATCAAGTAAAAAGGTTAATTATTTGATGTGGAATTATGTTTTCTTATGTACTTTTTCAGAAAAAGAGAACAATCTTTATCAACAAAACAATATCTTTATGTCCAGATTTTTGTATACAGTATCTTCATTTTTACATGTTCCTTTCCAAATTTCAGCCCCTGAGACCACAACATACAATTATATAATCAAATAACATTACGTAACTCAACATCAAAAGATTAATTTTTTACTTGATGATTATATAAAACAATTTCCAATCCTGTAGGAACGAATGATTTTTTCTCAAGGTTGTCAGCCATTTTTAATCAAGAAAACAAATTACAGTGTTGACTATTAAACAAGGAAAATGAGAAGCTAAGGGCTTCACATTATAGTAAGGATTGATGTATATTACCGTTGTCATATTTGGCTGATGACATATTTGAATTTATAGACATTAGTTACAAACACGTTATATATATACGAAAGGTCTAAAGGTTTTTGAGAAATATGAATAGTGTCTAATCAGGGGTTGTCACATGACAAATGTTACAAACAATAAATTTATGGTTTCCTAGAAACATATAATGTGTTTGTACCTAATGTGTGTGTATATGTAATAACACAATAAAAAAAATTATGATTGTCACATGGCAACCTTTATTATGTAATATGTTTGTAACTAATGTCTATAAATTTAAATCATCATGAAGCAAATTGTGGCACAAAATTACATTTTGCAATACATTAATCCTTTATGTAGTGATATAACTTCTCTTCTTATTGTTTTGTAATTACCAAATTGTAGTTTGTTTTCTTGATTAAAAATGACCAAAAACCTTGAGAATGAATCATTTATTTCTACGGGATCGGAGATTATTTTATATAATTATCAAGTAAAAAGGTTAATTGTTTGATGTGGAATTATGTTTTCTTATCTTCTTTTTTCGAAAAAGAAAACAGTCTTTATCAGCAAAACAATATCTTTATGTCCAGATTTTTGTACACAGTGTCTTCATTTTTACATGTTTCTTTTCTACATGTCAGCCCATGAGACCACAACATACTATTATACAACTAAATAAGAAAACGTAATTCAACATAAAAAAAATTAATATTTTACTTGATGATTATATAAAACAATTTCCAATCTTGTAGGAATGAATGATTATTTCTCAAGGTTGTTAGCCATTTATAATCAAGAAAACAAATTACACTATTGATTATTAAATACTGAAAATGTGAAGCTAAGGGCTTCACATTATAGTAAGGATTGATGTATATTGCCATTGTCATATTTGGCTGATGACAGATTTAAATTTATAGTCATTAGTTACAAACACATTATATATATATATGAAAGGTCTTAAGGTTTTTGAGAAATATGAATAGCATCTAATCAGGGGTTGTCACATGACAATTGTTACAAACAATAATTTTATGGTTTCTGAGAAATATATAATGTGTTTGTAGTTAATGTGTGTGTATATGGAATAACACAATAAAACAAAAAAATTATGATTGTCACATGGCAACCTTTATTATGTAATGTGTTTGTAACTAATGTCTATAAATTTAAATCATCATCAAGCAAATTGTGGCATAAAATTACATTGTGCAATACATTAATCCTTTCTGTAGTGTTATACCTTTCTCTTCTTATTGTTTTGTAATTACCAAATTGTAGTTTGTTTTCTTGATTAAAAACGACAAAAAAAACCTTGAGAATAAATCATTTGTTTCTACAGGATCGGAGATTATTTTATATAATTATCAAGTAAAAAGGTTAATTGTTTGATGTGGAATTATGTTTTCTTATCTACTTTTTCGGAAAAGAGAACAGTCTTTATCAGCAAAACAATATCTTTATGTCAAGATTTTTGTATATAGTATCTTCATTTTTACATGTTCTTTTCCACATGTCAGCCCCTGAGACCACAACATACTATTATGCAATCAAATAAGAAAACGTAATTCAACATCAAAAAATTAATTTTTTACTTGATGATTATATAAAGCAATTTCCAATCCTGTAGGAACGATTGATTTTTTCTCAATGTTGTCAGCCATTTTTAATCAAGAAAACAAATTACAGTATTGATTATTAAATAACGAAAATGAGAAGCTAAAGACTTCACATTATAGTAAGGATTGATGTTTATTGCCATTGTCATATTTGGCTGATGACATAGCTGAATTTATAGACATTAGTTACAAACACATTATATATATACGAAAGGTCTAAAGGTTTTTGAGAAATATGAATAGTATCTAATCAGGGGTTGTCACATGACAATTGTTACAAACAATAATTTTATGGTTTCTGATAAATATATAATGTGTTTGTACCTAATGTGTGTGTATATGTAATAACATAATAAAACAAAAAAAAATTAAGATTGTGACATGGCAACCTTTATTATGTAATGTGTTTGTAACTAATGCCTATAAATTTAAATCATCATCGAGCAAATTGTGGCACAAAATTACATTGTACAATACATTAATCCTTTCTATAGTGATATATCTTTCTCTTCTTATTGTTTTATCATTACCAAATTGTAATTTGTTTTCTTGATTAAAAATGACCAAAAACCTTGAGAATGAATCATTTGTTTCTACAAGATCTGAGATTATTATTATTCCATGTATAAATTAGCAACTTTTTTGTGCATTAGAAGTTGTACCCCAAGCTTGGGGAGTTTTTCAAAAAAAAAAAAAACTTTGATATTTCACTTTCAACCTAAAAGTTTTATCTTTTATATTTTAACCCTTTTGAAATTTTTACTTTTAACTCAAAGTTTTTCATCTTTCGTAATTTAACACAACACTTTATTATTTACAACTTTGGTCTCGCATACTTTTTATGTTTCGCAAGTTTTTCGTTTTACATTTCGTTCTAAATTTTGTGAGTTAACATGTCGTGGCGTGCATGTGAGGTTCAACGTTTTTTGCTCTATTTTTTCATATTTGACAGACCCGTCGCAACGTGTCCATTTTTTCCCTTTTGAAAAGTTCGCCGCAACGGGCGAGTCCTATATCGACTAAGTTATTATTTTCTACGTTTTATGTTTCTGGTTAATTTTTCGCATTAACACACTGTAACGGGTGTGCGTGGTTCAACGATTTTAGTCTGCTTTTCGTTTAGTGTATTTTTTACCGTTTTATCTATTTTATTTTTACGATGTTAAGAGTCGATGTCGTTGTGGCATTGGTCTACTTGGCATGGTTTTACAAACGTTTTTAACCTATTAAATTTTTTACTAATATTTTGTTTCGGTTTACCCCTATACTTCCTTTACTTAAAAACTATTTTTTACGTGCATATTTTATGTACGGGTATGTATAAATATGATTTGTTCTACATTCCGACATAAACTTTTTTTATAGACGAGTCAGGTCAAATATAATACGTTTTCGTTTAAAGAAACCATTTTTACGTGCATATTTTTATGTACGTTTTGGTATAAATTCAAGTTGTTCTACGTTTCGACGTAATCTTTTTTGGGAAATGATTCAGGTCAAATATAATATGTTTTTGTGTTTCTTTTATGTATGTTTCGTAAAGTTTGTTTAGAACCGAGTGGAATCAAATTATGGTTTCTTTTTCTCCCCTTTTTTCGAAAGCTCTAATTAATCCCTTTCGATTACATGTGCATATTTTCCTTCATACCCGTTATGTTTTCTATGTATGAGTTGGGTCACATATAATACGTTATGATTATTCGATATGAATTTGATTTACTTTACGTTTAATCCAATCACAATGCTTATACGGGTGTTGAGTTCAACTGGATACGTCAAAATGTGTGTTTTCATATGGTTAATGCATCATATAACGTTTGAACTAATCCATTCAATGTTTACGTTGTACCCGCGCCACAACGCGGGCGGGTCTTAACCATAGTTACTATAAATAAGCAACAAAAGTATGCAATACAATTTGTACCTTGTGTTTTGGGACTTTTTTTTTTTTTTTTAAATTGATTTTTTACTTTTAACCCAAAAGTTTTTACCTTTTGCAATTTTAACACCACATAATTTGTTTCTTTAACTTTAACCCAAAACTTTTCATTATTTGCAATTTAACGTCACAACTTTTGTCACTTATACTTTTCATCTTTCGCAAATTTTCGTTTTACGTATAGTTCTAAATTTTTCAAGTTAATATGACACAACGTACGACTGTGGTTCAACTTTTTTATGTTTTCTTTCAAAATTTGCAAGTTAACACGGTGCAACGTACATGTGTGGTTCAACGTTTTTACCTCTATTTTTCCATGTTTGACAGGTTCGTCGCAACACGCAGATCCTAGGTCGGGTCAGTGTTGGTGGTCGATGACGGTTGTGTGGCATTAGTACTATTTGACACTGTTTTACGCCCCGCCGCAACGCGGGGTGTGCTTTGGGGGTTTCTTAAAGAAAAAATGGTTATGCATTTGGTTGTTGTAACCTTTGCTTTGGGGGTTTTCGAAAAAAATGATTTTTTTTTACATTTCACCCAGAAGTATTTCATAAATTACTTTTAACCCAAAACTATTTGTTTTTTTACTTTTAACCCAAAACTTTTTTATGTTTTGCAATCTATCCTCACAACTTTTTTTACTTTCAACTTTGGTCCTTTATAGTTTTCATTTTCCGCAAATTTTTCGCTTTATGCTTGGTTCCAAATTTTGTGACTTAACACATCGCAACGTGCGTTTTTGGTTTAATGTTTTTATGTTTCGTTCTAATTTTTGCGAGTTAACAAGACGCAACGTGCGTGTGTGGGTGAACGTTTTTACATCGTCTATTTTTTTCCCGTTTGACAGGTTTAACATAACGTGTGGTTCCTAGATCACTTAGTTATAACTAAAGAATCCCCGCCGCATTGTGGCGGGTCACAATTCTAGTTTTATATAATTATCAAGTATAAATGTTAATTGTTTGATGTGGAATTATGTTTTCTTATCTATTTTTTTGGAAAAGGGAACAAATCTTTATCAGCAAAACAATATATTTATGTCCAGATTTTTGTACACACTATCTTCATTTTTAAATGTTCTTTTCCACATGTCAGCCCATGAGACCACAACATACTATTACATGTTCTTTTAATACCAAATTGTAGTTTGTTTTCTTAATTAAAAATGACCAAAAACCTTGATAAGGAATCATTTGTTTCTACAGGCTTGGAGATTATTTTATATAATTTTCAAGTAAAAAGGTTAATTAGTTGATGTGAAATTATGTTTTCTTATCTACTTTTTTTTTTTAAAAAGAACAATCTTTTTCAACAAAACATTATCTTTATGTCCAGAGTTTTGTACACACTATCTTCATTTTTACATGTTCTTTTCTGCATGTCAGCCCCTGAGACCACAACATACTATTATATTTGAAATAAGAAAATGTAATTCAATGTCAAAAAATTAATTTTTACTTGATGATTATATAAAACAATTTCCAATCTTGTAGGAACGAATGATTTATTATCAAGATTGTTAGCCATTTTTAATCAAGAAAACAAATTACAGTATTGATGATTAAATAATGAAAATGAGAAGCTAAGGGCTTCACATTATATTAATAATTGATGTATGTTGCCATTGTAATAGTTGGCTGATGACCGATTTGAATTTATAGACATTTGTTACAAACACATTATATATATAAAAGGTCTAAAGGTTTCTGAGAAATATGAATAGTGTCTAATCAAGGGTTGTCACATAACAATTGTTACAAACAATAATTTTATGGTTTCTTAAAAATATAATATGTGTTTGTACCTAATGTGTGTGTATATGTAATAACACAATAAAACAAAAATAATATGATTGTCACATGACAATCTTTATTATGTAATGTGTTTGTAGCTAATGTCTATAAATTTAAATCATCATCAAGCAAATTGTGGCACACAATTACATTGTGCAGTACATCAATCCTTTCTATAGTGATATACCTTTCTCTTATTGTTTTGTTATTACCAAATTGTAGTTTGTTTTCTTGATTAAAATGACCAAAAACCTTGAGAAGGAATCATTTGTTTCTACTGGCTCGGAGATTAATTTATATAATTAACAAGTAAAAATGCTAATTATTTGATGTGGAATTATGTTTTCTTATCTACTTTTTTGAAAAATAAGAACAATCTTTATCAGCAAAACAATATCTTTAGAGTTAAACGCGTGGTTGGTCCCTGTGGTTTGCAAATATTGCAAACTTGGTCCCAGTGGGTTTACTGTGACAACTGGCGCAAAACCGGTAATTTCCGTACAATTTAATTAATACTTAATGACTGCAATTATGTGCTTAAATGTCAACATTATCTAATTATATGATATACATGTGAATTCATGCACGTTTTATACTACAAGAAATTGCTTTATGCATTAATGATAGCGTTGCGTCAGAAATACTAGTAAACTCGCCGGTAAGACACATTGTGTCAACAATTCTGCAGAAAGCAGTCAGACAATAGAATTGGAGCCTAGGTGTAGGTCCAACGTCAAGAATACATTAAAACCCAAAAGTATATACAAGGGTTAACTTATAGACTTCCCGGAAGCTAGAATATGCACTAAAAAGCACCCGAAACGCACTTTAAATGCAGAATTCTGCACAAATCAGCTATAATCAGCTTTTTAACACATAAATATTATGCAGAATTCATATTTTATTATCCAGAATACCCTCCTAAGTGTTGGGAATTAAAAGGGTCACAAAAGGATACATAAAGGACACTAAACGGTGCAATTTAGCACTTTAACGAACCGGTATTTAACCGAGCAATCGGACATTACCCGGAATATCAAAATATTACTAGAAGCATTATTTTATTATTTCTGAACTAGTTATGGTCCCCGAACACCATAACACCTCTTGTAACATAATAACACAACAAGTCCCTAAACTTTACACTTGAAACTAACTTATTTATGAACTAGGGATTAAAAGTTACACTTTGCCCCCCCCCCCCCCCCCATTATTGTTTACGGTTGCAAAATATTGCCAAGATATATCTTGATCTTTCTTGATTTTATTTGGATATTGTAAGATCTCTATAGATATTCTATGATCTTGTGAGATTCACTAGGAGATATGCACTATAAGTAACCACTCACTTCATCTTCTTCACCACAACCTTCTCCTCTCCTCCTCCCACCTACGGCCGTGAGCCACCCCCACACCACCACCATCTTCATCTCAAGTTCATCCATTCCAAGTAAGTCACAAGGTGCAAGAAGGTGTTTAAGAAGGTTTAGAGCTTGTAGATCTTGAAGAACCTTCTCCATTTGCTTTTACCCACCATCTTTGTCATCTTCATCTTCAAGTGTTCTTCCCTAGCCCTTGTGCTAGTTGTAAGCTTCTTATCACTTGTTTACTTCTATTTTGATGGTTGAAAAATGATGAACAATATTAATCTTGAAGAACACAAAAGAACATGATCATGATACTTTAACATAAGCTTAAATACATATAAGAATACATGTTGAATATGTTGATTTGCTTCTTGTTGATTGATTATTAGTGTTAGTGATGTTAGACATTGTAACACCTCGAAAATTCACGTCCTATAATGTGTTGACACGTGTCATAAGTGAACGTGTGTAAGAATGTTCTTGAAGGACTAAAGTTGACAAACCTGGAAAGTATGTGAATATACGGGTTCTAAATGTCAACAGTGAATAAGTATATTGTACATTAACCCTACATGATGCTCGTACCTTCAAATGAATAAATCATGGATCATACGAAGCTAAATATAAAAGAAAGTGAGAAATTTCAAACTACAGGAGTTAAATGTGTCAACATGTTTAAGATATACCTCTGAGTGACCTTTTAGCAAACCCGAAGCTTTGTAACGATTAATTATGCTCACTAGAATGTGTGATAAAAATTTCACCAAGTTTCGTTATCGTATGAGAAAGTTATGATAAAATTCGTGTGCGAGGGGTTAGAAGCGTCAACATGGAAATTTAGGACTTTTCGGGTAAACACAAAGTGGCCAAGGACTTCACAAAGTGGGTTTAAGTCTTAAAGCCCCTATATGTCAATTTTAAGGGCTTAGAATGCAAGAAACAGTGAGAAAACGACCTTTCGAGGGACCAAGGGCCAAAAATGCAATAAAGGAAAAGTTGGAAACCTGAACCGGAGACCCAGGCGGGCCGCGTAAGACCATGAAGGAACTTACGCGGGCCGCGTACGACGCCCAGTTGCAGAAACAACAGCCAGCTGCCTGTTCAGCCCCTTAACCGATTCCAATTGCATTTCCATGATACCATGGGCTTCCTATACTGGTTTTTAGTCACTAGAGGGCACTTGTAAGCATCCATGATCATTAGTAGCCTTTCATGTCAACAATCTAAGGAGTTTTGATCAATATATAAAGCTCCTAAGTTTGCAACATTCATACATTCATCTCATCTGCATTTCTTGAAGACTTCTGGAACTCAAGAGCCTTTTCTAAGCCTTCCAAATCGTTCATTAGACATTTGTAAGTATGCTTAACCTTCTTTAATTGAGTTTAGCTTTGTTATTTAGCTAAAAGTCAAACTGTCGTAATTACGGTTTGACTTCAAGATTTATTAATAATGGCTCAGTCAAATCTTGAATTAAAAGTACCTTTAAGTAGGTAATTATGTGGGTAATAAACCCTTAAAAGGGTACTCACTGATTCCCATCCTAACTAGGTCATTTGTCGAGTCAAAGATGCTTAGAAAAAGTCAACAGTAATGTAATCTTCGATTTAACACATAATTAACAATGTAAAAGGCGTGTAACCTATTTTATCATTCATATAACATGGTAATAAGTATAAGAACTTGCCTAAGCTTGTTTGATTCGACAACTTTCTGTTTAGAACCGATTCGGAACCGAAAGTCGCAAAACTTTGACTTTTGCTTTGACTTCAGTTCTGACCCGATTTAGATAGGTTTAGACATGCCTTAAAGTTCCATTAGGACCTAGTTACATGATTGTATAACCCTCTGCGTTTATACCACTTGAATCCTTAATTGTCCGACGTTTCCGTTAATTGCTTAAATATTGACCATAATGCCCTTATGACCATAAAACGAGAATTTTGGAATTATGAAAGTACGATAATCTTTGTTGCTGATTATTAAACATGTCCCTAAATTTTCACATCAGTTGGAGGTCTAGATTAGGAGTTATGCATAATGACGTAATTAGAACGCTTCTTAGTAATTAAACGGCGTCATTAGCGTAAAGCCTATCTAAACCCAATTTTTGAGACCAAAACTTTTACCCACTGATGTAATATAATATTTTGGGATTTTTGAAGATTTTTAATTATTTTTAAACTGATCATAAGCTAGGATTAGTGCCTTGATTCGGTAAATACCGATTATACCCTTTTCGGCCATAAAATGAGTTTTACAAGTCCTTTTGCTACCATTCCAATTACTACTGATTTTAAATATTAAATGGAGTGTTTTGAACCTTATGAACTGACCTGGAAACTCAGATTCCTATTTTAACCCGTAAATCGCTTAAAACGACTTTATAAGCGTATTAAGCGCATAGTAAGGGTTTAAAACCATTTTGTCACAAAGGACTTAACACCAACTGATATGACCTGTTAAGATAATTCATTTTACTGATTAATTCAGACCCGAATCACAGAAGCTAAATTAATCCCTTTTATAATCTTTAAAATGACCAAAATACCCCTACGGGGCTTAATTATAGGTTAAACTCGTTTTGGGCATAATGGAAGGTATCCTACTGATATCACAACATATTTAAGGCATGTTAACTTAGGAAACCTGTTTAGGACTCTTATGGTTACCCGTTACGCTTCATGTGCGTTCAGTTCGGTTTATGTAACTAGTTTACATAAATTAGCCGAAACGGGTCAAACCTTATCGGTTTTATCTCAAAATCCAGAATGTGTTTAGTTTACCCATATTAAACAAGTCTTCAAACTTGTCAGGTCTAAATCACATTCTATTCCGGTCTTCGCTTAATCATGCGTTCGAACCGTATATTCCTTTAAAACTAACCGGTCTAAGTTTAGACTTAATCAAAGACCGTTAGGATTCTAATAGGTTATTATAAACCTTCGTTCCAGAATAGGAGACCCGGTAAAAGATACTTGCACTCGCTGATTGTGATTTATACTTGCTCAGGTAAATACTTTTAACTTATTTTCCCTATACGGGCTTGGGGTACGGTATATAAAATACCGCTTGGTCGGGCATTGAATCTTTAATTGTATGATGGTTAAAGTATTGAGATGTCTTGTTTAAATTGTTTTGTTTGCTTAAAGCCTTTGGGGGGGTTAATGACCATGTCCCGGATATCCCTGGCATCATTTTACGAAATGGCCACGACCTAAGCACGGGGCGTAGGCGTAGCCCGTCGGTGTCTCATATAATAATGTGGTGTGTCTATTGATCTTTAACCCGGCACGAACCGGGCTACTGAACGCAAAGGAAACATGTAAATCCTTTACAAGTATTATATTCAAATAATTATCCCAAGTTATAAAATATTATTTGTGTCTTGTGCCTTAAATTCATTTCCTTAAACTCTTTTCAAAATGTGTCGGTTGATTGTATTTACCAGTGTAAACTGACGTATTTTCTCAAAAAGGTTAAGTGCAGGTACTACGCGTAATAGGCTGGCTTTTCTCCTAGCATCCACAATAAGTCTCGCAAGCTTGGATGTCATAGACTGTTGAACATTGTTTCCTTTCATTTTGATCTACCTGTGGATTTGTATTCAACTATTTATGATACTTAATATTACAATATTGCTTGGTTGAAATGAATCTATACTTTGCTTCCCCTGTGCATTTAAATATTGTGTTGTTTGACTAATATGTTACCAACCACGTCACGATACTCCCCTACCGGGCCCTCCGGTGACACGTGGAATTCGGGGTGTGACAGGTTGGTATCAGAGCTTCCAACGTTGAGTGAATTAAACACTAGCCTTTTGTGTTTAATCTCAATGACACAATTGCACATTCCTAAAACTTCGAGTCTAGACAAAGAACTTAGGAATAATCCAAAAATGTTTTTATTTTATTTTTTTTTAACTTGTCCTTTATTTCTCCTTGTTGTTACCTTTGTTTATATTGACAGGTTTAACAATGCCGCCAAGATTCAGGCGAGGAGGACGACGAAAAGGGCCAATCAGCGCCCCTAACGATCACGAGGCCGGGCCTTCGCACCGGCGAACTCCTTCTTCTACAAGGAGTGCCGATCCACGAGAACCTTGGAGGATTTATGAGGAGCCTGCCAGACGATCTACGTCGCAAAGCTCAACGCCTCCATATCATCACTCCTTTGGGCCTCAGTCCGAGAATAAGCCCCACAACCCGCAACCTTCATACATACCCCTACAGCGATCCTTATCGCACCATTCCTTCGGCGACCCTACTCCTGTCTTTCAGGGCCGGTTTAACCCGGCAGACTACCTACCAGAACAAGGGGGATTTAACCCACTAGGACCGGAGGATCACTTTTCCCGTGATCAAGCGATGAACATGGACGAGGACACAGATCCCGTCGAGCCTGCAACCGGAACCCCGAACCATCCTTTTGAGATCTCTGATGGTTCATCTTTTCACGGATCACCCTACCAAGGTCCGGATAGTCACCAGGCACGGCTCAACCGGTGTGAGTGGTACTATTCACCATCTCACCATTCATCGCCTCACCAGCAGCAGCAGGATCCCTCTGGGGATCCACGTTTCGTGGCAGTCACGCCACCGCCTCCACCGCCGCCAGTTCATCTAGCACCTCCAGAACCACCAAGACGTAGGAGGACTGGCGCACGGATGTCAGCATGAGGAGGGGATTTTCATTTCAGCACCCCTCAACACTCTAGTGGCAGCCACTACCCGCCACTATATGAAGACCCACAAATGGGTGGACCTTCAGTTCCAGTATCAGAGGTGAATTCGACACCTGTTGCACCGCCACCATCGGGTTTTGGCAACCCTATCCCTGCTTATACTGCTCCAGCAACATACAATCCATTCGGACCGCCAGCATACCCTAACTATAACTATGCTGAGGATCCTTACCAAGTGGCATCAAACTACCTTGCCCATAATCCTGAAGGACCATATGGAACCCCTTGGGGAATGGGACGCCCAGCTCGTGGGTATCAAGTACCTACTCAGCCACCACTACAGCACCAGCCACCACGGTTTTCCCCACCAGAGCAGGAGGATCTCCGTCAAAGGCTGGAAAGGGTTGAGCGAGACTTCCAGAGAGAACGTAGGAAGAATCAGGGATTCATGAGTGGCTTAGCAAGTTTGCTGAAAGGAAAGAAGAAACGGGATCGTTAAATCCCAATATGTATTATTGTATTTCCTTGTTTAAATTAAGTCCCTGCGTGGACATTTATTTATGTGTGTATGTAGTCCCTACGAGGACTTGTCTCTATCAGTCCCTGCGAGGACTTGTATTATCGGTATAGCTCCTACGTGGGCAAGTGTTTCAGTGAAAAGTCCCGTTTAGGGCAAAGTGTACTACTTTAAATTTTAATGGAATGTTAAGTTAAAAAAAAAAAATTATTTCTGTCATCTATGCATTTATATATTATACAAACGAAATAAAATCATTCCTTTTAAAAATGATCTGCCTATTAAATACTAAATAAAGATCTTAAAGGAAAAACCTAGCCTACATGTCATTATAAGACTTGGCCAAGATGGTAAGACCTGTATAAAAGAATCCAATCCCTGTTAACATCTGAAAACATGTTAACGCTCCTGGCAGATGTGATCGGTCAAAATCACACACATCATTCTTATAATAGGATTCCTCAAAAGATTCCTAACCTAAACTAATGATCTATAGATCATGGGTTTAAATCATCAATAAAGATGATCATTTCTTTTTACCATCCATTGGTAATATAGTGCCTACGGGCCATATTCATTGTCATATAAGACAAAAGACAGTAGTAGTCTACGACTCTCTGTCAGAAAAAGGTAAGGAACTATGTTCAAACCTTAATGCCTTGATTCTCTGAAATCATGGCTTATGATTTAAAAAATGTCACTATGACTAGGCTTTTGTGCTACTAATAAAACTGTTATTGTTTTATAATTAGGATAAGTCATGATAGAAATCCCAAATAAAAGTGAGTAATAAATTAACCATATATAGTCTACGTTTACCACGGTTAATAAATTGCCATAAAAGACAATTCTATAATAAACTCACCAATAAATTATTGTCAATATGTAACAGTTCAAGCTACATGGCCGACTCAGACGAGATCAATAGTCACCCGCAGGGAGAGCATCATAATGCCCGAGTAAATGTAGCGGGTGCAGAATTACAGGCAATGATAGATAATGCCGTTAATCGAGCTTTGGATAGACAGCTCCAAGAATCCAGTGGTACCCATACAAGGACCCGATCTGCACCACACTCTAGAACACCCTCCAGGACCCACACTACCCACAACAGTAATTCTCACCACTCATCAAACCAGAGGAGTGCTCCATCCCAAAGAGTCGTACCGAATCAAGAACCCTGTAATAAGGGTTGCTCCTATAAGTACTTCGTTTCGTGCAAACCCAGGGATTTCACTGGGGAAAAAGGAGCAGTAGATTGCATGACTTGGTTGGACGAGATGGATACGGTTGTGGATATCAGTGGTTGCGATAATAAGGATATTGTGAAATTCGTGTCTCAGTCTTTTAAGGGAGAAACATTAGCTTGGTGGAGATCTTTGATCCAAGCCACGGGGAAAATCCCGTTGTACAATATGACCTGGGAACAATTCATGTCACTGATCAAGGAAAACTACTGCCCTCAGCATGAGGTTGAGAAAATTGAAGCTGACTTCTTGTCGCTGGTCATGAGAAACCTAGACTGTCAGGCCTACCTTACCAGTTTCAACACCTTGTCAAGGTTGGTTCCATATTTGGTAACCCCGGAACCCAAACGAATAGCCCGTTTCATTGGGGGTTTGGCCCCGGAGATCAAGGCAAGTGTGAAGGCCTCCAGACCAGCTACTTTTCGGTCTGCAGCAGACATATCATTGTCTCTTACCTTGGATGCGGTCAGGCAGAAATCGCAGAGGAACACTGATACCGAAAAGAGGAAGCGTGAGGATGACAACTCACGACGTTCAGACAAGAAGCATAAGGGAAACAATGACCACAAGAAGGGGTCAGGATCTAGGAAGGATGGTCAGCAGTCGGGTGAAAAACCCAGATGTAAAATCTGCAAGAGACAACACTTCGGGAAGTGCAGGTATGAATCGAACTCGCATTCACAATCGAAAACTTTTGCATGTGGGTTATGCAAGTCCAAGGAACATAAGACCTTGGATTGCAAAAAGATGAAGGATGCGACCTGCTATGGTTGCAACGAAAATGGGCACATAAAGACAAATTGCCCAAAATTTGCAAAGAAAGCTGAAGAAGGAAAGAAGACCAATGCTAGGGTCTTCAGGATGGATGCTAAGGAAGCCGTCCAGGACGACAATGTGATAACAGGTACCTTCCTCGTAAATGATGTTTATGCGAGAGTGTTATTTGATCCAGGCACTGATAAGTCGTTTGTAGATAATAAGTTTTGTGAATTGTTGAAATTACCTGTTAAGACCTTAAGTGTGAAGTATGAGGTGGAACTAGCAGATGGCACTTTAGAAACCACCTCAACGTTATTAGATGGATGTTTCATATCCATTAAGAACCACTCTTTTCCTTTGTCCCTACTTCCTTTGAAACTAGCCGGTTTTGACATAGTTTTGGGTATGGACTGGTTATCTCATAACCAGGCCCAGATTATTTGCAATAAGAAGCAAGTGGTGATCAAGACTCAGTCTGGTGAACCACTTACTATCCAGGGAGATACCCAGTATGGGCTGCCTGAGCAAATGTCTATGCTCAAGGACTCTAAGTGTTTGAAGAAGGGTTGTGTCATCTACATGGCACAAGTGATTATTAATGAGCCGAAGCCCAAGATTGGGGATATCCCCGTCATTTCTGAATACCCTGAAGTTTTTCCTGAAGAACTACCTGGTTTGCCACCAGATAGGCAAGTAGAATTCAGAATTGACATTATTCCTGGATCAGCACCAGTAGCAAGGGCGCCTTATAGGTTGGCACCAACAGAGATGAAGGAATTGAGAACACAGTTAGATGATTTGCTAGCCAAAGGTTTCATCAAACCTAGTTCGTCTCCTTGGGGAGCACCAGTTTTATTTGTCAAGAAGAAGGATGGATCGATGCGTCTGTGCATCGACTACCGTGAGCTTAATAAGGTCACTATCAAGAATAGGTATCCTTTGCCCAGAATCGACGATCTGTTCGATCAACTTCAAGGGGCAAGTTTCTTCTCTAAGATTGACTTAAGGTCAGGCTATCACCAACTGAAGGTTAGAGATGAAGACGTACACAAGACTGCATTTAGGACTCGTTATGGTCATTACGAGTTCCTAGAGATGCCTTTTGGGCTCACAAATGCACCTGCCACATTTATGGATCACATGAATCGCGTTTGCAAGCCTTACATGGATAAATTTGTCATCGTCTTCATCGATGACATCCTCATCTACTCGAAGAACCAAGCTGACCATGAGAAGCACCTTCATTGCATTCTAGAACTACTTCATAAAGAAAAGCTCTATGCCAAGTTCTCGAAGTGTGAATTCTGGCTTCGAGAAGTCCAATTTCTTGGACATGTTGTTAGTGAGCGTGGCATCCAAGTAGATCCCGCTAAATTTGAAGCTGTCATGAATTGGCAAGAGCCAAAGACGCCTACAGAAATTCGTAGCTTCCTAGGTTTGGCAGGATACTATAGGCGATTCATTGAAAACTTCTCAAGGATTGCTGCACCCCTGACTTCGCTGACGCGTAAGAAGATTAAATTTGACTGGGGTCCTAAGCAGCAGGAATCCTTCGATATTCTGAAACAAAAATTGAGCAATGCTCCAGTACTGACATTGCCGGATGGAATCGAGGAGTTTGTAGTTTATTGTGACGCATCACACACCGGAATAGGGTGTGTGCTTATGCAGAAAGGCAAGGTTATTGCCTATGCTTCAAGACAGTTAAAGGTGCACGAAAATAATTACACCACCCATGACTTGGAGTTGGGTGCCGTTGTATTTGCACTGAAGCTCTGGAGGCATTATTTATATGGAATCAAGTGTGTGATCTATTCTGATCACAAGAGCCTCCAGCACCTATTTAATCAGAAGGATTTAAACATGAGGCAGCGCCGATGGATGGAGACTTTGAATGATTATGATTGTGAAATCAGATACCATCCCGGCAAGGCGAATGTAGTCGCTGATGCCTTGAGTCGAAAGGAAAGGGTGAAACCCATCCGAATCAATGCCAAGAGCATTGAAATTAAGAACAGTTTGAATGAGAGGTTGTTAGCTGCACAGAAGGAAGCTGTGTTGGAAGCTAACTATCCTAATGAAAAGCTAGGAGTAACTGAGGAGCAGTTATCTCTTGGCAAAGACGGAATTATGAGATTGAATGGACGAATATGGGTTCCAATCTATGGAGGATTTCGAGATGTTATCCTCCAGGAAGCCCATAGTTCTAAATATTCTGTTCATCCGGGAGCTGATAAGATGTACCAGGATCTAAGGGCAAACTATTGGTGGATAGGCTTGAAGAAGTCTGTAGCTACCTATGTAGCTAAATGCTTGACGTGTGCGCAAGTCAAAGCAGAACATCAGAAACCGTCAGGTTTGCTACAACAGCCTGAACTTCCCACTTGGAAGTGGGAAATGGTAACTATGGATTTTATCACCAAGTTAACTAAAACAAGGAAAGGAAATGATACCATTTGGGTGATCGTAGACAGACTGACTAAGTCAGCACATTTCCTACCCATTAAGGAGACCTACAGCTCCGACATGTTAGCCCAACTGTACGTGGATAAGATTGTAGCTTTACATGGCATACCTGTGTCTATTATCTCTGACAGAGATACTAGATACACGTCACATTTTTGGAAGAGCTTCCAACAATCTTTGGGCACACGTTTGAATTTTAGTACGGCTTACCATCCTCAGACGGACGGTCAGAGTGAGCGTACTATTCAAAC
Organism: Helianthus tuberosus; assembly: GCA_030545235.1. NCBI lineage: Eukaryota > Viridiplantae > Streptophyta > Magnoliopsida > Asterales > Asteraceae > Helianthus > Helianthus tuberosus. Next base: position 188,104,876 of record CM060357.1, on the reverse strand, counting down.
TTTGGAAGACATGCTTCGAGCATGTGTGATCGATTTAGGTGGTAGTTGGGATAACCACCTACCATTGATTGAGTTCTCCTACAACAATAGCTACCATACCAGCATTAAGGTTGCGCCTTTCGAGGCCTTATACGGTAGAAAGTGTAGAACGCCCGTTTGTTGGGCGGAAGTTGGAGATGTCCAATTATCAGGACCGGAGATAGTCTTTGAAACGAGGGACAAGATTGTCCAGATTCGTGACCGTCTCAAGGCTGCCCGAGATAGGCAGAAGAGCTACGTTGATCCAAAGCGTAAATCTTTTCACTTCGAAGTAGGTGACAAAGTGTTGCTTAAAGTATCACCCTGGAAGGGAGTGATGCGATTTGGTAAGAAAGGCAAGTTAAGCCCGAGGTACATAGGACCGTTCGAAGTCATCGAACGTGTCGGATCGGTTGCCTATAAGTTAAACTTACCAGAAGAGCTCAGTGGAATTCACAATGTATTTCACATCTGCAATCTGAAAAAGTGTTTCGCTGATGAATCACTGGTCATACCACATACAGATGTGCATATAGATGAGAGCTTGAAATTTGTGGAAAAACCATTGTCGATTGAAGACCGACAGGTTAAGAAACTTCGAAGGAAGCATGTGCCTATTGTAAAGGTCAAATGGGATGCCCGTAGAGGTCCCGAATATACGTGGGAGGTTGAATCCACAATGAAAGAAAAGTACCCATATTTGTTTCAGTAAATCTCGAGGTCGAGATTTCTTTTAAGGGGGTGAGGATGTAACACCTAGAAAATTCACGTCCTATAATGTGTTGACACGTGTCATAAGTGAACGTGTGTAAGAATGTTCTTGAAGGACTAAAGTTGACAAACCTGGAAAGTATGTGAATATACGGGTTCTAAATGTCAACAGTGAATAAGTATATTATACATTAACCCTACATGATGCTCGTACCTTCAAACGAATAAATCATGGATCATACGAAGCTAAATATAAAAGAAAGTGAGAAATCTCAAACTACAGGGGTTAAATGTGTCAACATGTTTAAGATATACCTCTGAGTGACCTTTTAGAAAACCTGAAGCTTTGTAACGATTAATTATGCTCACTAGAATGTGTGATAAAAATTTCACCAAGTTTCGTTATCGTATGAGAAAGTTATGATAAAATTCGTGTGCGAGGGGTTAGAAGCGTCAACATGGAAATTTAGGACTTTTCGGGTAAACCCAAAGTGGCCAAGGACTTCACAAAGTGGGTTTAAGTCTTAAAGCCCCTATATGTCAATTTTAAGGGCTTAGAATGCAAGAAACAGTGAGAAAACGACCTTTCGAGGGACCAAGGGCCAAAAATGCAATAAAGGAAAAGTTGGAAACCTGAACCGGAGACCCAGGCGGGCCGCGTAAGACCATGAAGGAACTTACGCAGGCCGCGTACGACGCCCAGTTGCAGAAACAATAGCCAGCTGCCTGTTCAGCCCCTTAACCGACTCCAATTGCATTTCCATGGTACCATGGGCTTCCTATACTGGTTTTTAGTCACTAGAGGGCACTTGTAAGCATCCATGATCATTAGTAGCCTTGCATGTCAACAATCTAAGGAGTTTTGATCAATATATAAAGCTCCTAAGTTTGCAACATTCATACATTCATCTCATCTGCATTTCTTGAAGACTTCTGGAACTCAAGAGCCTTTTCTAAGCCTTCCAAATCGTTCATTAGACATTTGTAAGTATGCTTAACCTTCTTTAATTGAGTTTAGCTTTGTTATTTAGCTAAAAGTCAAACCGTCGTAATTACGGTTTGACTTCAAGATTTATTAATAATGGCTCAGTCAAATCTTGAATTAAGAGTACCTTTAAGTAGGTAATTATGTGGGTAATAAACCCTTAAAAGGGTACTCACTGATTCCCATCCTAACTAGGTCATTTGTCGAGTAAAAGATGCTTAGAAAAAGTCAACAGTAATGTAATCTTCGATTTAACACATAATTAACAATGTAAAAGGCGTGTAACCTATTTTATCATTCATATAACATGGTAATAAGTATAAGAACTTGCCTAAGCTTGTTTGATTCGACAACTTTCTGTTTAGAACCGATTCGGAACCGAAACTCGCAAAACTTTGACTTTTGCTTTGACTTCAGTTCTGACCCGATTTAGATAGGTTTAGACATGCCTTAAAGTTCCATAAGGACCTAGTTACATGATTGTATAACCCTCTGCGTTTATACCACTTGAATCCTTAATTGTCCGACGTTTCCGTTAATTGCTTAAATATTGACCATAATGCCCTTATGACCATAAAACGAGAATTTTGGAATTATGAAAGTACGATAATCTTTGTTGCTGATTATTAAACATGTCCCTAAATTTTCACATCAGTTGGAGGTCTAGATTAGGAGTTATGCTTAATGACGTAATTAGAACGCTTCTTAGTAATTAAACGGCGTCATTAGCGTAAAGCCTATCTAAACCCAATTTTTGAGACCAAAACTTTTACCCACTGATGTAATATAATATTTTGGGATTTTTGAAGATTTTTAATTATTTTTAAACTGATCATAAGCTAGGATTAGTGCCTTGATTCGGTAAATACCGATTATACCCTTTTCGGCCATAAAATGAGTTTTACAAGTCCTTTTGCTACCATTCCAATTACTACTGATTTTAAATATTAAATGGAGTGTTTTGAACCTTATGAACTGACCTGGAAACTCAGATTCCTATTTTAACCCGTAAATCGCTTAAAACGACTTTATAAGCGTATTAAGCGCATAGTAAGGGTTTAAAACCATTTTGTCACAAAGGACTTAACACCAACTGATATGACCTGTTAAGATAATTCATTTTACTGATTAATTCAGACCCGAATCACAGAAGCTAAATTAATCCCTTTTATAATCTTTAAAATGACCAAAATACCCCTACGGGGCTTAATTATAGGTTAAACTCGTTTTGGGCATAATGGAAGGTATCCTACTGATATCACAACATATTTAAGGCATGTTAACTTAGGAAACCTGTTTAGGACTCTTATGGTTACCCGTTACGCTTCATGTGCGTTCAGTTCGGTTTATGTAACTAGTTTACATAAATTAGCCGAAACGGGTCAAACCTTATCGGTTTTATCTCAAAATCCAGAATGTGTTTAGTTTACCCATATTAAACAAGTCTTCAAACTTGTCAGGTCTAAATCACATTCTATTCCGGTCTTCGCTTAATCATGCGTTCGAACCGTATATTCCTTTAAAACTAACCGGTCTAAGTTTAGACTTAATCAAAGACCGTTAGGATTCTAATAGGTTATTATAAACCTTCGTTCCAGAATAGGAGACCCGGTAAAAGATACTTGCACTCGCTGATTGTGATTTATACTTGCTCAGGTAAATACTTTTAACTTATTTTCCCTATACGGGCTTGGGGTACGGTATATAAAATACCGCTTGGTCGGGCATTGAATCTTTAATTGTATGATGGTTAAAGTATTGAGATGTCTTGTTTAAATTGTTTTGTTTGCTTAAAGCCTTTGGGGGGGTTAATGACCATGTCCCGGATATCCCTGGCATCATTTTACGAAATGGCCACGACCTAAGCACGGGGCGTAGGCGTAGCCCGTCGGTGTCTCATATAATAATGTGGTGTGTCTATTGATCTTTAACCCGGCACGAACCGGGCTACTGAACGCAAAGGAAACATGTAAATCCTTTACAAGTATTATATTCAAATAATTATCCCAAGTTATAAAATATTATTTGTGCCTTGTGCCTTAAATTCATTTCCTTAAACTCTTTTCAAAATGAGTCGGTTGATTGTATTTACCAGTGTAAACTGACGTATTTTCTCAAAAAGGTTAAGTGCAGGTACTACGCGTAATAGGCTGGCTTTTCTCCTAGTATCCACAATAAGTCTCGTAAGCTTGGATGTCATAGACTGTTGAACATTGTTTCCTTTCATTTTGATCTACCTGTGGATTTGTATTCAACTATTTGTGATACTTAATATTACAATATTGCTTGGTTGAAATGAATCTATACTTTGCTTCCGCTGTGCATTTAAATATTGTGTTGTTTGACTAATATGTTACCAACCACGTCACGATACTCCCCTACCGGGCCCTCCGGTGACACGTGGAATTCGGGGTGTGACAGGTTGGTATCAGAGCTTCCAACGTTGAGTGAATTAAACACTAGCCTTTTGTGTTTAATCTCAATGACACAATTGCACATTCCTAAAACTTCGAGTCTAGACAAAGAACTTAGGAATAATCCAAAAATGTTTTTATTTTATTTTTTTTTAACTTGTCCTTTATTTCTCCTTGTTGTTACCTTTGTTTATATTGACAGGTTTAACAATGCCGCCAAGATTCAGGCGAGGAGGACGACGAAAAGGGCCAATCAGCGCCCCTAACGATCACGAGGCCGGGCCTTCGCACCGGCAAACTCCTTCTTCTACAAGGAGTGCCGATCCACGAGAACCTTGGAGGATTTATGAGGAGCCTGCCAGACGATCTACGTCGCAAAGCTCAACGCCTCCATATCATCACTCCTTTGGGCCTCAGTCCGAGAATGAGCCCCACAACCCGCAACCTTCATACATACCCCTACAGCGATCCTTATCGCACCATTCCTTCGGCGACCCTACTCCTGTCTTTCAGGGCCGGTTTAACCCGGCAGACTACCTACCAGAACAAGGGGGCTTTAACCCACTAGGACCGGAGGATCACTTTTCCGGTGATCAAGCGATGGACATGGACGAGGACACAGATCCCATCGAGCCTGCAACCGGAACCCCGAACCATCCTTTTGAGATCTCTGATGGTTCATCTTTTCACGGATCACCCTACCAAGGTCCGGATAGTCACCAGGCACGGTTCAACCGGTGTCAGTGGTACTATACACCATCTCACCATTCATCGCCTCACCAGCAGCAACAGCAGCAGCAGGATGCCTCTGGGGATCCACGTTTCGTGGCAGTCACGCCACCGCCTCCCCCGCCGCCAGTTCATCTAGCACCTCCAGAACCACCAAGACGTAGGAGGACTGGCGCACGGATGTCAGCACGAGGAGGGGATTTTCATTTCAGCACCCCTCAACACTCTAGTGGCAGCCACTACCCGCCACTATATGAAGACCCACAAATGGGTGGACCTTCAGTTCCAGTATCAGAGGTGAATTCGACACCTGTTGCACCGCCACCATCGGGTTTTGGCAACCCTATCCCTGCGTATACTGCTCCAGCAACATACAATCCATTCGGACCGCCAGCATACCCTAACTATAACTATGCTGAGGATCCTTACCAAGTGGCATCAAACTACCTTGCCCATAATCCTGAAGGACCATATGGAACCCCTTGGGGAATGGGACGCCCAGCTCGTGGGTATCAAGTACCTACTCAGCCACCACTACAGCACCAGCCACCACGGTTTTCCCCACCAGAGCAGGAGGATCTCCGTCAAAGGCTGGAAAGGGTTGAGCGAGACTTCCAGAGAGAACGTAGGAAGAATCAGGGATTCATGAGTGGCTTAGCAAGTTTGCTGAAAGGAAAGAAGAAACGGGATCGTTAAATCCCAATATGTATTATTGTATTTCCTTGTTTAAATTAAGTCCCTGCGTGGACATTTATTTATGTGTGTATGTAGTCCCTGCGTGGACATCTATCTTTGTACTTAGTCCCTACGAGGACTTGTCTCTATCAGTCCCTGCAAGGACTTGTATTATCGGTATAGCTCCTACGTGGGCAAGTGTTTCAGTGAAAAGTCCCGTTTAGGGCAAAGTGTACTACTTTAAATTTTAATGGAATGTTAAGTTAAAAAAAAAATTTATTTCTGTCATCTATGCATTTATATATTATACAAACGAAATAAAATCATTCCTTTTAAAAATGATCTGCCTATTAAATACTAAATAAAGATCTTAAAGGTATTTTCTCAAAAAGGTTAAGTGCAGGTACTATGCGTAATAGGCTGGCTTTTCTCCTAACATCCACAATAAATCTCGCAAGCTTGGATGTCATAGACTGTTGAACATTGTTTCCTTTCATTTTGATCTACCTGTGGATTTGTATTCAACTATTTGTGATACTTAATATTACAATATTGCTTGGTTGAAATGAATCTATACTTTGCTTCTGCTGTGCATTTAAATATTGTGTTGTTTGACTAATATGTTACCAACCACATCACGATACTCCCCTACCGGGCCCTCCGGTGACACGTGGAATTCGGGGTGTGACAGACATCATATGGAAACTACTAGATTTGATTAAACACATGATCTAGTAAGTTAAAGTGATGACCTTGTGAAAGACCAAGATCATCATGCTTCATGTCTTCATGAACTTGGATAATGAAATGGGTTTTCATATGAAAAGATGATTTAAACAAAATATAAATCTGTAAATAGATGATTACAAAAATAATTTTCTCAAGAAACCAAGTTTATTTATGAGATTTACAAAGTCATGGTTTCTAAGTAAACTAATAATATTTTTGGTGTTTAAACAAGACTAGAAACATGTTTGTAACAAGAAAAATACAAGAGAAGTATTTTTAGAAAAATCATCTCACAAGTTGTAAATGACTAGATCCTTTAATAAAGTAAGTTACAAACAAATAACCATGTTTTTAAGGATAACTAAACCTACTAAATAACATGGTAAGTTACTACAAGTTTTTACAAAAACTTCAAGTTCATGGTGTAGTATAATATACTTGATTTTGACACTCGGTAAGTGTTGAATGAGTTGTTGATTGTTGTGATGATTTTAAAAGAAAATAAACACATGTTTTGAAAACATGGGAAACCTCCATTTTTAGGGGAAACTATGTCAAAATTTCTATAAATTTTGACACTTAGGAAAAATATAAGTTTTGGTGAAACTTATTCCCTAAAAATACACCTAAAAATATTTACCAAGGTTTCCCTAATCTTTATGTAAACTTCAAGATGATTTCTTCAAGATAAAAATTGATATTAAGTATGTATATTTTTGAGGAAAATATATATATTTATTGATCACCAAATTTTGTGCTAAGTGTATGTAGTGTGTATTATATGTAATAGTGTGTTAAGACTTGAAAATACATTAAATACTCCTGAGGAGTGCAAATACAAAAAAAATACACATACAACATGCTTAGACAAATACAAGAGAATATATTTATGAAAATATATTACTTGATAGATTAAATAACTTGGACAAGTTATGAACAAGAAATGAAGTTTTGGACAAAATACACAATTCGGGTGAAAAATACAAGAAACTTATATTTATTTTTGAGAAAATAATATAAGTAAGATACATAGTTAAAAATATAAATTATTTTTAACACACAAAGAATACATACATAAAAGATGGTGACTTGTACTTGTGCGATACAAGTCTAGTGACAAACGTAAATAAAACACGTATAGGTCACGACGCTATATAAGCAAACCCGGTGAAGTTTACGGTGCAAGAAACGCAAAGTTGTGAGTTCATGCTCCCCCTGTTCTTTTAACTGTTTTCAGTTTTATAACTTCGGGGGTGAAGTACATGTTACTAAATGTTTACAGAAAAGTGAGATTATGTCCCCACTTTTAAACTTTTACATACTTTTTAAACTTGGGGAAAATACATGAGTTATGGTATGATGGATACAAGAAATGAGGAATGATACTAGAAATAGTGTCACGAATAGGGTACCAGAAGCACCATTAATCGTGTACATACTAAGACCACATAACAAAAGGTTAGATCTAATGGGTTTTCGGGCAGCCACACTCTTGGTGATAACTAGTACCAAGCAGTGCTTTTGTGTCTCCGTCGTGAATCGACAACTAGAAAAATGCCTATGGTTTGGATTGCTTCCTATGTCGTGTCACATGTTAATGGCCTTGCAACCCATTAACAATCTCGATACATACATGAATACTTGAGTTATACAAATTACATACCATGTTTCCATACAAAGTATACAAACGTTCAATATAAATTGCATGAATTCACACCAACATTATGTTGACGTTTTTCCAAAAACTCACATGTATTTCAGGTAACTAAAGTGGATGTGCGCGCGGTCTTACTCATGCTCTTGGATGTTGTTTATGTTTATCGTTGAATAAAGTTGTAAACTTTTCAGACAATATGTTGTGTTGTGATGTAAACACTTAACCCATATTTTCAGTTATGTAATGATTGGCATTTGAAGTTATTTTTACAAGCATGTAGTATGTTTACCATTCGTATGCAATGAGAACCTTTCATGATCACACCTCGTGCTTCCGCCTAAGAAAGGGGTGTGACAGATTGGTATCAGAGCTGCGATTGTAGTGAACCAGGATTCCTTCTCGAGTCTAGACTACAATCTCTAGGATCCTTTCACGAAAACAATTTTTTTTCAAAGAGTTTTCATTGCATAAAAATTTCCGCGACATCCACTACCTGAAACTGTTTACAAAGAGTCAAGAAAAGACACTACGAGACTTAGGGTGCACTAGAGTAGCACTTGTCTTTGACTAAGAAATTACTTGCAACTATGTGTGATACTTGATATATACATATACTAGAAATAGAATATCTCAGGTACTCATGACTTTACCTGAAAACAGTGGCCTATCTGAAGGAAGTAATACTAGGATGAAACGAACTGTGCGGACTGTGCAAGGAGTTACGTAATTATGGATGCATACATAATTATGGAATTCAGTGCACAGAAACCACAGCAAGTCTTGTCACGTATCATAAGAGATTCCTTCAAATACAAGAGAATGTCAAACATGAACACCCTTCCCCCAGCCTATTAGATACTCTGTTGGAGTAATAATTTAGGGGATAAAGACATGAACCGCCAATGTGAAGTAAGATATTTTGTCCTTTACATATATTAAACTTGTACCTTGGGGGGATGAAACCCTTATGCATTTTGTTTACCTCGCAAACAATAACGTAACAAGTTGCCCTGATATGTGTAAAGACTTGGTGAATATCTTATGACACACCAGTATTTATCTATTTATGCATGCTTATTGCTGTATGAATTGATTTATACGTCTGGCGGATTGTTTGATGTCACTTATGTGGTATATGCCTGTGTATATATACTATTATTGTCTCGTATGACGATATCAAACAAATATCTAACCCTGTTGTTCTATGTTCCGATAGAACATGACACCTAGAAGAGCTGTGACCAATCAAGGTTCTGATCAACCCCCTCCTCCTCTTCTGCCGAGGACTGCTGAAGAACTAAACGCCCTACTGGAGGAAAGGATCTCCGCAGCTATCGCTCAATACGAGGCGAACCGTACCGAACAAAGTGGAGGCCCAAGCAATGCTAGACGTAATGGGCAGGGAGACACATCCGGAGGAAACACAGCTCAAGGCTGCACCTTCAAGCAGTTTCTTGACTGCAAGCCGCTGAACTACGACGGCACTGGAGGTGCAGTGGCATTTGTACGGTGGACAGAGAAGACTGATGCCGCTATCCGCATGGGCAAGTGTACCGCAGATCAACAAGTCACTTTTGCTACTGGGTTGTTTGTTGATGAAGCTTTGACTTGGTGGAATTTGCAAGTCCAGACTCTGGGTGATGATGCTGCGTACGACATGACGTGGGATGCGCTAAAGGAACGTATGAGAGAGAAGTATTGCTCTCGTGCTGAACTCCAAAGGTTGGAGACTGAGTTCTGGCACTTGACCATGGAAGGTGCTGACATTACTGGTTATACTCGAAGGTTCCACGATTTGTCGAGAGTGATCCCCTACATGGTGACTCCCGAATTTAAGCGCGTTGAACGCTACATTTGGGGATTGGCCTCAGAATTTCGCAGCATGGTAACTTCGGCCAAACCTCAAACGATCACTGAGGCTGTAACTCTGGCTGTCAGCCTTACTGAAGATGTTGTTCGTATGAAGAAGTTATCCCTGAACCCTTGGTGATAACTAGTACCAAGCAGTGCTTTTGTGTCTCCATCGTGAATCGACAACTAGAAAAATGCCTATGGTTTGGATTGCTTCCTATGTCGTGTCACATGTTAATGGCCTTGCAACCCATTAACAATCTCAATACATACAGGAATACTTGAGTTATACAAATTACATACCATGTTTCCATACAAAGTATACAAACGTTCAATACAAATTGCATGAATTCACACCAACATTATGTTGACGTTTTTCCAAAAACTCACATGTATTTCAGGTAACTAAAGTGGATGTGCGCGCGATCTTACTCATGCTCTTGGATGTTGTTTATGTTTATCGTTGAATAAAGTTGTAAACTTTTCAGACAATATGTTGTCTTGTGATGTAAACACTTAACCCATATTTTCAGTTATGTAATGATTGGCATTTGAAGGTATTTTTACAAGCATGTAGTATGTTTACCATTCGTATGCAATGAGAACCTTTCATGATCACACCTCGTGCTTCCGCCTAAGAAAAGGGTGTGGCATTTACTAATTACAGAGTTGGTCCCATTAGTTGCAAATTTTGCACTCGGGTGATCCTTATCACTAACCAATGTTAATTTTCTCAGTTAAGTGTGTGTAAAGTTACCAATTTACCCTGAACAATTAAAAAAAATAAAAAAAGAGATGCCTACCTTTTTACCCCTCCCTGTTTACACACAATTGCAACTTTACCTTTGTTTCTCCGACACCGGGAATTCATACAGTTCACCGGAAACCACCGTCACCAGTGCATACGCTCCGATAACAGATCCATATTAGGTAAACATCAAGCTTCTACACTCATTAGATCAAGATCTCCATGAAGATAAACAATCGAATCTGAATCTAGACATCTGTTAGGCATCTTAATCTGAACACTAGTTATAACAATAACTAACAGTAATAATATCTTCGATATTTCAGAATAACTGCACTGAGAGTGTTGGAAATGCAAGTGGTGAAGGTTGCGGCATTAAGTTCAAAAGACCCGATAACTCCGGCATCAGCAAGGTGTGCGGTGTGGAGACGAGCAAGAACGGACGTGAACAACGTCGTTTTCTTTGAGGTGCTTGTGATTCGTTGAGCCGCTGACGTGGCGACGGTGATGAGATCCGGCGATACGAAGAGGAGAGAACATCGAAACAACATCCGCCATACTATTACTACTACGATGAAAATAACAGGGTAATTTGGTTAGCTTTGGAAAACCATTGTGGCTCATAATCAGATAGAGTGGATTAGAGGAAGAAAACAGGGGATTAGAGGAAGAAAACAGGGAGAGGGTAAAAAGGTGGGGCATCTCTTTTTTTATTTTTTTTAATTGTTCAGGGTAAATAGGTAATTTCACACACACTTAACTGAGAAAATTAACATTGGTTAGTGATAAGGATCACCCGAGTGCAAAATTTGCAACCATTAGGACCAACTCTGTAATTAGTAAACCATTGGGACCAAGTCTGCAATATTTGCAAATCACAGGGACCAACCACGCATTTAACTCATATCTTTATGTCCAAATTTTTGTACACACTATCTTCATTTTTACATGTTCTTTTCCACATGTCAGCCCATGAGACCACAACATACGATTATACAATCAAATAAGAAAACCTAATTCAACATCAAAAATTATTTTTTTACTTGATGATTATCTAAAACAATTTTCAGTCCTGTAGGAATGAATGATTTTTTCTCAAGGTTGTTAGCCATTTTCAATCAAGAAAACAAATTAGAGTATTGATTATTAAATAATCAAAATGAGAAGCTAAGGGCATCACATTATAGTAAGGATTGATGGATATTGCCATTGTAATATTTGGCTGATGACAGATTTGAATTTATAGACATTAGTTACAAACACATGATGTAACACCTCAACCGAAAACGGAAACGTCAGGGCGCCACGTATGATAGGATGCTCAAAGACACATGGCACTAATTAAAGTTCAAATATAATATTAAGTCAAATTCATGTTCAACAACCAAATCAAACAAACAACTTGTCCAAAACAAGACATAACGATCGTTTTAAAGTTTAACTAAGGCAAAAAGTTCCATGATCCTAAGTGATAAAATGCTTGCAATTCATCATCAATTGTTACCACCTGAAACATATGTGGGAAAAGCATGGGTCAGCTAAAAGCTAGCGAGCAACATAGGTTTTATGGTAAACCATGTAACAAAAATATTTTATTTACAATTCATATGGCACAAGTAGAACACTAAGCATATTGCATTTAACGAGTATGGGTCACAAGTGGCACATTCAAACCTAAGCTGACATGTTTAACGGATTCTATCATCCTCCACTTCCCAAAAAGCAAAATAAGCAAAATGTGTAAAATAAGCAAAACCAAATGGAAGTGGAGATGGGTCGTCACACTTATAGCGCTATAATATACTACCGGACGGTTTGGCCGAAATTAATGAATGCACACGTTGAAGTAAACCAACAAGTTTCATACAAAGCTAATAGTGATCACATAAGCCATAAAGAATAATGAATTGTATAACGTTTTAAGCAAAATTTAGTGCATCATATGTATCATCCCAAAAAGAGGTAAAAAGGGAACTATGTACTCACCTTGGGGAGCGAATATTTCACACAAGAAATGAGGAGCGAAGGCGTTAGGAAAATCCCAAATGCTACCCTAATACTGTTAAACAACAAGTTTAATCTACGAACTAAGTTTGGTGTCTAAAGCACGCTAGGATTAGGGGTTCCATAACTGATTTGGGAACACTGGGGTTTTATGATTTAAACGAGTATTGATTACAAGTTTTGTCATTTGTGTAATAACGAACTTATGACATAAGGTTATTTATTTATTTCAAATAATTAATGTAACTGAAATAAGTAATGTGTCAAGATTATAAGGAAATTATAAAACGACTATGACTAAATAATTAAGTAGGAAATTATTTACTTAGCTTAATTAAGACAAACAATTTGGTTAATAGTGTAAAGGCTTAAGTAACAATGAAAGAATTGTGAAAAGTGTGAAATTTTCTTTAACAGTAAAATAAAGTGTGAATATTTGATATATAATATGTAAATTTTATGTTGGATGGATCAGTTTGTTAAAGGAGAAATAACTCTACTTCATTTATTTCAAAAGATTTATAATTTCCTTAAAACAAATAAGACGCTCGTTTATTTTTATAGAATCAGATCAAGTTTCTTCCCCTAAAACTGTAAATAGATAAAAGTTCGGTTTGAAAAACTTAATAATAGAATTTGTTTTTTTTATATAAACGAAATAACGTTTATGGTTTTATGAAATATAAGCCAATTTAATTTAGCTGAAACCTTTTCTTTTATAAACGAATTGAATTTAAAAGAGATATTTGTTTTTTTTATATTTAAATGAACTGGTGATAATACAAAGTGAATCAGTTATATAAAAGTGAATCAGATGACTAAACTTGTTATCCGCTAATTTATAATGAGTAAATTACGTTTTTGGTCTCTGTGGTTATATCACTTTTACTATATTAGCCAAAAATAAGAATTTTTAACACATCTGCCCCTATGGTCTCTATAACTAACCGTTTTTTCCCCTAAGTCTAACCATTTTGGCCCTATGGTCTCTATAACTAACCATTTTGGCCCCTATGATCTCTAGACTTAGGGGCCAAAATGGTTAGTTATAGAGACCATGGGGGCAAATATGTTTAAAATTCTTATTTTGGGCTAATATAGTAAAAGTGATATAACCATAGGGGCCAAAAACGTAATTTACTCATTTATAATTTCTAAAGTTTTCCATACATTGCAAATTCACTGTACTACATTTATTTTCGAAACTAAATTATTTAACAGTAAAGAAAAGAAAAATAATTACTAAACATTTAATATGAGCAACCGGAAAGGAATGAAAAAAAATAACTAAATAAACAAGCGCCGGGTCGGGGTTGAACTTGTGAACTCGACCAGCACAAAGCTTTAACAGAACAACCCATCCACCATAGCAGTTAATATCTTTCACAAAGAAAACTGTATGATTAATTTATTTAGCTTGTTCTTGTGTTAACCCATCTTCCAAAATCAGTGTATAAACAAACACTAGTTCCTTGTGCTAATAATTTCCAATAACTTAGGGCATGTTTGGCTAAGCTTATTACAGTTAAAAAGGACTTTTGGAAAAAGACTTTTGGGAAAAAGACTTTTTGAAAAGGAGATTTAAAAAAAAAAGTGTTTGGATTAGCTTATTGATGTAAAATGACTAAAATGGACATTCTTTTAGATATAAGGGGGTAAAGAAGGGGTATATTGGTAATTTGTAGTTTGAAAAGTTAAAAGCTGGCCAAGAAGTCACAATATTGTGACTTCTTGAAACCTCCTTTTTCTTCTTTGCAAAAAGCCATTTCTAAAAGGACTTTTGGCTTAGCCAAACACAAAAACAACTTATTGGCTTTTTGATAAGTCAATAAGCCAATAAGTTGTTTTGAAAAGCTTAGCCAAACATGCCCTTAGATGCTATAATGTAATACTAGAATAATTGAAGCTTTCAACAACAGAGCATTAACAAGAAAAGCATCGTAAAGAACTTACGGGTTGCGTTTTTTAGCGACGATAAGAGGATTCCGGCAAGATAAGAACTCCAGCGAAACTGCAGTGGTTTAGACGACTTTGGACAGAAACTTGGAAGTGATTTTCGAGTGTAAGGGTTGTGGAATGAAGGTTAGACGTGGTATAAATACGAAATTTCGACAGATACTTCTTAATTGGAAGGAATCGCTAAGAGGGAATAGATCCGATTTGATTACGATTTAGGGTATGTTTGGCATGGAGCTTTTAGGAGCTTCTAGCTTTAAGCTTTTAAGAAAAAGCTCATACTCAATAAAAAACCTTGTTTGGTTGAAGGAGCTTGAAGCTTTTGAGTTAGGAGCTTGAAGTTTTTGGTTGAACGCCCCTACTAGTAGCGTTTAGAAGGAGCTACAAGCTTTTAGGGGAAAAATGACTATTTTAACATCTAAAGATAATAAATTTTTTAATGCACAAACTTTTTAAATTTTTAGTTATGTCTATTTTGGTCATTTTATACATTTTATTAAAAGCTCCAGCTACTCTACCAAACACCAAATATATCTAAAAAGTTATAACTACCAGCTACCAGCTTCCAGCCACCAGCCACCAGCTAACAGCTTCTAGCCACCTGCTAGTTTTGCCAAACATACCCTTAGTATAAATGGAATGATATGGACAGCTAAAACGCATTTAATTGATTCGTTATGGCGACTAGGTGCGTGATTTAAACTTAGAAACTCGATTTCGAATAAAAGAATAAGATATGGTAACACCAACACTTTGCCAGAAAAGAATTCGGCAGAATACGAGTTTTGGGCGACAAGTTTCTTTCATTGAAGTTTGGCCACAAGCCAAGTTTAGTCCCTGGGGTTCCACAATGTTATACCAGCAGCACACAAAAGAACTTTTGGAAAAAAAATGACCAAATGACCTTGCACTTTATTTGGTTTTATTAAACTTGATTCTTCTTATTTTTTTCCGTTTATTGATTAAAAATTATAAGATTTATTTTATAACTTCCCCCTTTTATAAAAGTAAGATAACTCTATTTTGAATATCGTTTTTTTTATAAAAGCAAAACATGAGTGGATAATTTGGGTTATACATTTAAAATTTTGCATTTATATAAATATACTTTTGTGAATCGAAAACAACATGGGATTTTATTAATTGTAACTAGAAAACGATGAGCGGGTATTATTGAAATAAATAGAGTAATACTCTTACATTTGAAATTTGGAAATAATAGGAAGACTGAAAAATTCAAGGATGTTACACATGAAAGGTCTAAAGGTTTTTGAGAAATATGAATAGTTTCTATTCTGGAGACTTATTTCTAGCACGTTTATTAAACATGGTGTTTTCGGATGGAACTGTTTAACCTGTTTAATAAAACGGATTATGATCGGGTTAAGATGTTTAAATTGCATGGATGAATTCAGCTAGGGTACTAAAACGGTCATTGTTTGCTTATAATGCTTCGAGTTAATTGGCCGGATGGTCTTTGTGGTTTGCCATTTTTTCATCTTTAGTCCCCACCTTTTTAAAATAACATGTTTGCTCCCTATGGTTTACACGGTTGTTACTCGGATAGTCCCCCATCTAGATGGAGGTTAGTTTTTACATTTTAGTTTGTGTGAAATGACCAAATTACCCTTAGTATTATGATTAATATTGTCGAGTCCCTAAATTCCGGTATGAAGTCAACGAGGCTCGTGAACGTTGTAATGGATCGATCTTGTCTTCCTACAAAAAAGAATACCGTTAGTCTCGCCACGGAGGACCCCACGGGGGGGGGGGGATCCGTGACCAAGCTTCGGCATGAGAATAAGAAAACTTGTCGGAGAAAAAGGAGCTTATTCCGACGAGTATACAGTTGCCGGAATATCCTCTTTGGTGTGAACCCTAGGCGAAGAGCTTTAAATGTTATCCAAAGAATTTCTGGATTAAATGCGTAGTGTGAGTGTAATCAATGAAATCGGAATTGAATGCTTACTTGAAGTGATCTCGAGTTTGTCTTGTATAACGAGGGCAACTTATCTATCCGACGGGATCCCCAAAGCCATCTAACGGTATTGTAAGGTCATGGGGAGACTCGGACACGTGTCTGATCCCCATCGGTTCAATTCCTTGATCATTTAATGAGGCCAGCTCTTCCATTGTACTTCTTCCGGCGAGATCTGCTTTGCAAACGCAGGCATTAAATGTCGTCTGCAGGGGAAGTGACACTCTCTTTCCCGCTCTTTCTTTGGTTCTTTCTTACAAGGCTTAATAATTATCTTTGGGCCTGCCTGGGAAGCCCAACTAAGATGAGCCCAAGACAAGGTACCCTTAATCTGAGTGGGCCTCGTCGACATATAAAAAAAAATATGTGGGGCCCACTTTTTTATTTCCCTTACCTCCCCAAACCCTTCAACTATATCGCCACCCACATCCACCATAATCACCACCTGCAACCACCTTCATTATATCCAACAATGAAACCCCTAAAGCCTGTTAGGGGCTGTTTGGTAGCCTCTGAATAGTCATTAAGAGGCTACCTCTTAATGGAACCTTTAAGAATTTTACCAATGAGAAGGTAGAAGAATGTAACATGTGATGATTTACCATTCAGAGGTTACCTTTTAACCATTCAGACTTGAGGTTACCTCTTATTCATTCAGAGGTTTTAAACCATTAAGAGGTATCATCTGAATGGTCATTAAGAGGCTACCAAACAGCCTCTTAGTCGTGCCTGAGCTTGTATCTAAGCTCGTTTAAAAAAAAACTCAAATTCATTCTTTCTGGCTTTCTCTAATTTCAACTAGTAATTAATCATTGGCACTTAAAAATCTTGCATCAATTCGAATCCATCAAGCTATATATTCAATTATTCAAACACCGATTTAATGAAAAAAAAAACTTACTTTTCTTATGAATTGCGTCCTGCAAATCAGCCACAGTAGCCTAACAAGTAACAAACCCCCAAAAATAGCATAATAATTAAAACCCCAAAACAAAAAATTACAGAGTCATCAAGAACAATCCCATCGTTGATTAACTCTCTGGCGCTCCGCGTAGTAACGGCCACCTTAATCTTTCCGGTGAATGAAGAGAACGGAGAAAATAATGGTGGAGATTTGAGATTGGTTAATGGGGAATGGTTGGAGATTTATGGTTATGGTTAGGGGTTATGACAATGTGGAGGCTATTGATTAACAATGGAGAGTTCCAACAATGGTGGATGAGGCAGGAAAAACGACCGGAAAAAGAGTTGCAGGTGGGCGTCGTTCTCTAATGGGCATTAATGGCGGGTTTCAGGGTATGGCGTCGTTCTCAGGGGGCGGATGTACTATGTATTAAGGGGTGGCGTCCGCTACGGCTTGACGTTCCGGCGGTAGTGTAAAATTAGTGTAAATTTTGGAAAAATTTGACGTTTTTTCGATTTCGTTACCGCTTATTTATAAAACGTTACCGCTTGGCACGAATCCTAGATCCGCCACTGGTCGTTCTAGGTTGCACTAGTTGCAGGTCATTGTTTATGGTGAGGTCGAAAATCGCATTCAAGTCGTCGGTGAAGAATGGTACGGGAAGGGGGCTGGATTTAACGAAGGTGGTTGCAGGTGGTGGTTATGGTGGATGTGGGTGGCGATATAGTTGCAGGGTTTGGGGGAGATAAGGGAAATAAAAATGTGGACCCCATATAATTTTTTT
Organism: Helianthus tuberosus; assembly: GCA_030545235.1. Lineage (NCBI taxonomy): Eukaryota > Viridiplantae > Streptophyta > Magnoliopsida > Asterales > Asteraceae > Helianthus > Helianthus tuberosus. The sequence continues at coordinate 188,086,733 of CM060357.1, read as the reverse complement.
ATATTAATTATAATACTAAGGGTAATTTGGCCATTTCACACAAACTTAACTGTAAAAACTAATCTCCATCCAGATGGGGGACTATCCGAGTAACAACCGTGTAACCCATAGGGAGCAAACATGCTATTTTAAAAAGGTGGGGACTAAAGATGAAAAAATGGCAAACCATAGGGACCATCCGGGCTATTAACTCTAATGCTTCTTTCTAAACCGTGATTTGAAACCTAATTAGTTGGATAAAATGCTCCTATATAGGTTACAAAATATTTTAGGCTCTTCAAGTGAAAAATAATCTATATCGACTCGTTAATAATTTAATGGGCTAAAATGACAAATAATGTGAACTGCTAACGTGAAGGGAAGTTGTGTATTAATCGTTCGGTATTTTATTATTCCACAAACAATATTTGTTGTACACCACAATCCCAATTATTATATGTGTCATTTGCCATAATCTTACATGTTTTAACATTCAAAGTTGATTCGTGTTATGTGCCAATCCTTGGGTCCATGACCACCCACATTGCCGTACCATGAGGAAATCATGCATCACCCATGTTTTTATTTAATGAAGTATTTGTTGCTACCCACGTTGTTTACTTCTGCATATTTGTTAATTGTTCTAGTTATCTTTTGTTTCCTCTATTAGGTTAGTGGGGTTAGGTTAGTAGATTAGTGGTTTTAGTGGGTTAGTATTTCAGTTTGATTGTAAGGCTATATAAGCCACAATTAGTGAAAGTAAAAGGTATGAATGAAATATGAATTAAGTCTTGATTTCTCTCTAGTTTTCTTTCAAGCTTCGATCTATTTTCTTAGGAGTTTGACCCACTTTAACGGGTTATCTATCAACCGATTGGTTCTTATCAATTCGTTGACAATTATTATGGTTAGCATTCAAATACTTCATATTCGTTGACAGTTATTATGGTAAGCATTCAAATACTTCATATATTTAGAAAAAGTAAATAGAGTTAATTACATAGTTAGTCCCTGTGGTTTGCACAAAATAAACATATTTAGGTACTAATAGTTTAAAATCAACTTCTAGGGTATTAACTTTTCATTTTCTAACGTTTGGAGGTATTAACGTTAATTGTTTGATAAACTATTAGTACCTAAGTATGTTATTTTGTGCAAACCACATGGACTAACTATGTTAATACCCTAGAAGTTAATACCTCCAAACGTTACAAAATAAAAGAGAAAAATGCTCGGATAGTCCCTGTGGTTTGCTCATTTTTCACCTTTAGTCCCTAACTTTCTAAAATTACACCTATAGTCCCCAAGTTTTTGAATTTCGTTCCCGGATAGTCCCTGACGTGGATGGGGGTTAGTTTTTGGTGTTAAGTGAGTGTGAAATGACTATAATGCCCATAATAATAAAAATTGTTTTAATCATGAGTAAATTACAAGTTTTGTCCTTTATGTTTGTCCCAAATTTCAGGCGCTGTCCTTTACCTTTAAAATTGACGAGTTTTGTCCTTAATGTTTCAAAATCATGCACGTTATGTCCTTTAGCACTAACCCAGTCAAATTTTTTTGTTAAATATGGTCATGTGCCTTGCACATGAGGGTATTCTTGTAATTTCACATTCTTAGGGACTTTTCTATAAAATAACTTATGGAAAGGGACTTGTGTGTAAAAGTAAAGAATATTTACAAATTAAAAATTCTGCACTCACATCTCTCTCTAAATTCCTTTCTCTCTCTCTTCTCTCCAGCCTCAAGATGGACCGCCCACCCTACCACCAGCCACCACCGCCTTCACCCTGCCACCACCACCACCGCCTTCACCCTACCGCTTCCACCTGCTACCGCCCTCCACCACTGTTATCACCCTAACCCCAATTGCAGTCATCGAAACCCTAACTCAAACGCCACTCTCCGACGTCGTCCTTCTCGCATATCTCCGGCAAGTATCTCTCTGCCGATATCCTCTCCGGCGAGTATCCTCTCTGCCATATACAGATACACTTGTACCGACATCTTCAGCTTGCAAAAAGGCCTTTCCGCCCTTTCTTTTTACTGCCTTTAACCAACTGAAACCCATCATCATCAACTGATCTCATAACCCTAACATCAGATTCCTCTTCTTTACTTATAATCCTCTTAAACTCATCAACAGAAACATCAAACCTTTCAAACAACTCGTTGTTAAAACTAACTAACCAATTGTTTCAAGAATGGATTGAGATCTTTTAGCGATTTCCTGAATTGGGTTGTGGAATTCTTGAAAGTTGAAGTAGAAATGAAAATCTTTATTTCAGGGGATGCCCTTTGAAGACCCGGTGAATTTTGATATGGAAGAGGAAAATTATTGGAATGATTATGCTTTTGGTTGTGATTTTTGGGTTTGGGTTTATTGGGGGATCGATTGATCCATACTAGAATGTTGATTAGGGCTTTACTTAAGAGAAGGTTTTGGCTGGGGGATGTGCGTTAGGGTTTAGGGATTTGGTTAAGGGGAAACGATTGGAGTGTTATCAAGGTATTAAAAAGGGGGAAAGACAACTGGGAGGTGAAATGACCGTTCTACCCTCATGTGCAGTGCACATGACATAATTTAACTGAAAATTATAACTGGGATAGGGCTAAAGGACATAACGTGCATGATTTTGAAACATTAAGGACAAAACTCGTCAATTTTAAAGGTAAAGGACAGCGCCTGAAATTTGGGACAAACATAAAGGACAAAACTTGTAATTTACTCTTTAATCATTATAAGAAGAGTCTCCTTCCACAGGGAGAGACACCCTTGCCATATCATAATTCACAACCTTGCTTTTAACTGTCAAACAAATTCAAATATTGCAGAACAAATTAAGCACAATTAAATCAGAAATTGAAACATTAATCATCAAATCAAACCCACCCACCAATCATCAACTGAGCTTCAATTCAAATAGAGCAAACAGAGCATCATAATCAGGGCATAAAAAATAGCAAATTACTAATCAAAATTCCACTTTCCAACAAACCCATAAGCCCAATTCAACCAAGATCACGATTCTAACACATAAATGCAATTAGAATTTATAAAACTGAACCAATAATCAGCAAATCAAACCCATTTAGCTTCAATTCAAAAGACATAAATAATACTTAATGTATATGTAAATAATAATTGATGTATTCGTTCTCGGAGAATGCAGATTCCGTCAACCATGTCTTCCCTATCGTTCCTCTCCCGTCCACCGTCCTCCACCTCCTCCGCCACCATAACACCACCACCATCCGATTTAAACCTAGAATAATAAACTCAACGGTTCGATTCCGAAATCGTTAGCTAAATCATTCTCCAGTAACACAAATCTATGTGGAAATCTTCTACCGCCGTGTAACAACTCGTTTTTTCCGTCTCCGGCGCCGGTAACAACTCGTCTCCGGTAACATCTCTGTCGTCGATTTCAACGCCTCCAGTCAGAAAGAAGTCTAATAAGCTCTCCACCGGAGCAATCGTCGCTATAGAAGTCGGATCTGCGTTAATCCTCGCTCTACTATCACTAATCCTATTACTATGCCTACGAAAAATGTAATCAACAAGCGAAACAGCCTCCAAAACCACCGGTGCAAACTCCGGCAGCCGGAGGAAAAAACAAGAGCGGTTACAGAAACCGGTGCAAACTCCGGCAATAGAAGGATGACGTCACCGGAGAGTCTGCGGAAAGTGAAAGTAACAAGCTAGTGTTCTGTGGAGGATGATGATGGTTGTTGATTTAGGGATGGGTGGTACTGGTTTTCACTGAGAGAGAGCAGAAAGATAGAGATAGGATATAGAGATATATGTTTTTATATGTTATTTTTTAATGAAGGGCATTTTAGTAAATTCACAGTCACTTAACTAAGAAAACTAATCTCCATCCACACCAGGGACTATCCGGGAACGAAATTCAAAAACTTGGGGACTATAGGTGTAATTTTATAAAGTTAGGGACTAAAGATGAAAAATGGGCAAACCACAGGGACTATCCGAGCATTTTTCTCAAAATAATAAGTTAATACCATAGAAGGTGATTTTAAACTATTAGTACCTAAGTATGTTATTTTTTGCAAATAACAGGGACTAACTATGTAATTAACTCAAAGTAAATATTCCCAAACGACTAGTTGTGTAATGTGTATGATATTTGAAATTACAAATGATATTCATAAAACCTTTATAGTTAATAAGAACTCAAAAGGTTCAGTAGATTTTGGATTCCTTGTTTATTTTATTTTTTTAATTTTGAGTAAACTGTCATTTTGGTCCCTGTGGTTTGGACACTTTTGCCATTTTAGTTCAAACCTCAAACTTTTTAAATCTGGGTCATGTGGTTTCACTTTTATTGCCATTTTAATCCAAAATTCAAAAACCCCATTTTTCACTGTTGCAACCTGCCTGTTTTGTCTTTTTGTTCAGAGGTAAATTGGTCATTTCATAAATAAAAAAAATGTTTAAATGAAAACATACTCTGCACACACACACACACTCTCTCTCTCTCTCAAAGCAGATCATCTTCCACAAACCCAGATCAAGAACTCATAAGAAAAACCCTAATCGAAGTGTTAATCATAACAATCAGCCGGATCAACAAGTTCAGGACACAAGGAATCAAGAGGAGGCAATCCAACAACAAAACCAAATAAATCAACCTGCAAAGAGACCAAGAGTGTCAATAAATTCTGACTATTGCTAAATCCCTTCTTCTCAAACAACAACTGAACATCAACACCTGCAACTATGATGAATCAACAACACTAATTAACCCCTGTAACTATGACGAATCAACAACAACTATGAACATCAACACCTGCAACTATGACGAATCAACTGAACAGAGACAATTCAAAATATACAACTAATTGAATAAATAAACCCCAAAATGCATAACAGAGCCAATTCAAAATCATAAAAAAGAACCTGACATCGAATTAAAGAAGTTTGGAGTTAGAAAGAAATTTTATCACAATCACAATTCCATTAGCGGCCTCCATGTTCTCAACTCGATCATTAATCAAATGTCGATAAACATTGTTTACAAGCTTTTCATTTGCTTCGATTTCCAAGGTTCTCTGAACCAATTACGATGAGGGTTCTGATTGCTTCGCGGAGAATGAAGAAGATGGTGTCAAGTTCCGCCACCGGGTGCACCAACATGCTTCTACTAAAGAAACTGACGAAGAGTCATCAATGGACCTTGAGTTGGATTTCAGTCTTCAGTCATCATCATCGGAAATTTAAAAGAAAACGGGGAAGCCAGTTCTTACCGGAAATTCGTTGAAGCAGAAGCACCACCGTCGCCGCAGCGGCGGCCACCTTCTTTTTCTCTCTCATTTCTTCGATCTGTTTGACGGCGGTGGGGGAGGTGTTACAGGGAAGAAGAAGGAGGGGAGGGCGTCGGGGTGTGCTTGTCAGAGAAACAGGATGCCGGAGCGCCGGACTACGGTGTTTGGGTTAGGGTTTGGTGTGGGGTGGGGTGAAGATGATGAAGATGAAGTGATGAACTGCTTTTAAAGGGTAAATGGATATTTAAGTTAATTAATTTAATTAATAATATGTTATATTAAATTTAAATGGACAATTTTGCCCCTGAACAAAAAGACAAAATAATCAGCTTTTAATAGTCAAATAAGGGGTGATTTGATTTTTGGACCAAAATGGCAATAAAAATGAAACCACAGGGATCCAGATTTAAAAAGTTTGAGATTTGGACTAAAATGACAAAAGTACCCAAACCACAGGGACCAAAATGGCAGTTTACTCTTTAATTTTTTTTACGGCAAATTTGGATCACTGACGGACGACTGGAGTATTATCGTGCCACCAGCGGAATCACCCGATCATATCCATTTCCATTAGGCATAATGCCTATACACCAATTCAGGAGGAAACCCAATAAATATGGGAACCCCCTTGTGGGAATCAAACCCAGGACCTATTGGTCCCAAAATCTTATCCACCCTCAAGACGTGCACATAAAATAAATATATTATGAAAAAAAAATCCAACAAATTTGGTTTATAGAAAACAAAAGAAAACTTAAATTGATAGCAAACAATCCTTTACAAACACTTTCAATATCCATAAAAACTTTTAGTATCCAACTGGTTTACTGAAAAGAAAAGAAAACTTAAACAGACTTTTAGAGTTAATTGCCCGGATGGTCCCTGTGATTTCACGTTTTTTCACGTTTAGTCCTCATCTTTCGGAAATAACAGGTATGCTCCCTATGGTTTGTCATTTTATTACTCGGATAGTCCCCTAACATTTACTCAGGGGACTATCTGAGTAACAAAATGCAAACCATAGGGAGCATAACTGCTATTTCCAAACTAACTGACATCTACTCAGAGGACTATCCGAGTAACAAAATAACAAACTATAGGGAGCATACCTGCTATTTTCAAAAGGTGGGGACTAAACGTGAAAAACGTGAAACAACAGGGACCATCCAGGCAATTAACTCCAGACTTTTATAAAAACTTTTAATATCCAGTTTGTAGTATCCAACTGGTTTACTGAAAAGAAAAGAAAAGAAAAGAAAACTTAAACAGACTTTTTTAAAAACTTTTAATATCCAGTTTGAAATAATATATTTTATCATGAAAATATGTATTTTCTATATATTTCAAGTTTTGAAAGTTTATCGTATACGTTTTGTATACAAGCATAGCAAATATAGCTAAGAACGTTCTAAAGGTTTTTAGAGTTTTAACTTTTAAAAGTTTTTCGTATAATTGATAGCAAACACCACTCTTGATCATACAAGGAACGTTCAAAAGGTTTTTAGAGTTTTAAAAGTTTATCATATAATTGATAGCAAACACCACTCTTGATCATATAAGAAAAAGGCTTTTATATATAGAGTTGCATAACTAAAAGTTATAGCAACATAACTAAGTAAATTTGTAAGTAAAGTAGGATAGTAAATCTAAATGTGGGCCATTAGCTACAACTCAATTGGCAATATTGAAAGAGAATATTGAAAGAGAAGTGAAGATATTGGTTTATTATATAGAGTTTTAATTTTTTTTATATGAATAAGCATAGCTAATTATACATATGAATCAAGCATAGCTAAAAAGTTATATCAAAATAAAGAAGTACATTTGTAAGTAGGATAATAAATTTAAAAATGGGCCATTAGCTACATCTCAATCGGCAATATTGAAGGGAATTGAAGATTTGGATTCGAAACTATAGGTCTCAAGTTTGAATATGGCCACTAAACTACATTTGTAAATAATATGGCCAATGAGTTATAATTCAATTGGCATTGGAGGGAAAATAAAGATTTGGGTTTGACGTCATAGGACTCAAGTTTTAATCTGATCCCAACCGAGTTTTACTGTGTAGGACTTCGGGCGGCGGGTTTCCCCGTACCTGGAGATGGTGGGCTTAGGTTACGCAACGCAACGCTGTCTGCGGTCTCGGGCGTATGAGATCACCTTTTGCATTAGGTTTCCCCAAAAAAATAAAATAAATAATAAAATAAATAATAATAATAATAATAATAATAATAATAATAATCTTATGCATCTTAATTATGATATCTACACTTTTCATAAATAATGAATTAAATTCGTAAGGCTATGCGTTATCGTTTCACACCCAAATGCCGCAGTGGATTTTAACCCTATTTCACACCTCTATACACCATCCCAAGGTTTGTGAAAAAAATGGCGTGAAAATGAAGGCGCGACTGTGCCCACCACGTCTGCAACCTTCACTTTTGGCATGGGAATTAATTGTTTGAACCATTAAAAAAATTCCACCTCGCCCACTTTTCACTTTTATTATTATAAGTTTAATGTTTAAATAATTAAATATTATTTTAATATTTATTAGGCAGTGAAAACTTGTGAAATGATTACACACCAAATGTGAAATAAAGTGAAAGCTCATACTTACGTGGCGAAGTGAAAAAAATGTGAAACCATCATAACAAATAGCCTAAGAAAAAGATTTCACCCGTATAAATTTTATTGAAAACAGAGTGGTATTTAAAATAACTAGCATTATAAGATATACCGAGTGTCGGCAACCATAAAGAACCAAACCAATACCGTCCAAATAACAACTATACCAATATTAATTTTTAGTGTTTTCGGCTTCGATGCTGGTCAATTTTGATTTTTTTCGGTACCTTCCACCACCCGTACCACCGAAGCGGTACTAGACATGTACAAAAAAACCGGTTTTAGGATCGAAACTAGGAAAAAAAATTAAACAATTTTTTTAACCACCGGTTTGGCTCAACCCGACCCGGCGGTTATAGACCGGTTCTTCTTCGCGACATTTGTAAATGGTTTAAAAACCGAACCAATTTAAAAAACCGGTTTTTTGCCCAACCCGGTCTTTAAACCGAACCGGTTAGTACCAGTTCGGATTCTCCTCGTATCAAACTGGTTGAAAAACCGAACCGGTTGTTTAAAAAAAACCCATCTGTAACTTTCTTTGACTATCGTTGTTTAAATTTTTACAGTATTTCAGAAACCCTCGACACACCACCGTCCCGTCGCAATACGCCACCAGCAACCACCGCACCACCACCAGCTCTGTTCGCCTAAGCAGTTCATCTTCAAACGCTCACACTTACGGACATCTGGTACATAATCCTAACCCTAAATCTGTTGTTTTTTCTTTGCGATTTAACCCTAAATTACCGTATATTCATAATATTAAAGAAAGTTACCCTAATTGATTACACTGAGTTCACAAATGTTTGTATGTATATGTGTATGTTTTCAGTTCATACATTATGCCTTCATAAATTGAGGCCATTGGTCAAAATTAGGGTTTGTAGGAAGTTTTACTTGATAAATAGCATAGGTTGATATGTCAAAAGATATAAGAGAGATGCAACTTGTGTTGTAAATAAAGCTTATTTGGGTTGTACATTTTACATAGATGCTATGCAGTTAATATCGGTCAACATCGATATTGACCGATATATCACCGATATTTGACCGATATAACCGAAATATCACCGATATATATATATATATATATAGAGAGAGAGAGAGGTTAACATACATTATGAGTAATCATACATTAAGTACGTGACTATCCTGGCCGTCAGATAGGGTGATTAAAGCGTGATTAAATTGATGATGAAAAGCGGTTGCAAAAGCGTAATTATGGTATCTAAAGGTTAAAATCGTTAATTTACTATATCTATTTACCCGGCTACATCTCCGTCTCAAATCAAAAACGATATTAGAACCCCAAAATTGACGGTGAAGTTTCAAACCGAGGGTAAACGATGACAGCGGTGAACAAGAAACGAGTATCGATTTGAAGTGAGGAATGACGAATACGTCATTAGGAGGTATCGATTAAATCATCTTCTCATCCATTTAGTTTCTTCTTTAATCACACGGTTTTAGTTGAAGAAATTCTCATACTGATCGGTGGTTTCATTGTATGGTGAACAAAAATTGAAGCTAAACGAGAGAGAAGGAGCAAGAAACGAAACGATCCGGTGCACACTAGCGGCATAAATCCAGGTTTCTTCTAAAAAAAATCCAAAATATTAGGGTTTGATTAACTAGCGTTATTTGCTATCAACTAGCGTAATTTGATGTTGATTCATTGATATGAACTAGCGGTATTAGAATGATTGATATTAGACGATTGATTGATATGAACTAGCGGTATTAGATTGTTCATCCCCCATCCCCTGTATTATTAGGTTAAATTTTGAAATTGGGGATTTTGAGCTAACTTGCGTTTTTGTTTAAACAATTAACGAATGTTTTATTAGGTTAAATTTTGATATTGGGGCTTCTGATCTAACTTGCCCTTTGTTTTCATCCGTTTTTTAATCAAAATTTTTGATTGAGCTGGATGAAAATAATAACGCATCCAATGAAAATAATTACGCCTGGTGTATAAGATTTGTTGAGCACAAACCAGTGAAAATATGTTAGTATGCATTCTATAATACAGGTATTAACAGGTCAAAATAATAACGCCTGTTGTTATATGAAAAAGCTAATTTGCTTGATTTAATTTGTTTTGAAATATGAATGTAGGGGTTGCTGATGATGATGATGATTTTGAGCCCCCCCCCCATTAAGCCGATGATAACAAACAAACCTCGCAAGTTAAAGTTAAATAAAAAGCCAAAGAAATTAAATCTGCAAGATGATGATGATGATGATTTTGAAGCACCAATTAAAGACTTGATAGGCAAAAGGGCCGAAAACACAAAAAAGAGGGCAAAGACTTTAACTGACCAAGATGATGATGACTTTGAGGAGCCCGTAAAAAAGAAACCATCGAAACAAGACAAGCAGATGGATCCTAGAAAGGGAAGACAGACGATTACCGAAGCGGAACCAATTAGGACGGAACCAAGACCGTTCTATGAATATCATCATGATGTAATAAGCCTAAGGTGTAGTCCTTCAGGTTTCTTTGATACAGTAAGACAATTTACAGAAGCACAGGTAGCGGATGTGAAAAGCATTGGATTTGGTGATGTTCTTGATATTAAGCTTAATCATATAAGCACACGTCTAGGTTATTGGCTCGTACGAAACTATGACGAGCAATACAACACACTAAACATAGGAAATCATAAGATAGAAATCACACGAGATTCAGTACGTGATGTGTTTGGTATTCCAAAAGGACATGTTCTAGTACGGGAAAAAAATAAGCCTCGGAAAGGAGCGATAGTTGAAAAAAATACTGCTACTCAAGGGGTCGAAACAACTATTGATGAGTTCAAAAACCAGTGGCCGGACACCAACAAAATTACTCATACATTAGTTGCAAAAGCTATGAAAAAACAAACAAATGGCGGCAGATTATTTAAGTTAAATTTTCTAGCCTACTGGAACACTTTGTTTGTAGAGATAACAAAGTCAACAACGGTTAAACAAAGTTTTCTACTTGCCATTGACAAAGAGGAAGACATTTCAAAGCTGGATTGGTGCTCCTTTGTTTTAGAATCGCTTAAACGAACTAGACAAGGTTGGAAAAAACTGGACTCACAATACAATGGACCGGTTGCATTTCTAACGGTATATTTTGTTGACATCTTTAAAATGTAAGCTAATACAATATTGTTAGTAGTAATTTGGTTTTTTTCAAATAATTATATGCAGCTTCTATACAGCCATGATTTCAACAAAAGGCACAAAATTTTCGATGAAGTTGTCGAACTGCCTGTCATAAAGTATATAACATCTGGTATGATCGACGACGTGGAAGAGTATTTACACAACAATGGGCCGCTGACAGATGTTGAAGATTGTGATGAAGTTGACAAAGACGAAGAAACGCATGACAATCGCAAGGATCAACAACATGTGACTGCCTCGGACATCAATAGCGATGATCATCAAAATGAAGAGGCTCCGACAACGCCATTCGAAATCGTAAATCAACAAACTTCGACGTTATTCACGGACCTGTTCGCTGACAACATCCCATTACACGAGGCAGCTGCAGTACAAGAAAACCTCACCGCATTTGAAACGACAGATCAGCCTAGGGCAGACACGGATGATTTCACAATACCACTAGTGGATACCACAAAGGTCTAATTTGCCCTTAATGAGAAATCTTAAACCGTGCCACGCGTTAAGATCTCCTTGTCGCGTACATGAAGTATGATTAGGGCTTTTGTACATTATACTTCCTCTCTCTCTCTCTCTCTATATATATAATCAATATATCACTGAATTATTAATGTTAAATTGCTATTTATATAAATTTTGCATTATATTAAAATTACCGATATCCCTTCGATATCTCACCGAGATAACCTATATCTCAAATATTGGTCCTTCACCGACATCCGATATTTTACTGCATTAACTGTATAGGTATAGCATAGACGTGTGTCTCACGTACAAGCTTGGTTTTAAAAAAAGCGCGTAGTGATCCAATGCGGCCGATGTGTGATGCGCAATGCGCGAAGTGCGTGCATCATGTATGTAAGTTATTAAAAAATATTAAAAAAATATTTATGGATATTAGAACACTAAAATGTGAGATATGCTCATAATCTCTACTTCTCTAGTCAGATTTGTTCAATCGATGGTCTAATTTGTTCAGATAGTTAAATTATTTGCCCAATCGATGGGTAGATCTGTTCATCAGATTGAAAAGGTCAAACTCATTGCAATCACGGTCCAATTTGTTCAAGTAGTGGTTAGCTGTGTAAGACGCCGCATTAGACCACATCATGTGATGCACCCTTGATGCACGCATTTTGAAACCAAGCGTACAAGATGCGTGTGCCTTGGATTTTGAGACCTAAACGCCTCGGCTTTTTTAAACCAAGGTTGCCACTTGATTTATGAAAGCATCAGTTCTGTGCTTTTAGTTTGGAGATATAAATGGGTTCATGTGTCTATATATTCGCTGGTAACCGTTGTCTTCTTTGATTGCAGATTGGTTATAGTATGGGCAGGACGAGGGAACGTGCTTGGAGAGGCTCAAGCATTCACACACTAAAACCGACACAAAAGGTTTGCGGGAAAACTTCAAATTTTGTATATTCAGTTGGCATGTGGTCTTAGTGCAGCAGTAACTGTATGCATCAATATAATAACACTAACTGCATAATCATGCCTTGATAAATTGAGGCGTTTTTGTAATCTATACTATATAATAAAAGAAACTATGTTAGGGACACATGGCGCTCTATGAGGCAGTCTTAATTATTTTTCTAAATATTTATTATGGAAATTCAATTATCGATAATATTAAATTTAAAATTTAAAATTTGTAGAAGAGATTTTAATGATAAAGATAACTGATAATAATAGTATTTATAAAGATAAATATTTTATTTAATTGGTAGTTTTAATTGTTTTTATATTTTGATGATAAGAAAAAGGATAACTCATAATCACATATTAAAATAAAAATATTTATTTTAATCAACTATTTCGTTAAAATGATTTATTCAATACATGTAGAACATATATATTTTTTATACATGTGGTATATTCAGAATCCTACTTCTAATAAAGAATCCAATTATCCCATTTTACACTCCAATGAAATAATAATATTAAATCATAATATTCAACTTATCTCTTGTGTATTTAATATTTTTTACTAAAATATATCTTTTTTTTTTTTTTTTCTACTGATTATCCAACATCAGGTAATGCGTAAGTTTCTAACCTAATAATAAATAAAAAAACTAAAGAAAAATGTTATAAACCATGTAATACACAACTCTCTAACCTAATAAAAAATAAAGTGAGATGTAACAATAAGTAAATAGTATCTCAAAGTTCATTTTGTTAGAAAACACATCTTGATAACTAAATGTGTTAATAGATTACATTATTATTCGTGTAAACATGTGTTTATTCAAATCGTGCAATACAAGAGTTTTTAAAAGATGTAACTATTTTATTACTTAGTATATAAAATTATATTTATTCAACCCGTGTAATTCACGGGGTTCTAACCTAGTATTTATAAAAATAAAAATAAAAAAAAAGTTCACCCACATATTTTATAAAAAAAAAGTTCACCCAAATTGCGACACACTTAAATCGTGATTTCCAAACACTTCCCTTTCTCTTCACGGCGCACACATGGTGGTTGGTAGCATCACACCCTGAACTCCATTACTCCGGTCGCCGTCGTCTCCCTCACTCAATCCCTCATCTCCGATCACTTTACCGCCACAATCACCATCAATTTCACTTACATTTTATGTAGACCTGGCAAACGGGTTGGGTCGGGTCGGGTCATGGGTCAAAACGGGTTCGGGTCAAAACGGGTCAATTATAAAAAAGGGTTGTTTTGGTTCGGGTCGAAACGGGTCCGGGTCAAAACGGGTCCGGGTCAGAACGGGTCCGGGTCAGAACGGGTTTCGGGTCGGGTCGGGTCAATTTTTTGTTTTAGATATACTAAAATCTTACATTGATACATATTAGTATATTACATTCTATAACTAAAGAGAGTATCAGTTAAAAATCACATAATCGCTTTCAAAAACGCGTATCTAATTCTAAACACTTCTTTACATACCTTATTGATGTATATGAACCGAATCAGAGTTCTATCAATATAAAAAACCATAATTATGTAATTTCAAGAAATGAAACAAGAAAACAAAGAACAAAAGGAACTCATTTTGCCAAACCGTTCACGAAAAGCTTGTTATTTTGACACATTGCATAACAGTTTCTTGATCTAGCCCATGGAGCGAGTCAATCAAATGCATCCGTAGTGACGCGGGTCCTTTTGCCAAACCCATGCCAATCTCACCCGCCAGACCAAATACAGACAATGCGGATGCTGTGGCTTCAAAGGCGTGTGTCGGGTCAGTTGCAACAAAAGCAGCAATGAGGGCCATGACTGCGCATCCGGTAGCAGTTATCTTTTGCAACATTGGTACACCATTGTGTGCACCAATGACGCGTTGACCATCTGTAACAAAGTCAACTGACCCTGAAATTGCAACTATGGATCCACTTGATTTAGCTAAAGGTTTTGCTGCTTCAACAGCATCACTAGATTCATGCAAGCTATCAGCACCCTAATCATGCACAAAACAGCTAGTTGATGATCATAAAAATGATAAAATCAAAACCAAATTCACTAATATAATAGATCAAAATTCAAGCAGCAATCTGCAAAAACATGAACGAACCGACCTGAACCCGACGGACCAACCCAAAACCTGAAACATTCCGGATGGGTAATGGGACATGTATGTATTAGTTTTAAAACGTTTGTGGATATGGGACGTAGACCTATAAATGAACCGAACGAATACAAATGGGGGCATGTTCGTGTTCATTCATTTAACTTTAACCGAACACGAGTCTGTTTTATTACGTTTTTTTAGTACCACGACAATCTTCATGCCATCTCTTTCCTCTTCTACCTCCACCCCTGAAAAGCAAAACATGAAACCAAATAAAAAAAATATTCTCATCTCTATTTCATTTTTCCATTCATATTATGTAACACTGACCGAATATCAGTATCCGCGATATCCCAACCGCGATCCAGAAGGCTTTTTAAAATTTTCAATTTTTTTTTTTTTTGTAAATCCAGATGTGGGTTGTATTTACCTAATCTGTTGGCCTTACAAAATTTTAATTAGCCACACAAAACTCCCAAAATCAACAAAAACCAAAAACTACAAACTACAAACCCTAAAACACAAGATCCAAAACTTCTACTCCGATCGATCATGATCACAACACAATTAACCTAAAAACCCGATAAATTCTTCACCGATCGGCACCTAAAACTCCAAACAAGTGATTAACAATTGAACAAACTTACCGGAAAACTGAAATTCGGTTGTAATTTGGATATTCAGCATCTGGATAAACAGAATTATACTGAATTAAGAGGTATTGGGGCCTCGAATTTAACCCATGACAGCTTGATCTGGCAGCGATTGTTATTGTTGTTGTTGTAGAGAGAGAGAGAGGTGGTGTTGGTTTGATTCAGTGAAGAAGATAACCCATTGTTCAACCCGTGCTTTCCTTTTCTTTCAACCCTAACTGACCCGTTCTAATTTCTCAACCCTATTTGACCCGTAAATAAAACTTTGTATTTTGGGTAAATTACTATTTGAATCCCTGTGTTTTATGGGTTTTAACAACTTGAGTCCAAAAGCAAAAAGTTTAACGACCTGAGTCCCTATAAGCATTTTCTTTAACCATTTGAGTCCAAATTTCTAACACCATCCACCAAGTCTGTTAACTATGAGGGCAATTTAGTCATTTATACACAAAGTACAAGTATTATATGCACAAGAGTATAGGAAACAAGTATTTAATGCATAAAGATTTTAATATTATATATTAAAACAATTTCACCATCATTTTCAACTAGAGTAAATTGCCATTTTAGTCCCTGAGTTTTGTCCAAATTTGCCAGTTTAGTCCAAATAGTTTTTTTTGTGCATCTGGGTCCCTGACTTTTACATTTTGTTGCCATTTTGATCATTTTGACTAACTCCATCCATAAACCCCATCTGTAACCAGGGGTATTTTGGGGATTTCCTTAAAATATGTTTTCAGTTGCCATTTTGATCCAATTACAAAAAATCAAAAAAATTCAAAAAAATCAAAAAAATTCAAAAAAATCTAAAAATAAAAAAAATTCTAAAAAATCATAAAAATTCAAAAAAATTCAAAAAAATCTAAAAAATCTAAAAAATTATAAAAAATCATAAAAATTCAAAAAAATCAAAAAAATTCAAAAAAAAATCCAAAAATCATTAAATGTTTCGGCACGAACCGTTTCGACCCGTACCGTTTCGAACCGAACCGTTTCGACCCGTACCGTATCGAACCGAACCGTTTTGACGCGAACCGTTTTGAACCCGTACCGTATCGAACCGTACCGTATCGAACCGAACCGTTTCGACGCGAACCGTTTCGAACCCGTACCGTATCGAACTGAACCGTTTCGACCCGAACCGTTTCGACCCGTACCGTTTCGACCCGTATCGTATCGAACCGAACCGTTTTGACGCGAACCGTTTTGAACCCGTACCGTATCGAACCGAACCGTTTCGAACCCGTACCGTATCGAACCGAACCGTTTCGACCCGAACCGTTTCGAACCGAACCGTTTCGACCCGTACCGTATCGAACCGAACCGTTTCGAACCGTACCGTTTCGACGCGTACCGTTTCGACGCGAACCGTTTCGACACGAATCGTTTCAACCCGTACTGTTTCGAACCAGTACCGTTTCGACCTGTACCGTTTCGAACCCGTACCAGTACCGTTTCGACCTGTACCGTTTCGAACCCGTACCGTTTCGACCCGTACCGTTTCGAACCCGAACCGTTTCGAACCCGAACCGTTTCGACACGAATCGTTTCGACCCGTACCGTTTCGACCCGGTACGGTTCGAAACGGTACGGGTCGAAACGGTTCGGTTCGAAACGGTTCGCGTCGAAACGGTTCGCGTCGAAACGGTTCGCGTCGAAACGGTTCGGTTCGATACGGTACGGGTCGAAACGGTTCGGTTCGAAACGGTTCGCGTCGAAACGGTTCGGGTCGAAACGGTTCGGTTCGAAACGGTACGGGTTCGAAACGGTACGGGTCGAAACGGTACGGGTCGAAACGATTCGTGTCGAAACGGTTCGGGTTCGAAACGGTTCGGTTCGATACGGTACGGGTCGAAACGGTTCGGTTCGAAACGGTACGGGTCGAAACAGTTCGTGCCGAAACATTTAATGATTTTTGGATTTTTTTAGATTTTTTTTGAATTTTTATGATTTTTTAGATTTTTTAGATTTTTTTGAATTTTTTAGAATTTTTATGATTTTTTAGAATTTTTTTTATTTTTATATTTTTTTGAATTTTTTGGAATTTTTTTTTATTTTTTGGAATTTTTTTGATTTTTTGTAATTGGATCAAAATGGCAACTGAAAACATATTTTAAGGAAATCCCCAAAATACCCCTGGTTACAGATGGGGTTTATGGATGGAGTTAGGCAATATGATCAAAATGGCAACAAAATGTAAAAGTCAGGGACCCAGATGCACAAAAAAAACTATTTGGACTAAACTGGCAAATTTGGACAAAACTCAGGGACTAAAATGGCAATTTACTCTTTTCAACTACAAGCAGAAGCTGCAGAACCAGAGCCATTGTGACATCAATCCTACATAAATCATACACTCCATGTCCAACCTCAATTCCACATCCTTCGTGACAACATCCATTAACCTGAACCATTTTTGCACTTGTTTGACCACATACTTCCAATTCCATCATTGTCACACAAGATTTCAAAACACAAGAGAGGCAGAGTAGTGTAAACCCAGCTAATCCATCAACGTCTGACCTTATATCATGATCTACAGTAGGCAACTTAAGCCCTAATTTGCCAATCATACACATCAACTGAAAATGCCGTATACGAATTCCATTCCATCATCAAATAAAACAGAATCGAGCATTCAAATCACCAAACTCAAACATAATAATAAGTAAAACTATTATTATTGTTTAAAAGAATCATGAACAAGACCTTGAGAATCTGAGGTAATCTGAAGGTGTTTTACGAGAAACATATGATTAGCAGAGTCGATTGCTGGTGTGAAGCTTTGTGGTTTGATCAAGTAATCTTCGGTGGCGGCGGGGGGTGTTAGCAGAGTCGACTTGCTCTTCTTTTTCTTCTTATTGGAACGGTGGAGCTCAACGTCGGACATGGTGGATGTTTGTGGGGGAAGGAGTTGCCGGAATGTGGATGTTTGTGGCGGAAGGAGTTGCCGGAATGGTGGTGGCTACGGTTTTAGGAAAAGGAGAAATGGGTTTTTAGGGTTTTTAGATTTTATAGGGTGGGTGATCTTAAAGTTTTATTTTAAATATAAGGGTATTTTGGTCATTTAACAATATTTAACCAAAAAATTCTAACAATGTTAGAAATTTGGACTCAAATGGTTAAGGAAAATGCTTATAGGGACTCAGGTCGTTAAACTTTTTGCTTTTGGACTCAAGTGGTTAAAACACATAAAACACAAGGACTCAAAAAGTAATTTACCCTTGTATTTTTTAAATAACCCAATTTGACCCACTTCACTAAACTTTCTCATCCAAACTCACCCAATCTAATTTAAAAAAGACCCAAACTGACCCATTGTATACTATTTGGGTCAGAATTGCCCCCTCTAATTTTATGTATGGACATCGAAGCAGAAACCACTTGCAACGGAATCAAGCGAAAGAAACCCTACGAGGAGCTAAAACCTACCGCTTCCGGCGATGACGATCGTACGGCAGAACATACATCGGAGAAGAATTCCGATAGTGACGGTGGTGGAGTAGACGCGCAGGAGAATAAAACGGAGGATTTGGAACTTATGGAGAAATCGGACCGTGAAATTGCGACGAGTATTGAAAGGTTCAAGAGAAATTTGCAGACGATAAGTGTTAAGTTGCCTGATGGAGGTGAAAAGCTCAAGGCGAATTTAAGAAGACATGAATATGAACTCGAACGGAGGAAGAAACTTCTGTTAGAGAAGGTTTGGCTCTGTGTGGAATCTTAGATTTTATGCATTGCTAATAGATGTTATGCAATAGAAATGATTGATGATGATTATATGTGTTTTAGTGCTTGTGTTGTCTTCCTATCTTGAAAAATTAGGGATAAATTGGGAGATTTGGGGTGTGTAGGGGGGGGGGGGGGGGTTATGTTTTGTAAGAGGGTAATTTTAGTTTTACTGTCAATATATGTAAAAACAAGTAAACAACATATGCATAAATCATGAAAGGATTATTTGATAAATAGGTTGATGTGTAAAACATATGAGAGAGACGCATCTTCTGGTTATAAATAAAGTTCAAATGGTTTTACATAGACGTGCACGCCTTGCACTTTGGCTTTTGGGACTTAAACGCCTCGCGGCGCTTCTTACTTTTTTAAACCAAAGTTGCCACTTGATTTATTTAGTCATCAATTCTGTGCTTTTAGTCAAGAAATATATATTGGTTCATGTGTCTATATATTTACATGTAATTGTTGTCTTCTTTGCTTGCAGATTAGTTCTATAACGGGCAAGACAAAGGAATGTGCTCGGGGAAACACAAACACTCAGATACCAAATAAGAAGCTAAAACCGACAACAAAGGTTTTGGGAAAAACTTCGAATTTTGTGTATTCAAATAATAAATATACAATAAATAATACCCAGATCACAGAAACTCAAAAATCAAGAATGTGTATAAAATAGTCAACAAGAAAGCAAATGAAGATGAATAACAAAGTCGGTTTGGAATTAAATGAAAAACAACAAAGAACATCAACAACTCTTCATTCCAGTTATACTTTGTATGTAGACTAACATGTATTATTTTTTATCTTTTTAGTTACTCGATGATGATAGTGATGTAGAAATGTTTAAGCCTAAGCAGCAACACTGCGAGTTGATTGAAATTGTGTCTTCTACGTCGGTTTCTGTATGTATATCTCTATCTCTCAGTCTCAATTATGTCATAACTTGGTGATTTTTGTTAAGTCTTCTGGGTGAAAGAACATTCCAAACATGCCAGAATAGAGAACGCGCTTAATAATTTACGGGTCAAAATGGGTCGGGTCCAGGCTAGTTGAATTTCATATACATCTCTTTTCTCTAGAAACATCCTAAATATCATTTCATATACATATATATGCAAACCAAATTCTAATTTCTAAATATCATATATATCCCTCTTAAATAATTAATATATCATATTTACCCATTCTAATGTATTTCAATAAAACAATTCATAATATTACCATTTACCTTTAGTTTTCTCAAAATTTCACATTTACACATTTTTTTAACTCAGTTTTTACTGCTTTCGTTTTTTACTTCGACTTCCCGTATTTTGTTACAGTTTTTTCTGCTATCTATGGAAGTTTTTTTTACTGTATTATCCAGCAACAAATAGCATTCGCTCTTCATTCCAATCATACAGAATAACATGTATTGCTTTCTATTTGTAGTTACTTGATGATGAGGATGATGATGATGATGATGTTGTTGATAATGATGGTAGTGGTGGTGATGATGATGATGTAGAAATATCGACCTCGAAGCAAGAACATTGTGAGTTGGTTAAAAATCTGTCTCCTATGTCTGATTCTGTATGTATCTCCCTACCTCTCAATTATGTTATACATGCATTCCTATGATTAATATTAGACAAGGAAACCAAGTGAAAGTCCGCTTTTTTGTTAATCTTTTGGGTGAAAATTAGGCTTGTAATCGAACCGAACGAACACGAACATATGCATGTTCGTGTTCGTGTTCGTTTATGGTCGTTCATTTAAAACCCAAACAAACAGGTCATGAACATAAACGAACATAAACAAACAAATATAAAACAACACAAATGAACATAAATGACCAAACATAAACAGACAAAGTAGCTTTTTTATATAAAAATTATTGATTAATTACGATAAGTTATATTGGAAAGCCCTTTTAAATTATCAATGGGTTATACGTATATAAATAGTTACAAAATCTCTTTTATATTTATATAAATATAACCCCATATGTATTTATTAAAATGTTAACAACATAAACGGACATTCACGAACATAAATGAACGAACAACATGTGTGTTCAATTAAATGAACAAATAATTTTGTTCATGTTTGTTCGTTTATTTAATAAACAAACATAAACGAACTTCCCGCTGAACAAGTTCACGAACAGTTCATGAACATTCGGTTCGTTTATAGGCCTAGACTGAAAACATTTCCAAATCGTCTAAAATAAAGAAAGTGCGATCTATAAGCATGAATGACCACACTGAGTTCACAAATGCTTGTATTTGTATAATTGTAAGAACAAATTGTTTTCAGTTTATACGTGATCTTATTAGTCACTACATGCCTATGCAGTTAATGCGGTAAAAAATATCGGATATCGGTCAAGGACCGATATTTGAGATATAGGTTATCTCGGTGAGATATTGGTGGGATATCGGTAATTTTAATATAATGCAAAATTTACATATATAGCAATTTAACAATAATAATTCAGTGATATATCGGTGATATATCGGTTATATCGGTCAAATATCGGTGAGATATCGGTTATATCAGTCAAATATCGGTGAGATATCGGTTATATCGGTCAATATCGCCGATAATATCGTTACCGATATTCTGACCGATATTTTACTAGGGGACCGATATGACCGATATCTCACCGATATATCACCGATATTAACTGCATAGTTACATGCATCGATATAACAACACTAAGTGCATCCTTATGCCTTCATAAATTTAGGCCATTATATAATGGTGCTTTGATTTAGAAAAATTCATTTGTCAAATTTAGGGTTTGTAGGAAAATTAGGATCTGTAGGAAGTTTATATGTAAAAACAATCAAACGGATGCATAGGTTGTGAGGTTTTACCAGATAATTAGATTGACATGTCAAAAAATATAAGAGAGGCGCAACTTCTGTCGTAGATAAAGCTTATATGGTTGTACTTAGACGGGTGCCCAGGGCTGCAAACAAACCAAACGTTCAGTGAACAATTCGTGAACCATTCGGTGGGAAGTTCGTTTGTGTTCGTTTGTGTTCGTTTGTTTGTTTATTTGACAAACAAACACGAACATGAACAGAGACCGCGATCCTTCATATATGTTCGTGAACGTTCGCTAACTTGTTCGTTTATGTTCGATTGTGTTATATAGTTCATTAGTGTTTTTAGTTTTTATATGTTATTGAGTAAAATGCTTGGATAGTCCCTGTGGTTTTGAAAAATAACATCTATAGTCCCCAACTTTTGAAAATTACACCAGTGCTCCCTGTGGTTTGATGAGTTGTTACTTAGATAGTCCCTGGAGTAGATGTTCGTTAGTTTTCTCAGTTAAGTCCATCTGAAATTACTTATTTACCCCTCCATTTAAAAAATAAAAAAACAAATATAGATTATTAAAAGTGTCTGACCCACCTTATTTACCCCTCCCATATAAACGACCAGCCACCCACCTCCACCGCCACCACCACCACACCCACCGTCACCATAGCCACCCTACCCCTTGACCGCCGGACAAACACCCACCACGCCCCTTCATCGCCGACCAATGCGCATCAGATACGTCTCTTCTAAAACAGGCCTACGGGCCCTGTATTTGAAAAAAACACTCAATTAAAATAATGATGGTTGTTTCCAATAGTAAGCTCATTATTAAAGTGCAAGAAACGGTGTAGAGGTTTACAACAATGGACCCCTGTTTGCCACACAAATGGAAAGTGTATCGTCGCTCAGTTCCAAACCTAAGAAACAATGCTTTCAATTTCTCCTGGATCATACCTCACTGTGGTTACATCAATTTCAATTCTCTTACATCACAATTGCAGTCTTCCTTCTTCTAGAACCACTAAATCAAAACAAACATCATCTTAACAACTAATTCACAGATCTGGCTGGGCTTAATTTGACCAGAGAAGCAGAAAAACTCGTGAACATCTTTCTCATTAGCCAGATCTGAAAGTTGCTACACTTACACACTTGTTGTCTGGAACAAAATCAAAAATTGGACAAACAAATCTTGTTATCGCCTTCTTAAAATCGAGAAAAAAAAACCTAATTCTTGATTTCTTGAATCTATAATTTGCGATTCTGAAACAAAAATCGATGATAAAGAGATATAACTTGTTTGTGTTGCTTTACGGCTTTGCAGAAAGCAATATGGTGGAGATTCAAATATAAAAAAAAAACTGATCAGGGCTTCAATTCCGGTGCCGGTGGCTCCTCGTTTGCATCTTCCAAATCTTGATCGTAGTTTGCATCTTCCAAAATGAACAGTTATGGTGGAGTTTGCAGAGGTGGACTGTGGTTGCGGTGGTGCAGGTGTGGGGGTGGATGGCGCCATGGTGGCAGGTGGTGGTGTTGGTGGCGGTAGGTGGTGGTGGGGGCTTGCCTGAGAGAGAGTAAAGATAGTTAGTGCGTGTTTAAGAGAGATTGTGTGTGTTTATGTAGCTATATATATGTGAATATTTTTTCTTATATTTTAATAAAAGCAAGGGTAATTTTGTAATTTCAAATGAACTTAACGGAGAAAACTAACCGTCATCCACTCTAAGGACTATCCGAGTAACAAACTGTCAAACCACAGGGACCACAGGTGTAATTTCTAAAAGTTGGGGACTATAGGTGTTATTTTACAAAACCACAGGGACTATCCGTGCATTTTACTCTATGTTATTTAAATACTTCAAAATGACGAATAAAATATTTACCAAGTGTCGGTGTATTGTATATTCAGTTCATGAACGCTTCATTGTTTTCGTTTGTTTCCATTTGTGTTCATGAACGTTTGTTGCCTAAAATTAACAAAAGAACCCAAACGAACACGAACAAGTTCATTTCTTTAACAAACGAACACAGAAATAAAATCTCGTTCTGTAAGTGTTCATGAACACATATATTTCTTAACAAACAAACACGAACAAGGTCTTGTTCATGTACCAAGTGAGCTAGCCCCACATCTTATGTTGATATCTTTTGAATTTGTTTTAGAGTAAAGTACATGGATGGTCCCTGTGGTTAACCAAAATTTTGGATTTAGTCCCTAGTTTTAAAAAAGTACTCGAATGGTCCCTGTGGTTTGCACTTTGTAACGTATTTAGTCCCCAATTTTTGCCAAAAGTACCGTGGTTTGCATTTTGTAACACATTTAGTCCCCAACTTTTGCCAAGAGTACACGGATGGTCCTTGTGTTTTGCACTTTGTAACGCATTTATTATCATTAAGTCTTACCAATTATAGATTTTGTTATTCTTAGGTTTTAGCAGAAGCTTCCAAGAAAATCTCTTCTTCAGTGACTAGTAAAGCTGATGACATCATCACAAACCAGAAAGAAATTGACACCACCGGAGAGTCTCGAAAAGAGATGAATGTAATTGAAGATGACTCACACTCACCGGAGTGGGCCCAGGCTCTTGAACCGGTAAGAAAGCTACCAACTAATGTGGGGGCAAGAATTAGAAGATGTGTTTATGAATCTTTGAATAGAAATCCACCCAATTGGGCCGTAGAGATTCTCGAACACTCCATTAGCAAAGGAGTTTATAAGGGAAATGCATCAGGACCCACAAAGGTGATTTTTTAATTAATTTTAGGCAAACTGCATGAAATGGAAACCAATTTTATACCTTTTTGCACTTAAATTACTAGTTTTAGGAACCAGGTTACATTTTATTACCAATTATAGCAACAAATCACTTGTTGAATCAGTAGCAAGTCATTTTATTATTTATTTATGGAAATCACCGATGTGGCATTTTTTTTTTCATTTTAGTGTATGTGCATATCCCACATGGCATTTGATGGGTCATTTTATAATTATTAAAGTACATGGATTGTCCCTGTGGTTAACCAAAGTTTTGGATTTAGTTACTAGTGTTTCATAAGTACACGAATGGTCTCTGTGGTTTGCACTTTGTAACGCATTTAGTCTCCAACTTTTTCCAACTGTGCATTGATGGTCCCTATGGTATGCACTTTGTAATACATTTAGTCACTAAACGTTGGGGACTAAATGTGTTACAAAGTGCAAAATACAGGGACCATCCGTGTACTTTTGGAAAAAGTTGGGGACTAAATGCGTTACAAAGTGCAAACCACAGGAGCCATTTGTGTACTTTTGGAAAGCTAGGGACCAAATCCAAAATTTTGGTAAACCATAGGGACCATACAAATACTTTCCTCTAATTATTAAATACACTTTTAAAAAAGACCATTGTAAGTATTTGTTTTTTAATTTTCTTCTCATAAGCATTTTTTTGCAAGTGGCATGATGGCATCAGTAACATGTAAAATCAGTTATAGTGAGGTTGAATACTTGCAAGTTTGTTGTTAAAACCACAAAGAAAAGTTTGTTTCATTTACTACGTGCAGATCACACTATACTTCTTAAAGTTATTGATGCATGTTTTGGTACTTACTTTAAAACTAATTCAGTCAAAACCAAAAAACAGAGAGCGGTTATTTCAGTTCTTGAAAAAGTGAGAGCTGATATTCCACAACCGAAGCCCACCGAGCAGGAACACCGTGAGTTGGATGAACATGTCTCTTCTATGTCGGATTCGGTATGTATCTTTCTATCTTTCAGTTATGTCATGCATTGCTATGATTAATGTTTGAAAAGGCAGTTTAGGCCCAAATAGACAAAAAAATGGCGAATTTTAGTCTTTTTTGTTAGTCTCTTGGGTGAAAGAACATTTTTAAACACGCTAGAATAAAGAAAGTGCTTAATAGTTTACGCGTCAATGGGTCAGGTCTTATCCGGTCTGGTTGAATTTCATATACATCTCTAGAAACATCCTGACCAGCATAATATATACACAAATGAAATTCTAAATATCATATATATATGAGTAAATTACGATTTTGGCCCCTGTGGTTATATCACTTTTACCCTTTTAGCCCAAAAAAGAATCTTTTACCAAAAGGGTTAGAAAAAAAAAAACGTTGGGGGCCAAAAGGGTTAGAAAAAAAGACGTTGGGGGCTCAGATGTTAAAAGATTCCTTTTTGGGCTAAAATGGTAAAAGTGATATAACCACAAGGGCCAAAATCGTAATTTACTCTATATACATAGTGCAAGTTTTAAATACAAATGGGTTTTAACGTGCGACGGTACGAAGTGATCAAAATAACTTGCGTAATTAGATTTAAACCAACCTATGCGTAAGTTCATGTTAGATGGCAGGCGAGATTTGAATTTTTATAACGTGCATAATTATGCATATAACATGTGTAATTTCGGTATTGTCGCACGCTAAGAGGCTATTGTATGATAACACCCCCCCCCCCCCCCCCCCCTATATCTCTCTTTTTAATAATTAATTTATCAGATCTACACATTGTTGTAACATGGTCTTTTACTGTGATTTCTAGTGTTTTTTACAGTTTATTTCTGCAATTTATGGTAGTTTTTTGTACAGCAATTTCCAGCAACAACTCTTCAATCATACTTTTGTATGTAGACTAACATGCATTGCTTTATATTTGCAGTTACTTGATGATAATAATGATGTTGATGATGATGATGATGATGATGTAGAATTCGTAGTCCCCAAGCAGGAACAATGCGAGTTGGTTGAAAATACGTCTCCTATGTCAGATTCCGTATGTATCTTCTCACCTCTTAATTATTTTATACAATCCTATGATCCTTATTGGATATGGCATTTTAGGCCCATATGCAAAACTTGGTTAATTATGACTCTTTTGTTGGTCTTCGTTTGGGTGAAATAATGTTTCCACACAGGCTAGATTAAAGAAAGTGCTTAGTTTTACGGGTTATAATGGGTTGAGTCCGGTTGTTACCTGTTGTAATTTTCTTAAATTTTATATAACTAAAATATTTAAATATGGTTGTAAAATAATTAGTGTTTACACAACCCTTCTTTTAATTATACTGTTTTGCTAATAGCAAGTAATAACTTTTAAAATTGCATTTCATATATTTTTAAAGAAAGTAGAAAAACTAACGTGTTAACACAACCTATGTGGCACGGGGACGCCTAGAACCATCGGGTACCCGTCCCGGGGACTTTTTGGGGACGGGGACGCCATGGGGACGTCCCCTAAACGTTTCCGGGTATTGGGGACGGCGACTACACGTTTCGGGGACGGCGAATACAAGTTTCTTCGGGGATGTATCCTATTATTTTTAGGGGTTTATCTTTTAAATCTTTCAAATTTCATAACAAACAATCAGCCTTTCAATTAAAAAAACCAGATCAACATTCAATTATACAAAACGTCGGCCTTTCAGTTTCTTCTCTTCTCAATTCATCATCATATATATTCATCATCATTTGTATTAATCATCATCTATATTCATCATCGATTATCGCTTCTCAAGAAACACAAGGATCATCAACTACCCGTTTATATTTTATATTTTTTATATTATTTTTGCCGTACCCGTATCTTGGATTTTTGAATTTTGTCGTTCCCCCGTACCCGTATCGTCCCCGCACCCCATTCCCGTACCCGTTCCCGTGCTACATAGAACACAATCCGTTCGATCCATTACCCAACCCGACCCAGCCCACTCATTTAGTCGCCTCTAATTTGTATCCTTTTATTGTATAGCTGGAAAAGAACTCATCTTGTCAAAGTGACATAGTTTGTGTCCAAGGCTACAAAGTGAAGCAAAATAATGCAACAATTCTTGAAGCCATTTTCAAGAAGCATGGTGACATTGCAGCTAATTGTGTATTCAAAACATCTTCTACGAGAACACATTTCCTCGAGGTTGTTTGTGAAGTTGTTAGACGAATTCAAACCGATGTTATGGCTGAGATGGTGGAAGATATAGAGTGCCAAGTGTTGGATGCAGAAGCCGCCAACGTTAATGTGTCATGGATCCGAGCGCACTTCGAAGCTTTTCACAAAAGGAAGGAGACTAGTAAAAAGTACAGTTTGCTTATGGAAATGAAATCAAACACCGTTTTGGTTAAACAAGCGGCCCAAATGGATCTGAGAGAGAGATGTGCGGAGCTAATGAGTGCACAAGAACGGTTTAAAGATGCTGAAAGGTGTGTGAGAGTGTTGCATCTTGTTGAAAAGAATCTAGATGACGATATCTTGGAATCGAAGTCTAAACTTGACTCATGGATAAATCATCCGGTTGTATAGGCTAATTAGATCATGCTATGGTATGCTATGGTTAGTTTTTTATAAAGGGATAAAGTAATAACTAACTATCTATAATTTTGTTAAAGATGACATTTTGTAGCTATTAAACATTCGGGATAATGACTAACTACGTTGGGCTTTAATCACTTGTATACTAAGGTATCATCTACTTGTATTTTTTAATCCGCACGTCAATACTGACCAAGATAACTATCGAAATGTCGACAAAAATGAGTAGGTTGTCACGGTACTTTAGGAATTTTTTTTAAAAAAGTTATAGTTTATAAGATATGACAATAGTACACAAAAGAATTATAAGTTTGTTGTAAAGGGAGAAAAATGTAACTAATTACCCATAATTATGTTAAAACTTGGGGGGTTTAAGTGTAATAAGATGGGGCCTAAAATATAATTATTGTTTAAAAGACCAATTCACCCCCATTTTAAAGATGTCTCTATAAATTAAAGGAAAATTGGTTTTTAATAAACCAACATTTGTCCCATTGGTAAATAATAATTCTACCTACGTAATTGGTATACAATAATCCTACCTATCAACATGTTGGTTCTTAATGAACTTCCATTAATTTTTTTTAAGTGAAGTTAATTTTTAAGTTTTATTTATTACACAAACAGTCCCTGTAGTTATAATTTACTAGTTTTAACTATTTTGTAAAACAAAAAAACGTCAAGGGCCATGTAATTAAATTTTATAAAATAGTTAAAACCAGTAAATTACAACTACATGGACTGTTTGTGTAATAAATAAATCTTAAAAACTAACTTCAGTTAAAAAAAATTAACGAAAGTTTATTGAGTACCAACATGTTGATAGATAGGATTATTGTATACCAATTACGTAGGTAGGATTATTATTTACCAATGGGGCAAATGTTGGTTTATTAAAAACCAATTTTCCTAAATTAAAAGGGGAAATTTTTATTTTTTTGTGAAGGTTTGAAAGTTTATCGTATACGTTTCGTATACAAGCATAGCAAATATAGCTAAGAACATTCAAAAGGTTTTTAGAGTTTTAAATGTTTATTGTATAATTGATAGCAAACACTACTCTTATCATATAAGAAGAAGGCTTTCATATATAGTTTTAATTATACATTATACATATGAATCAATCATAGCTAAAAATTATAAAAAAATAACGAAGTACATTTGCAAGTAAAGTAAGATAATAAATCTAAATATGGGCTATCAGCTACAACTCAATTGGCAATATTCGAAGGAAGTGAAGATTTGGATTTATATAGAGTTTAATTATACATATGAATAAGCATAGCTAATTATACATATGACAAGCGTAGCTAAAAATTATATCAAAATAAGGAAGTAAATTTGAAAGTAAACTAGGATAATAAATCTAAATATGGGCCATTAGCTACATCTCAATTGGCAATATTGAAGGGGAATTGCAGATTTGGTTTGAAAATATAGGTGTGAAATTTGAATATGGCCAGTAAACTACATCTTTAATTAATATGGCCAACGAGCTAGAGATGGTGGGTTTAGGTTACCTAACGCTTTCTGTGATCTCGGGCGTATGAGATCACCTTTTGCATTAGGTTGCCCCGGATAGTAGGATTTTTATTTCGTTGGCCGTTTAATAACAATAACAATAACAATAATAATACAACAACAACAATAATATTAATATGCATCTTAATTATGATATCTACACTTTTCATGAATAACAATTTAAATTCCATCGCCGCCCGTGATTCATGGAGGAAATTCGTAAGGCTATGCATTATCGTTTCACGCCTAGATGCCACATTGGATTTTAACCCTCTTTCACGCCTCTATACACCGTCCCAAGGTTTGTGAAAAAAGTGGCGTGAAAATGAAGGTGTGATTGCGCCCACCACGCCCACCATGTCTACAAGCTTCACTTTTGGCATAAGAATTAATTGTTTGAACCATTAAAAAAATTCCACTTTTATTATAAAAGTTTAATATTTAAATAATTAAATATTACATTAATGTTTACTACGTAGTGAAAACTTGTGAAACGATTACACACCAAATGTGTAAAAAAGTTGAGTGAAAGCTCATGCTTATGTGACGATGACGTGAAGTGAAAAAAATGTGAAACCATAATACACAGCCTAAGAAAAAGGTTTCACCCGTATAAATTTTGTTGAAAACAGAATGATATTTAAAATAATTAGTATTATAGGATATAACGAGTGTCGGCTACCACAAAGAACCAAACCAATACCGTCCAAATAACAACTATACTAATATAAACTTTTAGTGGTTTCGGCTTCGATACGAGTCAATTTTAATATTTGCCGGTACCTTCCACCACCCATACCACCGAAGCGGTACTAGACACGTACAAAAAACCGGTTTTAGGATCGAAACTGGGAAAAAAACCGAAGCTGATTTTTTTACCGTTTCGGGCTCAACCCAACCTGATGGTTATAGACGGTTCTTCTTCGTGACATCTGTAACCGGTTTAAAACCGAACCGAATATAAAAAAACCAGTTTTTTAGCCTAAACCGGCCTTTAAACGAACCGGTTATACCGGTTCGGGTTCTCATATCAAACTGATTTAAAAACCCGAAAGCAGTTAAAAAACCGGACCGATTAAAAAAAAAAACATTTGTACACCTATAAGCGGTACCATAACTTTTATGGTTTTACCTTTTTTTTGACCATCGTTGTTTAAATTTTTACAGTATTTCAGAAACCCTCTCGACACACCACCGTCCCGTCGCAATACGCCACCAGCAACCACCGCACCACCACCAGCTCTGTTCGCCTAAGCAGTTCATCTTCAAACGCTCACACTTACGGACAGCTGGTACATATCTTAACTCTAAATCTGCTGTTTTTTCATTGCGATTTAACCCTAAATTACAGTATATTCATAACCTTAAAGAAAGTTACCCTAAATGATTACACTGAGTTCACAGATGTTTGTATGTATATGTTGCAATACTCACTACATGCATGTATAACAATTATTATGCCTTCATAAATTGAGGCCATTGGTCAAAATTAGGGTTTGTAGGAAGTTTTACTTGATAAATAGCATAGGTTGATATGTCAAAAGATATAAGAGAGATGCAACTTGTGTTGTAAATAAAGCTTATTTGGTTGTACATTGTACAAAGATGCTATGCAGTTAATATCAGTGATATATCGGTCAAACCGATATATCACCGATATTTGACCGATATCACCGATATAACCGATATATGTAATCGATATATCACTGAATTTTTAGTGTTAAATTGCTATTTATATAAATTTTGCATGATATTAAAATTACCGATATCCCTCAGATATCTCACCGAGATAACCTATATCTCAAATATCGGTCCTTCACCGACATCCGATATTTTACCGCATTAATTGTATAGCATAGACGTGTGTCTCACATACAAGCTTGGTTTTAAAAAAAGCGCGTAGTGATCCAATGCGGCCGATGTGTGATGCGCGAAGTGCGTGCATCATGTATGTGAGTTATTAAAAAATATTAAAAAAATATTTATGGATTTTAGAACACTAAAATGTGAGATAGGCTCATAATCCCTAGTCAGATTTGTTCAATCGATGGTCTAATTTGTTCAGATAGTTAAATTATTTGCTCAATCAATGGGTAGATTTGTTCATCAGATTGAAAAGGTCAAACTCATTGCAATCACGGTCCACTTTGTTCAAGTAGTGGTTAGCTGTGTAAGACGCCACATTAAACCACATCATGTGATGCACCCTTGATGCACGCATTTTGAAACCAAGCGTACAAGATGCGCGTGCCTTGGATTTTGAGACCTAAACGCCTCGGAGTGTCTAACGCTTTTTTAAACCAAGGTTGCCACTTGATTTATGAAAACATCAGTTCTGTGCTTTTAGTTTGGAGATATAAATGGGTTCATGTGTCTATATATTCGCTGGTAACCGTTGTCTTCTTTGATTGCAGATTGGTTATAGTATGGGCAGGACGAGGGAACGTGCTTGGAGAGGCTCAAGCATTCACCCACTAAAACCGACACAAAAGGTTTGTGGGAAAACTTCAAATTTTGTATATTCAGTTGGCATGTGGTCTTAGTGCAGCAGTAACTGTATGCATCAATATAATAACAGTAATTGCATAATCATGCCTTGATAAATTGAGGCTTTTTTGTAATAAGGTTTATATGTAAAAACAAGCAAACAACATATGCATAAATCATGATAGGATTATTTGATAAATAGGTTGATGTGTAAAACATATGAGAGAGACGCATCTTCTGGTTATAAATAAAGTTCAAATGGTTTTACATAGACGCGCGCGTCTTGCACTTTGGCTTTTGGGACTTAAACGCCTTGCAGCACTTCTTACTTTTTTAAACCAAATTTGCCACTTGATTTATTTAGTCATCAATTATGTGCTTTTAGTCAAGAAATATATATTGGTTCATGTGTCTATATATTTACATGTAATTGTTGTCTTCTTTGCTTGCAGATTAGTTCTATAACGGGCAAGACAAAGGAATGTGCTCGGGGAAACACAAACACTCAGATACCAAATAAGAAGCTAAAACCGACAACAAAGGTTTTGGGAAAAACTTCGAATTTTGTGTATTCAAATAATAAAGAGTAAAATGCACGGATAGTCCCTGTGGTTTGGTAAAATTTCACTCTTAGTCCCCACCTTTTCAAAATTATATGTATGCTCCCTGTGGTTTGCTCGTTTGTTACTCGGATAGTCCCTAAAGTGAATGATGGTTAATTTTCCCAGTTAAGTCTATGTGAAATGACAAAATTACCCTTGTCATTAAAAACAATTTTTTAAAAATTAAAACACCCACCCCACTCTCTCCCTCTTCCCCTCTCCACTTCACCCCACCAGCATCACAGCCTTCCTCCAATGTGACCGACACTTCTGCCCGCCTCCCACCCAGCTACGACTGCAAATCAGATCAACGAAGAACCATTGGAATGTAACACCATCACCTCTTGATCTCAACCAATCGCAGAAGCACACACGCAGTAAGTTTTCTTCCTCAAACACTCTCTATCGATTCATATCTTACTAATTACCTTCATCTCCAGCCTGTTGTTGATTAATTTTTCTCACTCTCGGCATCTTGTTCATATCTCTCATAGATTTCCACCCAAAATTGGGTGATTTATCTAATTGATAATGTATTAGAAACCACAAAATTATCCCCGTCAATTATTAATTATTCTTTTGTAATCATCTAGAAACCTAGGGTTTCCAAATAATTCCCAACTTTTTTTTATGTATGTTCATCAATATATTATTTTATCAGTTATATTTTCTAGCTGTTTCTTTTGTTTGCTTGTATGGGGAAAATCGATTATGCAAACTTTACAAGGATTAACTTTATTATAAAGTCATGGATCATGTTGGTTTTTAAATTAATAATCTGCAAAGTTAAAATTTTGTCTTTTTGTTCTTGATTGAATATGGAATCAAGTTCTTGGGTTTATAAAATATCAAATTTGTGGAATTAGGGGTTTCGAATATTGGCATGATTCGGTTGTTGAATTGGGTGTGGGTGGGAGGCGGGCAGAATTGGCGGTGATATTAGAGGTGGGCGGCGGCGGTGGTGGTGGTGGTGGTGGTGGGGTAGAGTGGAGGAGAGGGAGGGTGTGGGGTGGGTGTTTTAATGTTTAAAATATTGTTTTTAATGACAAGGGTAATTTTGTCATTTCACATAGACTTAACTGGGAAAATTAACCATCATCCACTTCAGGGACTATCCGAGTAACAAACGAGCAAACCATAGGGAGCATACACGTAATTTCGAAAAGATGGGGACTAAGGGTGAAATTTTACCAAACCACAGGGACTATCCGTGCATTTTACTCAATAATAAATATACAATAAATAATACCCAGATCACAGAAACTCAAAAATCAAGAATGTGTATAAAATAGTCAACAAGAAAGCAAATGAAGATGAATAACAAAGTCGGTTTGGAATTAAATGAAAAACAACAAAGAACATCAACAACTCTTCGTTCCAGTTATACTTTGTATGTAGACTAACATGTATTATTTTTTATCTTTTTAGTTACTCGATGATGATAGTGATGTAGAAATGTTTGAGCCTAAGCAGCAACACTGCGAGTTGATTGAAATTGTGTCTTCTACGTCGGTTTCT
This sequence comes from Helianthus tuberosus, assembly GCA_030545235.1. NCBI lineage: Eukaryota > Viridiplantae > Streptophyta > Magnoliopsida > Asterales > Asteraceae > Helianthus > Helianthus tuberosus. Next base: position 188,052,484 of record CM060357.1, on the reverse strand, counting down.
GTATGTATATCTCTATCTCTCAATTATGTCATAACTTGGTGATTTTTGTTAAGTCTTCTGGGTGAAAGAACATTCCAAACATGCCAGAATAGAGAACGCGCTTAATAATTTACTGGTCAAAATGGGTCGGGTCCAGTCTAGTTGAATTTCATATACATCTCTATTCTCTAGAAACATCCTAAATATCATTTCATATACATATATATGCAAACCAAATTCTAATTTCTAAATATCATATATATCCCTCTTAAATAATTAATATATCATATTTACCCATTCTAATGTATTTCAATAAAACAATTCATAATATTACCATTTTCCTTTAGTTTTCTCAAAATTTCACATTTACACATTTTTTAACTCAGTTTTTACTGCTTTTGTTTTTTACTTCGACTTCCCGTATTTTGTTACAGTTTTTTCTGCTATCTATGGAAGTTTTTTTTACTGTATTATCCAGCAACAAATAGCATTAGCTCTTCATTCCAATCATACAGAATAACATGTATTGCTTTCTATTTGTAGTTACTTGATGATGATGATGATGATGATGTTGTTGATAATGATGGTAGTGGTGGTGATGACGATGATGTAGAAATATCAACCTCGAAGCAAGAACATTGTGAGTTGGTTAAAAATCTGTCTCCTATGTCTGATTCTGTATGTATCTCCCTACCTCTCAATTATGTTATACATGCATTCCTATGATTAATATTAGACAAGGAAACCAAGTGAAGGTCCGCTTTTTTGTTAGTCTTTTGGGTGAAAATTAGGCTTGTAATCGAACCGAACGAACACGAACATATGCATGTTCGTGTTCGTGTTCGTTTATGGTCGTTCGTTTAAAACCCAAACAAACAGGTCATGAACATAAACGAACATAAACAAACAAATATAAAACAACACAAATGAACATAAATGACCAAACATAAACAGACAAAGTAGTTTTTTTATATAAAAATTATTGATTAATTACGATAAGTTATATTGGAAAGCCCTTTTAAATTATCAATGAGTTATACGTATATAAATAGTTACAAAATCTCTTTTATATTTATATAAATATAACCCCATATGTATTTATTAAAATGTTAACGAACATAAACGGACATTCACGAACATAAATGAACGAACAACATGTGTGTTCAATTAAATGAACAAATAATTTTGTTCATGTTTGTTCGTTTATTTAATAAACAAACATAAACGAACTTCCCGCTGAACAAGTTCACGAACAGTTCATGAACATTCGGTTCGTTTATAGGCCTAGACTGAAAACATTTCCAAATCGTCTAAAATAAAGAAAGTGCGATCTATAAGCATGAATGACCACACTGAGTTCACAAATGCTTGTATTTGTATAATTGTAAGAACAAATTGTTTTCAGTTTATACGTGATCTTATTAGTCACTACATGCATCGATATAACAACACTAATTGCATCCTTATGCCTTCATAAATTTAGGCCATTATATAATGGTGCTTTGATTTAGTAAGATTCATTTGTCAAATTTAGGGTTTGTAGGAAAATTAGGATCTGTAGGAAGTTTATATGTAAAAACAATCAAACGGATGCATAGGTTGTGAGGTTTTACTAGATAAATAGATTGACATGTCAAAAAATATAAGAGAGGCGCAACTTCTGTCGTAGATAAAGCTTATATGGTTGTACTTAGACGCGTGCCCAGGGCTGCAAACAAACCAAACGTTCAGTGAACAATTCGTGAACCATTCGGTGGGAAGTTCGTTTGTGTTCGTTTGTTCGTTTATTTGACAAACAAACACGAACATGAACAGAGACCGCGATCCTTCATATATCCTTCATATATGTTCGTGAACGTTCGGTAACTTGTTCGTTTATGTTCGATTGTGTTATATAGTTCATTAGTGTTTTTAGTTTTTATATGTTATTTAAATACTTCAAAATGACGAATAAAATATTTACCAAGTGTCGGTGTATTGTATATTCTGTTCATGAACGCTTCATTGTTTTCGTTTGTTTCCATTTGTGTTCATGAACGTTTGTTGCCTAAAATTAACAAAAGAACCCAAACGAACACGAACACGAACAAGTTCATTTCTTTAACAAACGAACACAGAAATAAAATCTCGTTCTGTAAGTGTTCATGAACCGTTCGTGAACACATATATTTCTTAACAAACAAACACGAACAAGGTCTGGTTCATGTACCAAGTGGGCTAGCCCCACATCTTATGTTGATATCTTTTGAATTTGTTTTAGAGTAAAGTACATGGATGGTCCCTGTGGTTAACCAAAATTTTGGATTTAGTCCCTAGTTTTTTTAAAAGTACTCGAATGGTCCCTGTGGTTTGCACTTTGTAACGTATTTAGTCCCCAATTTTTGCCAAAAGTACACAGATGGTCCCGTGGTTTGCATTTTGTAACACATTTAGTCCCCAACTTTTGCCAAGAGTACACAGATGGTCCTTGTGTTTTGCACTTTGTAACGCATTTATTATCATTAAGTCTTACCAATTATAGATTTTGTTATTCTTAGGTTTTAGCAGAAGCTTCCAAGAAAATCTCTTCTTCAGTGACTAGTAAAGCTGATGACATCATCACAAACCAGAAAGAAATTGACACCGGAGAGTCTCGAAAAGAGATGAATGTAATTGAAGATGACTCACACTCACCGGAGTGGGCCCAGGCTCTTGAACCAGTAAGAAAGCTACCAACTAATGTGGGGTCAAGAATTAGAAGATGTGTTTATGAATCTTTGAACAGAAATCCACCCAATTGGGCCGTAGAGATTCTCGAACACTCCATTAGCAAAGGAGTTTATAAGGGAAATGCATCAGGACCCACAAAGGTGATTTTTTAAATTAATTTTAGGCAAACTGCATGAAATGGAAACCAATTTTATACCTTTTTTCACTTAAATTACTAGTTTTAGGAACCAGGTTACATTTTATTACCAATTATAGCAACAAATCACTTGTTGAATCAGTAGCAAGTCATTTTATTATTTATTTATGGAAATCACCGATGTGGCATTTTTTTTTCATTTTAGTGTATGTGCATATCCCACATGGCATTTGATGGGTCATTTTATAATTATTAAAGTACATGGATTGTCCCTGTGGTTAACCAAAGTTTTGGATTTAGTTCCTAGTGTTTCATAAGTACACGGATGGTACTTGTGGTTTGCACTTTGTAACGCATTTAGTCTCTAACTTTTTCCAATAGTGCATTGATGGTCCCTATGGTATGCACTTTGTAACACATTTAGTCACTAAACGTTGGGGACTAAATGTGTTACAAAGTGCAAAATACAGGGACCATCCGTGTACTTTTGGAAAAAGTTGGGGACTAAATGCGTTACAAAGTGCAAACCACAAGAGCCATTTGTGTACTTTTGGAAAGCTAGGGACCAAATCCAAAATTTTGGTAAACCATAGGGACCATACAAATACTTTCCTCTAATTATTAAATACACATTTAAAAAAGACCATTGTAAGTATTTGGTTTTTAATTTTCTTCTCATAAGCATTTTTTTGCAAGTGGCATGATGGCATCAGTAACATGTAAAATCAGTTATAGTGAGGTTGAATACTTGCAAGTTTGTTGTTAAAACCGGAAAGAAAAGTTTGTTTCATTTACGTGCAGATCACACTATACTTCTTAAAGTTATTGATGCATGTTTTGGTACTTACTTTAAAACTAATTCAGTCAAAACCAAAAAACAGAGAGCCGTTATTTCAGTTCTTGAAAAAGTGAGAGCTGATATTCCACAACCGAAGCCCACCGAGCAGGAACACCGTGAGTTGGATGAAAATGTGTCTTCTTTGTCGGATTCGGTATGTATCTTTCTATCTTTCAGTTATGCCATGCATTGCTATGATTAATGTTTGAAAAGGCAGTTTAGGCCCAAATAGACAAAAAAAAATGGTGAATTTTAGTCTTTTTTGTTAGTCTCTTGGGTGAAAGAACATTTTTAAACACGCTAGAATAAAGAAAGTGCTTAATAGTTTACGCGTCAATGGGTCAGGTCTGGTTGAATTTCATATACATCTCTAGAAACATCCTGACCAGCATAATATATACACAAATGAAATTCTAAATATCATATATATATATATAGTGCAAGTTTTAAATACAAATGGGTTTTAACGTGCGACGGTACGAAGTGACCAAAATAACGTGCGTAATTATGTATATAACATGCGTAATTAGATTTAAACCAACCTATGTGTAATTTGAGTTTTAACCATGCGTAATTTTCATGTTAGATGGCAGGCGAGATTTGAATTTTTATAACGTGCATAATTATGCATATAACATATGTAATTTCGAGAATGTGGACTTCGTACTATCGCACGCTAAGGGGCTATTGTATGATAAACCCCCCCTCCCCCCTATATCCCTCTTTTTAATAATTAATTTATCAGATCTACACATTTTTTTAACATGGTCTTTTACTGTTTCTTTTTGCTGTGATTTCTAGTGTTTTTTACAGTTTTTTTTCTGCAATTTACGGTAGTTTTTTGTACAGCGATTTCCAGCAACAACTCTTCAATCATACTTTTGTATGTAGACTAACATGCATTGCTTTATATTTGCAGTTACTTGATGATGATGATGATGATGATGAAGATGATGTAGAATTCGTAGTCCCCAAGCAGGAACAATGCGAGTTGGTTGAAAATACGTCTCCTATGTCAGATTCCGTATGTATCTTCTCACCTCTTAATTATTTTATACAATCCTATGATCCTTATTGGATATGGCATTTTAGGCTCACATGCAAAACTTGGTTAATTATGACTCTTTTGTTGGTCTTCGTTTGGGTGAAATAATGTTTCCACACAGGCTAGATCAAAGAAAGTGCTTAGTTTTACGGGTTATAATGGGTTGAGTCCGGTTGTTACCTGTTGTAATTTTCTTAAATTTTATATAACTAAAATATTTAAATATGGTTGTAAAATAATTAGTGTTTACACAACCCTTCTTTTAATTATACTGTTTTGCTAATAGCAAGTAATAACTTTTAAAATTGCATTTCATATATTTTTAAAGAAAATAGAAAAACTAACGTGTTAACACAACCCGTTCGACCCATTACCCAACCCGACTCAGCCCACTCATTTAGTCGCCTCTAATTTGTATCCTTTTATTGTATAGCTGGAAAAGAACTCATCTTGTCAAAGTGACATAGTTTGTGTCCAAGGCTACAAAGTGAAGCGAAATAATGCAACAATTCTTGAAGCCATTTTCAAGAAGCATGGTGACATTGCAGCTAATTGTGTATTCAAAACATCTTCTACGAGAACACATTTCCTCGAGGTTGTTTGTGAAGTCGTTAGACGAATTCAAACCGATGATATGGATGAGATGGTGGAAGATATAGAGTGCCAAGTGTCGGATGCAGAAGCCGCCAACGTTAATGTGTCATGGATTCGAGCGCACTTCGAAGCTTTTCACAAAAGGAAGGAGACTAGTAAAAAGTACAGTTTGCTTGTGGAAATGAAATCAAACACCGTTTTGGTTAAACAAGCGGCCCAAATGGATCTGAGAGAGAGATGTGCGGAGCTAATGAGTGCGCAAGAACGGTTTAAAGATGCTGAAAGGTGTGTGAGAGTGTTGCATCTTGTTGAAAAGAATCTAAATGACGATATCTTGGAATCGAAGTCTAAACTAGACTCATGGGTAAATCATCCGGTTGTATAGGCTAATTAGATCATGCTATGGTATGGTGTGTAAATGTTAGAAGTTTGATAAAATGGGCCATAGAATGTCTTGTATTTTGATCAAATGGGGTGCTCCCACCAAGTTTAAACTTTTGGCTTCCAGCTTCTTGTTTCCACTTTGTGTCTTTTGTCTTTTTGGTTAATTCGGGTTTCGATTCATCAGTTTTCAGTTAACTCAATTTTTGGTTGATTTCGGTTAACGATTCAGTTATTACTTACCCTTCGACGTTCTAAATCACGTAACATAATTATATTTTTAATTAAAAAAACTATGGCAATACTATATTCAAATTAAAGAAAATAAAATACTCGTTTATATGATGTAATAGGATAATGACTAACTACGTTGGGCTTTAATTAACCAGCTGGGGTAGCCCAGTTGGCCACCGACACCCACCTCTAACCAAGAGGTACCGGGTTCGAACCTTGGGGCGAACAAAGTACCCTCAAAGGGTCGGCTCGGCAAGGGTATTTACTGCCAGGCTCAGGCTTGTCGGGTGGCGGCCTGGGAGGGGTTATCCCCTCCGCGGTCAGGGGTACCGTGCATTACCCTTTTTTTTTACGTTGGGCTTTAATTACTTGTATACTAAGGTATCATCTACTTGTATCTTTTAATCCACACGTCAATACTGACCAATACAACTGTCGAAACGTCGACAAAAATGAGTAGGTCGTCACGGTACTTTTGGATTTTTTAAAACGTTATAGTTTATAAGATACGACAATAACACGCAAAAGAATTATAAGTTTGTTGTAAAGGGAGAAAAATGTAGCTAATTACCCATAATTATGTTAAAACTTAGGGATTTAAGTGTAATAAGATGGGCCCAAAATATAATTATTGTTTAAAAAACCAATTCACCCTCATTTTAGGGATGTATCTATAAATTAAAAGGAAAAAAATTCTTATTTTTTGTGAAGTTTTAAAAGTTTATCGTATACGTTTCGTATACAAGCATAGCTATACGTTTCGTATACAAGCATAGCAAACTAAGAACATTCAAAAGGTTTTTAGAGTTTTAAATGTTTATCGTATAATTGATAGCAAACACTACTCTTATCATATAAGAAAAAGGCTTTCATATATAGTTTTAATTATACATTATGCATATGAATCAATCATAGCTAAAAATTATAAAAAAAATAAGGGTTATTAGATTTTATCACCCTTAACTATTGTCTATTGGCCGCTACCACCCCCAACTATCACTTTGACGCCCGTCACACCTAACTTAACACTTAGTGTATTCTGTCACCACGCCGTTAACTGATCCCTAACTTTTGATCCTGTTACTACGCTTTTTGGGGTGTCATACGGATATTGGGAAGGTTTTAGCAGAACACCCCCAAAAGTATAGTAACAGGATCAAAAGTTAGTGATCTGGTGTCAGAACACACCAAGTGTTAAGTTGGGGGTGACATGAGTCAAAGTGAAGTACATTTGTAAGTAAAGTAGGATAATAAATCTAAATATGAGCCATCAGCTACAACTCAATTGGTAATATTGGAAGGAAGTGAAGATTTGGATTTATATAGAGTTTAATTATACATATGAATAAGCATAGCTAATTATACATATGACAAGCGTAGCTAAAAATTATATCAAAATAACGAAGTACATTTGAAAGTAAAGTAGGATAATAAATCTAAATATGGGTCATTAGCTACATCTCAATTGGCAATATTGAAGGGGAATTGCAGATTTGGTTTGAAAATATAGGTGTCAAATTTGAATATTGCCAATAAACTACATCTGTAATTAATATGGCCAATGAGCTAGAGATGGTGGGTTTAGGTTACCTAACGCTTTCTGTGATCTCGGGCGTATGGGATCACCTTTTGCATTAGGTTGTCCCGAATAGTAGGATTTTTATTTCGTTGGCCGTTTAATAACAATAACAATAACAATAACAATAACAATAATAATAATAATAATACAACAACAACAATAATATTAATATGCATCTTAATTATGATATCTACACTTTTCATAAATAACAATTTAAATTCCATCGCCGCCCGTGATTCGTGGAAGAAATTAGTAAGGCTATGCGTTATCGTTTCACGCCTAGATGCCACATTGGATTTTAATCCTCTTTCACGCCTCTATACACCGCCCCAAGATTTGTGAAAAAAGTGGCGTGAAAATGAAGGTGTGACTGCGCCCACCATGTCTACAAGCTTCACTTTTAGCAAGAGAATTAATTGTTTGAACCATTAAAAAAATTCCACTTTTATTATAAAAGTTTAATATTTAATAATTAAATATTACGTTAATGTTTACTAGGTAGTGAAAACTTGTGAAACGATTACACACCGAATGTGAAAAAAAGTGAGTGAAAGCTCATGCTTATGTGACGATGACGTGAAGTGAAAAAAATGTGAAACCATAACACATAGCCTAAGAAAAAGGTTTCACACGTATAAATTTTGTTGAAACAGAATGATATTTAAAATAATTAGTATTATAAGATATAACGTGTGTCGGCTACCACAAAGAACCAAACCAATACCGTCCAAATAACAACTATACTAATATAAATTTTTAGTGGTTTCGGCTTCGATACGAGTCAATTTTAATATTTGCCGGTACCTTCCACCACCCATACCACCGAAGCGGTACTAGACATGTACAAAAAACCGGTTTTAGGATCGAAACTGGGAAAAAACCGAAACTGATTTTTTTTACCGTTTCGGGCTCAACCCAACCTGATGGTTATAGACGGTTCTTCTTCGTGACATCTGTAACTGGTTTAAAAACCGAACCGAATATAAAAAAAACCAGTTTTTTAGCCTAAACCGGTCTTTAAACGAACCGGTTATACCGGTTCGGGTTCTCCTCGTATCAAACCGATTTAAAAACCCGAAAGCAGTTAAAAAACCGGACCTATGTACCATAACTTCATGGTTTTACCTTTTTTTGACTATCGTTGTTTAAATTTTTACAGTATTTCAGAAACCCTCTCGACACACCACCGTCCCGTCGCAATACGCCACCCGCAACCACCGCACCACCACCAGCTCTGTTCGCCTAAGCAGTTCATCTTCAAACGCTCACACTTACGGACAGCTGGTACATATCTTAACTCTAAATCTGCTGTTTTTTCTTTGCGATTTAACCCTAAATTACCGTATATTCATAACCTTAAAGAAAGTTACCCTAAATGATTACACTGAGTTCACAAATGTTTGTATGTATATGTTGCAATACTCACTACATGCATGTATAACAATTATTATGCCTTCATAAATTGAGGCCATTGGTCAAATTTAGGGTTTGTAGGAAGTCTTACTTGATAAATAGCATAGGTTGATATGTCGAAAGATATAAGAGAGACGCAACTTGTGTTGTAAATAAAGCTTATTTGGTTGTACATTGTACATAGACGCTATGCAGTTAATATCGGTGATATATCGTTCCCCTACTAAAATATCGGTGTCAAATATCGGTCAGCATATCGGTACCGATATTATTGGCGATACTGACGGATATTTGACCGACATATCACCGATATTTGACCGATATAAACGATGTATTACTAAATTATTAGTGTTAAATTGCTATATATATAAATTTTGCATGATATTAAAATTACCGATATCTCACCGAGATAACATATATCTCAAATATCGGTCCTTCACCGATATCCGATATTCTACCGCATAGCATAGACGCGTGTCTCACGTACAAGCTTGGTTTAAAAAAAAGCACGTAGTGATCCAATGCGGTCGATGTGTGATGCGCAATGCACGAAGTGCGTGCATCATGTGTGTAAGTCATCTGTTATTAAAAAAATATTAAAAAAAATATTTTTGGATATTAGAACACTAAAATAGGAGATACGCTCATAATCTGTAGTCAGATTTGTTTAGTCGATGGTCTAATTTGTTTAGATAGTTAAACTATTTGCTCAATCAATGGGTAGATTTGTTCTTCAGATTGAAAAGGTCAAACTCATTGTAATCACGGTCCATTTGTTCAAAATAGTGGTCAGTTGCGCAAGAGGCCACATCAGACCATGTCATGTGATGCGCGCATCATGGAATGGCATCGCGCGATGTGATCCTCTCACCGCATCATGTGATGCCCCTGATGCACACATATAAAACCAAGCGTACAAGATGCGCGCGCCTCGGATTTTGAGACCTAAACGCCTTGGAGCGCCTCACGTTTTATTGAACCAAGGTTGCCACTTGATTTATGAAATCATCAGTTGTGTATTGTACAATTTTGCTTAACGTACGCTGCGTACGCTGTGAAGATATAACATGCGTGATTAGGTTTTTTACCCCATGCGTGATTTCTGATTTTGTACATGCGTGATTATGGTTTTCAACATGCGTGATTAGGTTTTTTGAGTTTTATAACATGCGTAATTTCATCTCGTACACATCGTACGTTAAGGAATATTGTACGTTAACCAACCTCTCTCTCTTTCTCTATATATATATATATATAGAGGCCGGTTATTGTACAATGGCCCTTATCCTACAATTTGTACGCGATACCCACAGACGTACGATCTTCAATTTATTAAATGCGGGCGAAACTAATTTATATAATTAAATTAATCAAATTAATATATATAAATCATACCGAGAAGGTTAAAATTGTCATTGCGAATCTTGATTCCCGGTAATTGTGTGAAGATATTTCAAAATCAAAACTGTTTCAAACCCTAAATCAAATTCAAAACCTTACATTCTTCTTCCCCAACCTCTATACGTCCCTTCCGGTGCGATTTCATCAAACCCCCAACCGCCGTTTGTCCCTTTCGGTGCGATTTCATCAAACGTTAATGACGACTACAGATTTGGGAGGTAACATAACTACATGATTTGATACTATTGTTTACTATATTGAACACTAACTTGATGCGATTGTTCGGTATCTGTCAGTTATACGGGGGAAACGGAGCAAGAAAAACAACGGTCGAGCACAATCGAAGAAGATGAATCCAGGTTATTGATTATACATTGGATGATTTGGGGGGTTTAAGAAGGGTTTTGTGTGATACATGCGATTTTGTATGATTAGGGGGGTTTGATAAGGGTTTAGTGTGATACATGCGATTTTGTATGATTAGGGGTTTTTTATTAGGTTATGTTTTGATTATGATTCTTATAATATGCGAAATAGATGTAAAAATTATGTTTGAATTATTGTAATATGCGAATTCTGATTATACATTGCATATATATGTGCTTTGAAAACAGGGTTTTACAATATGCGAAATACATGTGAAACTATTAGGGTGGTTTTTTATAATATGCGAGTTTGTATGGAAAAAACAAGTAGTTTGGATAAACAGTGTGGCTTTTAACTCGGCTTATTAACATGAATATGGGTAAAATTTATGTTTTGGATTCTTATAACATGAGTATTTTGTGTAATTTAGGTTATCGTATTTGATAATATGCGAATTTGTATTGAAAATCATGTAATTTGGAATAACAAGGGGGCTTTTAACAAAGCTTTAGACTATGATTCTAAAAACATGCGAAATCAATAGTCTGTTTTGAATAATATGCGATTTTGTTTTGAAAAAAATGTAATTTGAAAAACAGGGGGGCTTTTAACAAGCTTTTTATGTATTGTAGAAATTGATGATGATGATGACTTTGAAATGCCTATATCCACATTGAGGAAAGTGAACAAACCGAAGAAAAAAAGGGTTGTAGAAGAAAATACAGATGATGATGACTTTGTTGAGCCTGTACCAAAAACAAAGAATCTGAAAGAGGGTGAGAAAAGGAAAAAATGTTCTAGTTCACAGAATGACGATGGTGATGATTATCAACAACCGGCTAAGAAATCTAAAATACAAAAAAATAAGCCTTCCAAAATAGTTGAAAAGGGACAAAAGACGAGCCAGCCAGAACCACCTAGGACACAGCCTAGTCCTTTCTTTGAATATCACCACGAAACATTGCTGTTGCGATGTCAACCTACACCGTACATGGAAACTGTTAGAAATTTTTCAAAAGCACAAGTTGCTGATGTGAAAAGTATGGGTTTTGGGTCTGTTCTAGATATGGATGTTAACCATATTTCGACACATTTAGGATTTTGGCTAGTTAAAAACTTTGATGAGCAGTTAGATGAGCTTAACATAGGAAATCATAAAATCAAAATTACTTCTGATTCAGTTTACGAGGTCTTTGGAATACCAAAAGGATCTAAGCCGGTTGTTACGGTTGTTGATAAGAGAAAAGTTAAAAAAGCTGAAAAAATTGAAAAGAGTAAGGAACCCGAAGGTGGGGATAGTATTATAAACCAGTTCATTAGTCAATGGTCTGACGACGAGAGGATTACTCATGGGTTGGTTGCAAAAGCCATTAATAATCAAAGAGAAGGAGGAAGCTTGTTTAAAATCAATTTCCTAGTATATTGGATCACAATTTTTGTGGAGATTACAAAATCTACAATTGCAAATCATAAATGTTTGCTGGGCGTAGACACTGTTGAAGATATACCACATCTAGATTGGTGCTCATATCTATTGGAATCTCTACGTCGAACTAGAAAGGGGTGGAAAAACCCAAACATACAGTACGTGGGACCTGTCGCCTTTCTTACAGTATGTTTTACTATACTTTTTAATAATTTATTTATATATGCAAAAATAAATAAATACGTATTCTAACTAAACATTACCTCTTTTTTATATTTAAACAGCTTTTGTACACTCATGAATACAACAAGAGGCATCGGCTATTCAAGCAAGTCGTCGAGATACCGGTTATTCGTTATATCACATCTGCGATGATTGATGAAGTTGAAGAACATGTTTCTGATAAAGGACCTTTGTCGGATAGTGAAAATGAAAATGATTATGAACAAGAGCAAGAGCAAGATCGTTCAACGGAGGAGTATACAATACCATCCGTTGACACCACAAAAAGCTACACAAAAGGAACTACATCTGCAATAGAAGACGGAGAGGAACCTTGCAGCAAGACAGATGATATGCTTGATTTCAGCATGTCAATGCTGGAAACGTCGCAATTGAAACTTGTGATGGGAGTTGGAACACAAACACAGAAAATGATGGATGATTGCAACACTCCTGTTCAACTTTCTCCTAGCATAATCCACGGTTCTAAACAGCAACAACAACGAGAGGCTTCGAACATCAATAAACGGGTATGCCCCATCAATATTAATTTCATGTATTTTTACATACAACATTGATGATATTCTCGGCTGATTATTGTACCAAAAAATTACAGAATCTGTTGAAACGAATGATGAGCAATATGAAGAAATACAATACAATTGTTCAAGAAATGAACAACTTGGTTTCAGATGCAAAAACAAAGTGTTTTTGGGATCCGGAAATTATGCAAGTGTGTAAGCAGTGGGAAGACACGCTTCGAAAATCAACAGCTTGTGTGCCTGATTCTGTTCGTGAACCAAATAAGAAGCTAAAACCGACACCAAAGGTTTGGGGAAAAACCGACATCAAGAATGTGTATAAAATAGGGGGTATTTGGGATTGCTTATTTTAGTGACTTATTAGCTTATTGACTTTTTGAAAAGTTAAAAGGTGTTTGGCATGAAATTATTATGTTAGGGGAAAAGTCAATAAGTCACTCCATTGTGACTTATTAACTTTTCCAAAAAGTCGTAAGTTGTTTTGAAAAGCTAAGCTAAACATGGCCATAGTCAACAAGAAAACAAATGAAGGTGAATAATAAAGTCAGTTTGGAATCAAATAAAAAACAACAAAGAACATCAACAACTCTTTGTTCCAGTAATTTGTATGTAGACTAACATGTATTTTTTTTCTTTTTAGCTACTCGATGATGATAGTGATGTAGAAATGTTTGACCCTAAGCAGGCACACTGTGAGTTGATTGAAATTGTGTCTTCTACGTCGGTTTCTGTATGTATATCTCTATCTCTCAATTATGTCATAACTTGGTGATTTTTGGCCTTTTTGTTAAGTTTTCCGGGTGAAAGAACATTCCAAACATGCCATAATAGAGAACGTGCTTAATAATTTACGGGTCAAAATGGGTAGGGTCGGGTCTAGTTGAATTTCATATGCATCTCTATTCTCTAGAAACATCCTAAATATGTTATACATATATAACCAAATGAAATTTTAAATATCATATATATTATATATCTATCTTAAATAATTAAAATATCATATTTACCCACTCTAACGCATTTCAATAAAAACAATTCATAATATGACCATTTACTCTTAATTTTCTCAAAATTTCACATTTACACATTTTATTAACTCAATATTTACGGTTTTTGTTTTTTACTTCGATTTCCCGTATTTTGTAACAGTTTTTTCTGCTATTTATGGTTTTTTTTACTGTATTATCCAGCAACAAATAACATTAGCTCTTCATTCCAATCATACAAAATAACATGTATTGCTTTCTATTTGTAGTTAGTTGATGATGATGATGATGTTGATAATGATGGTAGTGGTGGCGATGATGATCATGATGATGTAGAACTATCAACCTCGAAGCAAGAACATTGCGAGTTGGTTGAAAATCTGTCTCCTATGTCTGATTCTGTATGTATCTCCCTACCTATCAGTTATCTTATACATACATTCCTATGATTAATATTAGACAAGGAAACCAAGTGAAAGTCCGCTTTTTTGTTAGTCTTCTGGGTGAAAACTAGGCTTGTAATCGAACCGAACGAATACGAACACATGCATGTTCATGTTCGCTCGTTAAGAAAATGGGTATGTTCGTGTTCGTTTATGTTTGTTCGTTTAAAACCCAAACGAACAGTTCATGAACGTAAACGAACATAAACAAACCAACATAAAACAACATAAATGACCAAACATAAAGTAGTTTTTTATATATAAATTATTGATTAATTACGATAAGTTATATCAGAAAGCCCATTTTTATTACTGGAAAGCTCAATTATCAATTACTTATACGTAAATAAGTAGTTAAAAAACCTCTTTTATATTTATATTTATATAAATATAACCCCATATGTATTTATTAAAATGTTAATGAACATAAACAGACATTCACTAACATAAATGAACGAACAACGTGTGTGTTCATGTTCCGAACTTCCCGCTGAACAAGTTCACGAACAATTCATGAACGTTCGGTTTGTTTACAGGCCTAGACTGAAAACATTTCCAAATAGTCTAGAATAAAGAAAGTGTGATCTGTAAGCATGAATGACCACACTGAGTTCACAAATGCTTGTATTTGTATAATTGTATGAACAAATTGTTTTCAGTTTATATGTGATCTTATTAGTCATTACATGCATCGATATAACAGCACTAATTGCATCCTTATGCCTTCATAAATTGAGGCCATTATATAATGGTGCTTTGATTTAGAAAGATGCATTTGTCAAATTTAAGGTTTGTAGGAAAATTAGGGTCTGTAGGAAGTTTATTTGTAAAAACAATCAAACGAATGCATAGGTTGTGAGGTTTTACTAGATAAATAGGTTGATATGTCAAAAAATATAAGAGAGACGCAACTTTTGTCGTAGATAAAGCTTATTTGGTTGTTCTTAGACGCGTGCCTAGGGCTGCAAACGAACCAAACTTTTAGCGAACAATTCGTGAATCGTTCGGTGGGAAGTTCGTTTGTGTTCGTTTATTCGTTTATTAGACAAACAAACGCGAACAAGAAATTCTGTTCGTTTAGTTAAATGAACGAACATGAACAGAGGCGGCGTTCGTTCATTTATATTCGTGAATGTTTGGTAACTTGTTTGTTTATGTTCAATTGTGTTCTTGTTCATTAGTGTTTTTAGTTTTTATATATTATTTAAATACTTCAAAATGACAAATAAAATGTATAACAAGTGTCGGTGTATTATATATTCTGTTCATGAATGCTTCTTTGTTTTCGTTTGTTTCCATTTGTGCTAATGAACATTAGTTAGTGTTCATGAACTTTTGTTGCCTAAAATTAACAAACGAACACGGACAAGTTCATTTCTTTAACAAAGAACATGGAAATAAAATCTCGCGCGGTAAGTGTTCATGAGCCGTTCGTGAACACATATATTTCTTAACAAACGAACACAAACATGTCGTTCGGTTCTTTTGCAGCCCTATGCGTGCCTCATGTATCATGTGGGCTAGCCCCACATCTTATGTTGATATTTTTTAAATTTGTTTTAGAGTGAAGTACACAGATGGTCCCTGTGGACCTGTGGTTAACCAAAATTTGCATTTAGTCCCTAGTTTCTTAAAAGTACTCGGATGGTCCCCGTGGTTTGCACTTTGTAACGGATTTAGTCTCCAACTTTTGCCAAAAGTACACGGATGGTCCCTGTGGTTTGCACTTTATAACATATTTAGTCCCCAACTTTTGCCAAAAGTACACGGACGGTCCCAGTGGTTTGCACTTTATACCGCATTTAGTCCCCAACTTTTGCCAAAAGTACACGGATGGTCACTGTGGTATGCACTTTGTAACGCATTTAGTCACTAAACGGTAGGGACTAAATGCGTTATAAAGGCACTTTAGGCCCAAATTTAGTCCAAAAAGATAACGCCCGTTAAAAACGTTGAGGACGGAACTGGCGCAAGGCGTAATCTTTTTGGACTGAAGTGACACGTTTCAAAAATGTTGAGGACGGAACTGGCGCAATTTTTTTTTTTTGTACTGAAGTGGCATTTTCTACCAAACCACAGGGACGAAAATGACAGTTACCCCTTGATTATTAAATACACATTTAAAAAAAACCATTGTAAGTATTTTTTTTTAATTTTCTTTTCATAAACATTTTTTTGCAAGTGGCATGATGGCATCAGTAACATGTAAAATTAGTTATAGTGAGGTTGAATACTTGCAAGTTTGTTGTTAAAACCGGAAAGAAAAGTTTATTTCATTAATTGCAGATCACACTATACTTCTTAAAGTTATTGATGCATGTTTTGGTACTTACTTCAAAACTAATTCAGTCAAAACCAAAAAACAGAGAGCGGTTATTTCAGTTCTTGAAAAAGTGAGAGCTGATATTCCACAACCGAAGCCCACCGAGCAGGAACACCGTGAGTTGGATGAAAATGTGTCTTCTATGTCGGATTCGGTATGTATCTTTCTATCTTTCAGTTATGTCATGCATTGCTATGATTAATGTTTGAAAAGGCAGTTTAGGCCCAAATAGACAAAAAAAAAAAAAGGGTGAATTTTAGTCTTTTTTGTTAGTCTTTTGGGTGAAAGAACATTTTTAAACACGCTAGAATAAAGAAAGTGCGTAATAGTTTACGCGTCAATGGGCCAGGTCTGGTCCGGTCTGGTTGAATTTCATATACATCTCTAGAAACATCCTGACCAGCATAATACAAATGGGTTTTAACGTGCGACGGTACGAAGTGACCAAAATAACGTGCGTAATTATGTATATAACATGCGTAATTAGATTTAAACCAACCTATGCGTAATTTGAGTTTTAACCATGCATAATTTTCATGTTAGATGGCAAGCGAGATTTGAATTTTTTTAACGTGCTTAATTATGCATATAACATGTGTAATTTCGAGAATGTGGACTTCGTACTGTCGCACGCTAAGGGCATAGTTGTCAATAGCGGCTATAGCGCGCTATGTAGCGAGGCGACCAAGTGTCGCTATTTGGGTCATAGCGACCAATAGCGTGAATAGCGACAATTAGTTTTTTTTTTTTTTGATGTAAATAGCAATTAGATATAGCTATAAAATAGTTGGATTTATAGGTTTTTGTTAAATATACATGTAAAATAGCATATATACCAGGGTATTTTGATATTATATAGATATAAAAATTTTTAAAATTCTTTTTCTAGTGTATCGCTATTTGTCGCTATTCGCTCTGTAGCATATAGGTCCCTTGTTGCTATTTGTTGCTATTCGCTATTAACAACTATGGCTAAGGGGCTATTGTATGATAAACCCCCCCTATATCCCTCTTTTTAATAATTAATTTATCAGATCTACACATTTTTTTAACATGGTCTTTTACTGTTTCTTTTTACTGTGATTTCTAGTGTTTTTTACAGTTTTTTTCTGCAATTTACGGTAGTTTTTTGTACAGCGATTTCCAGCAACAACTCTTCAATCATACTTTTGTATGTAGACTAACATGCATTGCTTTATATTTGCAGTTGCTTGATGATGATGATGATGATGTAGAATTCGTAGTCCCCAAGCAGGAACAATGCGAGTTGGTTGAAAATACGTCTCCTATGTCAGATTCCGTATGTATCTTCTCACCTCTTAATTATTTTATACAATCCTATGATCCTTATTGGATATGGCATTTAAGGCTCACATGCAAAACTTGGTTAATTATGACTCTTTTGTGGTCTTCGTTTGGGTGAAATAATGTTTCCACACAGGCTAGATCAAAGAAAGTGCTTAGTTTTACGGGTTATAATGGGTTGAGTCCGGTTGTTACCTGTTGTAATTTTCTTAAATTTCATATAACTAAAATATTTAAATATGGTTGTAAAATAATTAGTGTTTACACAACCCTTCTTTTAATTATACTGGTTTGCTAATAGCAAGTAATAACTTTTAAAATTGCATTTCATATATTTTTAAAGAAAATAGAAAAACCAACGTGTTAACACAACCCGTTCGACCCATTACCCAACTCGACCCAGCCCACTCATTTAGTCGCCTCTAATTTGTATCCTTTTATTGTATAGCTGGAAAAGAACTCATCTTGTCAAAGTGACATGGTTTGTGTTAAAGGCTACAAAGTGAAGCGAAATAATGCAACAATTCTTGAAGCCATTTTCAAGAAGCATGGTGACATTGCAGCTAGTTGTGTATTCAAAACATCTTCTACGAGAACACATTTCCTCGAGGTTGTTTGTGAAGTCGTTAGACGAATTCAAACCGATGATATGGCTGAGATGGTGGAAGATATAGAGTGCCAAGTGTCGGATGCAGAAGCCGCCAACGTTAATGTGTCATGGATTCGAGCGCACTTCGAAGCTTTTCACAAAAGGAAGGAGACTAGTAAAAAGTACAGTTTGCTTTTGGAAATGAAATCAAACACCGTTTTGGTTAAACAAGCGGCCCAAATGGATATGAGAGAGAGATGTGCGGAGCTAATGAGTGCGCAAGAACGGTTTAAAGATGCTGAAAGGTGTGTGAGAGTGTTGCATCTTGTTGAAAAGAATCTAAATGACGATATCTTGGAATCGAAGTCTAAACTAGACTCATGGGTAAATCATCCGGTTGTATAGGCTAACTAGATCATGCTATGGTATGGTGTGTAAATGTTAGAAGTTTGATAAAATGGGCCATAGAATGTCTTGTATTTTGATCAAAAGGGGTGCTCCCGCCAAGTTTAAACTTTAAACCTTATGTGTTGTGCACCTTAAATGAATTAAAATAGTATTTTATAACACTTAAAAAAACTATAAATCCACTTTGAAAAAAAAAATCCAAATAGTTTTCCTTTGAATTTAGGAACAGGAATGTAAATTGTGTCGGGTTGAGTTGTTGAACCCTAGCACGACCCATGTATTTATTGGTGTCAAATACATTTTGACACTTGAATTCGTCTAACCCGAACA
Source organism: Helianthus tuberosus (assembly GCA_030545235.1). Taxonomy (NCBI): domain Eukaryota; kingdom Viridiplantae; phylum Streptophyta; class Magnoliopsida; order Asterales; family Asteraceae; genus Helianthus; species Helianthus tuberosus. Next base: position 188,033,235 of record CM060357.1, on the reverse strand, counting down.
CAACTTGTTAACCTGTTAATTTGTGTCAAAGGGGGTTAATGGTTTTTAATAAAGTTGTAAGTTGGTTAGCGGGTTGTAGTAATTGGGTTGAACAAGTTGATGGGCTAGCATGTTGTAACACCTCGCAAAATCATGTCCAATATAGTATCGACACGTGTCATGAACTTTAAACGTGTAACGGATTGATTACAAGGGACTAAAGTTGACAAACGAAGAAAGTATATGTATATAAGGATACAAAGTGTCAACATTTGATAATTTTGCCTTTTAACAACCCTACATGATGTTTATACCCTAAAACGAATGTATCATGAAGCGTGTGAAACCGTTTGTGGAAGAAAGTGAAAGTTTACAAGACGCGAGGGTTAAATGTGTCAACATGTTTAAGTTATACCTCTGAGTGACCTTTTAGCGAACCCGGAGCCTTGTAACGATTAATTATACTCCCAAGAATAAGTGGTAAAAATTTCACAAGGTTTCGATATCGTATGAGAAAGATATGCTAACTTTCGTAATTAAGGGGTTAAAAGCGTCAACGAGGCAAAACTTGTGTTTTCGGTTATCGTTTAACGAAACCGGACCTAACGATGTTTGGTTATATCTCATGGATCATAGAAATATAAATTTCAAGGGTTAAAAGTGCCTAAAATGGAAGAAATTACGCATTAGAAAGTCCAGGGGGTGAAAGTGTCACTTTTTGAAACATGTTGCTGGTCCCCCTACCTGCTGGCGTCGTGCCAGCACTAAAGCCCTTTCCCGTGACGCGGCGCGACAGACTATCAGATCAGCAACCTCCTTTTTAACGTGGCAGCTTGCATGTATGCCGAATTCCGCGAGTTTGCCACCCTCTAGCTCATTAATACACGTCCCTAGGCACTTGTCTTCATCCCTGGAGTTGCCCTAACACTTGTGTCCATCTCCTTGATCCTCCATGGCTATATATAGAGCCCTTTGTTGCAACTTATGAACACACATTGAGCACTTCACTTGGAAAGCTTCCAAACTCTTGTTTTGAAGATTTCTGGAGCTCAAGATCACCTCCCAAGGATCCCTAGTCGTGCATAGGACTTCAGTAAGTGTCCTTAACCTTTCTTAATTCAGTTTTACTTAGTTAATTAGCCTAAAGTCAAACCGTCGTAATTAGAGTTTGACTTCGTGATTAATTAAAATTTGTCCAGTCAAATCACGAATTAAAAGTAGCTTTGAGTTGGTATTTATGTGGGTAATAAACCCTTAAAAGGGCACCCTCAGATTCCCACTCTAACTAGGTCAATTATCGGGTCAAAGTTAATTTTAAAAAGTCAACAGAAACCTAATTTTCGCATAAACACATAATTAACAATGTAGAAGCTATGAAACCTGTTTTATCACTTGTATAACTTGGTAATTAATGTAAGAACATGTCTAGGCATGTTCAACCCGACAATTTTCAGTTTAAGCTCGGTTCGGAACCGAAAGTCGCATAAGTGGACTTTTGCTTTGACTTTCAGTTCTGACCCATTAGAGCATATTTTAGAAATGCCTTAGAGCTCTATTAGGACCAGGTTATTGATTAGTGTAACCCTCTGAGGTTATACAACTTGGTTCATTAGTTATTCAATTCATATACATGTTTCCGTTATATGCCTAAATATTGCCATAATGCCCTTTTGACCTTAAAACAAGAATTTTGAAAATGTGAGAGGACAATAATCCTTATTACTGATTTATAAACATGTCCCTAAATTTTCACATCAATTGGAGGTCTAGATTAGGAGTTATGCTCAATAGCGTAATTAGAAAGCTTTTTATTAATTAAACGGCGTAATTAGCATAGAGCCTATCTAAACCCAATTTTTGATACCAAATTTTTTACCTACTGATGTAAAATAATATTTTGGGATTTTTGAAGATTTTTATTTATTTTTAAGCTGAGCATAACATAGAGTTCTAGCCTTAATTCGGTAATTGTCGGTTTTGCCCTTTTGGCCTATAAAATGAGTTTTACATATTATTTTGATACCAAACCTTTTGCTACTGATTTGTTATGATAAATAAAACATTTTAAGCTTTCTGGAATGATAAAAATATCAGCTTTTCATATAAAACCCGGAAATAACTTGAAATCGCATTTTTACGCGTTTTTAACGCATAGTATAACTTAAAACTATTTTTAACATATAAGGTTTGATACCTACTGATGTTTTAAGTAAATTTTCATATGTTAACAGTAAAGAAAATTTTTTAACTCAGATTCCCTGTTTTGACCTTTTAAGCTTATGTGAAATTACCAAAATGCCCCTACGGTGCATAGTTTAGTTATAAAAGGTAAATTTCACCTATATACCATACCCTACTGTTATGATTTATAAAAATAAATATTTTTACTGAATATATCAGACCTGAAACTCAGATTTATATTTAGACTCTTTTATAAGCTTTAAAATGACCAAAATGCCCCTACGGGGCATAGTTTGAGTTTAAATTCGTTTTGGGCATAATGGAAGGTATCCCACTGATATCACAACATGTTTAAGGCATATTAACTTAGGAAACCTGTTCATGACTCATTTGGTTACCCGTTACGCATTATTCGCGTTCGGTGCGGTTTATGTAACTAGTTTACATAAATTAGCCGAAACGGGTCAAACCTTATCGTTTTTATCTCAAAATCCAGAATGTGGTTAGTTTACCCATATTATACAAGTATACAAACTTGTCGGGTCTAAACCACACTCTAATCCGGTCATCGCTTAATCGTGCGTTTTGAACCGTGTATCTTCCTTTAAAACTAACCGGTCTAAGTTTTGACTTAATTAAGACCATTAGGAATCTAATAGGTTATTAAAACCTTCGTTCCAGATTTAGGAGCCCAGTAAAAGCTACCTGTACTTTCTTGGTGGTATACGGCTGGGATAAGTTGTATAAATTTGCTCAGGTAAATACTTTTAACTTATTTTCCCTATACGGGCTTGGGATACGGTATTATAAAAATACCGCTTGGTCGGGTATGTAGTCATTTAAATTGAATTGTGATTAATGTATTTACATAACTCGTTTTAATCTGTATTATTTGGTGTATGGCCTTTGGGGGTTAAATGACCATGTCCCGGATATCCTTGGCATCATTCAAAGAAATGTCCACGACCTAAGCACGGGGTGTAGGCATACACCTGACAGTTGCATTATGTAAAAACTGGTAATCCACTATAAAGGAATCAACCTTGTGGGCATTATACCTGTGGCGTGTCAATTAATCTTGACCGGCTCTTCTAACCGGCACTGATGGACGACAAATAAGTAAAACTGTATACAATATTATTTTTAAATAACTATCCCAAGTTATAAAAGATATTTTGTGCCATGTGCATTCAAATCAATTTTCTTAAACTTTTTTCAAAATGAGTCAGTTAATTGTATTTACCAGTGTAAACTGACGTATTTTCCCAAAAGGCTAAGTGCAGGTACTAGACGAAATAGGTTGGCTACTCCTGGCATCATTAATCAAGTCTTGCAAGCTTTAGATGTTAAAGTCTGTTGAACAATGATCTTTTTATCTTTTGATCCGCCTGTGGATCCATTACAGTCCGTTTGTGATACTTTGATATTACTATTTTATTCGGTTTGTAATGTGATTCATCTTTTGCTTCCGCTGTGCATTTAAATTGTGTTGTTTGACTATGATGATATCAACTACGTCACGATACTCCCCACCGGGCCCACCGGTAATACGTGGAAATTCGGGGTGTGACAGGTTGGTATCAGAGCCAACGTTGAGTGAATTAAACACTAGCCTTTTGTGTTTAATCTCAATGACACAGTTTGCACATTTCTCGACTTCCGAGTCTAGACAAAGAACTTAGGACTAATCCAAATTGGTTTTTATTTCTAACTTTGTCCTTTATATTTCTTTATTGTCCTTTTGTTTGTTTTGACAGGACCTACTACAATGCCGCCAAGATTCCGAGGTAGGGGAAGAGGCAAGGGGCCATTCGTCACCCCTAATGATCACGAGGCCGGGCCTTCACACCGGCGAACACCATCCGACACCCAAAGCAAAAGTCCTCAAGAACACAGGAGGACCCATATAGAACCCGCAAGGCGCCCAGTCTCGCTTAGCTCCTCCCCCTCATACCTAAACTCTTACGGGCCTCAATCGGAAAATGAGCCCCACAACTCCCACCAATCCTATATACCACTCCAAGGCCATAACTCACCTTTCGATGACCTGACACCTGTTTTCCAAAGCCGGTTCAACCCGGAAAACTACATTGAAGAACCAGTGGGTTTTAACCCATTGGGACCTGAAGACCACTTCTCGGGCGACCATGCGATGGACATGGACAAAGACGCGGATCCCGCCGAGCTTCCAACCGGGACCCCTAACCACCCCATCGAGATTTTGGATGGGTCACCTTTTCTCGGATCACCTTATAGCGGTCCCGACAGCTATGAGGCGAGGTTTAACCAGATCGACTGGGTGTTTACTCCCAGTTACCACAACTCACCCCAGCAGCAGTAGCAGCAGGATCCCTCCGAGGGTTCCCGTTTTGTAGCGGTCACTCCGCCACCACCACCAGTGCAGCAACAGCCTCCGGAGCCACCGAGGCGCAGGAGAACAACCGCACGGATGTCCGTGCGAGGGGGAGTCCGCATCGGCACTCCTCAACATTCGAGTGGCAGCCACTATCCGCCACTATACGAAGACCCACAGATGGGTGGGCCTTCGAACCCTATTTCTGAGGTGCAGTCTGCGCCGGTCACACCGCCACCAGTGGGTTTTGATAACCCAATCCCTGCATATACCAGTGCAGCGGCATTCAACCCAATACCTTCATACGCCGGTGCAGCGGCGTATAACCCATTTGAGCAGCCGGCCCACACCAACTACAACTATGCCGAGGCTGACCCATACCTGGTAGCGGCAAACTACAATGCCCTTTATCCGGAAGGACCCTTTGGAGTCCCATATCAAGCTGGATATCCACCCTATGGGTACCCACCCTATGGGTATCAACAACCGCCACCTCCTCAACCTCCACTGTATCAGCAGCCCCCGCAGCCGCCAGTAATATCGCCACCGCAGCATCAAGAGATTCTTCAAAGGTTGAGTCAGGTGCAGCAGGAGGTTCGGGAAGGGCGTAGGCAAAACCGAGGAATTTTCAAGGGTCTAGCGAGCTTAATCAAGGGAAAGAGCAAAAAAGGATCATTAAATCCATTATTTGTTTATTTGTATTTCTGTATTGTTTAATTAAGTCCCTGCGTGGACATCTGTTTCTGTAACCAGTCCCTGCGAGGACTTGCAGTTTTCGTTTAGCCCCTGCGTGGGCATGTCTTTCTGTTTAGCCCCTGCGTGGGCAAGTATTTCTTTTAAAGTCCCGTTTAGGGCACACATGTACTCTTTAAGTTTTGTAGTGGAATGGTTTAATTTAAAATTTCATTTTTGTTAATTATATGCATAAATGTCACACCCCGACTTTCCACGTGTCACCGGTGGGCCCAGTGGGGAGTATCGTGACGTGGTTGGCAACACAATAGTCAAACAACACAATATATAAATACACAGCGGAAGCAAAAGATAAATATATATTACAATCCGAATTTAAAGTAATATCCAGTATTACAATGGAAAGTAAAGGATCCACAGGCGGATCTTAAAACATAACATTGTTCAACAGACTTTAGGCGCCTAGAACTTGCAAGATTCCTTATAAACGCCCTGAGCTTCCAGCCAATTACGTTCAGTACCTGTCACTTAACCCTTTTGGAAAATACGTCAGTTTTCACTGGTAAATACACTCAACCGACTCATTTTGAAAAGAGTTTAAGAAAATTGGTTTGAATGCACGTGGCATAAAATATCTTTTTATGATTTGATTAAAATGCACAGAGGCAAAATTAATCTTTTATACTTGGGACAATTATAGTTATAATCTTGTATACAGATTTACATGTTCGTTGTACGTTCAGGGCCCGATGTAGAAACCGAGTCAGATTAACAGACACGCCACAAGTATAGGCCCACAAGAGAGTGAGATACCGTTATTACTTAAGCAACTGTCAGGTGTATGCCTACACCCCGTGCTTAAGACGTGGCCATTTTATAATACAATGATGTCAAGGATATCCGGGACATGGTCATTAACCCCTAAAGGTCTTTATTTCAAACAATACAGATTAAACCGGGTTATTAAATTATTAAATTAACCACCAAACGATGGAAGATTTAATACCCGACCAAGCGGTATTTTATATACCATAACCCAAGCCCGTATAGGGAAAATAAGTTAAGAGTATTTACCTGAGCTAGCTCCTGTCTTAAATAGCAAGAATTAATAACTCAGTCGTATTCACTTAAGTAAGCGTAGGTACAATTTACCGGAAGGCTCTAGTCTGGAATGATGGTATAAATAACCAATTAGAATGCTAACGGGTCTTTAATTAAGCCTAAGCTTAGACCGGTTAGTCTTAAGGAAATATACGGTTCAAACGCATGATTAAGCGAAGACCGGAATAGAATGTGTTTTAGACCCGACAAGTTTGAAGACTTGTATAATATGGGTATTTCATACACATTCTGGATTTTGAGATAAAACCAATAAGGTTTGACCCGTTTCGGCTAATTTATGTAAACTTGTTACACAAACCGAACCGTACGCGTAACAAGCGTAACGGGTATCCGTAAGAGCCATATACAGGTTTCCTAAGTTAATATGCTTTAAATATGTTGTGACATCAGTAAGATGTCTGTCGTTATGCCCGAAACGAATTTAAACACAAACTATGCCCCGTAGGGGTAGTTTGGTCATTTAAAAGGTTATAAAAGAGTTTAAGTGTTAACCTGAGTTACAGGTCTGATGTAATCAGCAAAGATAATCAATTTGCTAAGTTATATCAGTAGGGTAAAGTATATATGTGAAATTTATCAATTATAACCAAACTATGCACCGTAGGGGCATTTTGGTAATTTCACATAAGCCGAAAAGCTCAAAACTGAAGTCTGAGGTTAACAACTTTTGCTTACTGTTAAAATATTATTATTTACCTCAAATATCAGTAGGTATAAACCCTTGTATGTTTAAAATAGTTTTAGTACATACTATGCGTTAAAAACGCTTAATAAGGCGATTAGAAGCCGTTTTCGGGTTCTATATATAAAGCTGATATTTTTATTATTCCAGAAGACTTAAAATAATTTATTTATCATATGTAATCAGTAGCAAAAGGTTTGGAGTCGATTAGATATGTAAAACTCATTTTATAGCCCGTGAGGGCAAAACCGACAATTACCGGATTAAGCCTACGACTATAAGTTATGCTCAGCCTAAAATTCATTAAAAATCTTCAAAAATCCCAAAATAATATATTACATCAGTGGGTAATAAGTTTGATATCAAAAAGTAGGCTTAACTAGGCTATACGCTAATTACGCCGTTTAATTAACATAAAGCTTCTTAATTACGCTAATGAGCATAACTCTCAATCTACACCTCAAACTGATATCACATTTTGGGTGCAAGTTTATATATCAGTAATTAAAGTTTCTACTCTTTTACATTTTCAAAAATCACATTTTAAGGTGAAAAGGGCATAATGGTCAACATATGAGCAATTAACGAAATCATGCGTATTAATTGGTTAACTAATGAACCATGGTGTATAATCACAGAGGGTTATACTAGCATGTAACCTGGTCCAAATGAAGCTCTAAGGTATTTCTAAAACATACCATAACGGGTCAGAACTGAAAGTCAAAGTGAAAGTCAAACTATGCGACTTTCGGTTCCGAACCGGGTCTAAACAGGAAATTGTCGGGTTGAACATGTTTAGACATGTTCTTACACTAATTGCTAAGTTATATTAATGATCAAACAGGTTGTATATGTTCTACATTGCTAATTATGCATAATTTAGAATTTAAGTATCCTGTTGACTTTTTCTTAGCAAGTTTGACCCGACATTTGACCTAGTTAGAGTGGGAATCAGGGGGAACCCTTTTGAGGGTTTATTACCCACATAATTACCAACTTATAACTACTTTTAATTCGAGATTTGACTGAGCCATTATTAATTAATCTCGAAGTCAAACCGTAATTACGACGGTTTGACTTTTAGCAAAATAACTAAGCTAAACTCAATTAAAGAAGGTTAAGCAAACTTACAAGAGTCCTATGAACGAATTATGACCACTTGAGTCTGCTTTGGAGCTCCAAGAATGATCAGAAGTGCAAGAGAAGGTGTGATCACAATGGTTGCACATGAAGCCTTTATATAGTGATCAAGAACACCATAAAATGTTGACACCTAGGTCTATAACTTACCACAACTGATCCACAAGTGTCCCAAGATGTTTAGGGGTTGTTTAGGGGTCAAGAGAAATGTGGAAAATCGGTTAAAGTCGAGCAGAATGCAAAGGCAGACAAGAAACCAAGAAATTCGGAGCTGGTAGTCCCTCGCGTGACGCGAAGGACCCCCCCCCCTGGGGCATCGCGTGGCGCGAGGCCCTTCTGCAGCAAATCAGAATTTTAGATTTTTGCGGTTTGATCCTTGGCTCTTCAAATTTTGATTAGACTTTTGTTTCTTGCATCTTGAACCCTCCAAATTGATTTACAAGGGCTTTAAAACATATACCCACTTTGTTAAGTCCCCGGTTAACTTTATTGTTACCCGAAAAGTCCTAACTTTCAATGTTGACGCTTTAACCCCTCGCACACGAATTTGATCATAACTTTCTCATACGATAATGAAACTTTATGAAATTTATATCGTGCATTCTAGTGAGCATAATTAACCGTTACAAAGCTCCGGGTTTGTCAAAAGGTCACTCAGAGGTATATTATAAACATGTTGACACATTTAACCCCTGTAGTTTGTAATCTCTCACTTTCTTTCATATTTAGCTTCGTATGATCCATGATTTATTCGTTTGAAGGTATGAGCATCTTGTAGGGTTAATATATATTATATTTATTCACTGTTGACATTTAGAACTCGTATATTCACATACTTTCCATGATCGTCAACTTTAATCCTTTTATAACATTCTTTTCACACGTTCAAACATATGACACGTGTCAACACATTATAGGACGTGAATTTTTAGAGGTGTTACATCCTCAACCCCTTAAAAGAAATCTCGACCTCGAGATTTGTTAAAGTAAAGGAAGTATTTTCTGCCTCATATTGGGCTTAATCTTCCTCAGTACCTTTGAGCCTCTAAGGCACTCCAATTGACCTTTATAATAGGTACATGTATCTTTTTGGAGCTTCAAATCCTGTCGACCCTCAATCGACACAGGTTGCTCATCATATTATAAATCTGCATATCATATTGTGATAATGCTCCTTGACTTGTTGGCGAAACGCATCCTTCAATCACTGCTGTGCAATGTATTGCGAGCTCCGCCAAGCTCTTTAAATAGGTTTTAGCTTAAAGGCTTCTTGATCTTGATACATTCGATTTCCTTCGAATGATTCTATGTATTCAGAGCTTAACTAGCCTGATAATTTTAACAATTTGGCACTCCCTTCCTTAACAAGAATTCAGGAGGTTTGCTATTTTCATTAATCCTTGATTTTTCTGCCGAATACTGGCATCTTACAGATGATTATGAATTTGCGTGATCTTATTTGTTGTTTCTAATGCAACCTTCAGATCCTGATAATTGGACTTACCAATCTGTTGTCCAAACAATAGATGTTTAACATTCCATCTATACAAGGTCTTCAAGGGAGCAGCCTTGATGCTTATATATCCACTATTATAGAAAAGCTTATCTTACGGTGGAATGGTTATTCCAACCACTGCTTAACTAATTTTAAGGAATAGCTAATCCTTGCCGTTAGTCGAACAAATCGACGATCCTGGGCAGCTGATGGAAATTTTTAATCGTTGCCTAATTAGGGTTGCGGTAACAATGCATAAGCAAAATGAACCGTCTTTCCTAATTAACTATATCGAATTCTCAGAATATCAAGTTAGGCTATATGAACCCTCTATTCTTAAACTTAGTTAATCAGGGTTTCGATTCTTCCAATGAGGATACTAGTCGTCTTGGAGATTTCATAGTAATGCAGCCTTAATGGGATATAAATCTTAATTCTACCTGTCTTCCAGGGGTAAACAGGATAATCTTAGGAGAAGATAATCAAGATATAAGGAGGTTACAGAGATTTCCATATCTCAGGCTCCAGTTCACCCATCATTGCTTGTGTCAACTAAGCGACACATTTATGTTACTAGTCCACGAATTCCTTAATTGGGAACATTTACTTGGACAATTCCATGCTGGATATTTCCTTTGAATACCATTAGTTGACTTTAGTATCATATGACCATCGGAATATCTTTGTGGTCCCATGCATTAAACCTCCATACTGATCAGGCATGGAAGCAATCTATGGAACATATTAAGATATACCAATCCTCATATGGCGCTTTTTATCATACTGTTTGGTATTCGCAATCAATAAGGATTAAAGAGATGTCAATTACATGTGAATGTCCTTTATCTATAGAGAGGGCACATTAAATTTTTTATGACTCAAAGATTTCTGACAGGAACAGAAGAAATGGTTCCTATTACTGAATGAATCGATTTCTTGGTTGTGATCTGACCACTGCTATTCCTCATCCTCATGGCCTTATATACTAACCATGGTTTCGTTTAAACCATACAGGCCAATATGGCATTAACATTCTTCATGAACATTTATTTAATATATATCAATTATACTTAGCCTAGGTCACAAGAGGCCATTAATGGCATTTAAATTTTAGTCCTAATCCATCATCTTTTTGACAGGGGATCAAATTGTCACATCTGTCTTTATTATAGTGATGAATTTGGATAGTTTGAAAGCTTGCCATAAGGATATCAGAAAGAGTGATTCCTAATTAGATATAAAATATCAGTCTAAGATTTGTTGGAGCATTTTCTATAGCGTCATCGGCCAATTTCTATCTTACGTTAAATGACCGGAGTCCAAATCAACGGGGACAACAGTTTCCATTATTTATCGTTTCTTATAGAATCATCTTTGCCAGTATCAAATAAATTTCTGTATGAACTGTTTGATAAGGAAAAGTACCTGCTATTTAATCTTCATTCTGCCCATCTCCTGGGCGTTCATCTGGAAAACTCATGCGTTTGCTTTCTTGGCCTCTTCAGGCTTCTTCTGATTCCTAGGGCAGTTAGTCTTGATATGCCCCTTCTCGTTGCAACCATAACATGTTGCATCTTTCAACTTCTTGCAATCCAAGGTTTTATGTTCCTTAGACTTGCAGATTCCACAGGGTAGTGGCTCAGACTCAAATCTGCATTTCCCAAGATGGTATTTCCTACAGGTTCCGCACCTGGTCTTCTCACTCGACTGATGGCTGTCTCTTTTAAACCCGGAACTCTTCTTATCTTCAGAATTCCTCTTCCTATCGGAGCGATGAGAATTCTCATCCTCCCTTTTTCGCTTTCCATCTTCAGAGGCTTTGGCAGCCTTGTTTCTGACTACATCGAGTGTAAGAGATAGCGACAGATCTGCCGCTGACCTGAATGTAGTAGGTCTTGAAGCCTTAACACTGGCTTTGATTTCTGGGGCTAAACCTCTGATGAAGCGAGCAATTCTCTTGGGTTCTGGTGTTACTAGGTAAGGAACCAGTCTGGACAGGGTATTGAAACTGGTGAGGTATGCTTGACAATCTAAGTTTGTCATCACCAATGATAAGAAATCTGATTCGATTCTTTCGACCTCGTGTTGAGGGCAGTAGTTCTCCATAATGAGAGCAACAAATTGTTCCCATGACATGTTGTAAAGTGGGATCTTCCCAGCAGCTTGAATGAGAGCCTTCCACCACGCTAGTGCCTCTCCCTTGAACGATTGGGATACATACTTCACTACATCCCTCTCAGCACAACCGCTGATATCGACAACTGTGTCCATTTCATCCAACCAGGTCATACAATCGATTGCTCCTTTCTCCCCCGTGAAATCCCGGGGTTTGCAGGAGACAAAGTATTTATAGGTACAGGACTTGGTACGCGGTTCATTATCGAACACTATCCTCTTGGATGGAACACTGTGTTCATTAGATGAATGTCGATCATCATCCTTCTTTGGTTCCTCTTTCTTAGAGGGCGGCTTGTTATGAGGCTCAGAATGAGTCTTGGGGACAGACTCAGAGTGGGGTACAGATGAGGCTTTACTATGAGTCCCACTATACTCCCTAAATTGCTCCTCTACAGCTTTAGACACAGCTGTATCAATCAGTGTGTGAAGTTCTCCTCGGGTTATATTAATCTTATCATCATCGCGGTTTTCCAGAGGATGACTGTTTATCTCGTCGGAGTCAGCCATGTAGGTAGTTTTAATTGCTACACAAGGAAAAATAAGGGCAAGGTTTATTTAGAAGCCCATACAGTTTTATCGTTTTAAACGATTTATTAACCATGGTAATATAAACCATATTGGTTAAATTTGTTAGTTACATTTAATTAGCATTTTCATCATAATTTATCCTAGTTATAAAACATTAAGGATATCAAGGTAGCGCAAAAGGCCTAGTCACAAGGACAATTTTAAATTTACAAGTCATGATTTCGGAGAATCGAGGCATTTTAATTTATCCTAGTTATAAAACATTAAGGATATTAAAGTGGCGCAAAGGCCTAGTCACATGGACAGTTTTAAGTTTACAAGCCATGATTTCAGAGAATCGAGGCATTAAGGTTTTAATAATAGCACAAATGGCCTAGTCACGTAGACAAGTTTAATTTATAAGCCATGATTTCAGAGAATCGAGGCATTAAGGTGTGAATCAAAGTTCATTACCTTTTCTTGACAGAGAGTCAGAGACATCAACTGTCTGTTGTCCCTTAGGACAATAAGTATGGCCCGTAGGCATTTCATCACTTATGGATGTTTATAATATGATCATCGTCATTTGATGATAGTAGTCAGGATCGCATTGATCATACAAACTATGAGGCTTGGGCATAGCCCACCACCTTAGACAGGAACCATAATGGTTACAACTGTCATTGTCGTATTGACAATATTATAAAGTATAGCCCATAGGCACTTCCCTTCTAAGGGATGGCTATAGTATGATCATCTTATAGGATGATATAAGCCATGATTTCTAAATCATAAGGCAATTTAGGAAATTTTAAAAATTTCCAGTATAGGGATGACTATTGTGATTTTCTCGAATCACATTTGTCAAGAGTGCTAACACGTTCTTAGGTGTTAACAAGGATTTGAATCTTTTAAATAGGTCCTACCATCTTGGCCTCGTCATATAGGCTAGGTTTACCTTTAAGATTCCCTTTTTTTAATAATAAACGCAGAACAATCCTAGCTCGGGATGTTAATAAGGATCTGAACCTAAATTGAGGAACTGCCATCTTGGCCGCGTCTTAATAATGACACCAGGCTAGGTCTTGTCCCTTTTTAGATTTTGCCATTTTATCATAATGGTAGATCTTATAATATAAGAATGATATTTTAAACATAATCGTTCCTTTAAAATTTAAGCAAGTATATGGTTGCCCTAAACGGGACTTCTAATAAAAATGACTTGCCCATGCAAGAGCTAATCAGAAAATAACAAAGGAACCAAATAAGGACAAACAAAACGAATTTGAATTTGTCCTATGTTCTTGTCTAGACTCAAGAATGTGCAATTGTGTAACTGAGATTAAACACAAAAGCTAGTGTTTAATTCACTCAGTGTTGGCTCTGATACCAACCTGTCACACCCCGACTTTCCACGTGTCACCGGTGGGCCCGGTGGGGAGTATCGTGACGTGGTTGGCAACACAATAGTCAAACAACACAATATATAAATGCACAGCGGAAGCAAAAGATAAATATATATTACAATCCGAATTTAAAGTAATATCCAGTATTACAATGGAAAGTAAAGGATCCACAGGCGGATCTTAAAACATAACATTGTTCAACAGACTTTAGGCGCCTAGAACTTGCAAGATTCCTTATAAACGCCCTGAGCTTCCAGCCAATTACGTTCAGTACCTGTCACTTAGCCCTTTCGGAAAATACGTCAGTTTTCACTGGTAAATACACTCAACCGACTCATTTTGAAAAGAGTTTAAGAAAATTGGTTTGAATGCACGTGGCATAAAATATCTTTTTATGATTTGATTAAAATGCACAGAGGCAAAATTAATCTTTTATACTTGGGACAATTATAGTTATAATCTTGTATACAGATTTACATGTTCGTTGTACGTTCAGGGCCCGATGTAGAAACCGAGTCAGATTAACAGACACGCCACAAGTATAGGCCCACAAGAGAGTGAGATACCGTTATTACTTAAGCAACTGTCAGGTGTATGCCTACACCCCGTGCTTAAGACGTGGCCATTTTATAATACAATGATGTCAAGGATATCCGGGACATGGTCATTAACCCCTAAAGGTCTTTATTTCAAACAATACAGATTAAACCGGGTTATTAAATTATTAAATTAACCACCAAACGATGGAAGATTTAATACCCGACCAAGCGGTATTTTATATACCGTAACCCAAGCCCGTATAGGGAAAATAAGTTAAGAGTATTTACCTGAGCTAGCTCCTGTCTTAAATAGCAAGAATTAATAACTCAGTCGTATTCACTTAAGTAAGCGTAGGTACAATTTACCGAAAGGCTCTAGTCTGGAATGATGGTATAAATAACCAATTAGAATGCTAACGGGTCTTTAATTAAGCCTAAGCTTAGACCGGTTAGTCTTAAGGAAATATACGGTTCAAACGCATGATTAAGCGAAGACCGGAATAGAATGTGTTTTAGACCCGACAAGTTTGAAGACTTGTATAATATGGGTATTTCATACACATTCTGGATTTTGAGATAAAACCAATAAGGTTTGACCCGTTTCGGCTAATTTATGTAAACTTGTTACACAAACCGAACCGTACGCGTAACAAGCGTAACGGGTATCCGTAAGAGCCATATACAGGTTTCCTAAGTTAATATGCTTTAAATATGTTGTGACATCAGTAAGATGTCTGTCGTTATGCCCGAAACGAATTTAAACACAAACTATGCCCCGTAGGGGTAGTTTGGTCATTTAAAAGGTTATAAAAGAGTTTAAGTGTTAACCTGAGTTACAGGTCTGATGTAATCAGCAAAGATAATCAATTTGCTAAGTTATATCAGTAGGGTAAAGTATATATGTGAAATTTATCAATTATAACCAAACTATGCACCGTAGGGGCATTTTGGTAATTTCACATAAGCCGAAAAGCTCAAAACTGAAGTCTGAGGTTAACAACTTTTGCTTACTGTTAAAATATTATTATTTACCTCAAATATCAGTAGGTATAAACCCTTGTATGTTTAAAATAGTTTTAGTACATACTATGCGTTAAAAACGCTTAATAAGGCGATTAGAAGCCGTTTTCGGGTTCTATATATAAAGCTGATATTTTTATTATTCCAGAAGACTTAAAATAATTTATTTATCATATGTAATCAGTAGCAAAATGTTTGGAGTCGATTAGATATGTAAAACTCATTTTATAGCCCGTGAGGGCAAAACCGACAATTACCGGATTAAGCCTACGACTATAAGTTATGCTCAGCCTAAAATTCATTAAAAATCTTCAAAAATCCCAAAATAATATATTACATCAGTGGGTAATAAGTTTGATATCAAAAAGTAGGCTTAACTAGGCTATACGCTAATTACGCCGTTTAATTAACATAAAGCTTCTTAATTACGCTAATGAGCATAACTCTCAATCTACACCTCAAACTGATATCACATTTTGGGTGCAAGTTTATATATCAGTAATTAAAGTTTCTACTCTTTTACATTTTCAAAAATCACATTTTAAGGTGAAAAGGGCATAATGGTCAACATATGAGCAATTAACGGAATCATGCGTATTAATTGGTTAACTAATGAACCATGGTGTATAATCACAGAGGGTTATACTAGCATGTAACCTGGTCCAAATGAAGCTCTAAGGTATTTCTAAAACATACCATAACGGGTCAGAACTGAAAGTCAAAGTGAAAGTCAAACTATGCGACTTTCGGTTCCGAACCGGGTCTAAACAGGAAATTGTCGGGTTGAACATGTTTAGACATGTTCTTACACTAATTGCTAAGTTATATTAATGATCAAACAGGTTGTATATGTTCTACATTGCTAATTATGCATAATTTAGAATTTAAGTATCCTGTTGACTTTTTCTTAGCAAGTTTGACCCGACATTTGACCTAGTTAGAGTGGGAATCAGGGGGAACCCTTTTGAGGGTTTATTACCCACATAATTACCAACTTATAACTACTTTTAATTCGAGATTTGACTGAGCCATTATTAATTAATCTCGAAGTCAAACCGTAATTACGACGGTTTGACTTTTAGCAAAATAACTAAGCTAAACTCAATTAAAGAAGGTTAAGCAAACTTACAAGAGTCCTATGAACGAATTATGACCACTTGAGTCTGCTTTGGAGCTCCAAGAATGATCAGAAGTGCAAGAGAAGGTGTGATCACAATGGTTGCACATGAAGCCTTTATATAGTGATCAAGAACACCATAAAATGTTGACACCTAGGTCTATAACTTACCACAACTGATCCACAAGTGTCCCAAGATGTTTAGGGGTTGTTTCGGGGTCAAGAGAAATGTGGAAAATCGGTTAAAGTCGAGCAGAATGCAAAGGCAGACAAGAAATCAAGAAATTCGGAGCTGGTAGTCCCTCGCGTGACGCGAAGGACCCCCCCCCTGGGGCATCGCGTGGCGCGAGGCCCTTCTGCAGCAAATCAGAATTTTAGATTTTTGCGGTTTGATCCTTGGCTCTTCAAATTTTGATTAGACTTTTGTTTCTTGCATCTTGAACCCTCCAAATTGATTTACAAGGGCTTTAAAACATATACCCACTTTGTTAAGTCCCCGGTTAACTTTATTGTTACCCGAAAAGTCCTAACTTTCAATGTTGACGCTTTAACTCCTCGCACACGAATTTGATCATAACTTTCTCATACGATAACGAAACTTTATGAAATTTATATCGTGCATTCTAGAAAGCATAATTAACCGTTACAAAGCTTCGGGTTTGTCAAAAGGTCACTCAGAGGTATATTTTAAACATGTTGACACATTTAACCCCTGTAGTTTGTAATCTCTCACTTTCTTTCATATTTAGCTTCGTATGATCCATGATTTATTCGTTTGAAGGTATGAGCATCTTGTAGGGTTAATATATATTATATTTATTCACTGTTGACATTTAGAACTCGTATATTCACATACTTTCCATGATCGTCAACTTTAATCCTTTTATAACATTCTTTTCACACGTTCAAACATATGACACGTGTCAACACATTATAGGACGTGAATTTTTAGAGGTGTTACATCCTCAACCCCTTAAAAGAAATCTCGACCTCGAGATTTGTTAAAGTAAAGGAAGTATTTTCTGCCTCATATTGGGCTTAATCTTCCTCAGTACCTTTGAGCCTCTAAGGCACTCCAATTGACCTTTATAATAGGTACATGTATCTTTTTGGAGCTTCAAATCCTGTCGACCCTCAATCGACACAGGTTGCTCATCATATTATAAATATGCATATCATATTGTGATAATGCTCCTTGACTTGTTGGCGAAACGCATCCTTCAATCACTGCTGTGCAATGTATTGCGAGCTCCGCCAAGCTCTTTAAATAGGTTTTAGCTTAAAGGCTTCTTGATCTTGATACATTCGATTTCCTTCGAATGATTCTATGTATTCAGAGCTTAACTAGCCTGATAATTTTAACAATTTGGCACTCCCTTCCTTAACAAGAATTCAGGAGGTTTGCTATTTTCATTAATCCTTGATTTTTCTGCCGAATACTGGCATCTTACAGATGATTATGAATTTGCGTGATCTTATTTGTTGTTTCTAATGCAACCTTCAGATCCTGATAATTGGACTTACCAATCTGTTGTCCAAACAATAGATGTTTAACATTCCATCTATACAAGGTCTTCAAGGGAGCAGCCTTGATGCTTATATATCCACTATTATAGAAAAGCTTATCTTACGGTGGAATGGTTATTCCAACCACTGCTTAACTAATTTTAAGGAATAGCTAATCCTTGCCGTTAGTCGAACAAATCGACGATCCTGGGCAGCTGATGGAAATTTTTAATCGTTGCCTAATTAGGGTTGCGGTAACAATGCATAAGCAAAATGAACCGTCTTTCCTAATTAACTATATCGAATTCTCAGAATATCAAGTTAGGCTATATGAACCCTCTATTCTTAAACTTAGTTAATCAGGGTTTCGATTCTTCCAATGAGGATACTAGTCGTCTTGGAGATTTCATAGTAATGCAGCCTTAATGGGATATAAATCTTAATTCTACCTGTCTTCCAGGGGTAAACAGGATAATCTTAGGAGAAGATAATCAAGATATAAGGAGGTTACAGAGATTTCCATATCTCAGGCTCCAGTTCACCCATCATTGCTTGTGTCAACTAAGCGACACATTTATGTTACTAGTCCACGAATTCCTTAATTGGGAACATTTACTTGGACAATTCCATGCTGGATATTTCCTTTGAATACCATTAGTTGACTTTAGTATCATATGACCATCGGAATATCTTTGTGGTCCCATGCATTAAACCTCCATACTGATCAGGCATGGAAGCAATCTATGGAACATATTAAGATATACCAATCCTCATATGGCGCTTTTTATCATACTGTTTGGTATTTGCAATCAATAAGGATTAAAGAGATGTCAATTACATGTGAATGTCCTTTATCTATAGAGAGGGCACATTAAAATTTTTATGACTCAAAGATTTCTGACAGGAACAGAAGAAATGGTTCCTATTACTGAATGAATCGATTTCTTGGTTGTGATCTGACCACTGCTATTCCTCATCCTCATGGCCTTATATACTAACCATGGTTTCGTTTAAACCATACAGGCCAATATGGCATTAACATTCTTCATGAACATTTATTTAATATATATCAATTATACTTAGCCTAGGTCACAAGAGGCCATTAATGGCATTTAAATTTTAGTCCTAATCCATCATCTTTTTGACAGGGGATCAAATTGTCACATCTGTCTTTATTATAGTGATGAATTTGGATAGTTTGAAAGCTTGCCATAAGGATATCAGAAAGAGTGATTCCTAATTAGATATAAAATATCAGTCTAAGATTTGTTGGAGCATTTTCTATAGCGTCATCGGCCAATTTCTATCTTACGTTAAATGACCGGAGTCCAAATCAACGGGGACAACAGTTTCCATTATTTATCGTTTCTTATAGAATCATCTTTGCCAGTATCAAATAAATTTCTGTATGAACTGTTTGATAAGGAAAAGTACCTGCTATTTAATCTTCATTCTGCCCATCTCCTGGGCGTTCATCTGGAAAACTCATGCGTTTGCTTTCTTGGCCTCTTCAGGCTTCTTCTGATTCCTAGGGCAGTTAGTCTTGATATGCCCCTTCTCGTTGCAACCATAACATGTTGCATCTTTCAACTTCTTGCAATCCAAGGTTTTATGTTCCTTAGACTTGCAGATTCCACAGGGTAGTGGCTCAGACTCAAATCTGCATTTCCCAAGATGGTATTTCCTACAGGTTCCGCACCTGGTCTTCTCACTCGACTGATGGCTGTCTCTTTTAAACCCGGAACTCTTCTTATCTTCAGAATTCCTCTTCCTATCGGAGCGATGAGAATTCTCATCCTCCCTTTTTCGCTTTCCATCTTCAGAGGCTTTGGCAGCCTTGTTTCTGACTACATCGAGTATAAGAGATAGCGACAGATCTGCCGCTGACCTGAATGTAGTAGGTCTTGAAGCCTTAACACTGGCTTTGATTTCTGGGGCTAAACCTCTGATGAAGCGAGCAATTCTCTTGGGTTCTGGTGTTACTAGGTAAGGAACCAGTCTGGACAGGGTATTGAAACTGGTGAGGTATGCTTGACAATCTAAGTTTGTCATCACCAATGATAAGAAATCTGATTCGATTCTTTCGACCTCGTGTTGAGGGCAGTAGTTCTCCATAATGAGAGCAACAAACTGTTCCCATGACATGTTGTAAAGTGGGATCTTCCCAGCAGCTTGAATGAGAGCCTTCCACCACGCTAGTGCCTCTCCCTTGAACGATTGGGATACATACTTCACTACATCCCTCTCAGCACAACCGCTGATATCGACAACTGTGTCCATTTCATCCAACCAGGTCATACAATCGATTGCTCCTTTCTCCCCCGTGAAATCCCGGGGTTTGCAGGAGACAAAGTATTTATAGGTACAGGACTTGGTACGCGGTTCATTATCGAACACTATCCTCTTGGATGGAACACTGTGTTCATTAGATGAATGTCGATCATCATCCTTCTTTGGTTCCTCTTTCTTAGAGGGCGGCTTGTTATGAGGCTCAGAATGAGTCTTGGGGACAGACTCAGAGTGGGGTACAGATGAGGCTTTACTATGAGTCCCACTATACTCCCTAAATTGCTCCTCTACAGCTTTAGACACAGCTGTATCAATCAGTGTGTGAAGTTCTCCTCGGGTTATATTAATCTTATCATCATCGCGGTTTTCCAGAGGATGACTGTTTATCTCGTTGGAGTCAGCCATGTAGGTAGTTTTAATTGCTACACAAGGAAAAATAAGGGAAAGGTTTATTTAGAAGCCCATACAGTTTTATCGTTTTAAACGATTTATTAACCATGGTAATATAAACCATATTGGTTAAATTTGTTAGTTACATTTAATTAGCATTTTCATCATAATTTATCCTAGTTATAAAACATTAAGGATATCAAGGTAGCGCAAAAGGCCTAGTCACAAGGACAATTTTAAATTTACAAGTCATGATTTCGGAGAATCGAGGCATTTTAATTTATCCTAGTTATAAAACATTAAGGATATTAAAGTGGCGCAAAGGCCTAGTCACATGGACAGTTTTAAGTTTACAAGCCATGATTTCAGAGAATCGAGGCATTAAGGTTTTAATAATAGCACAAATGGCCTAGTCACGTAGACAAGTTTAATTTATAAGCCATGATTTCAGAGAATCGAGGCATTAAGGTGTGAATCAAAGTTCATTACCTTTTCTTGACAGAGAGTCAGAGACATCAACTGTCTGTTGTCCCTTAGGACAATAAGTATGGCCCGTAGGCATTTCATCACTTATGGATGTTTATAATATGATCATCGTCATTTGATGATAGTAGTCAGGATCGCATTGATCATACAAACTATGAGGCTTGGGCATAGCCCACCACCTTAGACAGGAACCATAATGGTTACAACTGTCATTGTCGTATTGACAATATTATAAAGTATAGCCCATAGGCACTTCCCTTCTAAGGGATGGCTATAGTATGATCATCTTATAGGATGATATAAGCCATGATTTCTAAATCATAAGGCAATTTAGGAAATTTTAAAAATTTCCAGTATAGGGATGACTATTGTGATTTTCTCGAATCACATTTGTCAAGAGTGCTAACACGTTCTTAGGTGTTAACAAGGATTTGAATCTTTTAAATAGGTCCTACCATCTTGGCCTCGTCATATAGGCTAGGTTTACCTTTAAGATTCCCTTTTTTTAATAATAAACGCAGAACAATCCTAGCTCGGGATGTTAATAAGGATCTGAACCTAAATTGAGGAACTGCCATCTTGGCCGCGTCTTAATAATGACACCAGGCTAGGTCTTGTCCCTTTTTAGATTTTGCCATTTTATCATAATGGTAGATCTTATAATATAAGAATGATATTTTAAACATAATCGTTCCTTTAAAATTTAAGCAAGTATATGGTTGCCCTAAACGGGACTTCTAATAAAAATGACTTGCCCATGCAAGAGCTAATCAGAAAATAACAAAGGAACCAAATAAGGACAAACAAAACGAATTTGAATTTGTCCTATGTTCTTGTCTAGACTCAAGAATGTGCAATTGTGTAACTGAGATTAAACACAAAAGCTAGTGTTTAATTCACTCAGTGTTGGCTCTGATACCAACCTGTCACACCCCGACTTTCCACGTGTCACCGGTGGGCCCGGTGGGGAGTATCGTGACGTGGTTGGCAACACAATAGTCAAACAACACAATATATAAATGCACAGCGGAAGCAAAAGATAAATATATATTACAATCCGAATTTAAAGTAATATCCAGTATTACAATGAAAAGTAAAGGATCCACAGGCGGATCTTAAAACATAACATTGTTCAACAGACTTTAGGCGCCTAGAACTTGCAAGATTCCTTATAAACGCCCTGAGCTTCCAGCCAATTACGTTCAGTACCTGTCACTTAGCCCTTTCGGAAAATACGTCAGTTTTCACTGGTAAATACACTCAACCGACTCATTTTGAAAAGAGTTTAAGAAAATTGGTTTGAATGCATGTGGCATAAAATATCTTTTTATGATTTGATTAAAATGCACAGAGGCAAAATTAATCTTTTATACTTGGGACAATTATAGTTATAATCTTGTATACAGATTTACATGTTCGTTGTACGTTCAGGGCCCGATGTAGAAACCAAGTCAGATTAACAGACACGCCACAAGTATAGGCCCACAAGAGAGTGAGATACCATTATTACTTAAGCAACTGTCAGGTGTATGCCTACACCCCGTGCTTAAGATGTGGCCATTTTATAATACAATGATGTCAAGGATATCCGGGACATGGTCATTAACCCCTAAAGGTCTTTATTTCAAACAATACAGATTAAACCGGGTTATTAAATTATTCAATTAACCACCAAACGATGGAAGATTTAATACCCGACCAAGCGGTATTTTATATACCGTAACCCAAGCCCGTATAGGGAAAATAAGTTAAGAGTATTTACCTGAGCTAGCTCCTGTCTTAAATAGCAAGAATTAATAACTCAGCCGTATTCACTTAAGTAAGCATAGGTACAATTTACCGGAAGGCTCTAGTCTGGAATGATGGTATAAATAACCAATTAGAATGCTAACGGGTCTTTAATTAAGCCTAAGCTTAGACCGGTTAGTCTTAAGGAAATATACGGTTCAAACGCATGATTAAGCGAAGACCGGAATAGAATGTGTTTTAGACCCGACAAGTTTGAAGACTTGTATAATATGGGTATTTCATACACATTCTGGATTTTGAGATAAAACCAATAAGGTTTGACCCGTTTCGGCTAATTTATGTAAACTTGTTACACAAACCGAACCGTACGCGTAACAAGCGTAACGGGTATCCGTAAGAGCCATATACAGGTTTCCTAAGTTAATATGCTTTAAATATGTTGTGACATCAGTAAGATGTCTGTCGTTATGCCCGAAACGAATTTAAACACAAACTATGCCCCGTAGGGGTAGTTTGGTCATTTAAAAGGTTATAAAAGAGTTTAAGTGTTAACCTGAGTTACAGGTCTGATGTAATCAGCAAAGATAATCAATTTGCTAAGTTATATCAGTAGGGTAAAGTATATATGTGAAATTTATCAATTATAACCAAACTATGCACCGTAGGGGCATTTTGGTAATTTCACATAAGCCGAAAAGCTCAAAACTGAAGTCTGAGGTTAACAACTTTTGCTTACTGTTAAAATATTATTATTTACCTCAAATATCAGTAGGTATAAACCCTTGTATGTTTAAAATAGTTTTAGTACATACTATGCGTTAAAAACGCTTAATAAGGCGATTAGAAGCCGTTTTCGGGTTCTATATATAAAGCTGATATTTTTATTATTCCAGAAGACTTAAAATAATTTATTTATCATATGTAATCAGTAGCAAAAGGTTTGGAGTCGATTAGATATGTAAAACTCATTTTATAGCCCGTGAGGGCAAAACCGACAATTACCGGATTAAGCCTACGACTATAAGTTATGCTCAGCCTAAAATTCATTAAAAATCTTCAAAAATCCCAAAATAATATATTACATCAGTGGGTAATAAGTTTGATATCAAAAAGTAGGCTTAACTAGGCTATACGCTAATTACGCCGTTTAATTAACATAAAGCTTCTTAATTACGCTAATGAGCATAACTCTCAATCTACACCTCAAACTGATATCACATTTTGGGTGCAAGTTTATATATCAGTAATTAAAGTTTCTACTCTTTTACATTTTCAAAAATCACATTTTAAGGTGAAAAGGGCATAATGGTCAACATATGAGCAATTAACGGAATCATGCGTATTAATTGGTTAACTAATGAACCATGGTGTATAATCACAGAGGGTTATACTAGCATGTAACCTGGTCCAAATGAAGCTCTAAGGTATTTCTAAAACATACCATAACGGGTCAGAACTGAAAGTCAAAGTGAAAGTCAAACTATGCGACTTTCGGTTCCGAACCGGGTCTAAACAGGAAATTGTCGGGTTGAACATGTTTAGACATGTTCTTACACTAATTGCTAAGTTATATTAATGATCAAACAGGTTGTATATGTTCTACATTGCTAATTATGCATAATTTAGAATTTAAGTATCCTGTTGACTTTTTCTTAGCAAGTTTGACCCGACATTTGACCTAGTTAGAGTGGGAATCAGGGGGAACCCTTTTGAGGGTTTATTACCCACATAATTACCAACTTATAACTACTTTTAATTCGAGATTTGACTGAGCCATTATTAATTAATCTCGAAGTCAAACCGTAATTACGACGGTTTGACTTTTAGCAAAATAACTAAGCTAAACTCAATTAAAGAAGGTTAAGCAAACTTACAAGAGTCCTATGAACGAATTATGACCACTTGAGTCTGCTTTGGAGCTCCAAGAATGATCAGAAGTGCAAGAGAAGGTGTGATCACAATGGTTGCACATGAAGCCTTTATATAGTGATCAAGAACACCATAAAATGTTGACACCTAGGTCTATAACTTACCACAACTGATCCACAAGTGTCCCAAGATGTTTAGGGGTTGTTTAGGGGTCAAGAGAAATGTGGAAAATCGGTTAAATTCGAGCAGAATGCAAAGGCAGACAAGAAACCAAGAAATTCGGAGCTGGTAGTCACTCGCGTGACGCGAAGGACCCCCCCCCCCTGGGGCTTCGCGTGGCGCGAGGCCCTTCTGCAGCAAATCAGAATTTTAGATTTTTGCGTTTTGATCCTTGGCTCTTCAAATTTTGCTTAGACTTTTGTTTCTTGCATCTTGAACCCTCCAAATTGATTTACAAGGGCTTTAAAACATATACCCACTTTGTTAAGTCCCCGGTTAACTTTATTGTTACCCGAAAAGTCCTAACTTTCAATGTTGACGCTTTAACCCCTCGCACACGAATTTGATCATAACTTTCTCATACGATAACGAAACTTTATGAAATTTATATCGTGCATTCTAGTGAGCATAATTAACCGTTACAAAGCTTCGGGTTTGTCAAAAGGTCACTCAGAGGTATATTTTAAACATGTTGACACATTTAACCCCTGTAGTTTGTAATCTCTCACTTTCTTTCATATTTAGCTTCGTATGATCCATGATTTATTCGTTTGAAGGTATGAGCATCTTGTAGGGTTAATATATATTATATTTATTCACTGTTGACATTTAGAACTCGTATATTCACATACTTTCCATGATCGTCAACTTTAATCCTTTTATAACATTCTTTTCACACGTTCAAACATATGACACGTGTCAACACATTATAGGACGTGAATTTTTAGAGGTGTTACAATAAACATAAATTATGAAATAAATAAAAGTTATCATTCCTTTTATAAGATATGTCATTATAATAAAATCTAAAAAGGACAAAACCTAGCCCATGTGTCATTTTAAGACAGGGCCATGATGGTAGTTCCTCAATTAGATTCAGATCCTGATTAACAATCTCAATTTAAGGGATTGCTCCGCGTTAAATGTTAATAAGAATCTTAAAGGGTATAACCTAACCTGCATGTCATTATAAGACCTGGCCATGATGGTAAAACCTGTTTAAAAAGAGATTCAAATCCTTGTTAACATCTGAAAACATGTTAACATTCCTGGCTGATGTGATTCGTAAAATCACACGTGTCATTCTTATATTGGATTATTCAAAATCCTTCTTTATTATATAAACATCCATTTGTGATGTAGGGCCTACGGGCCATAATCATTGTCATATAAGACAAAAGACAGTCGTAGCCTACAACTCCCTGTCAAGAAAGGTAATGAACAACGATTCAAACCTTAAGTACCTCGATCATATAAGATCTTGCCTTATAATTTAAGAGTATCCATGTGACTTGGCCTTTTTGCCATTATTTTATTTAATTATAACTAAGGGTTATTACTGAAAAATCCTGAATGAAATACTTAATAAATTAGCTAATATGGTTTTTTAATACCATGGTTAATAAATTAATAATATGACAAATCTATAATAAACTTCTAAGAAGTCGTTGTCATCATTTTATGTAGCAATCAAGCTACATGGCCGAGTCTGAAGAAATCAACAGTCACCCAAAGGAAAATCAAGATGCCACCAGAATCAACATAACTGGTGCAGAACTTCAAGCATTAGTTGATAATGCTGTTACCAAGGCCTTGGATAGGCAATTTAATGAATCTAGTGGTACTAGAAGCAGGACCTTATCTGAACCCCATTCTAAACCTAAGACTCACTCTGAAGCTCATAGTAAGCCACCTTCTAAACCTAAGGGGTCAAAGAAGGATGATGACGATCATCACTCCTCAAATCAGCATAGTGTTCCATCGAAGAAGATTGAGCTTAAACGAGAACCACGTGGTAAGTCCTGTACCTACAAATATTTCGTCTCCTGCAAGCCCAGGGATTTCACTAGGGAAAAAGGGGTTGTGGATTGCATGACATGGTTAGACGAAATGGATACCGTGGTTGACATCAGTGGTTGCGCTGATAGGGATGTTGTGAAGTATGTGTCTCAGTCGTTTAAAGGAGAAGCACTAGCCTGGTGGAGGTCACTAATCCAGGCTACTGGGAAGATCCCGTTGTACAATCTGTCATGGGATTAGTTTGTTGCTCTCATCAAGGAGAATTACTGCCCTCAACATGAGGTTGAAAAGATTGAGTCCGACTTCTTATCGTTGGTGATGAAAAATCTAGATTGTCAAGCTTACCTCACTAGTTTCAATACCCTGTCTCGACTGGTTCCGTATCTGGTAACACCGGAACCCAAGCGAATAGCTCGATTCATTGGGGGGGGTTTAGCCCCAGAAATCAAGGCCAGTGTCAAGGCTTCACGACCTGCTACTTTTAGGTCAGCAGCTGATTTGTCTTTATCCCTTACTTTAGATGCGATCAGGCTGAGATCTCTTAAGAACTCTGAAGAAAGTAAGAGAAAACGTGAGGACGATAACTCACGACGGTCTGAGAAGAAGCATAAGGGTAACACGGACCACAAGAAGAAGTCTGGGTCCAACAAAGTGTGACGCCCTAACACAATATTACCCTTAATTTGCAGCGGAAAGTACATACCTAAAATTTCTTTCATGATATCCTTTCTTTCACTCAAATACATTAATTCCTTTTTAAAAATTAATCAAAAACTAACATACTTATATCAAATTAAGTGACCACCTACACACCCACGTACAATCCATGTCTTGACTCGATCTTCAACCGCGTACACTTCTTGATAAAACATCCATAACCCTGTACGGCCTGCAGTCACCACATTCAATCAAATCATTAGCAACAGGTGACATAATAAAAAGTAAATCTTAGCACATGCATAGTAAAGCGTCAACATATCATGCTTTCTCTTATACCATCCCCTTCATGCATCCATTCGATCACTAGCATCGGATTGCGGAGTTAACCTTCACTTCCATTGTTAACATGCCTATACTTTACATTAATTCTCAATAGAAAACGGTTAGTATCATTAGCTTCTCTTCATATGAATATATTCTCGAATACCCATAACTCATCTTATTCATTCAGCATATAATTAAATACTCACTCAAGCATGTATTCACTTTCTATTCATACATGTACTTACAATTTACATCCTACAGGTATAACTCCTTAATTCATCTTTATGCCTAATTCATTATGTAAGTTCCCTTTCTTACCCAAAAGCTTAATCGAATCTCTTTCTTAACCACTTCCAACTCATTTGTACTAAAACTTAACTTAGTAATAACATCGATTCATATCTTCTCACACTACATTCAATAATTACCATATATCATAACTACTGTACCAAACAAAAGGGTAAGTTCAGAGTTCACTTACCTCATGCGTCCGAGTTCAAGCATAGCTTCCGTGTTTATCCTTGGCCCATTGCCCTTCCATGCTTGTGTCCATGTTGACATGACTCCTATCCGTACATGTCATCACATTCATCATAACATGATTAGCATACATGAGCATACATATCTTTTAATGAAGGTTTCTTGCCATATCATCTTATTAAACTAATTTCTCACTTGTAATGCATTCAACGCACATTCCTTATACAAATCTATTATCTAATACATCGTCATCACATTCTATACTCATTTATTCATTATTAGCATACAATCTCACTTATCATTTTCTCCTAAGCATTTCATCAAACACTTGGTGTGCATATCATTTTCTAAGCATAAGGTACAAGTGCTTTAAGCATGTTCTTCCCTATTTCATCTTATGAACTATCACATTCAAGCAACATCTCATAATCATAAATTCCACATCAAGTTTATCTATCTCAGTTTACCATAACACCTTATACATCACAAGATCACACTATAACATCTACAAGTTCATCATGATCATCATCTTCACACTCATGAAATGGGTTTCATTCTAAATCACCCAATTACTTGAAATTATTCATGACACAAGTTCTATTTGGTGTTTCTAACACATCTACATGCTTAATTTCATACAATTTCATGGATTGATCATAACCCACTTCAAACAAGATCATCAAATCTAAGTTTTAAGACATACCTTATGATCCCCTCGTGATGGTGATCACTAATCCATGCTCGATTATGAATTTAGACTTCATTTGGCCCTTCAATTTGAAGATTCTTCAAGAACTAGGGTTTCAACCCTTGGTTCTTTCTCCTGGACATCGATCCAGAACACACACGAGTGTGTGTGTTTGTGTGTGTGTTTTCTTTTAATACCACAACTTCCAAGTTGTTCACTTTGGTCCCTCATGTTTTGTTTTAATTAAATAAGGCTACAACCCTTCGTTTAATACCAACGATATTAACAATCAACTAGGTTAATCATTCCTAGTTAATGTTCATTTACGGGTTCACTTTTATCCCCTAACGGTATTTTACCCGTTCTTTTATATTAATCGGGTTTAAATTACCAAACCCATTTTTGGGGTGTTACACAAGGGTAATCAGCAAGCAGATGAAAAGCCAAAGTGCAAAACCTGCCAGAAACGTCACTTCGGAAAATGCAGGTTTGAATCCAAGTCTCAGTCGAAACCATTTGCATGTGGGTTATGCAAATCCAAAGAGCATAAGACGATAGAGTGCAAGAAGATAAAGGATGCAACGTGCTATAATTGTAACGAGAAGGGGCACATCAAGTCCAACTGCCCTAAGTATGCCAAAAAGACTGAAGAAGTCAAGAAGACCAGTGCAAGGGTCTTCCGAATGGATGCACGAGAAGCCGTGCATGATGATAATGTGATCACAGGTACCTTTCTCATCAATGATGTTTATGCAAGGGTATTATTTGATTCGGGTGCGGATAAGTCATTTGTAGATGATAAGTTTTGTAAGTTGTTGAATTTACCTGTTAGAACCCTAAGCGTGAAATATGAAGTAGAGTTGGCCGATGGTACCATATAAACTGCCTCAACTATATTAGATGGATGTTTTATATCCATTAGGAACCACTCCTTTCCGTTATCCTTACTTCCTTTAAAGTTAGCTGGTTTCGACATAGTTATAGGCATGGACTGGTTATCTCATAACCAAGCCCAGATAGTGTGTAACAAGAAACAAGTGGTGATCAAGACTCCGTATGGTGAGCCACTTACCATACAAGGAGATACCCAGTATGGGTTGCCTAAGCAAGTGTCTGTGCTTAAGGCATCTAGGTGTATGAAGAAAGGTTGTGTCATTTATATGGCACAAGTGACTATTGATGAACCAAAACCCAAGATTGAAGATATCCCTGTCATTTCTGAATATCCAGAAGTATTCCCTGAAGAACTACCTGGTTTGCCGCCAGATAGGCAAGTGGAGTTCAGAATCGACATTATACCTGGAGCAGCACCTGTTGCAAGAGCACCTTACCGGTTGGCCCCAACTGAGATGAAAGAGTTGAGAACTCAGTTGGATGATTTGTTGGCAAAAGGATTTATTAGACCTAGCTCATCCCCCTAGGGAGCACCTATTCTGTTTGTTAAGAAGAAAGATGGATTAATGCGGTTGTGCATTGATTATCGTGAGCTAAACAAGGTTACAATCAAGAACAGATCTCCATTGCCCAGGATCGACGATCTGTTCGATCAACTGCAAGGAGCAAGTTACTTCTCCAAGATTGACTTAAGGTCTGGTTACCATCAGCTGAAGGTTAGAGACGAAGATGTGCACAAGACTGCATTTAGAACTCGTTATGGTCACTACGAGTTCTTGGTAATGCCTTTTGGGCTCACTAATGCACCAGCAGCGTTCATGGACCTCATGAATCGCATTTGCAAACCCTACTTGGACAAGTTTGTCATTGTCTTCATTGATGACATTCTTATTTATTCAAAGAATCAGGCTGACCATGAGAAGCACCTTCGGTGTATTCTTAAACTTCTTTAGCAAGAGAAGCTTTATGCTAAGTTCTCTAAATGCGAGTTTTGGCTTCGTGAAGTCCAATTCCTTGGACATATGGTTAGTGAGCGTGGTATCCAGGTGGATCCCGCTAAGATTGAGGCTATCATGAATTGGCAAGAGCCGAAGACGCCCACAGAGATTCGCAGCTTCTTAGGTCTGGCAGGATATTACAGGCGTTTTATTGAAAATTTCTCAAGGATTGCAGCACCCCTAACTTCATTGACTAGAAATAATATTAAGTTTGATTGGGGTCCTAAGCAACAAGAATCGTTTGATGTACTTAAGCAGAAACTGAGCAATGCTCCCGTGTTGACATTGCCTGATGGAATAGAAGAATTTGTAGTATACTGCGACGCATCACACACTGGTATGGGGTGTGTGCTCATGCAGAAAGGCAAGGTTATTGCCTATGCTTCCCGACAACTAAAAGTGCACGAGAAGAATTACACCACCCACGACTTGGAGTTGGGTGCCGTTGTATTTGCACTGAAACTTTGGAGGCATTATTTGTATGGTACCAAGTGTGTGATCTATTCTGATCACAAGAGCCTTCAACATCTATTTAATCAGAAGGATCTGAACATGAGGCAGCGACGATGGATGGAGACACTGAATGACTATGATTGTGAAATCAGATACCATCCAGGCAAGGCAAATGTGGTTGCCGATGCCTTAAGTAGGAAGGAAAGGGTTAAACCCATAAGAATCAATGCCAAGAGCATTGAATTGAAAAACAGCTTGAATGAAAGATTGTTAGCCGCCCAGAAAGAAGCTGTATTAGAAGCCAATTACCCGAATGAAAAGTTGGGAGTAACTGTTGAACAGTTATCATATGGCAAGGATGGAATCCTAAGATTGAATGGACGAATATGGGTTCCGATCTATGGAGGACTACGGGATATTATCCTCCAAGAAGCCCACAGTTCTAAGTATTCCGTTCATCCTGTAAGTGATAATATGTACCAGGATTTGAAGGCAAATTATTGGTGGATAGGCTTGAAGAAGTTTATAGCCACTTATGTGGCCAAATGTCTGACGTGTGCTTAAGTTAAAGCAGAACACCAGAAGCCGTCAGGTTTGCTGCAACAGCCTGAACTTCCCACCTGGAAGTGGGAAATGGTGACTATAGATTTTATCACCAAGTTGCCAAAGACGAAGAGAGGAAATGATACTATTTGGGTTATAGTGGATAGACTGACTAAGTCAGCCCACTTCTTACCTATTAAGGAAACACACAGCTCAGATAAGTTAGCTCAGTTGTACGTGGACGAGATTGTATCTCTCCACGGAGTACCAGTATCTATCATCTCTGATAGGGATACAAGGTATACATCGCATTTCTGGAAAAGCTTTCAGCAGTCCCTAGGCACTCGATTAAATTTCAGCATTGCATATCATCCTCAGACAGATGGTCAAAGTGAACGTACTATTCAGACACTCGAAGATATGCTACGAGCATGTGTTATTAACCTAGGTGGAAGTTGGGATGATCACCTTCCACTGATCGAATTTTCATACAACAATAGCTATCATTCCAGTATTCAAGCTGCATCTTTTGAAGCTTTATATGGAAGAAAGTGCAGAACGCCCGTTTGTTGGGCAGAAGTTGGAGATGTCCAACTCACAGGACCTGATATAGTCCTGGAGACGACAGACAAGATTGTGCAGATAAGAGATCGTCTCAAAGCTGCCAGGGATAGGCAGAAAAGCTACGCAGATAAAAGACGTAAACCTCTAAAGTTCGAGGTTGGTGACAAAGTGTTACTGAAGGTATCACCCTGGAAGGGGGTAATGCGATTTGGCAAGAAAGGTAACTTAAGCCCAAGATATATAGGACCATTCGAGATCATCGAATGTGTCGGAACAGTGGCTTATAAGTTAAAATTGACTGAAGAGCTCAGTGGTATTCATAATGTATTCCACATCTGCAATCTGAAGAAATGTGTAGCTGATGAATCACTAGTCATACCGCATACGGATGTGCACATAGATGAGAGCCTGAAATTTGTTGAGAAACCTTTGTCGATTGAGCATCAACAGGTTAAGAAGCTTCGAAGGAGGCATGTACCGATTGTAAAGGTTAAATGGGATGCCCGTAGAGGTCCCGAGTACACGTGGGAGGTAGAGTCCACAATGAAAGAAAAGTACCCTCATTTATTTCAGTAAATCTCGAGGTCGAGATTTCTTTTAAGGGGGTGAGGATGTAACACCTCGCAAAATCATGTCCAATATAGTATCGACACGTGTCATGAACTTTAAACGTGTAACGGATTGATTACAAGGGACTAAAGTTGACAAACGAAGAAAGTATATGTATATTAGGATATAAAGTGTCAACATTTGATAATTTTTCCTTTTAACAACCCTACATGATGTTTATACCCTAAAACGAATGTATCATGAAGCGTGTGAAACCGTTTGTGGAAGAAAGTGAAAGTTTACAAGATGCGAGGGTTAAATGTGTCAACATGTTTAAGTTATACCTATGAGTGACCTTTTAGCGAACCCGGAGCCTTTTAACGATTAATTATACTCCCAAGAATAAGTGGTAAAAATTTCACAAGGTTTCGATATCGTATGAGAAAGATATGCTAACTTTCGTAATTAAGGGGTTAAAAGCGTCAACGAGGCAAAACTTGTGCTTTCGGTTATCGTTTAACGAAACCGGACCTAACGATGTTTGGTTATATCTCATGGATCATAGAAATATAAATTTCAAGGGTTAAAAGTGCCTAAAATGGAAGAAATTACGCATTAGAAAGTCCAGGGGGTGAAAGTGTCACTTTTTGAAACATGTTGCTGGTCCCCCTACCTGCTGGCGTCGCGCCAGCACTAAAGCCCTTTCCCGTGGCGCGGCGCGACGGACTATCAGATCAGCAAACTCCTTTTTAACGTGGCAGCTTGCATGTATGCCGAATTCCGCGAGTTTGCCACCCTCTAGCTCATTGATACACGTCCCTAGGCACTTGTCTTCATCCCTGGAGTTGCCCTAACACTTGTGTCCATCTCCTTGATCCTCCATGGCTATATATAGAGCCCTTTGTTGCAACTTATGAACACACATTGAGCACTTCACTTGGAAAGCTTCCAAACTATTGTTTCGAAGATTTCTGGAGCTCAAGATCACCTCCCAAGGATCCCTAGTCGTGCATAGGACTTCAGTAAGTGTCCTTAACCTTTCTTAATTCAGTTTTACTTAGTTAATTAGCCTAAAGTCAAACCGTCGTAATTAGAGTTTGACTTCGTGATTAATTAAAATTTGTCCAGTCAAATCACGAATTAAAAGTAGCTTTGAGTTGGTATTTATGTGGGTAATAAACCCTTAAAAGCGCACCCTCTCATTCCCACGCTAACTAGGTCAATTGTCGGGTCAAAGTTAATTTTAAAAAGTCAACAGAAAGCTAATTTTCGCATAAACACATAATTAACAATGTAGAAGCTATGAAACCTATTTTATCACTTGTATAACTTGGTAATTAATGTAAGAACATGTCTAGGCATGTTCAACCCGACAATTTTCAGTTTAAGCTCGGTTCGAAACCGAAAGTCGCATAAGTGGACTTTTGCTTTGACTTTCAGTTCTGACCCATTAGAGCATATTTTAGAAATGCCTTAGAGCTCTATTAGGACCAGGTTATTGATTAGTGTAACCCTCTGAGGTTATACAACTTGGTTCATTAGTTATTCAATTCATATACAAGTTTCCGTTATATGCCTAAATATTGACCAAAATGCCCTTTTGACCTTAAAACAAGAATTTTGAAAATGTGAGAGGACAATAATCCTTATTACTGATTTATAAACATGTCCCTAAATTTTCACATCAATTGGAGGTCTAGATTAAGAGTTATGCTCAATAGCGTAATTAGAAAGCTTTTTATTAATTAAATGGCGTAATTAGCATAGAGCCTATCTAAACCCAATTTTTGATAACAAACTTTTTACCTACTGATGTAAAATAATATTTTGGGATTTTTGAAGATTTTTATTTATTTTTAAGCTGAGCATAACATAGAGTTCTAGCCTTAATTCGGTAATTATCGGTTTTGCCCTTTTGGCCTATACAATGAGTTTTACATATTATTTTGATACCAAACCTTTTGCTACTGATTTGTTATGATAAATACATTATTTTAAGCTTTCTGGAATGATAAAAATATCAGCTTTTCATATAAAACCCGGAAATCGCTTGAAATCGTCTTTTTACGCGTTTTTAACGCATAGAATAACTTAAAACTATTTTTAACATATAAGGTTTGATACCTACTGATGCTTTAAGTAAATTTTCATATGTTAACAGTAAAGAAAAGTTTTTAACTCGGATTCCCTGTTTTGACCTTTTAAGCTTATGTGAAATTACCAAAATGCCCCTACGGTGCATAGTTTAGTTATAAAAGGTAAATTTCACCTATATACCATACCCTACTGTTATGATTTATAAAAATAAATATTTTTACTGAATATATCAGACCTGAAACTCAGATTTATATTTAAACTCTTTTATAAGCTTTAAAATGACCAAAATGCCCCTACGGGGCATAGTTTGAGTTTAAATTCGTTTTGGGCATAATGGAAGGTATCACACTGATATCACAACATGTTTAAGGCATATTAACTTAGGAAACCTGTTCATGACTCATTTGGTTACCCGTTACGCATTATTCGCGTTCGGTGCGGTTTATGTAACTAGTTTACATAAATTAGCCGAAACGGGTCAAACCTTATCGTTTTTATCTCAAAATCCAGAATGTGGTTAGTTTACCCATATTATAGAAGTATATAAACTTGTCGGGTCTAAACCACACTCTAATCCGGTCATCGCTTAATCGTGCGTTTTGAACCGTGTATCTTCCTTTAAAACTAACCGGTCTAAGTTTTGACTTAATTAAGACCGTTAGGAATCTAATAGGTTATTAAAACCTTCGTTCCAGATTTAGGAGCCCAGTAAAAGCTACCTGTACTTGCTTGGTGGTATACAGCTCGGATAAGTTGTATAAATTTGCTCAGGTAAATACTTTTAACTTATTTTCCCTATACGGGCTTGGGATACGGTATTATAAAAATACCGCTTGGTCGGGTATGTAGTCATTTAAATCGGATTGTGATTAATGTATTTACATAACTCGTTTTAATCTGTATTATTTGGTGTATGGCATTTGGGGGTTAAATGACCATGTCCCGGATATCCTTGGCATCATTCAAAGAAATGGCCACGACCTAAGCACGGGGTGTAGGCATACACCTGACAGTTGCATTATGTAAAAACTGGTAATCCACTATAAAGGAATCAACCTTGTGGGCATTATACCTGTGGCGTGTCAATTAATCTTGACCGGTTCTTCTAACCGGCACTGATGGACGACAAATAAGTAAAACTGCATACAATTTTATTTTTAAATAATTGTCTCAAGTTATAAAAGATATTTTGTACCATGTGCATTCAAATCAGTTTTCTTAAACTCTTTTCAAAATGAGTCAGTTAATTGTATTTACCAGTGTAAACTGGCGTATTTTCCCAAAAGGCTAAGTAAAGGTACTAGACGAAATAGGTTGGCTACTCCTGGCATCATTAATCAAGTCTTGCAAGCTCTAGATGTTAAAGTCTGTTGAACAATGATCTTTTTATCTTTTGATCCGCCTGTGGATCCATTACAGTCCGTTTGTGATACTTTGATATTACTATTTTATTCGGTTTGTAATGTGATTCATCTTTTGCTTCCGCTGTGCATTTAAATTGTGTTGTTTGACTATGATGATATCAACTACGTCACGATACTCCCCACCGGGCCCACCGGTAATACGTTGAAATTCGGGGTGTGACACATGTTTGATTAAACGGGTTGGTGGGCTAACATGTTTAATTAGACTTCTTGTTGTGTATAGTTAGCATCGATACTTTTTTTATGTAAATTTTTTTTATGAGTATTTCCGTTTCTTGTTCACTTAATTATGAGATCAATTAATCAATAGAGGAAAAATCACCTAGTTTTCCAAGTGTTCAATAAAGTTGTTCAATTTTTATTTAAATGGAAAACTATTGTTTTATAATGGTTTTAATATTGTGAAATTTGGTTTTACCAGGTGAGGTGTCTACTTCTCTCTCTTAAGTGATGAAAAAATAATAATTAATGAGGTGTTAATGAAAAATATAAAAGTGAATTAGATTAATGTTTTCTGGATTTCATTTTAATCCATTTTAAAGATAAATAAAATTACATCACCAAAGTTTTTACCATAGCATTCAAGAAGGCATGTCTAAAGCATGTTCTTGTCCAACATTTTCTTTATCGAATTACATATACTCTAATGGAGGTCAAGTTATTCTACAAAGACTTCTAATTGTAAGAAGTGTAAGAAAGATTTATAGAGTGACAAGTGTCCAATAACCTAAAACTAAACCCACTACATCACCACCAAAAACCTAAACACCCACCCCCACCCCACCCCACCCCACCACTCAAAAACCTAAACCCCCCACCCCCGGCCAAAAAAAAAAAAACTATACCTCACCAAAAAAACCCTAAAAAAAACCTAACCCCCCACCCCCCAAAAACCTTAAAAAAACCTACCCCCCCCCCCACCCCCCAAAAACCGTCATCTGAAACATCATCTTTAACATCGAATATCTTCAACCGGATCTGGAGTATCTTTTGGATCTGGTAGCATCTTCCCGGAGCATCTTCAGCTGGAGCATCTGGAGCATCTTCAACTGTCATATGAAACATCATCTTTTGGATCTGGAGCATCTTTTTTGATTCGGAGCATCTTTTTTGTTCGGAGCATCTGGAGGTTTGGTGGTTGATTATGAAGGATTTTGATAAGAAGAAGAATTTTTTGTTTCAGAACTTAGATCTGGAAAATAGTTATCCAGAGAAAGAGAGAGCGAAGTGTGTGTGACTTTGTGGTGATGAGGAGAGAAGACTGAGATGAGGTATAGTTTTTATAATAAAAAAAAAAGAAATGAGGGTGATGAAGCTTAATGGGATATCAGCACAAAAGCTTTTCATGTCTAGTGCAAAATTCCGAAATTACCCTTTGTCTCATGTTTTACATAAATGGCGTGGATGCTTCTAGTCCACACAATTGGGTTTTCTTAACTGGGGTGAGTATATATATATATATATATATATATATATATATATATGTGAAAGGTTTGAATGTTTCTGAGAAATATAAATAGTGTCTATTTTGGGATACTTATTTCTAGCACATTTATTAAACATGGTGTTTTCGGATGGAACTCTTTAACCCGTTTAATAAAATGGATTATGATCGGGTTAAGATGTTTAAATTGCATGGATGAATTTAGCTAGCGTACTAAAATGATGATTGTTTGCTTAGGCTGCGGGGTGTGGGGGGGGGGCCTTGGGTTAGGAGCTTTGTTCGACATGTGGTTATTATGGGCTCCAGCAGACCACCCCCAAAAAAGTGGGGTGTGGAAGCGGCGTTGGGGTGCCATATTGGCTGGCTTTATATTTTTTTTATATACTTAAGATTTATAAAATAAAATACAAACTTATATTATTTTAAAAAAAAAGGTCACATAACATCCTAAAAATTAAAAAAAAACTACTTATTAAATCCTAAAAAATTAAAAAAAAAAAGTAGTTAATAGTTACTAAAAAAATTACAGAGTTCGATAAATGTTAAAGTGGGGAACCCACTTAAATTCTGGATTCCCGTCGTGCCTCCACTCGATCTTCGCGATCTCCATTCGATCGTCGTGGCTCAGGTCCCCCCGAAAGGACACAGTCGAAACAAACTTTAAACCGATCCAGCTTCGTTTTAGTTCAAACCACTTGTGTTGGCAGGCGTTTAAATTGTGGCGAGTGTTACCAATGTTGTGTATCGACGATCGAAGTGACAAGCGCGATCTCCTCCTCCTCTGTCCATTGCACCATTTTTGGTTTTGTTGTTTGGTTGAAAAAAATTGTTGTTGGGTGTGAGATGGGTTGAAGAAGTTTTGTAAAAAAATGTAGGTGTGGGGGGTATTTATAGGTAAAAATTTGTAAGTTTTTGTTTAGATTTGATTTTTAACATTGAAACCGCCATGCCCAACGGCTATGGCTAACGGCTACCCCAAACTGTCCAAAATTGAACAGCCAAACCTAGCTATCCAGCTCACACCGCCCCTCGCCCAACGTCGGGCTTCAAAGCGACGCTGGCTGGGTAAAGCCAAAGCCAATGCTGGCACAGAGTGTGTTAGTCAGCGTTGTGTCACGGGGTTACTTTTCGACCCTCGTGTGGCGTCCCCAAGTCCCCGGGGACAAGCCAATCCATCCCGCTTCTTTGTGTGGGTCACTGGTTTCGTCATGCCTTGGACTCATCAGGAGAGCGGCGCCAGCTCTCGACCAGTGGTGCGTTCGTCGTTTGCACGACTAGGCACGTACACCTCTTCATTGACACTGACTCCGTCCCCCGATAAAGTCCAGGACTAGCCAGTAACCCAAGCATTCAAGCACAGCCCATAGCATTGCGATCTTCAAACATTTGGCCCGTGACACTCTCCCACCACCATTTCATGTACGTCCTCGTGCATGCTCGCCGTCCCATACCAGCTCGCATACTTGACAATGCATGATCCCCTTATATTGAGCATGATTCACTTTGGGAGGGTAGGACACCCGGAAGCATAGTAACAATGATCTTCTGTCGTGCATGTTCAATATAGTACGTCAGTTTTGGTTTTAAGTGGCGCTGACGTCCGCCGCATCGGATTAGGTGCCGATGATTCACCTTGTTTCAGGAATACGGTGTAACACCTCGTAAAACACATGTCGCTGCTCATGAGAAGAGCTTTATTCATACTTCAAATGCGAAGAATAACCCAAATAAAATCATATGTGGCAAGGAGCCCATTTCTTTTAGGAAATACTTAAAAGTACTTCGTCTCATGGAAGTCAAGAGACTTCAATAGTAAAAAGGGCCATCGATTACAGGAAATTGATGGATGAAGTAGAAACCATTAGGTATCAGCAGTTATGCTGGAAAGGACACGGTGAGGTATGCATCACGGTCATTCGATGGTAATATCCTTGATTTATGAGGACATTAATAAAGTCCACAAGAAAGATCTTCTTATACATTATGGGATGGTCCAAGTTTTAAGGACCTTATTAGAAAAGCCCATTATCCTCTTCATGAAATGGAAAAAGATGGAATAAGGATTTTCTGACTATCGCCATAAAAGTTCTAGACTGTCGACAGTATGTCACAAATTTTAATTCATTGGCTGAGATAGTACCCTATTCCATTTACGCAACGATCTAAGCTTAATGCAAATAATTATTGGTGGTTAGCAACGGCAATAAGAGGGCACATTAAGGATTCAAAGTCTGCTTATTATAAATCCATTATGGATCTACCTCAGCTACTCACGTTATATAGATTATGAAATAACTAGTCAAGGCTGAAACTGCCCTAAAATTTGTCAAAGATTTCGCAGCTAAGTTTAGAAGGATTAAGATTGGAGGCGTTTAACCCTCCTGATGAAGGATTAGAGGTAGCTCACACTAATGACGCCAGATAAATCCCTTATTGTGATTTATTGTTAAGAGTTATGTTTGGGTTCAGGTGCTGCTAAGTCTCTCATAAGACTATAAACTTAGCAAACTTTTAGGAATTTTTCCCGTAAGAACCCCAGATATTAAGTGTAAGGTAAAACTTACAGGTAAAATCATAAGAACCACTTCTTCTATTCCCGTCAGAAACCTTCAATCGTAGAATTCTAGGAGTATCCTCTCTCTAGAGGAAATGCGTCAGCATATATAGTTGATATCCCTTTGATCTCTATCGATTGCGAATACCAGACGGTATGATAAAATCGCCATATGAGGATCGGTGTATCTAAATATGTTCCATAGATTGCTTCCATGCCTGATCAGTATGGAGGTTTAATGCATGGGACTACAAAGATATTCCGATGGTCATATGGTACTAAAGTCAGCTAATGATATTCAAAGAAGATATCCAGAATGGAAGTTTCCAAGTAAATGTTCCCGATTAAGGAATTCATGGACTTGTAACATAAATGCGTCATTTATTTGACACAAACAATGATGGATGAACTGGAGCCTGAGATTTGGAAAATCTCTGTATCCTCCTGGTATTTTGATTATCTTCTCCTAAGATTACCCTGTTTACCTCCTGAGAGGCAAGTAGAGTTAAGATTAACATCCCGCTTTGGGCTGAAGTATTATAAAAACTCCATGTTGATTATGGAATAATCGAAACCCTGATTCAGTAAGTTTTAAGATATAGGTTCATAAAGCCTAACCCAATATTCTGAGAATTCAATATTGTTAATTAAGAAAGACGGTTCACGTTGCTTATGCATCGATTACCGCAACCCCAATTAGGCAACAATTAAGAATTGCCAACAGCTGCCCAGGATCGTCGATTTGTTCGACTAACGGCAAGGATTAGCTTTTCCTTAAAATTAGTTTAAGCAATGGTTGGAATAACCATCTCACCTTAAGATAAGCTTTTCTATAATAGTGATATATAAGTATTAAGGCTGCTCCTTGGGAGACCTTGTATAGATGGAATGATAAACATCTATTGTTAGACAGAAGATTGGTAAGTCCAATTATCAGGATCTGAAAGTTTCCTTGGAAACAACGAATAAGATCAAACAAATCCATAATCATCTGTAAGTTGCCAGTAATCGGCAGAAAATTAAGGATTGATGAAAATAGCAACCCTCCTAAGTTTGTGTCAAGAAATAAGGTTCAATAAAAGATATCACCTTGGAAGGGTGTGCCAATTTGTTAATTATCACGCTAGTTAAGCTCTGAACAGATAGAATCATTCGAGGGAATCGAATGTAACAAGATCAAATAGCTTATGAGCTAAAACCTATTTAAGGAGCTTGGCGGAACTCGCAATGCATTACACACTAATGATTTAAGGATGTGTTTCGCCAATAAG
Source organism: Helianthus tuberosus (assembly GCA_030545235.1). NCBI lineage: Eukaryota > Viridiplantae > Streptophyta > Magnoliopsida > Asterales > Asteraceae > Helianthus > Helianthus tuberosus. Next base: position 187,991,572 of record CM060357.1, on the reverse strand, counting down.
TCGAGAAGCATTACCACATAACGATATGCAGAATCATGATTTGATGAGAAACCCGTATCGACTAAGGATCGACAGGTTAAGAGCTCCAAAAGGATACATGTACCTAATATAAAGGTCACCTTGGGTGCTTGGAGAGGCCCCAAATATACTATGGAGGTTAAGTCCATGATACATCAGAAAGTACTTCAATTACCTTAGCAAATCTCAAGGTAGAGATTTCTTTTAAGGGGGTGAGGATGTAACACCTTGTAAAATCACGTCCAATGATGTATTGACACGTGTAATAAACCCTAATAAAGTCAAACGTTGACTATAAGGGACTAATTTTGCGAAAGATCAAAAACTTTGATCATAGAATGACTGGAACTGTTATCATGCATAAATAAGTCTCTGAATAACCCCTTACAGTGTTCATATTCACAAATTAGCCGCTCGTTGAATAAGAGTAGCCGTTTGTGTAATTAACTGAAAGTTTGCGCAATGAAGGGTTAAAGGCGTCAACATGTTAATCCATACCTCCGAGTGACCTTTTAACAAACTGGGAGCTTCATGATATTTTATTATACTCTCTGGAATGCCAAACATTGGCCGTCTAAGGTTTTTATGCCTATAAGTAAAGTTACGCGCAACTTTGCAAGTGAGAGGGACTAAAAGTGTCAATATGTTTAATTATACCTCTGAATGACCTTTTAGCGGAACCAAAGCATCGTGATGTTTAGTAATACATTCAAGAATGCCTAATATGGATTAGATGAGGCTTCAATGCTATTAAATGATGAGATGCGCAAGTTTGCGCAATAGAGGGACCTGAAGCGTCAACTTTTGAATCTACGCCTTTCGGTGACCAATTAAGCGAACGAGAGTGTAGTAATATTTATGTATATGCTTGGGAATGCCCATTATGGTCTATGGAAGGCTTGGATATCATTAAACAACGTTTCGCGCTACTTTGCGCAATTAAAGGACTAATTGCGTCAAACTGCAAAAGTATGCCGATTCATATGATAACGGACCTTCTGGAATATGACCATGAGTTAAACATACCCTATCTATCCTTTATATAGCTTAGATATAGGCTTAGAGATGTTTGGTGCGCAAAGATAAACTTTTAAGTCATGCAGGGACTAAAAGTGTCAAAAAGTGCACAAGTTTGCACTTTCGCGCATATCTCACATTCTGAATATACCCGGGCACCCAAAAATTTATGTAAGCACTAAAATATTTTATTTTAGTGTTTGGCTTGATAAAATTACATTCGTCGCGTCGTTTGGATCGTTTTTCGCGTCCGTCCGTGTTTCGTCATAATTAGCTGAACAACGTGACCGTACGACCAAACGAACCGACACCCGGCATATTTTTGAGCATGTTTCATGTTCCCCATACTTAGGCATCATTGTAGAGCCTTAAAAATGGTTTAACGGGCCTTAGATGTGTCGGAAATGGCATTTGGAAGTGCAGGGGCTAAATCTGTCAACAAGTGAAAGTTGCTGTTTGCTGACCAGGTCCTTACGGACCGTATGCCAGGACCTATACGGTCCGTAAGCATGTGCCAGATACAGAAAAACAGGCAGGTGCCTGTTCCAGCCTGTTACACCGCCTCAATTTGCCATTTCTTGATTCTAGGGACTTGTTTGATGATTTATTGAGGCCTAGGGACACTTGGGATGATCAGGGATCATCCCATAGACTTATTTGGCATGATCTTGATGAATCAAGATCACTATATAAAGACCCACATTACTTCAATTTTTGATCATTCATTCAAACTCAACTCTTGAGGATTTCTGGAGCACAAGAGCCTTTCCTAAGCACCTCTAGTCGTAATAAGGACCTTGGTAAGCTTCTTTAACCTTCCTTAATTCAGTTTTGCCTAGTTTATTAGCTTTAAGTCAAACCGTCGTAATTAAGGTTTGACTTTGTCATTAATCTTAATTGTCCAGTCGTATTACAAATTGAAAATACCTATGAGTTGGTAATTATGTGGGCAATAACCCCTTATAAGGGCACCCTCTGATTCTCACTCTAAGTAGGTCAATTGTCGGGTCAAACTTGACCTTAAAAAGTCAACAGGAAACAATTTTGCAAATAAACACATAATTAGCAATGTAGAAGCTATGCAACCTGTTTTGTCATTGATATAACTTGGTAATTAATGTAAGAACATGTTTAAACATGTTCGACTCGACAATTTTCAGTTTAGGCTCGGTTCGGGATCGAAAGTCGCATAGTTTGATTCATGCTTTGACTTTCAGTTTTGACCCGTTTGAGCATGGTTTAGGAATGCCTTAAAGCTCCGTTAGGACCAGCTTGTATGATAGTATAACCCTCTGCGATTATACTACTTGACTCGTTGATTGTCCGATGTTTCCGTTAAATGCCTAATGTTGACCAATATGGCCATTTGACCTTAAAACGAGAATTTTGGAAATGTGAGAGGACAATAATCTTTGTTACGGATTTATAAACATGTCCCCTAAAATCTCACGTCAGTTTGAGGCCTAGATTAAGAGTTATGCTCAATAGCGTAATTAGAACGCTTTTATTAATTAAACGGCGTAATTAGCGTATAGCCTATCTAAACCCAATCTTTGATACCAAAATTTTTACCCACTGATATAATATAATATTTTAGGATTTTTGAATATTTTTATTTATTTAAGGCTGAGCATAACATAGAGTTCTAAACTTATTTCGGTATTGCCGGTTTTGCCCTTTCGAGCTATAAAATGAGTTTTACAAATCCTTTTGACCCCAAACCTTTTTCTACTGATCTAATATGATAAATAAAATATTTTGAGCCTTCTGGAATAATAAAAATATCAGCCTTCCTTTGAAAACCCGGAAATGGATCCAAATCGCCTTTTTAAGCGTTTTTAACGCATTGTATGTATCAAGACCATTTTATGAATATAAGACTTGATACCCTACTGTTATAACTTATTAAATTAAGTATTTTACTGATTACATCAGACCCGAAACTCAGATTTATATTTGAACTCTTTTATAACCTTTAAAATGACCAAAATACCCCTACGGGGCGTAATTTGAGTTTAAATCCATTTTGGGCATAATAGAAGGTATCTCACTGATGTCACAGCATATTAAGGGCATATCAACCTAGGAAACTCGTGTATGACTCATTTGGTTACCCGTTACGCACTTTTCGCGTTCGGATCGGCTTATGTAACTAGTTTACATATATTAGCCGAAACGGGTCAAACCATATCGTTTTCACCTCAAAATCCAGAATGTGTTCAAGTTACACATATTAAACAAGCATACAAGCTTGTTGGGTCAAAACCACATTCTAAACCGGTCTTCGCTTTATCATGCGTTGAACCGTGTCATCCTTTTGAAAACTAACCGGTCTAAGTCTAAGCTTAATTAAAGACCCGTTAGGATTCTAATAGGTTATTAAAAACCTTCGTTCCAGATTAGGAGCCCTGTAAAAGCTATATGTACTTGCTGATTTGGTATACGGCTGGGATTGAATTTATATTTAGCTCAGGTAAATACTTTTAACTTATTTTCCCTTATACGGGCTTGGGGTCCGGTATCTAAAATACCGCTTGGTCGGGCATTCTACCTTAATCGATTGGTGGTTAAGTATTATCGAGATGACCCGTTTAAAAATATGTTTTGTTTGCTTAAACACCTTTGGGGGGTTAATGACCATGTCCCGGATATCCTTGGCATCATTTACGAAATGGCCACGACCTAAGCACGGGGTGTAGGCGTACACCTGACAGCTGCATATGTAAAAACCGGTATCCCACTTAAGGGATTCAACCTTGTGGGCATTATACCTGTGGTGTGTCTATTAATCTTTAACCCGGCACGAACCGGGCTACTGAACGCATAACGAACATGTAATTCTTTTACAAGTATTATCTACAAATAATTATCCCAAGTTATAAAAAGTTTTGTACTACGTGCATTCAAATCAACTTTCTAAAACATTTTCAAAATGAGTCAGTTAATTGTATTTACCAGTGTAAACTGACGTATTTTTCCAAAAAGGCTAAGTGCAAGTACTACACGTAATAGGCTGGCTACTCCAGGCATCAATAATTAAGTCTCGCAAGCTCTAGATGTTAAAGTCTGTTGAACAAAGTTTCTTTTTATCTTTTGATCCGCCTGTGGATCTTTTACAACCGTATTTGTAATACTTGATATTACTCTTTATCGGATTGTAATATTTTTGTCTTTTGCTTCCGCTGTGCATTTAAATTGTGTTGTTTGACTATGATGGTATCAACTACGTCACGATACTCCCCACCGGGCCCGCCGGTAATATGTGGAAATATCGGGGTGTGGCATACGGGGACCTGAATAGTTGTAGCAGCTTTCACATTTTACGGCGCTGCTTGAACCGTAGATTTTTTAATATAACACGGAGGGCTTCACAACAACTATACTTGAGCGGCTCTCACGATCCCATACTCGCGGAGTACAAAGACCTTTGCCGAAGCGAACCCATATTTGGTCTTCTCCCACCACCATTGCGCAACCATACTTGTCACACCCCGACCACGTAGAACATACAAAACGTGGCGGAAACATCGGGGAGTGTTGTAACAGAATTAATTGTTTCAAATCCATGGCAATTGAAGTTTCGTTTTATTAATCAAAAGTGTTACAATGTCTTAACAAACAAAGAAGTACAACATAATTAACTCGTCTTGTCTCGTTTTAAATCACTAAGGCACAGGTCCGCCTAAGTATGTCTTGATAAGTCCTATGCATCATCTCCTGAAAACACATGTGAAAATAGGTACGTCAGCATAAAAATGCCTGTGAGATACATAGGTTTTGTGAAAATAGGATTCATGACTTATGTTTGTGAAAATGTTTAGTCATGAACCTTGTAATTTGCTTTGTCTTGTAAATCATTTGAAAAACGATAAGATCAGATGATATGTATAAATAAGTGAATAATGTATGGTTAAATGAATAACCATGTGAAATGTATTTGTATAAGATAAGTTATTTGTAAATCAATGTCTTGTGAAAAGTATGATATTTGTAATAAATGTTATATATCTCAAACTGAAATGATTCAAATAACGCTACGGTATGTAATACCATACCAGCACTTATATATAGGAAGTACCAGCGACGTATCCACCATGCTTGTATCATATTACACACGCATCGTTACTTAATCACTTAATCAAACCAAACCCAATCGATAGATAGATAGTACATTAAATATACCTTCGTTGTTTAAAATAATAGATTTAGATAGTACATTACAAGTATACTTCGGATTTATAGTTAACATATCAAAATATGCTTTGGATGTGATAAATAACATATTAAACTATGTTTTTGTTTAGTAAATAACATATCAAAATATGCTTTGGATGATTAACAAAATATATGTTGGTTTGTACAATACCACACATGAGAGTATATCGAACTATACTTTAATAGTGTGATTTAAGAATTCATTCAGACCTGGTGCATCAAAATACACCTTTGAGACTATAGAAATACCACAAAGGCAATCCCTATTTGGATGGAGCAACAAATTGGTTTCAGACATTCCATGACAACAGGAATGGGGTGTCAAATCCTATAGCGCTATATCATACTAACAATCGGTCTGGTGAACATAAAATAAGTACAATTCAACATTTTATTTTATGTTCATTGAGAAATCAGTATTTAAATCATAGATAGTCATTTAGTTTGTCAAATGATAAGTAATAACATGTATAAACAAATGTCAAAATGTAAGCATGTGATGAGATCAGCTGTACTAAGTAATGCACACAATGGGCACACGTAGCATGAAATGTAATGTAAAACGATGTGCTAAGTACGCACTCAATGGGCATACATAGCATAAATGGTAATGAAATCATGTACTATAATGTACTAGCGAACATAGCAGGTATATGATGTGAAAACATGGAAAGCATGAAAGTAACAAGTAGGCACATGTGTTTCACCCCAAAACAGTTTGGAAAACAGTAAAAGAGGGGTTCTATGTACTCACTTGAGATTGCTTAGTAGTCCTTGAGTAACAACCAAACAATGCTAGAGATCACGGATATCAAACGGCACCTAATATAGGTAACTATGTTAATAAACCGGACCTAAATCGGAAGACTGGGTAGCAGGAGGGTTTGTAAACCAAATGAGTGTAGGAACTCATATGATATGGTTTAACAAAGCCTACATACTAAATGAAACCTAACATAATGCTTTCGACCCATCGCGACCCATTAAGGTAGCTTATGCTACTTTAACGCGTCGTGTGCGTGAAACGCGTTCGGACCGTCTAACTAGTCCTATGACAAGTGTTATATGCCTAAACATGTTACATAATCAGTTATGTGACAAAAGTTTAGGTTACATATGCTTAATTACCAATTATACATGAAAAGGGTATTCTGGTAATTTACCTAAGGCATATAAACTACCTATCATACAACTACTCAAACGATGTGACCATAGGGTATAACCTCGGAAGGTTATTCCCTACCTACTATGGTCACCTAATGTGTTTGGTCGGATCCTAATGATCGACCAAATGGGTCGGGTTCGAGGCATAAGCGATTTATTAGATCGCTTACCCTACGACCCTAGACAACGTGGTAATCAGTAGGCATAGTCCCAAAGGACTATAACCAACGTGATTACACTCACGTTGCGAAGTTCAAACGAACTTCGCATTGACCATTACTGGTCAACGCTGAAAGTCAAACAAAGTTTGACTTTCTGACTCGAAAAGCAATAAAATAAGGAAAAGAACGAAAGAATACTTACGAAGGGTCCCCGAATGCTAATTTCGATTCAAAAATCTCAGGTATGAAACAATAGTTTCAACTTAGAGTTTCTCAAATCAAAATTCTTGTAATTTGGAAGCATGGGGGGTGGGGTATTTATAGTGTTTGGTCCACCGTTAAGATCGTTTCATGGAAACCGTGCTTTAATCGCAACCGTACAAGTGTCGGAACCTTATGGTGGCTAAAAGTTGATCCTTATCAGCTGACTAGACAAATGAGAATGTGTGGTGGTGGATCAAACAGCTGCAATCTGCTGTTAGAAACATTTAACCTGGTCAGAAGGACTGACGCGGGCCGCGTGAGGATGTTAAGATCCTGAGGCGGGCCGCCTAGGAGTCACAGATCAGAACAAAGTTTCAGAATTGACAGTTTCAGTCCCTGCACGTGTTTAAGCCCATTTCCGGCACTTCTAAGGCCCGTAAAGCCAACTTTAAGGCCCTAAAATGATTCCTAAACATTGTGGACATGAAACATGTTCAAAAATATGCCGGGTGTTGGTCCGTTTGGGAGTACGAACGCGATGTTCGCTTAATTACGACGGAATGCGCATAAGCGCGAAAAACGATCCAAATGACGCGACGAATGGATTTTTCTCATGTCAAACACTAAAATAAAATATTATAGTGCTTACATAAATTTTTGGATGTCCGGATGTATTCAGAACGTAAGTTATGCGCGAAAATGCAAACTTGTGCACTTTTGACACTTTTAGTCCCTGAATGACCCAAAAGTTTATTTTAGCACACCGAACCCCTCAAAGCCTATTTCTAAGCTATGTAAAGGATATTTAAGGTGTGTTTAACTTATGGCCATGTTCCGGAATGTTTGTTACAGTTCAAATTGGCATACTTTCGCAGTTTGTCAAATTTAGTCCCTGTAAGCGAATAAACTTTGATTTCACCACACCAAACCTTCCAAAACTTATATCTAAGTTATGTAAAGGTTATTTAAGGTATGTTAAGCCTATTTCACTATTCCGGAGTGTTCGTTGGATTTAAACTGGTTATATTTACGCATTAGTGCGTGTATAACCTTCCAGAAAGCGATTTAGAGCTTGAAATCGAACAAGAGTTGATATGTGCAAAAGCTACACATATTTATACAAGTCCAAAGTATGAAATACAATATTTCATTGGTTTGGCATTTGTTTGATGGTTGAAGTGACACAGGTGTTACAATACTCTAAATATTAAGCTCGTTCGGTTAAGAGTCACGTTCCAACGTATCCGATAATTGTTCTGCTCTGATACCAATTGTCACATGGTTACTTTTCAACCCCCGTGTGGTGTCCCCAAGTCCCCGGGGACAAGCCAATCCATCCCGCTTCTTTGTGTGGGTCACTGGTTTCGTCCTGCCTTGGACTTATCAGGAGAGCGGCACCAGCTCTCGACCAGTGGTGCGTTCGTCGTTTGCACTGTGACAACCCGCACTAAACCAGGTATCCGTACAACTTAATTAATGATTAATTACTACTTGATTACTGTGCTTGTTTGAACTAGCTGATAAACTGCTACCTGCATACTGATACATGCACTTACTTGCATCATACTTTATTTGCTGTCACTACATTAATTACATACTGAACCCTAGTGACAAACATGATGCACAAAAAGCACAGTAGCACTAAACGGATACACGGCGAACATGCTGATATGACCAGCATCAGGCAGACACTGCCTCTAAGGCCTGTTAAGAGCCTCAAATATTTTGGCTACACTGGTAGTGAGTGTAGGGATATAAGGGTTGTGGTACCGCGTCTCTAGGAATAAGATACACTGATTCGGATGTGCCAAAAACGTACTTTAAGTACCAAACACAGCACTTTAATAATTAATCCAGCTTCTAGCTGACTAGTAAAGTGCCAGAACATGAGAAAATAACACTAGACACTTTCTAGAGTGTCGGGAAAACAAATGGTGTCACTAAAATAACAATAACGACACTTTAAAGCTTTTGTAACGCTTTAACGGATTACTATCCAACCGAACAACCGGACTTTACCCGGAACATAAAAATATTATTACTTTTCACTAATTATATTTTTCTGAACCAGTTAGGGTCCCTGTTTACCCTAACACCCGTCATAACGCGCTTTATACAACTAACGAGGTTAAACACTTAACTTACCTATTTAACCTAAACTAATCACCTAACTATCTAGTTTAAATCGAACCACCCCCCCCCCCCATCATAACCGTCCCCTAACCTTGGGAAGACACACTTGTACTTGGTGGATTTGTTAGTGATTATTGTCTAATACCAAGGTGACATAAGAACCAATGGTTAATACCCATGAGAATTGCCTATAAATAACACTTGATTACATGAGATTATCATACTTAATCAACACCAACTTACTACTCTCTCCCTCTCTTCTCTAACCTTCGGCCGAACACCCCTCTCCCCACCATCATATTTTCGGCTCTTGATCACTACATTCCAAGATCATACACGCGTTAAGGATCACGTATTAGGAGCCCCGGAGCAAGCGGAACACGAAGGACCTCTACCGTTAGCTTTTATCCACCCACTTTTCGCCAAGATTCTTCCCTAGCCTTGAGCTAGAGGTATAACACTTAAAACTTGTTTTTAAGCTTATCTAAAGTGGTTAAAAGGAATATTGTCGGTTGAATCTCGTTAAAATGAAAGATGATGATCAAAAGTCTAGTAAAAATACTAAAAGTGGTGGTTAATAGCTCATAACTTGTGTAAAAGTCGTAGGACTTAAAATATGTGATTTTTGAGACCCGATCTATGATGTGGTAGCTCGGATCTCCGTTTAACCCGACTTTGTAAGATCATGTATCTTCACATAAGCTCGTTTTTGGTTACCGCAAGGGTTAAAAGGCGAAACTCTACCACACAAGATGCATGAACTTGTGTAGAAATATTTTACTTGTGTAAAGGTAATTTAACTTGTACAATGGAGTTTAAAACTAGCAGATCTACGTATCTGCAAGTGGTATTTTTGAAGAACCACACATTTAAGAAACCATGTATTTTAAAGAAAGGATCTTACACTAACAAACATGATTTTATAAACCACAAGTGTGTAGACACTTGTGAAATGAAAAGATCCGACAAATAACTATTTTTGGGAAAAATGACTAGAAGTTGTAAAGACGGATTTCTCTAGTCACAAGGTTTTTACGAGATCAAAGTTACTTTATATAAAGATCTACATATATAAAGGGGATTTACACTATAGATTCGGAAAAACTGCAAGTTCATGCGATTATGCGATTTACATACTTGACGACTAGTTTGATGTGTCGGAAATTGTTTGATTGAATAAAGAAGTTGTTGAATTGATTTGTTAAAAGAAAATGATACGCTTGAAAGCGTGGCCACCTCCAGTTACAGAGGAAACTCTGGCGAAATTTTCTAAAAACCTAACACTTAGGCTTATTTACACAACAAGTGTTAGAACTATTTTTGGACATATTTTCAAAACATAAATTTCGCCGGCACTATATCTTACTAAATATTCGGAGGTGGGATCTTCACAAAGATTAACGTGATAAATATATTTGTCACAACACTGTTTATGATTATTTTGTGAAATACATAAATATTATTTTAGAGTGAAAATAATATTTACAAGCGTTAATGATTCCAAAACTTTACGAACGCTTCCACAAACATATAAGTTACACCGGTAATTACATTACCACAAGATTGATAAAACGTAACTTACGCACATGTATTGTATCCCCCATCCTTGGGAAGAAGAATAACTACCAAGTGTATACGGAACATAAACACGAAATAGTTGTCTAACTATTTCCCAAAGACATAAACTGTAAAGCTAAGGCACGGCCGTCCGTCTAATAGAATTAGCACTTGTAGGTCGTTGCACAGCTTACTGTATTGGAGACACTTGGTAGAGACGCGCATTCACTGTGAGTTCATGTCCCCCTTTTCTCTAACTGTTTTCAGTTTACTTAACTGCGGGGGTGAAATACATGTTACTATGATTTACGAGTACTTTACAATGGTATGTTTAACGTAAGGAGGTGTTATACGATCATGTGAGTGGATAGGAACAACATGGGGTCATTAGTCCTCATGGAGGGACCGAGGGACAGGAGCGGTAGATCTATCTGGGTGTAGCGAGCCCAGCCCCCGGCCAAACTAGAAACGGACCGTGGGGTGACTTTGTCCACATACTTTGCCGTGGCGAAATCTGCTAGGTTTGAGTCTCCCTATTTGCACTTCACATATGTCAGTGGCCTTGCAAACCATTGGTGATCACAAGTCCTCTTACACTGCTACATACCACAACTATTTTTATACTCACAAGTGTTTTACATACTCACTTACACATGAACTCGCTCAACATTATTGTTGATTTTTCAACTCACATGTATTTCAGGAAATTAAAACGGATCTGGCGCGGTATGGAACGTTTTCCGCTGCACTTGTCATGGAGTCATCAGGGTTTAGGGGATGTGTCTCTTTCCTGGACAAGACACAGTCCTTAACCCACGTTTATGTTATGTTATAAGTTGTAATGTCTACTGAACAGGGTTATGGTTGTATGTTAAAACAATGGTAATGTGTTTGATTTTCAAAACTTAATGGATGACTTGCATGGTTTTTAAATTCATATAGCTTGTTATGGTTAAGCTATGGTATTAAGAAGTCACACCAAAGTTAACCACGCTTCCGCAAAGCCAGGGTGTGACATGCACAACTAGGCACGTACACCTCTTCATTGACACTGACTCCGTCCCCTGATAATGTAATACCCGAAATTGTGAAAACACTAAAATAATTAATATCGATTATCAGTTCTAAACTAATTAATATATGTTAAACCGATTTAATGATTACCGTTACCATCGAGCAATTTATTTAGTAAATATTAGTAGTAAACAACATTTACATATTTTTTTTATATATTGGAACATTTCTTTTGTTATTAAATGTATTATTATGATAGTTTTGGGTCTAGTAAAATTGAAGCTAAACTAAAAGATATGTTTTGTAAGTTGTTCATAAATTAAAGGGGTTTAGTGCAAAGTTTGAATTAAATCAAAATCTACATATCCTTTCTCTTTGTTTTGGAATTCCGATCGATGATTTTGCCGCAAATGTCTTATGTGATATCAATTTCATAACAAACTTTGATTACTAAAAGCATATAACATTAAATGATTATACCCGTTCAAGGCTTGTCTCCCAAGTTCACACATATACGATTTCATACAAACCTAATTATGGTCTCTACAATCAGTCTGCCGCCATAACTTGCCATCGGAGTTCAACAACCAGCAACCGCCATCGCATTCCTCCATAACCACCACTACTTAATCGTTCTCTAGTCTACACCACGTGCCGCCAGTTGTTGTGGCCGGCGTCATTAGCCTCGGATCAGATTGCTTGTCACAAGCCGTTGCCTACCGCCGCCGCGGTTCAGGCCACCACTACCGCACACCACCGTGACGCCACCATGTGCCGCCATGAAGCAAAGATAGCCGCCTGTTTGAATCGTGATTACGAGCAGGTGTGCAACTAGCCATTCGTTCGATTATTTGGGAGTTAGTACTACTTGAGGACGACCCGAGTTGGTTTTGCTTTGCCGAATTAAGGTACGGATTCTGTTTTCTTTTCATCGTAGTATACTTTTATATTTTCGTTACTCGTTGGTACGGATTCCTGTCCTTGTCAGCATAGTATTTTATTCATATCCGTTACTTTGTAGTACGGGTGTTTTCGTTAGACGGTTCGGTTCGTATTGTTATATGATTGGTATTTGTTGTAGCATGCAATAGACCTTAGATTTTGTGCTCTTTATTGCATGTTCCCTTTAGACTTATGTCAAAATACTTTTATTTCTGATACGTTTTGTACTCTGTCACCTGAGCAATTATAAGTTACTTGTCGTTGGGGCGTCAACGACATGGCACTCATCGTGACGGTGCGTAACTAAAGTTCACGGCGTTTCTAGTTTGTGCTTGTGTAGCATTTGGCCCCTAGAGGCGAATAGATCGATCTTAGCTCTGACTCCTGATTCCTGTTGAGATGGAATAATGTTTGTACGCCTACACGCACCATCTCGGCGCATGGACTATAGCCATGCATGCCTCTGTTTAGGCTCGTGGGTGCTTCTATATTACGTGACTTGTTTTATTGTTATATGTTGTCACGTATGTCTTGTCTCTGTTATGATATGATTATATGCATCTGATTATGTTCAGTATCTGTTATCTGTTCAGTATAAGTTTTGGGATTCAAGTTATAAAAGTATTTGTTTCAGTGCCATCTTTTGGATTTGTTAGTGTCAGTACCGATCTGTTTTGCTTCCGTATGCCTGCTTTATTTTTACTGTTGATTTCTCCGTTACTGAGCAACTTTTTGGCTCAGCCGTAGTTTCTTTCTTGTGTTTGTCTTATTTGTTTGACAGGTAATTTGGGAAACGTGGGGAATAAGTGAAGAGTGTCGTGAAGATCAAGATTTTATTTTATTTCGGTAATGTAATGAAAATGTAATTAGGATCTTTTGTTTTCAACGTTGTGGATTGGTTTTAGTTTTGATATCTGTATGAGTGACATGTCAGCCTGTTCAGGTTGGGGTGTTACAGATAAAGTCCAGGACTAGCCAGTAACCCAAGCGTTCAAGCACAACCCATAGCATTGCGATCTTCAAACATTTGGCCCGTGACAATTGTCTGGCTTCCCCCGCTCCATTAACGCCCCCACTCCCTGCAGTCTTAGAAAGAAGCATTATAAGGCTGCGGGGATATATCTTAACTCTAAGCAGTTTATCTTCAAATGCTCACACTTACGGACAACTGGTACATATCTTAATTCTAAATCCTGTTGTTTTTTCTTTGCGATTTAACCCTAAATTACCGTATATTCATAACCTTAAAGAAAGTTACCCTAAATGATTACACTGAGTTCACAAATGTTTGTATGTCTATGTGCATGTTTTCAGTTCATACGGTGTCGTATTGCAATACTCACTGCATGTATAACAATTATTATGCCTTTATAAATTAAGGCCATTGGTCAAAATTAGGGTTTGTAGGAAGTCTTACTTGATAAATAGCATAGGTTGATGTGTCAAAAAAATATAAGAGAGACACAACTTGTGTTGTAAATAAAGCTTCTTTGGTTGTATATTATACATAGACGATATGTAGTTAATATCGGAAATAGCATAGGTTGATGTGTCAAAAAAATATAAGAGAGACACAACTTGTGTTGTAAATAAAGCTTCTTTGGTTGTATATTATACATAGACGCTATGTAGTTAATATCGGTGATATATCGTTCCCTTACTAAAATATCGGTCAGCATATCCGTACCAATATTATTGGCGATACTGACCAATATAACCGATATTTGACTGACATATCACCGATATTTGACCAATATAACCGCTATATCACTGAATTATTAGTGTTAAATTGCTATATATATATATATATATAAATTTTGCATGATATTAAAAATACTGATATCTCACCGAGATAACCTATATCTCAAATATCGGTCCTTCACCGATATCAAATATTCTACCGCATTAACTGCATAGCATAGACACGTTTCTCATATACAAGCTTGGTTTAAAAAAAAAGCGTGTAGTGATCTAATGCGGTCGATGTGTGATGCGCAATGCGCGAAGTGCTGCATCATGTGTGTAAGTCATTTGTTATTAAAAATATTAAAAAAATATATATTTTGGATATTAGAACACTAAATAGGATATACGCTCGTAATCTCTAGTCAGATTTGTTCAGTCGATGGTCTAATTTGTTTAGATAGTTAATCTATTTGCTCAATCAACGGGTATGTTTGTTCTTCAGATTGAAAAGGTCAAACTCATTGTAATCACTGTCCAATTTGTTCAAAATAGTGGTCAGTTGCGTAAGACACCGCATCAGACCATGTCATCTGATGCGCCCCTGATGCACACATATAAAACCAAGCGTACAAGATGCGCGCGCCTCATATTTTGAGATCTAAACGCCTTGGAGCGCCACACGCTTTATTGAACCAAGGTTGCCACTTGATTTATGAAATCATCAATTGTGTATTGTACAATTTTGCTTAACGTATGCTGTGAAGATATAACATGCGTGATTAGTTTTTCGAAAAAGAGAACAATCTTTATCAACAAACAATATCTTTATGTCCAGATTTTTGTACACGCTGTCTTCATTTTTACATGTTCTTTTCCACATGTCAGTCCATGAGACCACAACATACTATTATACAATCATATAAGAAAACGTATTTCAACATCAAAAAAATAATATTTTACTTGATGATTATATAAAACAAATTCCAATCCTGTAGGAATGAATGATATTTTCTCAAGTCTGTTAGCCATTTTTAATCAAGAAAACAAATTAGAGTATTGATTATTAAATAATGAAAATGAGAAGCTAAAGGCTTCACATTACAGTAAGGATTAATGTATATTGTCATTGTAATATTTGGCTGATGACATATTCGAATTTATAGATATTAGTTACAAACACATTATATATACGAATGGTCTAAAGGTTTCTGAGAAATATGAATAGCATCTAATCAGGGGTTGTCACATGACAATTGTTACAAACAATAATTTTATGGTTTCTGAGAAATATATAATCTGTTTGTACCTAATGCGTGTGTGTATATTCAATAACTCAATAAAACAAAAAAAATGATTGTCACATGACAACCTTTATTATGTAATGTGTTTGTAACTAATGTCTATAAATTTAAATCATCATCAAACATATTGTGGCTCAGAATTACATTGTATAGTATATCAATCATTTCTATAGTGATATACCTTTCTCTTCTTATTGTTTTGCTATTACCAAATTGTAGTTTGTTTTCTTGATTAAAAATGACCAAAAACCTAGATAAGGAATCATTTGTTTCTACAGGCTTGGAGATTATTTTATATAATTTTCAAGTTAAAAGGTTAATTATTTGATGTGAAATTATGTTTTCTTATCTTCTTTTTTGAAAAAAAAGAACAATCTTTATGAGCAAAATAATATCTTTATGTCCAGATTTTTGTACACACTATCTTTATTTTTACATGTTCATTTCCACATGTCAGCCCTTGAAACCACAACATACTATTATATATGAAATAAGAAAACTTAATTCAACATCAAAAAATTAATTTTTTGCTTGATGATTATATAAAACAATTTCCAATCCTGTAGGAACGAATGATTTTTTCTCAAGGTTGTTAGCCATTTTTAATCAAGAAAACAAATTAGAGTATTGATTATTAAATAATGAAAATGAAAAGCTAAAGGCTTCACATTATAGTAAGGATTGATGTATATTGCCATTGTAATATTTGGCTCATGACATATTTGAATTTATAGACATTAGTTACAAACACATTATATATATAAAAGGTGTAAATGTTTATGAGAAATATGAATAGTGTCTAATAAGGGGTTGTCACATGACAATTGTTACAAACAATAATTTTATGGTTTCTGAGAAATATAACGTGTTTATACCTAATGTGTGTGTATATGTAATAACACAATAAAAAAAATGATTATCACATGACAACCCTTATTATGTAATGTGTTTGTAGCTAATGTCTATAAATTTAAATCATCATCAAGCAAATTGTGGCACATTGTGTAGTACATTAATCCTTTCTAGAGTGATATACCTTTCTCTTCTTATTGTTTTGTTATTACAAAATTGTAGTTTGTTTTCTTGCTTAAAAATGACCAAAAACCTTGAGAAGGAATCATTTGTTTCTACAGGCTTGGAGATTAATTTATATAAGTATCAAGTAAAAAGGTTAATTATTTGATGTGGAATTATGTTTTCTTATCTACTTTAAAAAAAAAGAACAATCTTTATCAGCAAAACAATATCTTTATGTCCAGATTTTTGTACACACTATCTTCATTTTTACGTGTTCTTTTCCACATGTCAACCCATGAGACCACAACATACTATTATACAATCAAATAAGAAAGCCTAATTCAACATCAAAAATTAACTTTTTACTTGATGATTATCTAAAACAATTTCCAATCCTGTAGGAATGAATGATTTTTTTCTCAAGTTGTTAGCTATTTTGAATCAAGAAAACAATTCTTTTTTGGGCTAAAAGGGTAAAACTGATATAACCATAGGGGCTAAAATCGTAATTTACTCTTTCATAAATAATGATTTAAATTCCATCACGGCCTGTGATTCGCCGCGGAAATTCGTAAGGCTATGCGTTATCGTTTCACACCCAAATGCCACAGTGGATTTTAGCCCTATTTCACGCCTCTATACACCGCCCCAAAGTTTGTGAAAAAAGTGACGTGAAAATGAAGGCGTGACTGTGCCCACCACTCCCACCATGTCTGCAACCTTCACTTTTGGCATGGGAATTAATTGTTTGAACCATTAAAAAAATTCCACCTCGCCCACTTTCCACTTTTATTATTATAAGTTTAATGTTTAAATAATTCAATATTATTTTAATATTTATTAGGCATTGAAAACTTGTGAAATGATTACACACCAAATGTGAAAATAAAGTAAGTGAAAGCTCATACTTACGTGACGATGACTTGAAGTGAAAAAAATGTGAAACCATCGTAAAAAATAGCCTAAGAAAAATGTTTCAACTATATAAATTTTGTTGAAAACAGAGTGATATTTAAAATAACTACTATTATAAGATATAACGAGTGTCGGCAACCATAAAGAACCAAACCAATACCGTCCAAATAACAACTATACCAATATTAATTTTTAGTGTTTTCGGCTTTGATGCTAGTCAATTTTGATTTTTTTTGGTACCTTCCACCACCCGTACCACCGAAGCGGTACTAGACAAGTACAAAAAAACCGGTTTTAAGATCGAAGCTAGGAAAAAAATTAAACAATTTTTTTAACCAGCGGTTTGACTCAACCCGACCCGGCGGTTATAGCCAGGTTCCTCGCGAGATTTGTAAATGGTTTAAAAGCCGAACCAATTTTAAAAAACCGGTTTTTTGCCCAACCCGGTCTTTAAACCGAACCTGATAGTACCAGTTCGGGTTCTCCTCGTATCAAACTGGTTGAAAAACCGAACCGGTTGTTTAAAAAAAACCCATCTGTAACTTTTTTGACTATCGTTGTTTAAATTTTTTACAGTATTTCAGAAACCCTCGACACACCACCTTCCCGTCGCAATACGCCACCAGCAACCACCGCACCACCACCAGCTCTGTTCGCCTAAGCATTTCTTCTTCAAACGCTCACACTTACGGACATCTGGTACATAATCCTAACCCTAAATCTGCTGTTTTTTCTTTGCGATTTAACCCTAAATTACCGTATATTCATAATATTAAAGAAAGTTAGCCTAAATGATTAAACTGAGTTCACAAATGTTTGTATGTATATGTGTATGTTTTCAGTTCATACATTATGCCTTCATAAATTGAGGCCATTGGTCAAAATTAGGGTTTGTAGGAAGTTTTACTTGATAAATAGCATAGGTAGATATGTCAAAAGATATAAGAGAGATGCAACTTGTGTTGTAAATAAAGCTTATTTGGTTGTACATTTTACATAGATGCTATGCAGTTAATATCGGTCAACATCGATATTGACCGATATATCACCGATATTTGACCGATATAACCGAAATATCACCGATATATATATATATATATATACACTATATATATATATAGAGAGAGAGAGAGAGGGGGGTTAACATACATTATGAGTAATCGTACATTAAGTACGTGACTATCCTGACCGTCAGATAGGGTGATTAAAGCGTGATTAAATTGATGATGAAAAGCGGTTGCAAAAGCGTAATTATGGTATCTAAAGGTTAAAATCGTCAATTTACTATATCTATTTACCCGGCTATATCTCCGTCTCAAATCAAAAACGATATTAGAACCCCAAAATTGACGGTGAAGTTTCAAACCGAGGGTAAACGACGATAGCGGTGAACAAGAAACGAGTATCGATTTGAAGTGAGGAATGACGAATACGGCATAAGGAGGTATCGATTAAATCATCTTCTCATCCATTTATTTTCTTCTTTAATCACACGGTTTTAGTTGAAGAAATTCTCATACTGATCGGTGGTTTCATTGTATGGTGAACAAAAATTGAAGCTAAACGAGAGAGAAGGAGCAAGAAACGAAACGATCCGGTGCACATTAGCGGCATAAATCCAGGTTTCTTCTAAAAAAAAATCCAAAATATTAGGGTTTGATTAACTAGCGTTATTTGCTATCAACTAGCGTAATTTGATGTTGATTCATTGATATGAACTAGCGGTATTAGAATGATTGATATTAGACAATTGATTGATATGAACTAGCGGTATTAGATTGTTCATCCCCCATCCCCTGTATTATTAGGTTAAATTTTGAAATTGGGGATTTTGAGCTAACTTGCCTTTTTGTTTAAACAATTAACGAATGTTTTATTAGGTTAAATTTTGATATTGGGGCTTCTGATCTAACTTGCCCTTTGTTTTCATCCGTTTTTTAAGCAAAATTTTTGATTGAGCTGGATGAAAATAATAACGCATCCAATGAAAATAATTACGCCTGGTGTATAAGATTTGTTGAGCACAAACCAGTGAAAATATGTTAGTATGCATTCTATAATACAGGTATTAACAGGTCAAAATAATAACGCCTGTTGTTATATGAAAAAACTAATTTGCTTGATTTAATTTGTTTTGAAATATGAATGTAGGGGTTGTTGATGATGATGATGATTTTGAGCCCCCCATTCAGCCGATGATAACAAACAAACCTCGCAAGTTAAAGTTAAATAAAAAGCCAAAGAAATTAAATATTCAAGATGATGATGATGATTTTGAAGCACCAATTAAAGACTTGATAGGCAAAAGGACCGAAAACACAAAAAAGAGGGCAAAGACTTTAACTGACCAAGATGATGATGACTTTGAGGAGCCCGTAAAAAAGAAACCATCGAAACAAGACAAGCAGATGGATCCTAGAAAGAGAAGACAGACGATTACCGAAGCGGAACCAATTAGGACGGAACCAAGACCGTTCTATGAATATCATCATGATGTAATAAGCCTAAGGTGTAGTCCTTCAGGTTTCTTGGATACAGTAAGACAATTTACAGAAGCACAGGTAGCGGATGTGAAAAGCATTGGATTTGGTGATGTTCTTGATATAAAGCTTAATCATATAAGCACACGTCTAGGTTATTGGCTCGTACGAAACTATGACGAGCAATACAACACACTAAACATAGGAAATCATAAGATAGAAATCACACGAGATTCAGTACATGATGTGTTTGGTATTCCAAAAGGACATGTTCTAGTACGGGAAAAAAATAAGCCTCGGAAAGGAGCGATAGTTGAAAAAAATACTGCTACTCAAGGGGTCGAAACAACTATTGATGAGTTCAAAAACCAGTGGCCGGACACCAACAAAATTACTCATACATTAGTTGCAAAAGCTATGAAAAAACAAACAAATGGCGGCAGATTATTCAAGTTAAATTTTCTAGCCTACTGGAACACTTTGTTTGTAGAGATAACAAAGTCAACAATGGTTAAACAAAGTTTTCTACTTGCCATTGACAAAGAGGAAGACATTTCAAAGCTGGATTGGTGCTCCTTTGTTTTAGAATCGCTTAAACGAACTAGACAAGGTTGGAAAAAACTGAACTCACAATACAATGGACCAGTTGTATTTCTAACGGTATGTTTTGTAGACATCTTTAAAATGTAAGCTAATACAATATTGTTAGTAGTAATTTGGTTTTTTTCAAACAATTATATGCAGCTTCTATACAGCCATGATTTCAACAAAAGGCACAAAATTTTCGATGAAGTTGTCGAACTGCCTGTCATAAAGTATATAACATCTGGTATGATCGACGACGTGGAAGAGTATTTATACAACAATGGGCCGCTGACAGATGTTGAAGATTGTGATGAAGTTGACAAAGACGAAGAAACGCATGACAATCGCCAGGATCAACAACATGTGACTGCCTCGGACATCAATAGCGATGATCATCAAAATGAAGAGGCTCCGACAACGCCATTCGAAATCGTAAATCAACAAACTTCGACGTTATTCACGGACCTGTTCGCTGACAACATCCCATTACACGAGGCAGCTGCAGTACAAGAAAACCTCACCACATTTGAAACGACAGATCAGCCTAGGGCAGATACGGATGATTTCACAATACCACCAGTGGATACCACAAAGGTCTAATTTGCCCTTAATGAGAAATCTTAAACCGTGCCACGCGTTAAGATCTCCTTATCGCGTACATGAAGTATGATTAGGGCTTTTGTACATTATACTTCCTCTCTCTCTTTCTCTCTCTCTCTCTATATATATATATAATCGATATATCACTGAATTATTAGTGTTAAATTGCTATTTATATAAATTTTGCATTATATTAAAATTACCGATATCCCTTCGATATCTCACCGAGATAACCTATATCTCAAATATTGGTCCTTCACCGACATCCGATATTTTACCGCATTAACTGTATAGGTATAGCATAGACGTGTGTCTCACGTACAAGCTTGGTTTTAAAAAAAGCGCGTAGTGATCCAATGCGGCCGATGTGTGATGCGCAATGCGCGAAGTGCGTGCATCATGTATGTAAGTTATTAAAAAATATTAAAAAAATATTTATGGATATTAGAACACTAAAATGTGAGATATGCTCATAATCTCTAGTCAGATTTGTTCAATCGATGGTCTAATTTGTTCAGATAGTTAAATTATTTGCCCAATCGATGGGTAGATCTGTTCATCAGATTGAAAAGGTCAAACTCATTGCAATCACGGTCCAATTTGTTCAAGTAGTGGTTAGCTGTGTAAGACGCCGCATTAGACCACATCATGCGATGCACCCTTGATGCACGCATTTTGAAACCAAGCGTACAAGATGCGTGTGCCTTGGATTTTGAGACCTAAACGCCTCGGCTTTTTTAAACCAAGGTTGCCACTTGATTTATGAAAACATCAGTTCTGTGCTTTTAGTTTGGAGATATAAATGGGTTCATGTGTCTATATATTCGCTGGTAACAGTTGTCTTCTTTGATTGCAGATTGGTTATAGTATGGGCAGGACGAGGGAACGTGCTTGGAGAGGCTCAAGCATTCACACACTAAAACCGACACAAAAGGTTTGCGGGAAAACTTCAAATTTTGTATATTCAGTTGGCATGTGGTCTTAGTGCAGCAGTAACTGTATGCATCAATATAATAACAGTAACTGCATAATCATGCCTTGATAAATTGAGGCGTTTTTGTAATAAGGTTTATATGTAAAAACAAGTAAACAACATATGCATAAATCATGAAAGGATTATTTGATAAATAGGTTGATGTGTAAAACATATGAGAGAGACGCATCTTCTGGTTATAAATAAAGTTCAAATGGTTTTACATAGACGCGCACGTCTTGCACTTTGGCTTTTGGGACTTAAACGCCTCGCGGCGCTTCTTACTTTTTTAAACCAAAGTTGCCACTTGATTTATTTAGTCATCAATTCTGTGCTTTTAGTCAAGAAATATATATTGGTTCATGTGTCTATATATTTACATGTAATTGTTGTCTTCTTTGCTTGCAGATTAGTTCTATAACGGGCAAGGCAAAGGAACGTGCTCGGGGAAACACAAACACTCAGATACCAAATAAGAAGCTAAAACCGACAACAAAGGTTTGGGGAAAAACTTCGAATTTTGTGTATTCAAATAATAAATATACGATAAATAATACCCAAATCACACAAACTCAAAAATCAAGAATGTGTATAAAATAGTCAACAAGAAAACAAATGAAGATGAATAACAAAGTCGGTTTGGAATCAATTGAAAAACAACAAAGAACATCAGCAACTCTTCGTTCCGGTTAGACTTTGTATGTAGACTAACATGTTTTTTTTTTTTTATCTTTCTAGTTACTCGATGATGATAGTGATGTAGAAATGTTTGACCCTAAGCAGCAGCACTGTGAGTTGATTGAAATTGTGTCTTCTACATCAGTTTCTGTATGTATATCTCTATCTCTCAATTATGTCATAACTTGGTGATTTTTGGCTTTTTTGTTAAGTCTTCTGGGTGAAAGAACATTCCAAACATGCCAGAATAAAGAACGCGCTTAATAATTTACGGGTCAAAATGGGTCGGGTCCAGTCTAGTTGAATTTCATATGCATCTCTATTCTCTAGAAACATCCTAAATATGTTATACATATATATCCAAACAAAATTTTAAATATCATATATATTATATATCTATCCTAAATAATTAAAATACCATATTTACCCACTCTAACGTATTTCAATAAAAACAATTCATAATATGACCATTTACTCTTAATTTTCTCAAAATTTCACATTTACACATTTTATTAACTCAATATTTACGGTTTTTGTTTTTTACTTCGATTTCCCGTATTTTGTAACAGTTTTTTCTGCTATTTATGGATTTTTTTTACTGTATTATCCAGCAACAAATAACATTAGCTCTTCATTCCAATCATACAAAATAACATGAAGGGAGGAGATTTTTTGTTTTTTACTTCGATTTCCCGTATTTTGTAGTTAGTTGATGATGATGATGATGATGATGATGATGATGATGATGATGATGTTGATAATGATGGTAGTGGTGGCGATGATGATCATGATGATGTAGAACTATCAACCTCGAAGCAAGAACATTGCGAGTTGGTTGAAAATCTGTCTCCTATGTCTGATTCTGTATGTATCTCCCTACCTATCAGTTATCTTATACATACATTCCTATGATTAATATTAGACAAGGAAACCAAGTGAAAGTCCGCTTTTTTGTTAGTCTTTAGGGTGAAAACTAGGCTTGTAATCGAACCGAACGAATACGAACACATGCATGTTCATGTTCATTCGTTAAGAAAATGGGTATGTTCGTGTTCGTTTATGTTTGTTTGTTTAAAACCCAAACGAACAGTTCATGAACGTAAACGAACATAAACAAACCAACATAAAACAACATAAATGACCAAACATAAACAGATAAAGTAGTTTTTTTTATATATAAATTATTGATTAATTACGATAAGTTATATCGGAAAGCCCATTTTTATTACTGAAAAGTTCAATTTTTAATTACTTATACGTAAATAAGTAGTTAAAAAACCTCTTATATATTTATATTTGTATAAATATAACCCCATATGTATTTATTAAAATGTTAATGAACATAAACGGACATTCGCGAACATAAATGAACAAACGTGTGTGTTCATGGTACGAAGTGACCAAAATAACGTGCGTAATTATGTGTATAACATGCTTAATTAGATTTAAACCAACCTATGTGTAATTTGAGTTTTAACCATGCGTAATTTTCATGTTAGATGGCAGGCGAGATTTGAATTTTTATAACGTGCATAATTATGCATATAACATGTGTAATTTCGAGAATGTCAATGTGGACTTCGTACTGTCGCACGCTAAGGGGCTATTGTATGATAAACCCCACCTCTCCCCCTATATCCCTCTTTTTAATAATTAATTTATCAGATCTACACATCTTTTTAACATGGTCTTTTACTGTTTCTTTTTACTGTGATTTCTAGTGTTTTTTTACAGTTTTTTTCTGCAATTTACAGTAGTTTTTTGTACAGCGATTTCCAGCAACAACCCTTCAATCATACTTTTGTATGTAGACTAACATGCATTGCTTTATATTTGCAGTTACTTGATGATAAGGATGATGATGATGATGTAGAATTCGTAGTCCCCAAGCAGGAACAATGCGAGTTGGTTGAAAATACGTCTCCTATGTCAGATTCCGTATGTATCTTCTCACCTCTTAATTATTTTATACAACTCTATGATCCTTATTGGATATGGCATTTTAGGCCCACATGCAAAACTTGGTTAATTATGACTCTTTTCTTGGTCTTCGTTGAGTGAAATAATGTTTCCACACAGGCTAGATTAAAGAAAGTGCTTAGTTTTACGGGTTATAATGGGTTGAGTCCGGTTGTTATCTGTTGTAATTTTCTTAAATTTTATATAACTAAAATATTTAAATATGGTTGTAAAATAATTAGTGTTTACACAACCCTTCTTTTAATTATACTGTTTTGCTAATAGCAAGTAATAACTTTTAAAATTGCATTTCATATATTTTTAAAGAAAATAGAAAAACCAACGTGTTAACACAACCCGTTCGACCCATTACCCAACTCGACCCAGCCCACTCATTTAGTCGCCTCTAATTTGTATCCTTTTATTGTATAGCTGGAAAAGAACTCATCTTGTCAAAGTGACATGGTTTGTGTTAAAGGCTACAAAGTGAAGCGAAATAATGCAACAATTCTTGAAGCCATTTTCAAGAAGCATGGTGACATTGCTGCTAGTTGTGTATTCAAAACATCTTCTACGAGAACACATTTCCTCGAGGTTGTTTGTGAAGTCGTTAGACGAATTCAAACCGATGATATGGCTGAGATGGTGGAAGATATAGAGTGCCAAGTGTCGGATGCAGAAGCTGCCAATGTTAATGTGTCATGGATTCGAGCGCACTTCGAAGCTTTTCACAAAAGGAAGGAGACTAGTAAAAAGTACAGTTTGCTTATGGAAATGAAATCAAACACCGTTTTTGTTAAACAAGCAGCCCAAATGGATCTGAGAGAGAGATGTGCGGAGCTAATGAGTGCACAAGAACGGTTTAAAGATGCTGAAAGGTGTGTGAGAGTGCTGCATCTTGTTGAAAAGAATCTAAATGACGATATCTTGGAATCGAAGTCTAAACTAGACTCATGGGTAAATCATCCGGTTGTATAGGCTAATTAGATCATGCTATGGTATGGTGTGTAAATGTTAGAAGTTTGATAAAATGGGCTATAGAATGTCTTGTATTTTGATCAAATGGGGTGCTCACGCCAAGTTTAAACTTTAAACCTTAAGTGTTGTGGGTGAAGGTTCAAATGAAAACCACTAGTTAACACGAAAACTCGAAAACTAACTAAAAAGCCTAAAAAACATACCAATTTTATTTTTTGTACCAGTTTTCGCTATTTTAGGTATAAAAAAAAAACTTAAATTTTTTTTTTGTAGTGCACATGTGTAACATGTGAATTATTATACATGTGCACTACAATTTTTTTTTTTTTTTGAAAAAAAGTTTTTTATATACAAAAACTAGCGATTTTTAATAAAAAAATTGCAAAAAAAAAAAAAAAAAATTGGTGTGTTTTAAGGCTTTTTAGTTAATTTTCGAGTTTTCGCGTTAAAAGTGGTTTTTATTTGAACCATCCCCAACCCCAAGTGTTGTGAACCTTAAATGAATTAAATTGGTATTTTATAACACTTAAAAAACTATAAAATCCACTTCTAAAAAAAAAAATCCAAATAGTTTTCCTATGAATTTAGGAACACGAATGTAAATTGTGTCGGGTTGAGTTGTTGAAACCTAACACGACCCATATATTTATTAGTGTCAAATACATTTTGACACTTGAATTCGTCTAACCAGAACACAACTTGTTAACCTATTAATTTTTGTCAAAGGGGGTTAATGGTTTTTAATCAAGTTGTAAGTTGGTTAGCGGGTTGTCGCAATTGGGTTGAACAAGTTGATGGGCTAACATGTTTGATTAAACTTGATAGGATAACATGTTTGATTAAACTGATTAAACGGGTTGGTGGGCTAACATGTTTAATTATACTTCTTGTTGTGTATAGTTGACATCAATACTTTTTTTTTTGTGAGTATTTCCGTTTCTTGTTCAATTAATTTTAATGAAATCAATTAATCAATAGAGGAAAAATCACCTAGTTTTCCAAGTGTTCAATAAAGTTGTTCAATTTTTATTTAAATGGAAAACTATTGTTTTATAATGGTTTTAATATTGTGAAATTTGGTATATCTTGTAGTTTATCGGGTGAGGTGTTTACTTCTCTCTCTTAAGTGATGAAAAAATAATAATTAATGAGGTGTTAATGAAAAATATAAAAGTGAATTAGATTAATGTTTTCTGGATTTCATTTTAATCCATTTTAAAGATAAATAAAATTACATCACCAAAGTTTTTACCATAGCATTCAAGAAGGCATGTCTAAAGCATGTTCTTGTCCAACATTTTCTTTAATCGAATTACATATAGTCCAATGGTACCAAAGACCAAAGTGTTGAAAGGATGGTTCTTAAGTGGTATGAGTTCTTCTTGCAAAGTACGGATGTGATCGGTACTATACCGGTACCAATATTCCCAAACTAAAAATGAGTAAAAACACAAATCGAATACCATGCCAAATATGGTGGTAGAGTACGGATAGTGCAAAAATACCCAAACCACTAGTATATATATTTAGAAGAGTAAACTGCAAAAATGACCCCTGAGGTTTTGTCACTTTTGCCATTTAAGTTCAAATCTCAAACCTTTTGAATCTGGGTCCTTGTGGTTTCAATTTTGTTGCCATTTTCATTCAAAAGCAAAATCTGGTCAGATTTTTCAGTTAACATCTAGTTTTTTTTTTGTCATTTTCGTCCCTTTTTTGAAGAGCAAAATGGTTAGATTTTTAAAATTTTTTATAATAAAATGTTAAAAGACTATTTTGCCCTTCATTAAAAGGAAGAAAAAAGACAAAAAAGTTGGATGTTAACTGAAAAATCTGACCAGATTTTAATTTTGGATGAAAATGGCAACAAAACTGAAACCACATGGACCAAGATTCAAAATGTTTGAATTTTGTACTAAAATGACAAAATTGACCGAATCTCAATGAACATTTTTGCACTTTACTCTATTTAAAATAAACATTTCGGAATGCTATGTTTGGGATCTAAAAAAAAGAGAAAAGATCAAATAGGAAGTTTATTTTGGCTAGGAAGTGTAGGAAGCAATAGGATTAGGACATGTGACAACATTTAAAATAAAGAAAAAGGGTATTTTAGTCAATCCAACCCTTTCTTCTTCCTTTTCAAAACCCAGTAACTTCAAAACCCACCATTTTCAAAACCCACAATCTTCAACCATTTCTTCAATTTCTCTCTCAATAATCACTACATTATAGTGCGATTTTCATCACAAATCAATGATTCAAATACCCGATCAACGTGTTCTTCAGCTTTTTTTTTTGAAGAAAACCCAGTTTAATTTCATAAAAAAATCTCGTTTTTTCCGGTGATTTTGGAGATAATCACTCGATTCGGTCGATTCGAGCGCTGATAAGTGTTTCAATCATTCAAACTTCGTCAATTGTTGAAGAAATCATTTAGATTCATGTAAGAAATTCTTTAATTTCATTTTTACGATCTGGGTTTTTGATTTAGTCATTGCGTTTTACGATCTTGGCGGGGGTTCGGGGGCAGCGCCCCCTGGTAGCGAGGTCCCAGGGGCGGCAGCCCCTGGCGGGGTCCAAAGGTCAGCTCGGAAAATTTTTTTTCCTATTAAATTGCTGTAATAAAAATGCATCAGAAAAATTAATTTTCTGTAAATTGCCTCTGGAAAACTGCATTCGTAGACAGTGTTTCTGGTTCTATAAACAACAGGTTCTGGTCATTGCGTTTTAGTTAGATTCTGGTTCTGTGAACAACAGTTTCTGGTCATTGCGTTTTAGACAGTTTCTGGTTCTATGAACAACAGTTTCTGGTCATTGCGTTTTAGACAGTTTCTGGTTCTGTGAACAACAGTTTCTGGTGATTGCGTTTTAGAAATAAAACATTTTTTAAGTGTTTTTACTCATTGCGTTTTAGGTAAACACATTTTTATGTGTATTCAGTTCATTGCGTTTTAGAGAGAACAGTTTCTTTTGTGTTTTTAGGCCATTGCATTTTAGAAATAAGACATTTTTATGTGTTTTCTAGGCATTGCGTTTTAGAAATAAGACATTTTTAAGTGTTTTCTGGCCATTGCGTTTTAGAAATAAGACATTTTTAAGTGTTTTGGGTGCATAGCGTTTTAGAAATAAGACATTTTTAAGTGTTTTGGGTGCATTGCGTTTTATAAAGTACACTTTCTTTTGTGTTTTTAGGCTATTGCGTTTTAGAAATAAGACATTTATTTGTGTTTTCTAGTCATTGCGTTTTAGAAATAAGACATTTCTTTGTGTTTTTGGTGCGTTGCGTTTTAGAAAAAGTCATTTTTTTACGTTTTTTTTTTCATTGCGTTTTACGCAACTGGGTTTTCAAAATTTTTTTTTCGAAAATATAGCAATAGTATACTCGTTTTAAAGATAAAAAAACGCTGGTTTTTTTGGTGCAATTTTTATAAAAAAATAATGTCGTATGAAAAAGTTATTAACGTTTAAAAAATTGTGGGAATTGGAGGAGAGAGAAACTATTGTGCTGCATTGACTAGAATGCCCCTAACAAACTCACACGCCTCTTTTTTTTTGAGTTAAATGCCAAAATAGTCCCTGTGGTTTGGGCTGTTTTGCCAGTATAGTCCAAAGGTTTCATTTTTAACATCTGGATCCAAAAAGGTTTCATCGTTCCCATTTTGGTCCAACTGACTTAACTCCATCCATGCTCCTCAGTTAGTCAAGGGGTATTTTTGTCATTTCATGTATTCTGAAATATGTTAAAGTTTATAAAAAAAGGAGAACAAAAATTGTTGTGAGGAAGGTTCGAACTCGGGCCTCTGGCCGGTTCACTAACAAACACACAAGAGACCAGCCAATGAGCCATGCTCACATTTGTGTAAGAAATGGATATGTATTGAATTTATTCTTTGATTCAGTTCATCTCCTACACCTGAAAACAGATGACCACATAAAGTAACTGAACTTATACAAAAAACCTTGCACAGATTTGCTGAACAACTAGAAAAATTGACTTTTAGTTTGCAGTTTGAATTTATGGTATTTGAAGAACAACTAGAAAAAAAAGAAAAAAATGTTATACACAGATATCTTACCGGTCTTCTTGTCGGCGCGGCGTTCGGGGCGGTCGAACTCGTCGTTGGTAACCGATGACGTGATAAATAATGTAAATAATCTATACACAGATTATTGGTAGACTTAATTATATATAACTAGTTGTTTTTACTACTATTCTCATGCATTGACTTTTAGTTTGCAGTTTGAATTTTTGGTATTTGAAGAACAACTATAAAAATTGACTTTTAGTTTTGCAGTTTGAATTTATGGTATTTGAAGAACAACTAGAAAAAAAAAAAAAAAAAGAGGTTAGGGACCACATAAGTTCAGATTTGCAAGGTTTGTTTGTATAAGTTCAGTAACTTTATGTGGTCATCTGTTTTCAGGTGTAGGAGATGAACTGAATCAAAGAATAAATTCAATACATATCCATTTCTTACACAAATGTGAGCATGGCTCACCGGCTACTGTCTTGTGCGTTTGTGAATGAACCGGCCAGAGGCCCGGGTTCGATCCTCCCTCACAACAGTTTTTTTTCTCCTTTTATAATCTTTAATATAATTCAGAATACATGAAATGACAAAAATACCCCTTGACTAACTGAGGAGCATGGATGGAGTTAAGTCAGTTGGACCAAAATGGCAACGATGAAACATTTTTGGATCTAGATGTTAAAAATGAAACCTTTGGACTATACTGGCAAAACAGGCCAAACCACAGGGACTATTTTGGCATTTAACTCTTTTTTTTTTTTGCTTCAATTTCATTCGTTTAATCTTAGCCCTTGATTAATTAAATGGATGGTCAAGATCACTTCCTAGCCAAATAAACTTCCTATTGTATCTCCACCCTTAACAAAAAAGCAAAAAGAAATCAAAGGTTTAAATTAAAAAATATATATATATATATATATATATATTGAAGTACAATTAACCGTCTAACAGATTTATCCTAGTTTTCCGTTGGTGGGTTTGTTTGATCTCAACTGCAAAACCCCACACTTTCCGATTTCGATCTTTTTGACCACCAGAAATGGATGATGATGGAAGTGAGCCAAGAAGGATGAGAAAGAAGATGAAGACACATTTTCAGTTGGAGATTCTTGAGAAAACTTATGCTGGTTTCTCATATATTTTTTTAATAATCATATATCTCCATTTTGCTTATTATTATTATTATTATTATTATTATTATTATCATTATTATTATTATTATTATTATTATAATTTAGTTTTTAATAAAACATTGTTACTTGATTTGATGTTTAGTGGAGGCATATCCATCACAGCAGCATCGAGCAAAGCTATCAGTGCAGTTGAATTTAACAAATGGGCAGTTGAAAAAGTGGTTTTCTAATCGGAGGGCAAAAGATAGAAAAATCCCCAACTCCTCGAACTCAAACTCAAACAAGGTGGTGATATTCTTTCTATAAGTATTTATTTTTTTATTTATTCATATAGAGAGAGAAAGTGTAAGATACAATAGTGCTTATCTTGCGTTGTACGCGTGTCATTTCTTAATTTTATTTATAACGTGCGTGATTATGTATATAACATACGTAATTAGGGTTTGGAACAAGTACAACCCATGCGTAATTTTTGAGTTTAACATGCGTAATTTTCATGTTTGGTGGCATGCGGGTTTTGATTTTTTTATAACGTGCGTAATTATGCATTATAACGTGCGTAATTATGTAATAATGTGTGTAATTATGCAAATAACATGCGTGATTAGGGTTTTAACCCAACCCAAGTATAATTATGCAATAACGTGCGTAATTATGCCGCATTCAATTGAAGGCTCATATGTGTGGTTGAGATGCTCTCGTACGTTTCGCACGATAAGCACTCTTGTACGTTAACCAACCCCTCTCTCCCTCTTTCTCTATATATATTTATAATAATATAACATATATTTTTTTAAACATTTTTGTCGAATTTTATATATGTTAATAATTCTTATCAAAATATATTAAATAAAAGCTCGTTTAGGCTTGCGAGCTGGCCCAAGCTCAACATGTGAAGCTCGTGCTCGAGCTCGTTTATTAAACAAGCCTCAACAAAAGCCCAAGGTCATTTAAGATCGGCTTAATTCGAGTTATTAATGAGCTGATCACGAGCGGCTTGTCTCGTTTACACCCCTACCGCTTTCAGTTCATACGTGGTCTTATTGCAGTAGTAATTGCATCATTTGTTGCCCCTAGCCTTTTGAAATCATCTATTCTGTGCTTTTGGTTTAGATATATATATGTGCTCATGTCTATATCTTCCTAGGTGGTATGCATGAGTCGTTTCCGAACCAAAACTAAAAATTAAGGTTATTTTGGAAAACACGTTAGTTCGATTAAGTATGGGTTCGGCTCTATTATACGTCAGTTTTCGGTTTTACATCTAGTTTTGAAATGTTTGGACCTGAAAAATCTGTTAAAATGGTAAAATTTGGGCATAGAACTATTGGTCTAAAACTTTTCGTACTAACTAGAATTTTCGGCTCAGAATAATGAATTTGGTCCATAAGTTCAATAACAAACAGGTTCAGTGCGATTATTATGTTATGGAACGAGGTATAACCGCAACTGAATTCTATTTTTTGTTTTTTGAGAAAAAAGAAACAAAACTAAATTGTCTGTTATTAGTTTGGATTGTAATCGGCTGTTTCTTTAAATGCAGATTGGTTATAATATGGATAAGAGAAAGGAAAGCGAACGCGCTTGGAGCTACCCAAACAATTGCATACCAAAGAAAAAACGAAGCCAGAAACCAAAGGTTTGGGTCAAATAATAACAGTTATTTGCATGATATATATGGGTTTATGTATTTATCTATATATTCATTGACGATCGTGGTCTTCTTTGCTTGCAGATTAGTTGTAGAATGAGCAAGACAAAGGAACGCGCTTGGAAAAACACAAACACTCAGATACCAAACAAGAAGCTAAAATCGTTGCGCAAGGTTTGTATAAAAAGTCAACAGTCAGCAACTCTTTGTTCCAATTTTATATACTTTGTATGTAGACTAACATGCATTTCTTTCTCTCTTTAGTTACTCTACGATGATGATGATAGTGATGTAGAAGAACTGTTAGACCCTAAACACGCTGAGTTGGTTGAAAATGTCTCTTCTATGTCGGATTCTGTATGTATCCCCCCTTCCCCTTTGGCTTTTTTTGCGTGAAAGAACATTTTTAAACGCGCTAGAATAAAGAAAGTGCTTAATACTTATGGGTCAAATGAGTCGGGTCCTATCCAAACTGAATTCAAAATATCATATGTCCCTTTATTCCCTTTCAAATAATTAAAATATCAAATTTACCCATTTTTAAGTTTTTCGTTAAAAAATGCATAAATTTACCCATAATTTTCTCAAAATTTCGCGTTAAGTTTTTCTGCGATGTACGGATTTTTTAATCAGCTCTTCATTCGATCATACGGATTAACATGTGTTGCTTTCTATTTGTAGTTACTTGATGATGATGATGGTGATGATGATAATGATGATGATGATGATGATGATAACGATAATGATGATGATGTAGAACTATCAACCACGAAGCAGGAACACCGTGAGTTGGTTGAAAATCTGTCTCATATGTCTGACTCTGTATGTATCTCCGTACCTCTCTAATATGTTTTATAAATTCCTATGATTAAGTACACGGATGGAGCTTGTGGTTTAACTGAATTTTGAATTGGTCCTTGTTTTGAAAAAAAATTATGGTTATAGTCCAAGAACTTTGGAGATTGTCACATGTTTAGTCCCTATCTAGGGACTAAAATGTGATTTAGTCCAATAACTTTTAAGAGACAAGGACTAAAATAAGAACCAAATTCAAAATTCAGGTAAACCACAAGTACCGTGTGTATATAACTTTTAAACTTAGTACTTGTAAAGTAGTTTTTATTCTTTTGATGCCATAATGGTATTAGATTCTAAGAATGCATTTCATATATTAGTTATTATGGAATTTTAAGAAATAGAAAAAGTAACATGTGAAGCCGACCCATTTGACCCATTACCCGATCGACCCGCTTATTTAGTCGCCTCTAATATGTATTCTTTTATTATATAGCTGGAAAAGAACTCATCTTGTCAAAGTGACATGGTTTGTGTCCAAGGCTACAAAGTGAAGCGGAGCATAGCAACAATTCTTGAAGCCATTTTCAAGAAGCACGGTGACATTGCAGCTAACTGCGTATTCAAAACATCTTCCACGAGAACACATTTCCTCGAGGTTGTTTGTGAAGTCGTTAGACGAATTCAAACCGATGATATGACTGAGATGGTGGAAGATATAGAGTGCCAAGTGTCGGATGCAGAAGCCGCCAACATTAATGTGTCATGGATTCGAGCGCACTTCGAAGCTTTTCACAAAAGGAAGGAGACCAGTGAAAAGTGTACTTTGCTTATGGAGATGGAATCAAACACCATTTTGGTTAAAGAAGCTGCCCAAATGGATCTGAGAGAGAGATGTGCGGAGCTAATGAGTGCGCAAGAACGGTTTAAAAATGCTGAAAGGTGTGTGAGGGTGCTTCATCTTGTTGAAAAAAATCTACATGACAACATCTTGGAATCTAAGTCTAAACTAGACTCATGGGTAGATCATCCAGTTGTATAGGCTAATTAGATCATGATATGGTATGGTGTGTAATTTTTAGAAGTTTGCCATGGAATGTCTTGTATTTTTGTCAAATGGGATGATAGTTTAACTCTTTAGGTGTTTTGAACCTTATTTATGAAAAAATAAATCTATAAGAATTTCTAGTTCTCAATTAGTTAATTTTAATGAAATTAATAATGGAAAATCACCCAATAGTAGGTTTTCCAAAGTGTTCAATAAAGGTTTTTTTTTATTTAAATGGAAAACAATCGATTTATATTGGTTTTAATATCGTGAAACTTGGTTATATCTTGTAGTTTATTAGGCAAGGTGTCGTTTATTCTCTCTAAATTTAACAGATAGATGGAAAAGTAACAAGTGATGACTGAATTGGATGTTAAAGAAAAATATTAAAGTGGATTATATATATATATATATATATATATATATATATCAATGTGGTTATATGTTGTTTTTTTTGGTTTTCATTTCAATGCATTCTAAAATAAAACTCATTTAATTTTGTTTAATAAATAAAATCACATCACTTATATTTTTTTTTACTATAGCATTCAAGAAGGCATGTTGGAA
Source organism: Helianthus tuberosus (assembly GCA_030545235.1). NCBI lineage: Eukaryota > Viridiplantae > Streptophyta > Magnoliopsida > Asterales > Asteraceae > Helianthus > Helianthus tuberosus. The sequence goes on along the minus strand of CM060357.1, from coordinate 187,956,750 downwards.
GCATATTCTTGTACAACACCAACAATTTTAGTGTGACTTCCATAGTCCAAGTAGTTCAATGGTACAAAGTGATAGTGTATTCAAGTGGTGTAGATTTAGGTTGTCGTTAAAAAAGATAAAAATAAAAATAATGTGTCTAAGAACAAGAAGCATCTTGTAACACCAATTATTAGGTTTAAAGGTCCTGACAAAGTACATTTAAGATCGGTACTGTACCGGTATCAAAAATATTGAAATCGAAAATGAGTAAAAACACAGACCGGGTACCATACCTAATATGGTGGTGCAGTACCGGTTCGGTCCCGATAGTGCAAAAATACAGAAAAATAGCAAAACAAAAGAAACCATAATCAATTTAGTACGGGCGCGGTATCATTATGGTACCGGTACTCATTAAAATATGGTCGTCCCTATTGTAAAACTACGCTAACATATTAAAAATTCAATTGTTTACTAGTTCTCACATCTCAACCTAGTTCTCAATTTTTTTCCATATATATATTGAATAAACACGTCAAACGGCTACGATTTTAGAAAACAAAAAAAAACCTAAAAGAAAATCAAAGGTTTAAACTAAAAAAAAGATAAAAAGTTGAGAACAAATATGCAATTTTACTTAATTTTAAAAGTTTAAGTAATTTACAAAATTGTTTACTTTTAAGCAAATTTCCTCTTATGATTTTTGAATGCCACAACTAATTTATAAGTTTTTTTTTTCTAAGAAACATGCACTATGAAAACAAATATTTTATTATACTTTATTTTGAGTATGGTATCATTGTTGTATATTACTGCAACACCACTGGTAAATAGGCATAACCTAATTTTTCTAATAGTGGGTTTGAAGTTTGATCTGAGTTGCAAAACTCACTGATACAAGTCCAATACGTAGGGATGATAATAGATAATCTGTATAAGACACGATTAGAGCAGTTTACTGAAAAGCATGTGATTTTTCACTTTTCTAAAAAAATAGTTAAAAGAGTAAATTATAAAAATCGTCCTTTATGTATGTCACTTATTGCAAACTGTGTCATTTATCTTCAATAATTACAGAAAATGTACTCGATGTTTGCAAATCCTTGCAAGTTATGTCCTTTAGCCCTAACTCAGTTATTTTTTTGTGGTTAAATCTGACCAAATGGACCCCACATGAGGGTATTTTGGTCATTTTACTCTCATGTGGGGTCCATTTGGTCAGATTTAACCACAAAAATACCGTCATGTGGGGTCAATTTGGTCAAATTTAACCACAAAAATTAACCGAGTTAGGGCTAAAGGACATAACTTGCAAGAGTTTGCAAACATCAAGTATGTTTTCTGTAATTATTGAAGACAAAGTATACAGTTTGCAATAAGTGACATACATAAAGGACGATTTTTTGTAATTTACTGATCGATCATTTCTCCTTCTTGGCACATAAAACATACAACTGTGTTACAGACATTGGATATAAAGTAGTTAAACGAATCATATTCATGTTTAAATTTTGTGTTGTTCGCATCGTCCGAAACCTGTTAAACCCACTAAGTCACGATTTTCCAGCCCAACCAATAAGCTGGTGTGTAAATCAGGGGCAATGTTGTAATTTCACTTCAGGGGCAAAATAGTCAATTAGTGAAAGTTGTTAGTGACAGTTAATTAACTCCATTAGCGCCTTTCCCAAAAACAATTCGCTTCATTAGGGTTAGTTAGGGAAAGATAGTGTAAGAGTGTTATCTTTGTAACTGGAAAGTTTTGTGCAGAATTTAATAAACACTCTCCCCTTAATTCTCTCTATTTCTTTCTAGCTTCTAACTCAAGAACAAACCCTAATTCAGTTCTCAAGTTAGTAGCATTTGGTTGTCCATTGTTGTCAATTGCAACCTATATTCTGCATATCAATTGTAATCTCGTTACATCACCCACTTTCCCAATTCGATCTTTTTGAGCGGAAATGCATGGTGGTGGTGCTGCTAGCGGCGCCGGCGGCGGTTCAGAGAGAGGTGAGCGTATGGTGAGAAGGAAGGCATTTTTTTATCGAACCGGAGGGCTCTAATCTTTTGGCGAGTGTTGTGTATGTCCTTCTGTTGGGATTGAACCCTATCAGAGGAACAGATAATGTAAAGCCAAAACTGGATCAAAGCAGTGGATCCAGAATAAGCAGACGTTTACAGTTGGTTCATGCAAATCTCTCCCCTTGAAAGTAGTTTCATATCTGCTGACCTCCTATCTGCTGATCATACTAAGTGCTGACCTACAACTGCTGCTTTATATCTACTGGCCAAAGTCAAAGACTGATGGAAGACCAAAGCTCTGTTGACTCTATCTACTGCCTTGGGTCAAGTACTGCTGATCCGGACAAGCACTGCTGGGTTCACAGCAGTGGAAGGATGCAGCAGCAGTTTAAGTGTCTTTTATGTAATGTAATGTAATAACAGTAGTTTGGTACATCAGTGTTTATAGATCAGTAGTTAGTGTTTGTTAGGAGGTTAGATGTCACTTTCATGGTGACGTCAGCTAAGATGCTCAGTGGTTTGCAAGTGCCTATAAATAGTTCAGTACTTTGTACTGTTCTATTAGCTCTTTTGATCAATCGTCTTCTTTGCACGAACAAACTACTGAGCTCTGGCTGAGGGGGAGTTTGCATTCTTACATTAATCATTGTAATCGTTGTTGAAACAAATTCAATCATTCGGTTCTTTGTGAAAAGATGTTTGATAAAAGTATTACTCTCGTTTGATTGTATGCAAAGTTTGCTTTCATCTTATTTCCGCTGCACAACTCTTTCATTTCCATCTTAATTACAAACGTAAAATACAATCAAAAAGAAACTCAGATCCAACAATTGGTATCAGAGCTTGGACAGTCAAATTTGATTTAACAATCATTTTGACGTAAATAGTTCAGCTCATATTAGTTGATACTGATCGTTTGTTCGTTCGTTGAAAAACAGAGCAAGGATAAATCACCATTAAAGTTGATTTCTCAGTGTCTGTAAAACAACAAGAATGACGTCACAATCTCAGGATGATAAAAACAACATCGGCTCACTTTTTAAACCACCTATGCTTAAAAGAAATGAGTACAACATCTGGCAGAGGAGGATGGGTCACATCCTCGCTCAACAAAGCACAGGTTGTTGGAGGTCTGTCACCTTTGGTCCTCATGTTCCTTCAGTGCCTAGCGCTGAAGATGCTAAAAAGTTCGTTCCAAAACCAGTTGAAAATTACACCGAAACTGATTTTCAAAAGATCGAACTAGATGCTAAAGCGTTTAGCATCATAGCATCAGCGCTGCCCAATGAAATATATGTTGGACTGTTACACTGTAACAGTGCCAAAGAATTGTGGGACGCACTTAAGGAACAGTTTGGAGGTACTGAAGAAGTCATAGAAAACAATAGGGAAATCCTGAACCAACAGTACGAAACGTTTTGTCATGTTAGAGGTGAATCACTGACTCAACAATTTGAGCGGTTTAGTTGTCTCATCAGTGAACTGAGGCTTGTTAATACCACTTTTACAAACTCAACTCAAAACAGCAGGTTCCTCAGGTCACTGCCCGAAAAATGGGACACTATAGCCTTTGTCACCAGAAATTCACCTGAGTTCAAGGATCTGACCTTGACCCAACTCCATGGTCGACTCCTGACCTACGAAAAGGAGTTGAACCAGAAAAGGAAGTTACAAGAGTCAGGAAAAGCCGTTGATGATTATACATTCGGTAACACTGCTCTTTTGGGTCAAGAAGAATCTGGGAGCAGTGGTAAGGACCAGTGTTATGACCATTTCATTGACATAACTGCTGGAGCTAACTTTAACAACCCTGATCCTCACTCTGCAAGTTATGCATTCACTGCAAACGAAAACCAGATGTCAGATAATTTAAGCTTTGAACTAAATGATTTGCAACATTTTGACCCCACTGATTTAGAGGAAATGGACATCCTGCACCAACTGGCTTTGCTAAGTGTTAGAACTAGCAAGTTCTACAAAAGAACAGGGAGAAAATTCCCAGGTTTGCATGGGAATCTAAGGGTTGGGTTGGATAAATCGAAAATCAAGTGCTACAAGTGTAATAGGTTGGGACATTTTGCTAGGGAATGTAGGAGTCAAAATACTGGTCCCATAATTACTCATCCTAGCTCAAATCCTAGACCTCAAAACCAAAACACTGTGCATTATGCCCAATATGCCCCAGCAGCACAAGTGAACACTGCTCACTATGCTGCTGCCCCTGTGCCAGTACATTATGTCCAAACTACTGTTCCACAAATCCAATATGTTCAAACCCCTGTTCCACAGGTACAAGTGCAACCTGTTGCACCTCAAACCACTGCTCCAGCAGCAACACAACCAGATCAACAAAGCTTTTTCACTCAAGGGTTTGTTGACTGGAGCAGTATGCCTGATGATCTTTGTGATGAAAATTTTGCACTCTATGCTTCTAATGATTCTTCACATGATGAGTTTTGTTTGATGGCACTAGAGTCAATACAGGAGGGGGTTGAAGCAGAGGAGGAACAGCAGTACTCTGAAACAGTGGAAGAGGTGATTGAAGCAGTGATTACTGCTGTGGCTAATGAAGTACTGTTGGAAGAAAGTTCAGGTACTCTGATTGAACCAATGATAGATCCATGGTCCATAGAGGACAAAGAAGAAGAGAAAGAAGAAAAGGCTGGTGAAAAGAAGGTAAGAGCTGATGATGATAAAGATCATCAATGTGATTGTGCAATGATGGCAGCTGCCAAGGTATCTCCTCAAGTTCTTGAAAAACTGTGTTCAGACAATTGCATAATTGCTTTTGCTAACATCAAAGAGGTGAATGAAAACCTTCGGGATAAAATCTTAACTGATGAGGTCAAATTTGAAAGCTCTTTAAAAGAACTTAAAAACAAATTGACTGAAAAAGAAAAAGAAATCAGCTGTTTAAAAGAAGAGCAAAGTATAACCAAAACCCAACTTCAAACTATGGTAGAAAAATACCAAGTTTGCAAAAAGGAGTTGGAGTCTGCCCAGATTACTTGTGAAAGATGGGTGGAATCCTGCAAAGGATATGAGGTTATGCTTGAAAAACAGAGAAAAAGCAATGTGAAGTTTGGGGTTGGGTATAGAAAATATGATGATGAAAACACTGCTTTTGAAAACTCTGTTCAAACCACTGATGAAGCTACTGTGCTTATCCCCACAAACAAGAATGGCCAAGAAGTGAAAATCACTGACAAACTTGGCAACAAAATCACACTTAACAGACCAATGGGCTCCTCCACTTTCAAGGAGCTTGAAGATCATCAGTTTAAACCAAAATGGTCTGATGAGTGTGATATTCTTGAAAATTTCAAGCCAATGGACTTTACATCAATTGATGGTGCTAAAGCTCCAAAAGCTAAAGTCATACCTCTCAAAGATATCCCAGCAGTGGTTAAAACCTCTGCTGCAAAGGAATCTGAAAAGAGAAAGAAGAAAGAAAAAATTGATAACTTGTTTTGTGAATTCTGTGAGAAAAGGAATCATCTAACAAAAGACTGTTTCCACTTAAAAGCTTATGATCTAAACAAAACAAGTGTCATTGTTTCAGCAGAAAGCTGCATTGTTTGTGGGAAAACAAACCACAAAACTCAAGCATGTGTGTACCTCAAAAACTTTGATGTGAAAAAGAATGAGTACATGGCTAAAACATCCTTGAGTCCACCATCATCCTCATCATCTGTCAAATTCACCAAGAAACAACCACTGTTTGTGCCAGTACAAACAGCTGTCACAAAACAGCTGAACCAAACATCTGTCAAAAGAGATGTTCAGGTTACTGATGCACCCCCTGCCAATCAGTTCAAAAAGGGCAGAGAAAAACAGTCTTACCAAAGGATTCCACACGTTTATGAGGCCTACAAAAGGCCCTCTAAACCCAAAGTGAACAGGCATCCTTTTGGTTACCAGCAGATGATAGGTCAGGACCCACAACAGTGGTTAGAGAAACACTGTCCTAAAACAGTTCAAACCCCTGACCTAACCACTGTCCATCATCTTGCATCCATTCCAGACACTGTTGAGACCCCATCCAAAGCCTTGTTGGCTTTGGAGACCTTAATGAACTAATCTCTTTACTTCATGTGCAGGGAGCTTCTGCATGCTTTGATAGTCTTTGGTATGTAGATAGTGGAGGCTCCAGGCACATGACAGGATGTAAAGCCCTCCTCAAAGACTTTAAAATCCATGGTGGGGGTGATATATCCTTTGGGAATAATAGTAAAGGGAAGGTTCTGGGGTCTGGTACAGTGCAATCTGGAAATGTAAAGTTTGAAAATGTCAATCTAATAGACAATCTAAAATTCAACCTTCTGAGTGTGTCCCAAATGAGTGACAAGGGATTTGGGTCATTCTTCACAAAAGACTGTTGTAGGATTGTTGGACCAGAAATGGTCAAAAAGATTGAAGCAATAATTAAATCTGGTCATACTAAACTTGTTGCTCAAAGAAGTGGCAATGTTTATGTTGTTGACATGTCAAAAGAGTGTCCCAGAGCTGATGCCTGTCTGTTCTCAGCTGCCTCTAACAAAGAGACAGAACTTTGGCACAGAAGGCTGGGACACACAAATCTTAAGACAATCACAGAAATTTCAAAAAATGGTTTGGTGAGAGGCCTACCACAAAAATTGTTTTCATGTCCTGAACATTGCATTTCCTGTTTAAAAGGAAAACAACATAAAAGTTCTTATAAGTCCATTGAAGAGTCCAAAACAACCCAGTGTCTGCAAATGCTACACATGGATTTGTTTGGCCCAGTTCAAGTCATGAGCCTTAAAAAGAAAAGATATTGTTTGGTTATTGTTGATGATTTTTCTAGGTTCACATGGACTTTCTTCTTGCACTCAAAAGATGAAACTGCAGGCATTTTGCAAGACTTTGTAATACAGGTTGAAAAGCAATTTGACCTTCCAGTAAAAAGCTTCAGGAGTGACAATGGCACAGAATTCAAAAAGAGGGAGTTGGATGCCTTCTGTGTGAAGAAAGGGATTGTAAGGCAGTACAGCATCCCAAGAACACCAGAGCAGAATGGGGTAGTGGAAAGGAAGAACAGAACTCTGATTGAGGCTGCCAGAACCATGCTTGCAGATTCAGAGGATACAACACCAGACTATGGGTATGAAATCATCATCCCTCAAAGGTCTGCCACAAAGGGAAAAGCATCAGCTGTTCAAAACAGTTGTCAAAGCTCTACCACTGCTACCTCAACAATTGTTGACCAAAGTAGCCCATCAACCACTGCTTCCACATCCTCAAACACTGCTGACAAAAGTCCTCAAACAGTGGATAAAAGCCAGCAGTTGTCCACCTCATTACCTCCTATTCCACCACCTTTTGAAACCACTGCTGGATCATCAAAGTCCCCAGCAGTGGTTAGCTCAGATGATACACATTTGCAGCCTTCACCAACCAATGCCATCATACCATACCAAGGAGACTTAATCTTCTTGCGATCTCATCCACCTGATCAAATCATTGGCAACATAAATGAAGGGGTACTCACAAGAAGCCAAACCCAAAACATTTGTCTTTTTGCTGGTTTTCTATCACTCCATCAGCCAGTCAAGTACCAAGAGGCACTGAAAGACAACAGCTGGGTAGAAGCTATGCAAGAGGAGCTCCAACAGTTTAAAAGACAACAAGTATGGGAGCTTGTACCACTGCCAGAAGAGGTTAGTCCCATTGGCACAAAGTGGGTCTTCAAGAACAAAACTGATGAAAGGGGTATTGTTGTCAAGAATAAAGCCAGGCTTGTGGTTCAAGGTTACAGACAGGAAGAGGGGATTGATTATGATGAAACATTTGCCCCTGTTGCAAGATTAGAAGCAATAAGACTGTTCCTGGCCTTTGCTGTCAACCACAATATGAAGGTGTTTCAAATGGATATCAAAAGTGCTTTCCTCTATGGTACAATTCAAGAAGAGGTGTATGTTTGTCAACCTCCAGGTTTTGAGGATCCATTTTATCCAGATCATGTCTACAGGCTAAACAAAGCCTTGTATGGCTTGAAACAAGCACCAAGAGCCTGGTATGAAACTCTTTCCAACTTCCTACTCTCAAATGGTTTCAAAAGAGGTACCATTGATAAAACACTGTTTTTAAAATGGAGAGGGAAGGATTTAATGATTGTCCAGATTTATGTGGATGACATTATTTTTGGAAGCACATGTAACTCAATGTGTGAAGAGTTTAGAGAACTCATGACAGCTGAATTTGAAATGAGTGCAATGGGTGAGCTGCAATGCTTTCTTGGTCTCCAAGTACAGCAATTGCAAAATGGAACTTTCATTCATCAAAGCAAATATGCTAAAGAACTTTTAACCAAATTTGATATGAATGATTGTAAACCATGCAGCACACCCATGGCAACAAATAAGCTGGTCATGTCTGATGAAAAAGATGAGCTGATTGACCAAACACTTTATAGAAGCATGATTGGGTCTTTATTGTACCTAACTGCATCTAGACCAGATATCATGTTTGCAACATGTGTCTGTGCAAGAAGTCAATCAGCTCCCAGAAAATCAAATCTCATTGCTGTAAAAAGGATCTTCAGATACATAAAAGGTGCTCCCACACTTGGTATCTGGTATCCAGCTAATGGGAACATCAAGCTTTCAGGTTTCTCAGACAGTGACTTTGCTGGATGTCACACCACAAGGAAGTCCACATCAGGAGGGTGCCAGTTTCTAGGTGACTGCTTAGTTTCTTGGCAAAGCAAAAAGCAAGCAGCTGTTTCGACATCCACTGCTGAAGCTGAATACATTCCTGCTGCAAGCTGTACAGCCCAACTCCTGTGGCTTCAAAATCAGTTGCTGGATTTTGGTATCACTGCCTTAAAGACACCACTCATGTTGGACAGTCAGGCAGCAGAAAATATCATCAAAAATCCAGTTTCCCACTCAACCACCAAACATATCGACATCAGACATCACTTTGTGAGGGACTGCTATGAAAAAGGTTTGATTTCTCTGCATCATGTCCCAACTAAAGACCAGCTGACTGATGTGCTCACAAAAGCACTTGATACAGCCACTTTTGAAAGTCTGGTCTCTAGGATTGGGATGCTGAACATGGAATAACAAGCAACATCTTGTTTTTCTATGAATAAAAGCAACAAAATGTTTTCAGAAAATCAAAAATCCATCCTTAAAAATAGTTAAAAATGAAATTTTCTTTTCATTAAGTCCTTAAAAGTCTGCCACTAACCACTGATTGTTCAAAAGTCTGTTATACTTCAAAAGTCTGTCCCCTGCTGAAAGTCAACCCCTGCTCTCTCATTATTTTGATAAACTCTGTTGTTCAAAAGCAGTGTCTTATCCACTGATATGCTATCCACTGATAGTAAAAATCATCCACTGCTTTCATACCACTGCCTTCATCAGTCACTTTCAACAAAAGTACTGTCCTTCACTTTCAACAGGGGTTGTCACGTGGACAGTACATATTGGTCAGACCTTTTGTAACGGCTGCCACCTCAGCATTCACTTTCTTCCCTATAAAATCCCCCACTCACCACCAACACAGGGTTTTACTGTCGAATTGAATTCTTAAAAATTCTCTTCTCAAAGCAGTTTTTCTTCACATTTCTTCACAAATTTCTTCGATCATTCATCCTCAAAATGACAAAATCAAAGAAATCTTCAAAACCCTCATCCAAATCTTCATCGCAAACAGCCTCTCAAAAGGCAATCTCCACTGAAATTCCACACAAACCATCTCACAATCTCCTGGGTATTCTCACAAAACCAGGAACCACAAAAGATTTCGATTCCATCATTGATCTCATGGCAAAATCAAAGTACAAAACTTTGATTACTGCCGATGCACCAATCTATTTGGCGACCCAAAGGGAGTTCTGGAAAAATGCAACCCTTGAAAAACAAGGCGACACTGCAACCACCATAAACTCTTTTATAAAGGGTAAAGCTGTCCAAATCACGCCACAATCCATTTCAGAGGTCTTTCAACTCGGTGATCAGGAAGGTAAAATTTCTTTCACTAAAAACGAGTTAAAAATTGACTTCATTGAGCGAGGGTATGAAGCCACAATGATGAAGAAAATAACCTTAGAAAAAGGTTATTTTCCTTCTGCAACCAGATTTTTATTTCATACCCTCCTACTATGTGTTTCAAATAAAACCACTTCTTTTAATGAAATCCCTTTAAAGATTCAAAATCTGGGATATGCTATTCTTCAAGGAGAAAATTTTAACTATTCTCGGGAAATTTTTAAAGATTTGGTTAATAATGTTGAATCAAAATCATTCTTACTGTTTCCAAGGTTTTTAAGTTACTATTTTTCAAAGAAATTCAGTAAGGATGATTTAACTATAATAAATCAGGGTGCTCCTACTCAAATAAACAGTTTATCTACTGAAACTTTTTCAAGGATGTTAGCACCCTGCAAAACACAAGCAGAGGTACCTGAGCAGATTTTAGTAGTTACAACTGCTCCTCAGGTATCTGCTGCTGAGCCCACTGCTCAAGGTGATCAGAGCAGCAGCACAACTGCTTTGAAACCCACACCTACAATCACCAAAAAGCCAACAAAAAGAAAAACACAAAAACCCCCCAAAACCCTCAAAAAGGCATCTCTGAAGGATGAGATACCAGAGCTTCTGCCAGTGACAACACAAAAGTCACAAGAAACCACTGCTGCTTCTTCCTCACAGCAGTTGGTACAAATATCTCCACCCATAACCAAAACTCCTCCTGTTTCTTCACAAAAAGAACAGGTTGTACAAATAGGGTCTCCACATCATGATGCTCTGGAAACACTCGTTTCTATCATCCACAGTCCAATGCCCGGGACACATCCTACTTCTACACCAACCATCACATCCACATTTCCCTCACCAATAAAACCACTGTTGGATGCAATTGATTTGAACCAGGCATTATCCAGTCCTTCTCAATCACCTATTAATGAGAATATACCTCAACAACTGACTGGGTCTGATGTATCAATCTTTGCTAACCCACCAACACAACCTGAGGAGGTTACACCCCTTGAGTTACAAGTAACTCTTGGTAGTAATCCAAGTGAAGCAGCCACTACAACTGTTACACCCACTGGGTTACATTTGGACAGTGGTTACATTCATAAGACTTCCTTGGAGGCAATTCCTTTTATAGCACCTCTGTCAACCACCAGTGGATTTATTTATCCTACTGGCAACATCAAAAGGTTGTCAAGTGTTGAAGGAAGAAGACCCCAGTACCAAGAAAAAGGGGCATCAGTGGTTAATGTTTGGAGTATATTCCCTACATCTACCACTGATAAAACCACTGCTAGTGGGAAATCAGATGATCCCATTAACTTGGGTGATGGTTTAAAGTACCAGAAATTGACGGATCGTATTGCAAAGCTTGATAACTCTGTTGCAGAACTCAAAGATATGCTACAACAGGTGTTACAAGTTCAGAAGGTACAAACAACTGCTGTTCCACCTCAAGCACATGCTCCACAAAGGACACTTGCTACAAATGAGCTCTGGAATCTATTTCAATCTTTTCTCCAACAACAAGCACAATTAGCAGATCAGCAACATGAAAAACATGTCCAACAGCTGAGAAATGCAATGGAGTCAAGATTCAAGAACACTCAGGCTGACTTAAAGGCTCTCAAAACTCAGATCTTGCACACCACTGGCACTGCTCCTCCAAACATACGTTTCATTTATGACCTCCCAGAAGATAATGCCAAAAAGGGGGAGAAAATTAAGGAGTGGAAAAGGAAGGGTATAGAAGATGGTCTTCATCTTGAACCAGAAAATTCAAACATGACCAAAAAGATCCCTTTGCCAGATGGTAGCAAGAAGATTGATGTAACAACAAATGCACTAGCAGAAGCAATTGCAAGTGTAAAGAAAGATAGAGAGGCCAAAAGGAAAGCCAGGGTGGAAAGAATGGATCATCCAGATCAGGGTACTTCTGGGTCAAGGGATCATGAAAATCCTGTTGAGGAAAAGAAGAAGCCTACTAGAAAAGTAAGGCAACCCAAATCCATTCCAACCAGACGTTCAAAGTCTGCTCAAAAACCACCGTACAAAACAGCTGATGCAGCAGGAGTTACAAAAACCACTGCTTGCCAAACAGTTGTTCCATCAACACACACCACTTCAACACACACAACATCTACTGCTCTACCATCACCACCACCAAAAACAACACCTGCTGACACACAGCAGAAGACAGCAGATGTTATAACATCTGTTGTTATGACAGCAGTGGTTGAAACACCAGTTGTTTCAACAACTGTTAGTCATTCACAATCCACTGCCACTACATCTACAACCACTGTTCCATTCAAAACATCATCAGTCTCTCCTAAACCAAAAAGGAGAAGGCTAATTTTAAAAGATGATGACACACCTCCATCACCAACATCTTCAAAATCTTTAGCTCTTGTCACAATACCAAAACCTGTTCCTCTCTCTTCAGTTCCAATGTACAAGCCCTTACCTCCTGCAGGTGTTCAATTTCCTCTTGAACTAGCAGCTGTTAGAGATGAAATAAAATCCTTCTACTATGAGGATGACCCTGCCAAAAGGAGGTTGCCATCAATAAAAGGATATCCTTGGCCTAAAAATGTTGATGAATACTTGGAAATCAAAGCCAAGCAAGCAGAGGATATTTCAAAAAGAAACACACAAGGGAAGTCTGACAAAGAAATTTCAAGAAATTATCAATATTTGCTCACACAAGTCAGATCCCTAGAGCAATTTGCAAAAAATGTTAGTCAACAAATTTCTGAAAGAGCAGCTGAATCTCTGAAGAAAGACTACATTGAAAGCATCATGGCTCACAAAAGGTACAAATGAGAGAGATATATGTACAAAGAGTGGACTATTCCTGAGCTTGAAAATGAAGCTGCAAGAATTCAAGACATGATAAAAGGGAAGGTCACTCACACTCCTCCTAACTGGGCAAAATTTAGAAAGAATGTACCTGACAAACAGGAAGAGCTGAAGAGGATGAAAGAGGAATTGGTAGCAGCTGATTATGGTAACAAAAGACAAGTTGCTAGATGGAAAGAAGATATGGTCAGGGCTACTTACAAAAAGTTGGAACAATTAAGAAAGAAAGATCCCACAGTTCCTCAAAAGCCTGACTATCCTGAAGCAGCGGTTTCAAAAAGACCTTCAAAGCTGCAAATCAGGAGATCCACAGCTCCAGTTGGTGCTACCATCTACAAAAGAAGGCCACACAAACAACTGATTGCTGAAACCATCAAAGAGTTAATGGAAGGTGAAGACCTTGGAAAAGAGGGTATAAAGAAAATGATTATGGAAACTCTTGGTTTGGATCAAACTGCAAGTACTGCTCAGCCAGTCATGAATAGGCCAGCCTCTCCAAATACTTCTGCAAATAAACATCTCCCAAGAAACCCACCAGGCTCAAAAATACAAAAGTGGGAAACTGACAAACAGACCTGCGTATTGACTTTGCTCAGGTCTGGTGGAGGAGTGGAGAAAATATCAAGGGAACAAGCTCTTGGCCTGAGTCTTGAAGATTTGCAGGATCTCCTTGATCTTCCACTCAGCAGGGATGATGAAGATACAGATGCCCTAGACTTTGAATTACAATTCAAAGGTCAGATAAGGGAGCTGTTGATGAGGCAATAAATGTTTCCACAAATAATGAAGAGTTTTGGCATTATCTGTTCCAGGGGGAGATTGTTGGGATTGAACCCTATCAGAGGAACAGATAATGTAAAGCCAAAACTGGATCAAAGCAGTGGATCCAGAATAAGCAGACGTTTACAGTTGGTTCATGCAAATCTCTCCCCTTGAAAGTAGTTTCATATCTGCTGACCTCCTATCTGCTGATCATACTAAGTGCTGACCTACAACTGCTGCTTTATATCTACTGGCCAAAGTCAAAGACTGATGGAAGACCAAAGCTCTGTTGACTCTATCTACTGCCTTGGGTCAAGTACTGCTGATCCGGACAAGCACTGCTGGGTTCACAGCAGTGGAAGGATGCAGCAGCAGTTTAAGTGTCTTTTATGTAATGTAATGTAATAACAGTAGTTTGGTACATCAGTGTTTATAGATCAGTAGTTAGTGTTTGTTAGGAGGTTAGATGTCACTTTCATGGTGACGTCAGCTAAGATGCTCAGTGGTTTGCAAGTGCCTATAAATAGTTCAGTACTTTGTACTGTTCTATTAGCTCTTTTGATCAATCGTCTTCTTTGCACGAACAAACTACTGAGCTCTGGCTGAGGGGGAGTTTGCATTCTTACATCAATCATTGTAATCGTTGTTGAAACAAATTCAATCATTCGGTTCTTTGTGAAAAGATGTTTGATAAAAGTATTACTCTCGTTTGATTGTATGCAAAGTTTGCTTTCATCTTATTTCCGCTGCACAACTCTTTCATTTCCATCTTAATTACAAACGTAAAATACAATAAAAAAGAAACTCAGATCCAACACCTTCGGAACAGACTTGTTTTCAGGGTTCTATTTGGTTATGGCTTTCCAGATTTTACGCGGCTTTGTGTTTTGATCTGTCAGCTCTTGCACCAATCTGAACTCATTACGAGTGAGTCTCCTGGCATAGTTGATGTTGATGAAGACTACGACTTAGGGTAGATTAGAAACACACCTAGACTTTTAAACTTATGTATTTGTTTCATGTTGTTACGCTATTCGAAATTTGTTGTACTTTTCTTTCCGAAACAATGTATTTCCATTTACTATCAATGAAATTTGAATTATCTAAATATTGTCATAATTAGTCGTTATGAAGTCTTTTGCAATCTCGTTTTCGTCTCACTTCGATGTTTCCGCCATTGGTTTGGGTGTGACAACAACCATCACCACTACAACCTCCCACCACCCAAGTCAGACCAAAACCCAACACCACCACAACCACCCGAATCTTATCAAAACCCACCCTATTCGAAATCCAACAAAAAAAAAAAAAACCCACAAAAAACCACAACTCCACCACCCTTGCACCACCGTCGGAGCACCACAACACCTACTCCGGAACAATCAACCACCATTCTCCATCTAACCAACACCCAAATTGCATCCTTCGTCGTCATCTTCCTCCGACGACACCGCCACGCCAGTGCTCACCTCCACTTCATCACAACTCCACGCGCCAACGACAGGATTTGGGTGTTGCTCACCGACATCTTCTGCACCACAACAACACCACTCCGCCACAACTTCACGCGCTAGTCAGATCAGTTTTAGATTCTTGGTGGATGGTTAGTTCAGATCTCTGTGGTTCTTGCTCAGATCTTGGTGGATTGTGGTCAGATCTAGCTCAAATCTTCGTGGTTTTGGTGGTGGTTACAAGAGGCGGTGGTGGCTCGTGGTGGCAAGAGGTGGTGGTGGACAGTAGTGATTGGATAGTTGGGGTGGGGTAAGGGTGGTGGCAGGTGGTGATGGCCGGAGGTGGTGGCAGATGGCGGTGGCCGGGTGGTGGTGTCACAGAGAGAGTAGGGGAGGGAGGGAGAGAGAGAAAGGGTGAGTGGTTTAAGTGTGTGTATATAACTATATATGTAAATTTATATATAATATATTTTAATTGTTTTATTTATTAGCTTTTATGTTTATTAATTTGAGTAAATAAAAGAAATGACCAAAATACCCTTATGTGGGATTCATTTGGTCAGACTTAACTATAAAAATTAACCAAGTTAAGGCCAAGGACATACCATGCAAAAGTTTGCATACATGGAGTACGTTTTTTTGCAATTTTTGAAAACTAAAGAGTTAAATGCCATTTTAGTCCTTGTTGTTTGGGCCATTTTGGCAGTTTAGTCCAAATGTTTCATTTTTCGCCTGTGGGTTCAAAAAGGTTTCACCGTTGCCATTTTAGTCCACTGGGTTAATTTCATCCATTTTTTCTGTTAACGAGAAGGACAATTCGGTTATTTTAAATTTTGGCAGTTTAGTCCAAATGTTTCATTTTTCGCCTGTGGGTTCAAAAAGGTTTCACCGTTGCCATTTTAGTCCACTGAGTTAATTTCATCCATTTTTTCTGTTAACGAGAAGGACAATTCGGTTATTTTAAATGTAATTCTATTAACTAAAAGGGCAATTCGACCATATAAAATGACCGAATTGCCTTTCTCGTTAACATAAATAATGGATGAAGTTGACTCAGTGGACTAAAATGGCAATGGTGAAACCTTTTTGAACCCACATGGCGAAAAATGAAACATTTGGACTAAACTGACAAAATGACTCAAACCACATGTACTAAAATTACATTTAACTCAAAACTAAATGATATAGGGGGTGTTTGGGATTCCTTTTAGCCTTAAAAGTGTTTGAGATTCCTTTTAACTTCTAATAAGACCATGTGTAGTGGTAATGCTCTTACCCTTGTGCGTTTTGCGCCATATGGCAGCCCAGTCAGCAATGAGACATTATGAGGCGTTTTCTAAAATGGGTGCAGTGGGGATGTGAGACACTATGTTAAAAGAGGTGTAATAAAATTAAATAAAAAAACCATCAAAAAATCTTATTGGACAAACAAAAGGAAGATCAAGGGTGATTGGCCAAAACAAATGAACCCGGTCGTGGAAAAAAGCACGCCAAAAGCAAATTTGGCCAAAAAAAGGCCCATGGGGGTGGCATCTCAGGCGTGATGGGGTGTTTTGTTCCAAAAAAAAAAAAAAACCTAAAAAGTAACGATTACGGATGATCTGTAAGTCAAAAGTAGCTCCAAAATAAGGAATCCCAAATACCCACATAGTTTTACATCTTACCCTGTAAACCCAAGCCCTTTCATCCCTCTTTAACTCCAGCAGCAAACGGTAAACCCTAACTCCAGCTTCGTTCGTTTGTATTTTGTAGAAATATGATATTCTTATTTCATGTACATTAATTAAGCTACCTAGTTATCATTTGTTAAGTTGTAAAGGCTTAGAATTTTATGATTTGCATCGAATGAAATTACGAGTCAAAAGTGATCAGATTGCATATCTCACAAATTTTGTAGAAACCCTAGTTAGAATTTAAGAAATTGTTGGAGTTCTAAGACCATGCGTAGTGGTAAGGGTGAATAATGCCCCCACCCTTAGGCGTTTTCCGCCATGTGGCAGTACAGTCAGCAAGGGGCATTATTGGGCGTTTTTCTAAAATGGGTGTAGTGGGCATTAGGCCATCCGTAGTCATAAAGCCCCTTGTGGGGCGTTATGCGACACGTGTCGTGCCATGTCACACAGGGGCTTTATGGGGCGTTATATCACTAGAGCCCGTAGTCATAAAGCCCCTACCCATCAATACCTAATTATTAATTTTCGTTTTTATTAATTAATTATAAAAACACTAACTAATTTTTGATTGGTCCAAAGTTTGAAACCTCCCCCCATACCGCCGTTATAGAGGTCGCGCCCCCCCTCAATTTTTCCTTCATACCGCCCCTTGTGGCGGTGTTCTTGGGCGTTTTGGGCGCTATAGCAGGGCATACCGCCCCACTACAGAAGCACTTATGTTAAAAGGGTGTAGAGAATTAAATAAAAATAAAAAACCCAACAAAAAAAGCTATTGGCCAAAAAAAGGAAGATTAAATGTGATTGGCCATTCAAAATTGCACAAAGCATGATTTGAAAAACGCCTGGGGGTTTTTTTGAACAATAACGCCTAGGGGGTGGGGGGTGGGCGTGTTTGGGGATGAAAAACGCCAAAATTTACACCACTACGCATGGTCTAAGGTTTGGCATGTTATCGAAAGCAATCTGCAAGTTCAATACTTGTAACGTTTTCGATGCTTTCTTTCTGATAGTAGGCTCCCGGACATCAATTAAGAGGCAATCAAGAATGGATATACCTACAACACAACGATTTGTATTTTATACAGACATGAAAAACGATAAGAGAAACGCGCCAAACAGTTTGTGTTGCGCGTTAGAAGGGTTAACCGATGCTCAAAATTCTGATATAAGGGATATGGGATTTGAAACTATCAAGTGCTTTAACATACACAACATACCGGCGGGTTTAGGGTATTGGTTGTTGCTCAACTATGATCATAAAACGAACGAGTTAAACATTGGCAACCGTAAAATTAAAATCACACCCGCAAAGGTTCATGATGTTCTTGGAGTGCCTATGGGAGAAATTAGCGTCTCTGAAAAGCCAAAGGTGACAAAACGAGACGCTATTAGAGAACGATGGAAGAGCCAGTTTGGTAATGCTTGTATAACTGTTAAACATGTGACTGAAAAGCTTAGATTATATCCGCGAGGCGGAATACTTTTTAAGCTTAACTTCCTTGTTATCTTCAACTCTATTATGGGTGAGACAACTAAGAGTGCAACCGTTAATCAAAAGTTTCTCACGTCAATCAATAATGAAGGCGACATACCGAACATGGATTGGTGTAGTTATATCATAGCTTGCTTGAAGAGAACTAGAGAGGGATGGAGTGGTATAGAGCCCTATAATGGCCCGTTGACTGTTCTTGCGGTACGTTTGCTTATTGGTTACATAAGTTGCTTATTAACATGAAGAAATTAATATGATTTTCATTACACGCATAGTTGTCAATAGCGAGCGTAGCGATCGCTATAGCGTGCTACGTAGCGTATAGGTCTACGATCGCTATTAGGGTTGTAGCGATAGATAGCGATATTTTATTTTTATTTTTTATAATATAAATAGTAATTAAATATAGCTATAAAATAGCTGGATTTTAGGTTTTTGTTAAATATAGATGTGAAATAGCATATATACCAGGTTTTTTTTTTTTTTTTTATGTAGTACACATATAAAATTTTAAAATTTTTTTTTCTAGTGTATCGCTATTTGTAAAATAGCCGCCCGCTATTTATCGCTATTCGCTATGTAACATATAGGTATCTTATCGCTATTTGTCGCTATTCACCATTAACAACTTTGATTACACAACAGGTGTTATACGCACACGAAAGACAACTGAAACGTAATCCTGAAAATGCAGTAACTCCAGCGTTACAATATGTTACCACTGATTTCTTGGTTGATCTTGAGAGGTCCTTGTATGACAACGGACCGTGTTCGAATGATGACATTAAAAAGGAGGATCCGTTAACTCCAAATGTTGAAGATCACGTTCAGT
Organism: Helianthus tuberosus; assembly: GCA_030545235.1. Classification (NCBI taxonomy): domain Eukaryota; kingdom Viridiplantae; phylum Streptophyta; class Magnoliopsida; order Asterales; family Asteraceae; genus Helianthus; species Helianthus tuberosus. The sequence goes on along the minus strand of CM060357.1, from coordinate 187,937,671 downwards.
CACTCGGTTCTGAAGCTCAAGGTCAAACTGTTGAAGGTCAAACTGCTATTGACCAAAATGTTAAGGTACCTGATGTAACTTCTGTTCAAACAGATTCGGTATTGAACCTAAAGGCACCCATTGGCCCACGAGGGTCTCAATCACTGTCTGGATTATCATATAGGACATTGTAACCGGCTTGAACCGTCTAAAGACAAGAAGGTAAGTCATGCGCATTGTTGAACGTATTTACTTGTTTTTTGATGTATATTCAATAATTGTTTGTATCTTCTCCTTCTGAAGTAGCAGATTTTCACTGAGTGTTTATAGGGGTGTAAACGAGCTGAATCAAAGCCCAAGCTCACGCTACTCATAACTGTTGTTTCCTTAATTGCAGATTGGTAATAATATGGGCAAGACAAAGAAACGTGGTTGGAGAAACACAAACACTTGCATACCAAAGAAGAAACTTAAGGTTTGGAGGAAAACTTCAGATTTTGCTATAAAATTAAAGAGTTAGCCTCATTTCAAACTCATATATGAACACAACAGGAGAAGAATCAAGAATGTGTATAGAAAAAATCAACAATAATACAGATGAAGTTTAAAACAAATATGGTTTAAATCTGTTCGTATTCAGACTAACATGTGTTGCTTTATCTTTGTAGTTACTGGATGATGTTGGTGATGGTGATGGTGTCAGCGCCGGTGTAGGCCCCAAGCAGGTGCAATGCGAGTTGGCTGAAAATGTGGCTCCTGTGTCAAATTCTGTATGTATCTCCTTAATTCTCATATATGTTATACATTCCGATGATTAATATTAGACAAGGAAATTTAGGCGCAAATGTACAAAACTTGGTTATTTTGACTTCTTATTAGTCTTCTTTTGGGTCAAATTGTGTTTCCACACACGCTAGAATAACGAAAGTGCTCAATACATTACCGGTTAAATTGGGTCGAGTCTGGTTGTGTTAGCCTTTGTTGTTTTCTTAAAGTTTATATAATTAGTTATTACAAAAATTTAAAGATTATAGAAAAAACTAACGTGTCAAGCCAGCTCGTTTGACCCATTACCCAACCTGACCCGACCCGTTCATTTTGGTCACCACTGATCTATATTCTTTTATTGTATAGCTGGAAAAGTCAACTTATCAAAGTGACATAGTTTGTGTCCAAGGCTACAAAGTGAAGCGAAGTAACGCAACAATTCTTGAAGCCATTTTCAAAAAACACGGTGACATTGCATCTACCTGCGTATTCAAAACATCTTCCACAAGAACGCATTTCCTCGAGGTTGTTTGTGAAGTTGTCAAACGGATCAAAACCAATAATATGACTGAGATGGTGGAAGATATAGAGTGCCAAGTGTCGGATGCAGAAGCCGCCAACATTAACGTGTCATGGATTCGAGCGCACTTTGAAGCCTTTAACAAAAGGAAGGAGACCCGTAAAAAGTACAGTTTGCTTTTGGAGATGAAATCAAAGATCAGTTTGGCTAAAAGAGCTGCCCAAATGGATCTGAGAGAAAGATGCACAGAGCTAACGGGTGCGCAAGAACTGTTTGAAAAGGCTGAAAGATGTGTGAAAGTAATGCATCTTGTTAAAAACAATCTAAATGACAACATCTTGGAGTCTAAAGCTAAACTGGACTCATGGGTAAAGCATCCAGTTGTATAGGCTAATTAATTAGATCATGTAATGGTGTGCAATTATTAGAAGTTTGCCATTAGACGTCTTGTATTTTGGTCGAATGGGGGAAACCCGTTAAGTTTAAACTTTATGTGTTTTAAACCTTAAATGAATATAATTAGTATTTAATCCTAACACTTAATGGATCCATCCGACCGAATCGATTGAACTCTTTCGATTTTGGTAATGACCTCTTCATCACATATGTACTTGCTAAACAAGTGAACCCGGACACAATCTTTATAATTAAACTGGTTAAACATGTAAACTAGACAATAGACATGACGTCTCTTTCTTCGACTTCACTCCGTGAAGCTAGTCAATCACCAAGATGACTGTTGGTTTTTTAATTTGTTATTATTATTTTGTATAATGATCTGTTTTTCAAATAAGTTATACCCTTTCCTGTTAATTTTAATTTTAATTGTGTTAAATGTATGCTTTTGAACTAACTGAAACAAAAATCCATGAGGGATGTTGATAGAAGTAGTGTGTGTAGTGATTGACTAGAGTGGTTGGAACAAGGTGACTAGGTGTAATATATCAAAGTCAGTGTTTCTGAAGGGACTTAGAGTGTCAATAACTCTACATATCACTTTTGTGTACGGTAATTTTTTTGAAATATCTACAGACAGAAACCCTTGTTTTTACAGTCAGACACCACACATCTGGTAACGGATTCTAACCCTAGATGTTTTTTTTTGAAATGGAGTACACATGTTGTGTGTATATTGTTCATAAGATGTTTGTATTGTTGTGTATTAGTTGTTTAGATAGAGGAATTTGGCGTATTGTTGCCAATTGCTTTATAACGAGTTAACGTCACCCCGCGCGTTGCAGCGGGATGTTGATGATGAAAATCTTTAATATATTCATCCTAAATATTAATTAATACTTCTTATCTTAAATAACTCATCACCCCGCGTGTTGCAGCGTGATGTTGATAATGAAAGTCTTTAATATGTTCATCATAAATATTAATTAATACTTCTAATCTTAAATGAGTATTAAACTTTGTAAAAGTCGATTAATTGATTATCGTTATATACCAAGTGTTCTGTTTAATAAATATTATTTAATAATAAGGGTGGGGTTCTAGAGTGAACACTAATGTATTTGCGAACTGAGTGAACAAATTTTGGCCATTGATTTACACACGTGGATGGCTAGGATTTCATCATCAAATCGTAAAATACACTTGTGTATTTCATCATCAAATCCTGGCCATTGATCTACACACATGTATGGCCAGGATTAGTTCGCTCAGTTCGCAAACTACACTAGTGTTCACTCTTGAACCTAATCCTTAATAATAATGTATGTTCTCCAATAAATAAATCAGTAAAATAATTATAATGATACTAATATTTGTATTAGTTTAATTGGTTATATTGTTTTTTAAAGCTTTAGGGTTTAATATTATTATGAACAAATCAAAGGGTGTAAGTTGTAATTTCTTAAACCTTAATGTTAATTTTGAAATTTTAAAATGCACACTAATGATTTTGTATGTCACTTTTGCAACCGCTACACCAACCATTCGGTTACACATGTAATTTTAACGAATCATGTCAAAAAATAACATGTCTAAGGTTATTTTACCATCTTAAATAATAATCAAGTGTGTATGCCTTTTCATTTATGAACTGACGTGCTTTTTCATTTGAACCAACATAACCCGTATTTTTATGTTGACGATTTATCAACACGTCTCATGAACTGATGCGATGATTCACATGGGAATTACATGATAAAATAAGTTGAAGGATTATAACTTTTTTGCAAGAGTATAACCATTACATAATAAAAAAAAATTAATATAGACCTTTCAATAGTTGTTTGGTTAAATAATCAAATAAAAAAGAAACATATTTAGAATATTATTTCACGATGGGCATATATAAGCATTTATGTTATTTCTTTAAATTGCATGATGAGAACAAAACAAAACAATAAAGGGGTATTTTTCATAACCAACTTTGGTGGGAAATGAAAATGAAAATTCACGTATACACTATACACCGCAAACGTTTGACGTTTGTGATTTTTTTTTTCAATTTAATTATTGTGTACAAAAGGTGATCAATAAGGTATTAGAGCATTCTCATCCAATCCATCAAATTATACATACATTCCACTAAAAAAACAACTCCTATATCAATATATTTTCACTAAAAACAAATATTTTTTCTCTCTCATTTTCAATTAAATAATATTATCATCACATTTTTCTCTTTCCTTCACTCACAACCACTTTCAATATATATTAAAAAAATTATACTGGGTGAACAGTGTCCCCCCAAATATACAGATGAACAGTAACATTTTCTCTCTCATCCACTCATAACCACTTTTTTTACCATTTACAATATAAAAACTCACCCTCACAAGTTTTGATGGATTGGATGAGAATGCTCTTATAACCGTTTCTTTGTGGCAATCTCCTTTGGCATTGTTAATGGTTGTTGTGAAAGATTTTGTTTTTTTTAAAGGGTGTGATATCTTTAAAAGTTGTGACTTTTTTTTTGTAAGAGCCATGATATATTTATAGGTAGTTTGAAGGATTATGATTTTTTTGTGTATATATGAATGGTTATGACTTTTTGTAAGGGTGTGATGTATTTAAAAGTAATTTGAAGGGTTGTGACTTTTTGTAAGGGTGCGATATATTTAAAAGTTGTGATTTTCTTGCAAGTGATTTGATACATATAAAATTAGTTTCAATAGTTGTGACTTTTTGAAAGGATGTAATTCTAACCATTGTGTCTTAAGTTACTTTTTGTATGTATATATAATATTCTTCACGTTTTTTGTCTTATTATTTGAATCTGTTTTTTAAAAGTTTAGAGAAAATGTTATGACATGATCCAGTTAGTTAGATTACACACGCGACACTATAAACCATCACGTTATTGTTTTGACACTATAAACATCATCAATTGATAACTTATACTAATTTTCACAGCATTAAAATGCGTAATCAAAGTTAAGTGACTTTTCTTTTAAAAAAATATAGATGGCTTTAGTGCAATATCTAGAAAACTTATTTGTATTTTTCTTTTTAGAATGTCGAACAATTGAAAACTTATTTATATGTGAAGGTTTGTTCCCATTAATAAATCATCTTTCACCCACCCAATAAAGTGAAACACAAGTAAATGTGCACATTAGTTATGACTAGGGAGGGGTGTGCAAAAAAGCGAATTAACCGACCCATAACCGAAAAAACCGAACCAAACGGAAAACCGACGGGTCGGTTTTTAATTTTTTGATAACCGATACTAATGGGTCGGTTATGGTTTTCAACATTTCCGTAACCGCCATAACCGAACCGACCCGCTAGTTTGTAAAGTAATGGTTAACCGACCCATATGTATAAACCGATCCGATCTTGTATTATTCAAAATTTGAAATAGGGCCTGGAGCATGAAGGAATACCAAAAGACCATCGTGAATTAATTAAAACCAATAGCAAATATCAAAATACGCGCCTACTTATTACTATTAGGGTTCCAATCGAACACAGCGTCCTTTCACCAGTTTCAATTTTCCTATCAAACAAAGAACTTTGTCAGCGACCTAAGAAAGTAAGAAACGACTCAAACGAGAGTTCAATTCCAGTTCAGAGTTCCAGCTTCCAGGTATTGTTCTCGTTTACGTATTGTTCTCGATTTATTCTGATTCTCGACGTATTCCAAACGATTCTGATTGTTCTCGACTGATTCTCGTTCTTGTTTACAAATGCGTTTACAAATGTGTTGACTGATTCTCCTCTGATTGTTCTCCTTTGTGTTGACTGCATATTGCACCTTTACGTTTATGATTCTCCTCTGATTCTTGTATGACTGATTGTTCTCGTTTATGATCTCCTCTGATTATGATATGAACCAAATTGGTTTGTGATTGATAATCCGTTGAGTGGATCAAGCTCAAAAGAAATTAGCAAGAAGCAAGACTTGAGATAACTCTCTAATTTTTCATTCATAATAAAATAATAAACATACATGCCATTTTATAGGCTTAACCACAAAGATAACTACCTAAACCCACTACTCTAATAACTGTAAAACAAACGATGAATAATGAAAGATTAAGAAGTCATGAGAGTAATGCATGGTCTACGTGGGTATCAAGGGGGTGGGCACGTAACATTCCCTCCTACTCAAAATAATCCTTGTCCTCAAGGACGAAATCCGAAGGTGACCCACGAGACACCACGGCGGTCGCCACTCGGTTCTTCCGGTGACATACGAACGGGTCATAACACAATGCCACGGTGGTCGCCATTCATAAGAGCCTTTTTCTCTCTTTAAAAGATTCCCGGTTGGAGTGGGTATTAGTATTATTGGAGGTTGCTTTTCTGCCATCTCCAACATTAGTGCAAGTGATAGTAGTTGTGTGGGGGTTGGGTTTAGAGCAATAACAGAAGACGATGGGTTGGTTTTGGTAGTGTTTTGGGGTGGGTACTTTTGTGTGGTAAAGCATGACGGTTTCTGAGCATTAACAGGAGAAGGCGGGGTGAACTTTTTGGTTGCATGTCCATGCTTTGGGGCTGATGTTGGTAGAGCAACATGCACGGATTTAGGAACCGGTACAGAGGGTGTTTGGGCAGTTTTTAGTGGTAAGGCAGGTGGTGTTGCGGCGGAAACCGATGGTGGCAGGATAAGTGGTGCAGTGGCGGAAGCTTGTTTCGGTGGTAGTGAGGCAAGTGGTGGTGTCGCGGCGGAAGCGGTATGGCTGTAGGTTGCCCATCTTTGGGACTCCATTTTTAGAAGATTGATCATCTCTAAAAGAGTCGACTCAATCCGACTAAATGTAGCCTTCACTTCAAGAGCGTCCATTGATGGGGATCAAGACCGCTCTGATACCAATTGATATGTACCAATCGGATTTGGGATAAATAATCCGTTGAGTGGATCAAGCTCAAAAGAAATTAGCAAGAAGCAAGACTTGAGATAACTCTCTAATTTTTCATTCATAATAAAATAATAAACATACATGCCATTTTATAGGCTTAACCACAAAGATAACTACCTAAACCCACTACTCTAATAACTGTAAAACAAACGATGAATAATGAAAGATTAAGAAGTCATGAGAGTAATGCATGGTCTACGTGGGTATCAAGGGGGTGGGCACGTAACAGATTACGTATAAAACAAATGTGTATATACATCGCTGCTTAGAGCCTTAGACTATAAAGTTGTATGATTAGTTTATTATTCAATATTTAACCTTTTTCTGTTTATATTTTTCTACAATATTTAAAGTTGTATGATTAGTTTATTATTCAATATTAACTATTAGCTGTGTATATACATTGGCACATTGCTGCTGCTTAGAAGTCTATATTTTCTGTTTATGATTAGTTTATTATTCAATATTAACTGTTTATGTTTAGCTGTGTATATTCATTATTCAATATTTAAAGTTGTATGATTAGTTTATTTTTCTGTTTATATTTAAATTTTGCTACGCCCAAGTTCATGGTTAACCGACCACCAAAACCGCCATAACCGAAATCGCCATAACCACCGGTTATGGTTATGACTTTTCAATAACCGACATCTCGGTTATGGTTATGGTTATGACCCAAAACCGACCCATGCACACCCCTAGTTATGACAACTACAACTTATAATTCATACGTATCCTAGAAGCTTTTAAAATAGGGAAAATTACAGCAGTAGCCGCTTGACCAGGCATTTTACCAAACTAGCCATTTGACCAGGCATAAAAAAGCCCGGTCACGCTCCCCCATCCCAGTGAACCCTCATTTTTATGCACCTTCAATCCAGCCACAACCAAGCGGACACGTGTCCTCTTACCTGAACGGGCTTTATGCCGCTACCTGCCCAAGCCGAGCCGCTTCAAGCCCAAGTCGAGCCGCGTCGCTTTCCGAGGCAGAAATGCCGCTACCGCTGCCATTATGCCGGTTCACCTGTGGTTAAGCCGGTACACCTGTGGTTAAGCCGGTACACCTGTGGCCAAGCCGGTATACTTATGCCTTTTCATTTTCCCGCCAACCGCTGCCACTTAAGCCCGTTCAACCTGACCCCGAGCCGCTACACCTTACAAATATGCCGCTTCAGGTAAGAGGACACGTGTCCGCTTGGTTGTGGCTGGATTGAAGGTGCATAAAAATGAGGGTTCACTGGGATGGGGGAGCGTGACCGGGCTTTTTTATGCCTGGTCAAATGGCTAGTTTGGTAAAATGCCTGGTCAAGCGGCTACTGCCGTAATTTTCCCTTTAAAATATCATACATATCTTGATATTTTTTAATTTATGACATCATTACTTATCTCAAAATGTATATGAAAACAAACATAACACAATGTCATTTTTGTTTTTTTACAAAAAAAATATATATTAAAATGTCATAAAGAAAAACAAAATATAAATTAATTAATTAATATATTATCATTTAAATTTGAATTTTGATGTGACTACTAATAGTAAAAAAAAAAAAAAAAACTCAAATAGCAAGACCCTTTACCTTTAAATATTTAGAGTATTTTATAAACCACAAGCAACCCCACACCACCAACTCTATTCACTTCAGCAACTCATCTTCAAAGTTGAAACACTCACTCAACACGAATATTTGGTACGGATCCTGTTAACTCTGTTGCTCTAATTTGCAATCTAATCATGAACATTTACATTGATTTAACAAGATGTTTGTTTGCATATATATGAACTAATTGCATCATTAGGCCTGATAAATTGAGGTGATTCTGTAGCTCTGATTTAAATTAAAAGGCATATTGTTATCACTTACTTTCTGTGAATTGTGATCGTCAAGTTTTTGTGTTGTCACTTGAATATATTTTTTTTACGAAGGGCTAAAATCACACCAAATCCGCCTTTAGTGGGGCTCGAACCCTCGACCTTAAGGGAATAACACCTTTTTCTTTGAACGGCAAGTTTCTTTTATTCCTGTCGTCTGTGAGACTTAAACCCGATACCTCCTCTTTCCAAGGTGTTTAAAGGCTTTGCATTTCCAATGACTTTTGCTAATTGGAGCAGACCCCCACCCTTAGGGAAACAAAGTAAATCATTTATTTTTAATCTTAATTTTTTTAATTTACGAGTAAATTGTTTAAATGCAATTTAATTCATCTCTCTTGAAAATAATGTATATATATACGAACAAATGTCGTTCATTTATGTATAGGATCTAAACTACCATGTGTAGGTGAATGGTTAAAAGTAAAAATAAAAATAGAATTAACTTTCGTTTTGCTCCTTGTGGTTTGGTCATTTTAACGGTTTTGCTCTAATAGTTTAAAAATAGCCATTTTCCTCTCTGATCTAACTCAGATAAAACGTTCAATTAAAAGTAGGGGTATTTCGGTAGCTTACTCCCTGGCTCTAACTCAATTAAAACGTTTAGTTAAAAGTCGCGGTAGTCATGGTCGGCAGGTGGTAGTTGCAGGTGGTGGTGGATGGTGGTGGCCGGTAGAAAGAGTGGTTGGAAAGATGGAGGATCAGAAAAGAATTACTTATATATATGTAATAAACAAGTTATAGGTTTATTTAGGTGAAAAGACTTACATGCCCTTGCTTTTATAAATAAAATTACCAAAATACCCTTCTAGTTAATGGATTTTTTGGATGGAGTTAGAGGCGGGGAGCAAAATGACGATAAGTTAGAAAAATCAGGGAGGAAAATGGCTATTTTTAAACTATTGAGGCAAAACCGTTAAAATGACCAAATCACAGGGAGCAAAATGAAAGTTAACTCATAAAAATATATTAACACATTGGTTTACGTTTATTCTTTTTGTTCTCGCAATATATGGTGTAAGGTGTTTGTAATAGACTTTACCCTATATACATATATACATACATATAGAGAGACTATGTTAACACACACACAACAGTTAAGTCATATTCTAAGATCTAGGAAAATCTTTTTTTTTTTTTTTTCTAATAAAAACTATGGAATCACAAAACATTATTGTGTGTGCTTAAGGTAGTGTTTTTGTTTTCCAGGGAAGAAGAAAGGTGCAAAATCAAATACAAATAGACAATCTGGAAGTTAAAAAATGAAGAATGATACACGACGAGTGAAACAAATAGGTACACATATGCCTTTACTAATTTAATGTTCCGTTTTGCATCATTGATTAAACAATGTGTATGAAGTTAATCAATTGCGTGGCGTCTTTGATGCAGACAACTCGTATTCATTAAGGGGTAAACGCAAAGAACGTATGCAAGAAGAGTCTCATGATGATATCCAAACCCGTGCAAAGAGAAAGATACCCAATGAACGCGTGACTAAAAAACCACATATACTACAAGTACAACCATTTATACCATATTCAAAAAAAAACTCACATCACGAAACAGCCCGAGGAAGCTCTGTAACGCAGTTGTAGGCTTAAGTGATGCTCAAAATGATGCAATTAAGGATATGGGTTTTGAATCTATAAAGTATATGAACATACGCTCCATACCAAACGCTTTGGGGTATTGGTTGTTGACAAACTATGATCATAGAAATAACACATTGAATGTTGGAACCCATATAATAAACATAACACCTACCATAGTTCATGATGTCCTTGGTGTGCCTATGGGTGGAAACGACGTAAATGAGATTAACAAGCCGTCAAAGCGCAATGCTGTTATCTTAGAATGGAAGAGACAGTTTGGTTGTAATCCTGGAAGAATAAGTGTGAGACAAGTGATTGACAAAATGAAGTTACAGAATGATGGTAGAAAGTTTTTTAAACTGAACTTCCTTGTTGTGTTCAACACAATAATGGGCGAGATAACGAAAAGTAACGCCGTCAATTTGAGATTCCTAACCTCAGTTAGAGATGAAACAGTGATAGCTAACATGGATTGGTGTAGCTACATCATAACATGTTTGAAAAGGACTAAGGAAAAATGGAATGGTAAAGAGTCGTACAATGGGCCGTTGACTTTCCTTGCGGTATGTCCATATATTATGAAAGGCAAATGTTATATATCTTGAATTGTTTATTAATGTTGCATTCTCTAAACAGGTGTTGTACGCACACGACCAACTGCTAAGACATACACCAGCTAAGGCGAAAACTCCAGCTATAAAATATTTTACAACTAAGTCATTGCTGGAACTTAACTCGTTACTTAGCGAGCATGCGCACCCTCGTAACAAGCAGGTAAATCATAGGATTTGTTGAATATGGGTACACTGATTTACTCATATACAGATCGTTTGCTATATCAGACACTCACCGTGAACACGTGAGAATACAATTACAACAGCAGGAGAAGTAAACTACAAGAAACAAAATTTAAATCAAACGCATGGGTTACAATGACATACCCAAGAAATTTTGAAATCCTCAGTTTAATATTTCTAATAGATATAGGATATACATAAAATTATAATTATCTCTCCCCTAAAATAGGGATCTTATTTTACCTATAAATATTGAATGATTATCAATGAAAGAGGGCAAGGACTTTATACTCAATCAATTTCAAATCTATAAATTGTACTTTTGTATGTAGACTGACATGTATTGCTTTATCTTTGTAGTTACCCAATGATGCGGATGCGGATAATGAGGATGAGGATGATGATGATGATGAGGATGAGGATGATGATGATGATGAGGATGAGGATGAGGATAATGAGGATAATGAGGATGAGGATGAGGATGGGGATGAGGATTATGATGATGGTGATGACGACGATGTAGTACTCTTAGACCCCAAGCAGTTACAATGTGAGCCGATTGAAAATGTGTCTCCTGTATCGAATTCTGTATGTATTCTCTCTACCTCTCTCTTATGTTATATATCCGTATGATTAATAGTAGAAAAAGGACATTTAGGCCCAAATGGACAAAACTTGATGAAATTTGGCTGGTTTAGTCTTTTGAGTGAACTAATGCTTCCAGACAGGCTTGAATAAAGGAAGTGCTTAATAGTTTGCATGTCAAAATGTGTTGGGTCGGGTCAGGTTGTGTTAGCCTTTGTTATTTCTCTTACATTTTTAAGTTAGGATAGTTTTTTGGTGCTACAATGAACTAATATTAAGTAGTAAACTCTATAACTGCATTTAATATATTGGTTATCGCGGAATCTAAAGAATATAGAAAAACTTACATGTCAACCTATGTAGCACGGGAACGGGTACGGGACTAGGGTACGGGGACGATACGGGTACGGGGAACGGCAAAACTCAAAAATCCAAGATACGGGTACGGCAAAGGTGCTGCAAAAAAAATATAAAAAATAGCTATTTATAATTTATATATTCACATATAATGTTAGTTTTATACTTTTCATGTAATAATTTATAAACTTAAGGACCAAATGTAAACTAGTGAAAATAAAGAGGGTTAAATGTTAAAATGTACAAACTAATTTTATACTTTTATATAAATTTTTACAAGTTTTAGAGAATAAATAGAAACTATTGAAAGATAAAATGGACTAAATGTCAAAATATATTGGTATTACAACAAGCTTCTTGTAACCCTAATATTTTCAAAACTATGCAGCCGCCACCTCTTTATCTACCCTGTCTTTCAAGTCTCTCTCTCTACGATGAACAGCAGTAACCACAACAAAACACAAAATCTTCAATCTATTCTTCTTCTCCTACTGTCTAATCCTAATTCCCAATCTTCACTTCCGCTTCAAAACATTTGTAACTGTTAATCATGATGAATCGCAAGAAGTTCAAGAACAAGCAAACACAAAACGGCTAAACGGTTGAAATCCGAAAAACCAGATCCGTTCTTCACCGGCGATTCAAGGACGATTCAGGGCCGGCCATGAAGGAAACGTTCCCGAAACGTCGAATTGCCGTCCCCAATTCCCCGGAAGCGTTTCGATGATGTCCCCATATTTCCGGAAACGTCCGGGGGACGTCCCCATGGCGTTTCCGGCGCGTTTCCGTCCCCACGCCGTCCCCGGGACGGGTACTCATGGCTCCAAGCCGTCCCCGTGCTTCATAGATGTCAACACAACTGGTTTGACCTTCTTGCATTAGTTCACATCTACTCAAAGTGACATAGTTTGTGTCCAAGGCTACAAAGTGAAGCGAAGTACTGCAACAATTCTTAAAGCCATTTTCAAGAAACACGGTGACATTGCAGCTGATTGTGTATTCAAAACAGATTATGTGAGATCATCAATCCTTGAGGTTGTTTGTGAAGTTGTCAGGCGGATTCAAACGGACGATGTTATTGAAATAGGGGAAGATATAGAGCGCCAATTGTCGGATGCTGAAGCCGCCAACATTAATGTGTCGTGGATTCGAGCACACTTTGAGGCTTCTCACAAAAGGAAGGAGGCCCAAATGCTTATGCAAACAAAAACAAACATCACACTGGTAAAGAAACCCGCCTTGATGGATCTAGTAATGAGATATGAAAAGCTTACGGCTGCCTATAAACAGTTTGAAGAGGCTGATAGGTGCATGCAAGTACTCCATCTTGTTGAAAAGAAGCTAAATAATAACATTTTGGAATCTAAAGATGAAATGGCGTGTGGGTTAAGCAACCCATTTTATAACTAAGTCGTTTAATAGATGGAAGGTTGTTAGCGGGCATAATATTATAACCGCTGCTATGAAAACTCCTTACGTTTTGTTGCACGAGGCGGGGCCCGCTTTTTGGAACACAATGGTTAAGTTTTTGTATAGCCTTTCATGAAAATACTTGGGCTTAGCTTTTTGACATGCTCCTTTTGATATGCTACTTAAAGACCACAAGATAACTAGCTTGACTACACAAGGCAATCACACACTGACACAAGGACCAGCAGATCCATCTTTCTGAATTGATAAAACTATTTCGATTTCGGTAATGACCATTTCATCATGTATATATTTGTCATCAGTGGCGGACCCAGGAATTTTTCCGTGGGGGTGCGGAACATTTTTAAAAATTTTAGGCCCCTGGGTATATAAGTAAAAAAATCGGTTCGTATCGGGTCGGGTCGGGTCATGTAAAACAAACGAACATCAAACTAAATTTATATAATCATCAAAAACATGTCAAACCTTGTTACAAACATAATTAAAACGTCGACGCCCTACGGGTTTTCATTTTTTGAAATCTATCCAAAACATCATCTAAAGCTAATTTCTTAAGCAATTTTTTCTCTATATAACATAAGTTCATCGCTCCATAACATAATGTTTCAATTTTAATTTTCAACTATTCAAACCCTAGAAATCATAACGTAAGTTGTAATCACCCTAAAAATATATAAACAACATAATCACCCTAAAAATCATCTAAACAACTATAAACAACGTCAAAACACACAAAATTTCAAACCTATTTAACAACTTTATTACCCTTTTTTCTCCTATAATATCAACCAAAATCATCAAAATAACAAAGAAACTTACCCGTGTTCGGATTCCGGTTAGATTTGGTGTCGAACGACGGTGGTATGGTGGCTGATTACGGTGGTCGCCGGCTGCTGGACTGTTGTCGCTGGGTGATGTTCGTTGGCAGTGCAGGGACGCAAGAGAGAGAGAGAGAGGGGGATAGAATTTCTTAAGGTTTTGGGCTTTAATTATTTTATTATAGTTTGAAATATTGTTGGGTTTGGTTAATGGGCTAGGACTTAGTGGGCTAGCTAGTTAGGAATTATAAGTGGGTAAAGGTATGGGTATTTGGGTTTAGTTGGTTAGGTATTAAAAGTTATATAATTTTGGTAGTATTTTTAAAAAAATAAGAGTTTACTAAAAAAATTTAAAATATAAATTGATAACACTTTTTACCTAAGGGGTTCGGACGAAAAATTTCAAAGGGTGCGGTCGAAAATTCCAAGGGGTGCGGACGGAAAATTCCAAGGGGTGCGGACGGGATTTTCGACGGAATTTAGCCCTGATTTTTTTTCCCCCAGTGGTGCGCCCGCCCACCTTGGGGTGGGCTTGGGTCCGCCCCTGTTTGTCATACAAGTGAACCCGAACACGATGAATTTAATTAAATTAGTTAAACACGTAGACTCGACATAATGTCTCTTTCTTCTTCTTCACTCAGTGAACCATGATATTAAACTATGTTAATTTTTTTTACTCAGGATACGTCAATGGTTTTGATTTTCTGTGAATTGCATAAGATGAAGTGAGAATAATAGCTAACGTAAATCATGTCCCAGATTATATGTATTGATTATGTAATATTTAGTTTCCATGTATTCTTTGTATTGTAGGCCTATATATTGTATCTTATTGTAATTTAACCAGGAAAACAAACAAAAATAATGGAGAAAATGTAAATTTAAGTTGGGGGAAAAATCGTAACTTGGCTGTGAGAAAAAAAAAACTAATGGCAAAACTCTAAATTTAAACGGGGCAAAATCGTAATTTTTAACCGAGGGCAAAATTGAAATTTTTAGCTGGGTACAAAAACGTACATTTATTTTTAAGTAGGGGGTAAAAACATAATTTTGAACTGATGACAAAATCATAATTTTAAGGAAAAAAACTAATGGTAAAAGTGTAATTTAAACGTGGCAAAATCGTAATTTTTAACCAAGGGCAAAATCAAAATTTATAGCTGGGAGCAAAAGCGCAAATTTATTTTTAAGTGGGGGTAAAAACGTAATTTTGAACTGATGGCAAAATCGTATTTTAAGGGAAAAAAACTAATGGCAAAAGTGTAAATTTAAACGAGGCAAAATCGTAATTTTTAATCGAGGGCAAAATCGAAATTTTTAGCGGGGAGTAAAAACGCAAATTTATTTTTAAGTGAGGGGCAAAAACATAATTTTATACTGATGGCAAAATCGTAATTTTAAAGAAGGATAAAATCGTAAATTTGTTGGGTCGATAAGAGAGTGCCAGACACTATTCAGTCTGCCGCCCATTTAAACCAAGGGGACAGACACTATTGCCCCTCATGTGTTTTGTAAGTATTGAATTTATATTATATAATTATATCTTTTTCACCTTTGTAATTATATTTTATTTCTTTTCCACTCGCAACTACTTTAAGTAAAATTTAAAAATTTAATAAGGCGAACACTATTCCAAAAAATATACAGATGGATAGTAATATTTTCTCTCTCATCTACTCGTATTCACTTTTTTATAACGAGAAATGAATGTGAATGGTCTTGTATTTATAATTGTAAGAATAAAATGTTAAAATGGTCTCTGAGTTTAGACCACTTTTGCCACTTCAGTCCAAAAAAATGAAACATTTTGTATCCTGGTAGGTTTCATTTTTGTTGTCATTTTCATCCAATTGACAAACTAGATTACAATTTTCTGTTAACTTCTCCCTGTTTTATCGTTTTTCTCGTTCAAATGAAGGGTATAATCGTCATTTTATGCATGATGTATCTTAATTAAACGAGGAAAACTAAAAAAAGTGAGAGAAGTTAACAAAACATTGTAAACGATTTTGGCATTTTACTCTATTGTAGAAAGTGATGCAAACACTCTCCCCTTAATTCTCAAGTTAGTAGCATTTGGCTGTTCATTGTATATCAATTGTAATCTCGGTGTTTCGATCTTTTTGTGCGGAAATGCATGGTATGGTGAGATCGAAGAGGAAGACATTTCATCAGTGGGCGATTCTTGAGAAAACTTATGCAGGTTTGTGGGTATTTTTTTGCAACTATTAATCAATTTCTTTTTTAGTTATTTTTTATGAATTTGTTAGTGAATTCATATCCATCGGAGCAGCTCCGAGCAAAGCTATCAGTGCAGTTGGATTTAACAGAGCAGCAAGTGCAGATGTGGTTTTATACACGAAGGTCCAAAGATAGAAAGAAGGTGATTTTCTACTTTCTGCTTCTCAAGTAGTTGTACATTTTAGGGGTGTAAACGAGCTGAATCCGGTAACCCATGTTCGGGCACCGGTCTTTCTTTCTTTCGGGTATCCAAATCGGCCTCCACCCATGGTTCTTGCTTGGGTTATCGGGTAGGTGGTGCCTGCAGGCAGCCCAGAGCAAGTGCCGGGTGGGCGAGGGCCCAAATCGAAATAGGGCCCGAAAATTTATATAAATTATATATTTGTTAATTATTAAAAAAAAATCTTTATGTTTTAAAAAAAAGTTAAAGGGCCTGGATTTATGAACAAATACGTTAAAGCGCAACTGTTTTTGCCAATCAAATTCGGAAGCCCAACTGTTTTAGTGTGTAATGGGTTAATGACTTGGCCCAAATCAATAAACAAACATAATGGATTAATGAATAGGTCCCAAATTTTTTATCTCGCACAGGGCCTTTTTTTGTGTGATTTTCGGAGACGGTCCTGAGTGGTGGAGTGCATATTATTTATAAGATGTTTGTATTTGTATGGATTAACTGTTTAGAAAGATGTTTGTATTTGTATGGATTAACTGTATAAATTTTTGTCTTGTCACTTAATATGGTTTAAACAATGTGTATAACTTTAAGCAGTTTTGCAGACAAACACAACCACCCAATTGATAATGAGTTCCGGACGCCAGTTAAGAAGCCAGTCAAAAAAGGACCTACCAACATCCCAACCATTTGTGTTACTTACAAACAAGGAGTTTGAAACGAAAAGCACACCAAACGACTTGTGTTGTGCGTTAAATGGGCTGAGTGCTGCTCAAAAGGCTGATATAAGGGATATGGGATTTGAATCTCTAACAACTTTTAACATACACAAGATACCAGCGGGATTGGGGCATTGGTTGTTGGTCAACTATTCTCATGAAACGAACGAGCTAAACGTTGGCAGCCATGTAATTAAAGTAACACCTTCAAAGGTTCATGATGTTTTTGGAGTGCCTACGGGAACAATTCCTGTATCTGAACATAAAACGATGAGAATGATAGATGTTTTTAGAGAAGAATGGAAGAATCAATTCTTTCAAACTAGTGTAACTATTAAACATGTAATTGGTAAGCTTAAATCACAAAGGAAAGGTGGAACGCTTTTCAAGCTTAACTTTCTTGTTCTCTTCAACTCTATCATGGGTGAGACAACCAAGAGTGCAACCACTAATCATAAATTTCTTGCATCGATCAAGAATGAAGGCGACATCTCGAAAATGGATTGGTGTAGTTATATGATCACTTGCTTGAATAGAACTAAAGAGGGATGGAATGGTAAAGAGCCATATAACGGTCCGCTAACTTTTCTTGCGGTACGTATGTTTACTGTTTTTATAGGAACGTTAAGTTGCTTCTTAAGATGAGTAAATGAATATGATTTTTATAACACAACAGGTATTATATGCACACGAGAAACAACTGATACGTAGTCCTGAAAATGCAATAACTCCAGCCATACAATATGTGACAACTGAATACTTGGTTGATCTTGAGAGTTCGATGCATGGTGAAGCTCAAATTGACAAAGGTCAAACTGTCGTTGACCAAAATGTTAATGTGTGTCGAGATGAGGAAGCTGAAATTCAATTTCATTCAAGTATTCAACCAATGCTGATGTAACTTCTGTTCAAACTGGTCTTTTATCATATCTAAAGTTACTCGCTAGTGATGCTGATCAGTGGTGTGCATGCGTCAGTTTTGGCTCAAACCGAGCTACAACCGCAAATTAAAGATCTTTTTTGGTTTTTCGGGAAACGAGCTATTTTGGTTTTAAGCATGGGTTCGGCTCTGTCATGTGTTGGTTTTTGTTTTTACATTTGGATTTGAAATGTTTGGGCTGAAGAAATTGGTTTAAAAATAAAATTTGAGCATAAAACTACAGGTCTAAATTTCGTCTCAAAATAATGAATTTGATGATGGATATAACTGCAACCAAACTGTAACAAACAAGAAACAAAACTGTAGTTTTTGGTTTTCGAAAAAAAGAAACAACACTAAACCGTCGGTTATTAGTTTGGATCGGTTGTATTGCAGTGGTTTCGTTGGTTATTTCAGTTAGGGTGAATTGGTTTTTGGTCACGCTACTCATAACTGTTGTTTCCTTAATTGCAGATTGGTAATAATATGGGCAAGACAAAGAAACGTGGTTGGAGAAACACAAACACTTGCATAACAAAGAAGAAACTTAAGGTTTGGAGGAAAACTTCAGATTTTGCTAAAAAATTAAAGAGTTAGCCTCATTTCAAACTCATATATGAACACAACAGGAGAAGAAGAATCAAGAACGTGTATAGAAAAAATCAACAATAATACAGATGAAGTTTAAAACAAATATGGTTTAAATCTTTTCGTATTCAGACTAACACGTATTGCTTTATCTTTGTAGTTACTGGATGATGATAATGATGATGATGGTGATGGTGTCAGTGCCGGTGTAGGCCCCAAGCAGGTGCAATGTGAGTTGGCTGAAAATGTGTCTCCTATGTCAAATTCTGTATGTGTCTCCTTACTTCTCATATATGTTATACATTCCGATGATTAATATTAGACAAGGAAATTTAGGCGCATATGTACAAAACTTGGTTATTTTGACTTCTTATTAGTCTTCTTTTGGGTCAAATTGTGTTTCCACACACGCTAGAATAACGAAAGTGCTCAATACGTTACCGGTTAAATTGGGTCGAGTCTGGTTGTGTTAGCCTTTGTTGTTTTCTTAAAGTTTATATAATTAGTGTTTGTTCTTTTGATGCTATAGTTTACTAACATCAAGTAGTAAATTATTAAATTACATTTTATATATTAGTTATTACGAAATTTTAAAGATTATAGAAAAAACTAACGTGTCAAGCCAGCTCGTTTGACCCATTACCCAACCTGACCCGAGCCGTTCATTTTGATCACCACTGATCTATATTCTTTTATTGTATAGCTGGAAAAGTCAACTTATCAAAGTGACATAGTTTGTGTCCAAGGCTACAAAGTGAAGCGAAGTAACGCAACAATTCTTGAAGCCATTTTCAAAAAACACGGTGACATTGCATCTACCTGCGTATTCAAAACATCTTCCACAAGAACACATTTCCTCGAGGTTGTTTGTGAAGTTGTCAAACGGATCAAAACCAATAATATGACTGAGATGGTGGAAGATATAGAGTGCCAAGTGTCGGATGCAGAAGCCGCCAACATTAACGTGTCATGGATTCGAGCGCACTTTGAAGCCTTTAACAAAAGGAAGGAGACCCGTAAAAAGTACAGTTTGCTTTTGGAGATGAAATCAAAGATCCGTTTGGCTAAAAGAGCTGCATAAATGGATCTGAGAGAAAGATGCGCAGAGCTAACGGGTGCGCAACAACGGTTTGAAAAGGCTGAAAGATGTGTGAAGGTAATGCATCTTGTTAAAAACAATCAACATGACAACATCTTGGAGTCTAAAGCTAAACTGGACTCATGGGTGAATCATCCAGTTGTATAGGCTAATTAATTAGATCATGTAATGGTGTGTAATTACTAATTAGTAGAAGTTCGCCATTAGACGTCTTGTATTTTGGTCGAATGGGGTGAACCCGTTAAGTTTAAACTTTATGTGTTTTAAACCTTAAATGAATATAATTAGTATTTAATCCTAACACTTAATGGATCCATCCGACCGAATCGATTGAACTCTTTCGATTTTGGTAATGACCTCTTCATCACATATGTACTTGCTAAACAAGTGAACCCGAACACAATCTTTATAATTAAACTGGTTAAACATGTAAACTAGACAATAGACATGACGTCTCTTTCTTCGTCTTCACTCCGTGAAGCTAGTCAATCACCAAGATGACTGTTGGTTTTTTAATTTGTTATTAGTATTATTATTATTTTTATTATTATGTATAATGGTCTGTATTTCAAATAAGTTATACCCTTTCCTGTTAATTTTAATTTCAATTAGGAGTCAAATGCCATTTTAGTCCCTGTGGTTTAGGCAATTTTGCCAGTTTAGTCCAAAGGTTTATTTTTTTGCCTGTGGGTCCAAAAAAGTTTCATCGTTGCCATTTTAGTCTACTGGGTTAACTTCATCCATTTTTTCTGTTAACGAGAAAAGCAATTCGATCATTTTATATGTAATTCTGTTAACTAGAAGGGCAATTCGGCCATATAAAATGATCGAATTGCCCTTCTCATTAAGGTTGGTTGTGGTAGTAGTGACGCAGGTTGTGGTGTTGCGGCGGAAGTGGGTGACGGGACATTGAGGAAACGGTTGATGGAAGTGTAGGAGATTTAGCTTCCCATGCAGGTCAGAACGATCGGAACACGCTGAAAACGGTTTGCAATTGAGATTCGAGTCTCACAAGGGATTCATTCATCCATTGATAGAACTCGATTTCGGATAGTGTGTGAGCAACCATGGTCCAGGGGATCACGACGGCTCTGATACCAATTGTTACGAACCGAATCGTTAACCAATTGATCCAAAGAAAATAGTAAGAAACCAGAAGAAAATGTTTAGAGAGAATTCAGACTTAATTCATAATTTTTCATGCATATCACGATGGCTAGGGGTGCAAACGAGCCGAGCTACTCGAGCTTGGCTTGAAAAAAAGCTCGAACGAGCCGAGCTTAAACGAGCTCGAGCTCGAGCCCGAGCCTAAAAGCAAGCTCGTTTAGCAAACGAGCCCGAGCCCGAGCTTCGCTTATCGAGTTCGAGCCGGCTCGCGAGCCTAATCGAGCTTTCTGTTTATATATTTTTTATTAATATATTAAACAGATATATATATAATAATAATTACCATTTACATAAATATAAAAAATAACTAAATTATATGTATAATAATAATTATAGTTAATATAAATTAATTAATAAATACTAAACGAGTCGAGCTCGAGCTTGAAATATTACCTTCGAGCCGAGCTCGAGCTATAGAAATAAAGCTCGAATCGAGCCGAGCTCGAGCTCGAGCTTTCATATGTTAAACGAGCTCGAGCTCGAGCCTGGTCGAGCTCAGGCTCGGCTCGGCTCGTTTGCACCCCTACTGATAGGGTTTCGCCAAGAGAGTTTCGTCAACCTTGAGACTTTCGTCGTCCTTCAAGTTTCGTCGACCATGAGGCTTTCGTCGACCTGGTCAAGTTTCGTCGATCCAGTTGATGTTTCGTAGTCCTGCTTCTAGTTTCGTCGGCTTCAACAGGGATTCGTCAAACAGGCCCTATAAAAACAGCACAGAGACAGAACACAGACCAGAGACACAGCACATGAACACAAGAGATCAGTGAGAAAATATCAGAGAGTTTGTGAGATTTTCATGTTGTAATCTTGTATAATTGAACTTTAAACAATGAACATTTGTGTCTCGTGTCTATATTATCTCGGTTTGCTTTCTCGGTTGGATTCCGCACAACCGGGTCAGTTCGTATACAAGAATTAGGCGACTAGATCCTCCGCTAGCCGGACCTACAGTTTATTAATGTTGCATTATCTAAACAGGTGTTATACGCACACGACCAACTGCTAAGACATACACCAGCTAAGGCGAAAACTCCAGCTATAAACTATTTTACAACTAAGTCATTGCTAGAACTTAACTCGTTCTTAGCGAGCATGTGCACCCTCGTAACAAGCAGGTAAATCATAGGATTTGTTGAATATGGGTACACTGATTTACTCATATACAGATCGTTTGCTATATCAGACACTCACCGTGAACACGTGAGAATACAATTACAACAGCAGGAGAAAAGTAAACTACAAGAAACAAAATTTAAATCAAACGCATGGGTTACAATGACATACCCATGAAATTTTGAAATCCCCAGTTTAATATTTCAAATCTATAAATTGTACTTTTGTATGTAGACTAACATGTATTGCTTTATCTTTGTAGCTACCCAATGATAATGATGAGGGTGAGAATGATGACAATGAGGAAAAAGATGATGATGAAGATGACGATGATGATGAAGATGACGATGATGATGAATATGAATATGAATATGAATATGAAGATGAAGATGATGATAATGACGATGAAGATGATGATGATAATGAGGATGATGATGATGATGAGGATGATGATGATAATGATGATGGTGATGACGACGATGTAGTACTCTTAGACCCCAAGCAGTTACAATGTGAGCCGGCTGAAAATGTTGGTTCAGGCACTGGTTAACACACACAAACACACAGTGGAACCCAAACTGGTTCGACTCTTTGTATTAAGTGAAAACTGATTACAAGAGTTGGTATTCTAAACTAACCTACTTGACCCTATTTATAATTGAAATAAACAACCCACGTAACTAACTGCATGCTCATGACTTCCACTTTTTTCCTATTTACTCGGTCAAAACTATTTGCCAATTTAATATAAACGTGCACTAATTTCACCGAGATTTCGCACGTCCAAAACAACCTCAAATTGCAACGTTCACTTCCATTTTACTCGGTCAATCACTATCTATTCAACCGAGACCTGTGACCCATGTGTATTCGGACTCATGACCCGTTGACCATGACCCGTGAATGAACCCGATTAACCCAACAATCACCCCCTTAATCGGTTTATTCACCTCATTCTTCAACGCACCATTTTTGTCAACACACGCCTTCACCTTGACCCATATCGACTCTTCCCGGACACCCAACCTTCACCTCGATCACGTCCAGAGCCGTCTTCAACTCGACCTATCCCGGACACCCCGGTCTTCACCTCGACCATGTCCAAAGTCGTTCACCCCCTGATCGTGATTTCACTATTCTGTCAAGCTCTTCCTTGATAAGCACACCTTGCGTATCAACCACCAACTAGACGCCTACCACCTGTACCGTCTTCGAGTCGCTAAACGAATATCTCAGCCACCCGCTGTTTCGTTTCTACCGCGCTACACCCGTTGGTTTTTCTACCCAAAGAATTCTACACCCCTTGCAATTCTTCTCCTAGGCTAGAAAGAGTATCCGACAACTAAAATACACGATCTCTTCTTCGTTCTTCGATCAACAAACGGGGTTGACAAGCCCACTGATTTGGCCTGAATCTCGACTCGTCTCCGCTACCCTCTTGACCCGCTAGAACGGTAACCCTCGAAACCACCTGCGATCACCTAGGTTTTTCCGATCACTGCTGATCTAAAATATTCTGATCACTGCACACCGCTTACCTTCAATCGCTGCAGCCCTTTTCTTCCTCTTTGATCACAACTAACAGCCACCGATCTACAGTGTTCATCACCGGTCAACACCGTCTTCCAAACGGCACTCCTCCGCGACAACGCTGACCCGAAACACCGTCTTCTGTTGTTTGTTGATCTCCTGTGTTATGTGTGTAGTAACACCCCCTAGTTCCGACCCGAACCAGTAGCCAAAACCTGTGATTGTTGACCCACCTACGGCTCCGCTGCAATGGCAGCCCGCACCCGAAGGCTTCTCCTCCCTTCCGACGGTCGACTCTCAAAGCGGCCCTCGTTTAACCTTCGCTCTGATACCAATTGTTGGTTCAGGCACTGGTTAACACACACAAACACACAGTGGAACCCAAACTGGTTCGACTCTTTGTATTAAGTGAAAACTGATTACAAGAGTTGGTATTCTAAACTAACCTACTTGACCCTATTTATAATTGAAATAAACAACCCACGTAACTAACTGCATGCTCATGACTTCCACTTTTTTCCTATTTACTCGGTCAAAACTATTTGCCAATTTAATATAAACGTGCACTAATTTCACCGAGATTTCGCACGTCCAAAACAACCTCAAATTGCAACGTTCACTTCCATTTTACTCGGTCAATCACTATCTATTCAACCGAGACCTGTGACCCATGTGTATTCCGACTCATGACCCGTTGACCATGACCCGTGAATGAACCCGATTAACCCAACAGAAAATGTGTCTCCTGTGTCGAATTCTGTATGTATTCTCTCTACTTCTCTCTTATGTTATATATCCGTATGATTAATAGTAGAAAAAGGACATTTAGGCCCAAATGGACAAAACTTGATGAAATTTGGCTAGTTTAGTCTTTTGAGTGAACTAATGCTTCCAGACAGGCTTGAATAAAGGAAGTGCTTAATAGTTTGCATGTCAAATTGTGTTGGGTCGCAGGGGCGTAGCTTTCAAGGGGCCGGGGGCGCCCGACCCCCCGAACTTTTCGCTCAGTAGTGTTATGTATGTACGTTTCGTATAGAATTTTTTAGGCATATACGTTTTCGACCCCCCGGTTTTATAAAAAGAAAATTAACTCATATAGAATTTTAAGGTCCGGTGACTTCTGACCCCCCGGTTGAAATTTTCAAGCTTCGCCACTGTTGGGTCGGGTCAGGTTGTGTTAGCCTTTGTTATTTCTCTTACATTTTTAAGTTAGGACAGTTTTTTGGTGCTACAATGAACTAATATTAAGTAGTAAACTCTAAAACTGCATTTAATATATTGGTTATCGCGGAATCTAAAGAATATAGAAAAATTTACATGTCAACACAACTGGTTTGACCCATTACCCGACTTGCTCGTTTTGGTCACCTCTAATATGTATCTTTTTATTGCATAGCCGGAAAAGTTCTCATCTCCTCAAAGTGACATAGTTTGTGTCCAAGGCTACAAAGTGAAGCGAAGTACTGCAACAATTCTTAAAGCCATTTTCAAGAAACACGGTGACATTGCAGCTGATTGTGTATTCAAAACAGATTCTGTGAGATCATCAATCCTTGAGGTTGTTTGTGAAGTTGTCAGGCGGATTCAAACGGATGATGTTATTGAAATAGGGGAAGATATAGAGCGCCAATTGTCGGATGCTGAAGCCGCCAACATTAATGTGTCGTGGATTCGAGCACACTTAGAGGCTTCTCACAAAAGGAAGGAGGCCCAAATGCTTATGGAAACAAAAACAAACATCACACTGGTAAAGAAACCCGCCTTGATGGATCTAGTAATGAGATATGAAGGAAGGAGGCCCAAATGCATAAGATGAAGTGAGAATAATAGCTAACGTAAATCATGTCAATGATTTACGAAATTATGTCCGAGATTATATGTATTGATTATGTAACATTTAGTTTACATGTATTCTTTGTATTGTAGGCCTATATATTGTATCTTATTGTAATTTAACCAGGAAAACAAACAAAAATATGGAGAAAATATAAATTTAAGTTGGGGGAAAAATCGTAACTTGGCTGTGAGAAAAAAAACTAATGGCAAAACTCTAAATTTAAACGAGGCAAAATCGTAATTTTTAACCGAGAGCAAAATTGAAATTTTTAGCTGGGAGCAAAAGCGTACATTTATTTTTAAGTAGGGGGTAAAAACATAATTTTGAACTGATTGCATAATCGTAATTTTTAAGGAAAAAAAACTAATGGTAAAAGTGTAATTTAAACGTGGCAAAATCGTAATTTTTAACCGATGGCAAAATCAAAATTTATAGCTGGGAGCAAAAGCGCAAATTTATTTTTAAGTGGGGGTAAAAATGTAATTTTGAACTGATGGCAAAATCGTATTTTAAGGGAAAAAAACTAATGGCAAAAGTGTAAATTTAAACGGGGCAAAATCGTAATTTTTAATCGAGGGCAAAATCGAAATTTTTAGCGGGGAGTAAAAACGCAAATTTATTTTTAAGTGGGGGGCAAAAACATAATTTTATACTGATGGCAAAATCGTAATTTTAAAGCAGGATAAAATCGTAAATTTGTTGGGCCAATAAAAGAGTGACAGACACTATTCAGGCTGCCGCCCATTTAAACCAATAGGGGACATGCACTATTGCCCCTAATGTGTTTTGTAAGTATATTGAATGAATTTATTATATGTTTTTCACCTTTATAATTATATTTTCTTTCTTTTCCACTCGCAACTACTTTAAGAAAAAATTAAAAATTTAATAAGGTGAACACTATTCCAAAAAATATACAGATTGATAGTAATATTTTCCCTGTCATCTACTCGTATTCACTTTTTATAACCAGAAATGAATGTGAATGGTCTTGTATTTATAATTGTAAGAGTAAAATGTCAAAATGGTCTTTGAGTTTAGACCACTCTTGCCACTTCAGTCTAAAAAATGAAACATTTTGTATCATTTTTGTTGCCATTTTCATCCAATTGACAAACTAGATTAAAATTTTCTATTAACTTCTCCATGTTTTGTCATTTTCCTCGTTCAAATGAAGGGTATAATCGTCATTTTATGCATGATATATCTTAATTAAACTAGGAAAACGACAAAAGGGAGAGAATTTAATAAAATGATTTTGGCATTTTACTCTCTATAATCGTGAAGTATTGTAGAAAGTGATGCAAACACTCTCCCCTTAATTCTCAAGTTAGTAGCATTTGGCTGTTCATTGTTGTCAATTGCAACCTATAATAAGCTGTATATCAATTGTAATCTCGGTGTTTCGATCTTTTTGAGCGGAAATGCATGGTATGGTTGTTATGATCGGGACTCACACACGAACACTAGAAACACTCTCACGCACTCTCGTCTCTCACTCACTTGCACAACTTAGAACCAAAACTTGAACACAAGGATTTATAGTGGTTCGATCAGGATGATCTACGTCCACTTTAGGTAACTAGGAAGTATACTGCTTCTGTGTTGGTGATACATTTACAATACAAATGAGACTCTTATATAGAGTCTGGAATCAACAAAGGCAACCACAAAACATGGTCATGAAATCTGGGTCACCACGCCTTTTTCTTCCATGTTTTCTGCCACTATTATTTGAGTGGCTTACCTGTTGTCTGCCACTAATTCTGAGTGGCTTCACACCTTTACAATCTCCCACTTGAAGTCACGAAACAATCTTCACCTGTGCTTCAACTGTGCATTTGTATTTCTGTAATAACTTTGATCTTCACACATTCCTAGTTACCCGGACTTCTCTTCAATTAACCTGAAGGCCAGTTGAAGCTACGCAAAGCTTCAACTTCTCTAAGGTAACAACCTTAGTCAACATATCAGCTGGATTTTCAGTTCCTTTGATCTTCTTCAACTTCAGAGTGCCATCACTAACTTGCTCTCTGATGAAGTGATATCTCAGCTGTATGTGCTTTGTCTTCGAATGGAAGACGTGATTCTTTGCAAGATGAATTGCACTTTGATTGTCGCAGAATAGTGCACAATCAACTTGTTCCTTGCCGAGCTCTTTAAGAAAGTTCTTCAACCATATAAGCTCTTTGCTTGCTTCAGCAACTGCCATATACTCTGCTTCTGTGGTTGAAAGGGCAACACTTTTCTGTAGTTTGGACATCCAACTTACCGCAGTGCCTCCCAATGTAAAGACATATCCGGTGGTGCTTTGTATGACTCTTTGCAACCACCAAGGTCTGCATCTGCAAAACCCTTCAGAATAACCTCTTTCCCCTTAAACTGTAATGCCACTTTTGAAGTCCCCTTCAAATATCTTAGCAGCCATTTAACTGCTTCCCAATGTTCTCTCACCGGATTAGACATAAACCGACTAACAACTCCCACTGCATGAGCTATATCTGGTCTCGTGCATACCATTGCATACATGAGGCTACCAACTGCAGATGCATACGGAACTTTAGCCATTTCTTCCTTGTCTTCATCTGATTTGGGTGACTGATCTTTAGAAAGCTTAAAGTGACTTCCCAAAGGTGTGCTTCGAATCTTGGCATCTTTAAGGCTGAATCTTTCTAACACTTTCTCAATGTACTTCTCTTGAGAGAGTGTCAAAGAACCATCTTCTTTGTTTCTGAAAATACTCATCCCGAGTATTTGGTTTGCAGCTCCCAAGTCTTTCATCTCAAACTCTTCAGACATCTGCTTCTTCAGCTTCTTGATCTATGTCATGTCTGAACCTGCAATCAGCATATCATCCACATATAGTAATAGAATGATATAAGAACCCTTAAACCTCTTGATGTAACAACAATGGTCGTTGTCACATCTCTTGTAACCAACTCTTCCCATGAAGTTATCAAACTTTAAATGCCATTGTCTGGGCGCTTGTTTCAGACCATACAAACTCTTATTCAGTCTTGACATCTAGCTGCTCTAGATGCAAACCTTCTGCTGCTACAATACTGAGAACGAGCCGGATGGTAGTCATCTTCACCACTGGAGAGAAAATTTCATTGAAATCAATTCCCTCTTTTTGTTGAAACCCCTTGACTACTAATCTGGCTTTGTACCGTTTGGTACCATCATGTTCATCTTTGACCCTGAAAACCCATTTGTTTTGAAGAGCCTTCTTCCCAGATGGAAGCTTCGTTAGAAACCAGGTCTTGTTCTTCTCAAGCGACTTCATTTCATCTTTCATTGCTAGCTCCCACTGCAATGAATCTTTCAACCCCATAGCTTCAGAGTAACACTCCGGTTCACCATTTTCTGTCAAAAGAATGTAGTTGACAGATGGTGAGTATCTTCGTGGTGTTCTAATTGTTCTGGAAGATCTTCTTGGTGGATCTTGAGGTGTGACTGGGGATTCTGGAGCTGGAGGACTGGTTTCTTCATCTTCGGATTCTTCGCTGGAATTATCCCCTGAGCTCCCACTATCAGTTGAATCATCCCCAGATTCAGGGATTTCAACTGGAACTTCTTTCTTCTTTTCACTACCTTCAAACTCTACATGCTCCTTCTGATCTTCCGGACTTTTGGTCTTTCTGTCTTTGTATAATTCAGCTTCGTTAAAGGTGACGTGTTTGCTTCGAATTATCTTTCTGTCTTCACTATCCCAAAGCCTATAACCCATTTCATCTGACCCATAAGCAATGAACGTGCACTTCTTGGTCTTTGAATCAAGTTTATCCCTGTCACCATCTTTTAACAAACTGTAAGCACTACAACCAAAAACTTTAAGGTGTTCGAGACTTACTTCCTTCCCTTGCCACATTTCTTCTGGCAATTTAAAATCCAAGGGAGAACACGGTGAGCGGTTGATCAGTTAAGATGCAGTGCTAACTGCTTCAGCCCAGAATATCTTGGGCATCCCGGCATGTAACCTCATGCTTCTAGCCCTCTCATTTAGAGTTCTATTCATTCTCTCAGCTACACCATTCTGCTGAGGAGTTCCGGGAACTGTCTTGATCATCTTTATCCCTTCCTTGGCGCAATAGTCAGTGAACTGATTGCTTATGTATTTACCACCATTATCAGACTTTAAGCACTTTACCTTCAAGTTAGTTTCATTTTCAACAGCAGATTTCCATATCTTAAAAGCATCAAATACAGCAGATTTATGCTTAAGAAAATACACCTATACCTTTCGTGTTGAATCATCGATGAAAGTAACATAATATCTTGAGCCTCCTAGAGATAAAACTGAGGTTGGTCCGTATACATCCGAGTGAACAAGCTCTAACTTATGAGCTTTCGGTGTCCTCCCTGTCTTCACAAAAGTAACCCTCTTTTGTTTTCCAAGAACACAAGGTTCACAAAATTCAGTTTCCACTTTCTTCAAGTCTGGAAACTTACCTTTCTGAGCCAACATCTTCAATCCCTTTTCGCTCATGTGTCCGAGTCGGTTGTGCCATAAATTTGATGGACTCGGACCGGTGGTCATTGCATGAACACCTTCAGCAGAAACTTCTGCCATGTATAGAGTACCTTGCTTCTTTCCTTTGGCAATCACTAAATTGCCTTTGATCACTTTCCATTGTCCACCCCCAAAGTGAATATTAAACCCTTCATCATCCAATTTACCAACTGAAATCAACTTTCTTCTCAAGTTAGGAATAACCCTGACATTTTTCAATGTCCATATAGTTCCCAATGAGGTCTTCAAGTTTACATCTCCAATACCCGTAATATCAAGCATTTGATCATCGGCTAAACGAACTTTACCAAAGTTACCTGTTCTTAGATTCTTGACCATATCTGGGCATGAGATAGCATGGAAAGAAGCACCTGAATCCATAATCCAAGATTCAACTGAATCTTCAACAGAACAGATGAGAGCATCACCTAATTCTTCCGAGGATACACGGTTTACTTCTTTCTTTGCAGCTGGTTTTGTACATTGGCATCTAAAGTGACCTTTTTCTTTGCAATTCCAGCATTCAACGTCTTTTCTGTTCTTTTGTAACACCCTAACAGGTTTAACCTTAACACAACGCAGCGGAATTTAGAGTCTGAAAATTTCTTTCATGACCTACATCTTGACATTCTAAGAATTCATTTTATAATATAAGAACATGACTTATCAACACTAAATTACATATTTAAACATTCCCGTACAATCTGTCTTGTGAATCGATCCTCGATCTCCAAACATTAGTTATCCTCATGACTGGTACTACCTGCGCTCACCACATAAAATTCATACATTAGTACACATTATAAACATACAAGATTTGTTCACGTTTACTTCTCGTTTCCTTTACTCTTTACATTCCAGCTTTTCCATCCTGTCATACCATCCGTGGTGAGACTTCTTTGCCATTCCTGCATTTCTCTTATAACTCCATGTATACAAATAAAAACGTAAACACTTGATCGTACCATAAGACTTACATACATACCTATACTTTATACACACTATCTCCATACATACATACGTACACACATACATGTCAACCTACATACAAACTTACATACAATTACATATCGATCATTCTATATGTATCTACATATATACATACCTACATCGTCACGTACGATCATGTCATACCACCTATATACATTCACCCATACATACATTCGTACATACTTACATATACCTTATTACATGCCTTCACACAAACCTTCATACGTGCATACATGCGTACATACTCACTTTCGTACATATACATACTTCCTACATACACCCATACATACATACACTTAGGTTTATAAAACATACATACGTACATGCCTACATACTTACTTACATATATATTTATAACCACCTGCTTTAACATACCCCACTCATACTTACCTAGTCATATACATCTTCGTAAATCCTTACGTACTTGCTTACACCCTATAATCTTACATACATTCGCGCATACTCGCTTACATACATTTCTACATACGTGTATAGAGATATACAACATCCATACATACCTATCCACACATACGCTTACCCTAAAGGTCATAAAACATGAGTTAAACTAATCATACGCGACTTAAAACGCGTTTAAACGAGTTCCCAAGCTAAAACGTAGCACGAAAACAACTTTCGAAGAAATTTGACCCGTCGCGCTACGCGACACCCTCAAAACAGCAGAAGGTTGTTGCTGCTGTGCTGCATATTTTCAGCGCGATCCCGTTTCACGGAAACGAGCATAACTCCCTCGTTTTTGATCCGTTTTACCCGATTCTTTTTCCTACGTGTCCGTAATTTAATTCTCCATCTAATGGAACTAAAATCCAACATCCGACTTAATATAATTTCCGACTTTTAACTCTTCGGCTTATTACCCTTTAACCACTTTTCGACCCGTTCATGCATACGTCAACATAACTTGTTCCTTTTACCAAAACCTCTTATAAACATAATAATATAAGTGACGTCTATCATAAATTACCAAATTCTTGGATGTCTTGCATCCTCTTAACACCTTATCGTTCATATGCTTATTTTTGACCCGTTAAGGGTATTCGTGCATTAAATGGTCTACGACTAACCAAACCGAAATTCCCACTTCCATACTTGTCCAAAACATTACACTAATCAAGTAACTTGCTTCAAAACTACTTTTAAGCTCGTTTACCCCAAAATACCCATCAAGGGCATTTTGGTCAACCTTAAACCCATCTTTTACGACGAAAGACTTTAACACATATTTGACCTCAAACATCATGTTTAATTCATTACAACGCATTATTACTTACTGGTACTAAGAAGTGATTACGGAAATCACTTACCTTATGCGTCCGTGCTCGTATCCGATTCCTCGCCTTTTCTTGACCCGTTAGCCTTTCATGCTTGAGTCCGTCTTGACATGATTCCTATACCCTCTTTTCATCAAGATCACACTCTTATTAGCATATGCATTCGTACATGATAACAATCGTATCAATCACATATTTCACACTTAACTTTCATTAATCATTTCTAACAACATAACTCATATAATCATGTCCGTATACGTTTAAACTCATGTAACTCATCATGTCATTACATTTAACACAGATTGCTATTACATGTACCATACGACTTCCCATCAACCTACATTTACGACAACGAGTCAAATCATGTTTCTTATACTTAGTTGACTTTCAAAAGTCAACTATTAACCATATGTAACTATCGACTTATCAAAATATACCCGTAACATCATAATCGACTATACGGACGACACTATATACATTTTATCATTCACTTGATGTATGTACTACCTTTTAAGCATAACGTACAACTCATTCATGCATAAATCTTCTAAACTCTTACATAACCCATCAAAACCTACTACTAACCATCATGGATCATTCCCAAATAAACATCAATCATATCATCATCATTTTTCTCCTAATTCATCTAACAAGAATTCATCATACCCACATAATACATCAATCTTTCAACAAGAATTGGACATAGGTGATGAGTCTAGTCATCTTCATCACCATAACTAATGGGTTTATCATCTAAACATCAAATTAGCACAAACCATTCATAATCCATGTTCTACATGATGATTATAACACATACTCATGCTCAATTTCACTTAAACTCATGGATTAGAACATAACCCACTTCACCCATGATCACCAATCTTAGATTTAAAACATACCTCATGATCCTCTCGTGTTGGTGATCATTAATCCATGCTCGGTTATGGATTTAAGCTTCATTTTGCCTTCCGATTTGAGCATAAAGATGGATTTAGGGTTTGAGGCTCCATGGGAGCCTCCTGCTCCTTCTCGAACACACGCATGTGTGTGTGTGTGTGTTAAGTTATTTAATAACTTAACTTTCATTTGTTCCACTTTAGCCCCTCGGGTTTACCTTTAAAACATAACTGACACTACCCTCATCATTTAATACTTTCGACCATACCTTTAACTAGGTTAAATAGTCTAGTTATTTATTTCATAACGTGTCACATCAGAACATACGACAATATTTAACATTCAGATTTTTGGGGCGTTACAAGTCTACCACCCTTAAACAAGGTTTCGTCCCCGAAACCTTTCTCACTTTCATCAAACACACATTATCTTTTCTTCAAGTCCGTCCATACGATTACTAGCCCATACTTTCCTGATCATTCTTTCTTATATCATTTTCATTTTCCTTTACTTGACCTGTCAATAACTGGTCAATACACATACTCTTCCGTCCTTTAATATGATCCCTTCTTAATGGATCTAATATCTCCATCTCACCTTTAAAATTTACATTCTCTACATACTCTGTATAACATTTAACTTTTGTTTTGTTATCGCAACAAAACTATTTTTACATAATCACGCCTACGTGCTTAATTCTAACGTTAACCTCATTCTACATTTTCTACAGTTACGTATACCTGGCATACCTTTGTTTTATCTTTAAATCATTTCGTTCATTTCACATTACTATTGCTTTCACTTCATGCATTACTTAATTTACACATATACAGGTGTCATACTAGTTCGTATCTATCCAATCATGAGTTAAATATTCTTACTAACCTCTTTTTCATTTCCCAAACCACGATCTGCAACCCAGATCGATTCATCTTTTCCCCAATACGATTGGTTTCATCACACCAATAATTCTAACATTATCATCAACATCATCGGCGGTTAGCATATATCATTTAAACATGCATTAAACTAGGTGATTACCCACCTATAACTTTTCTACAATTTTCTACGTACCTGCTATAACATACCGCACATTCTATTTCTTACATGCAATCTTTTCATTTAATTAATCATTTTGCCAACGGAAGTACACGCTCGTACTTCCTTCCATTCGTACTTACTTGTAAAGACCTTATTACATCGTTTCAATATTTCTTACTGAGCCTACCATTTCCGCCAATACTCAAGTTATTGTCCGGGTCACAGCCCGTCATCATTCCGACTTCTAAGAGTCAATTACTAACACATATAACACGTAACTTATACAAAACTTCGTTTATTATACTATCACTTTTTACTTTATACTTATTTCTATGACCCGTTCGACTCAATCATGGTCAAACTGTCGACATCTTCTTAGGCGGATTAATTTCATCTTCTTATATTTTTGAATCCGTCTCACGGATTCAGACGCATCATTCATGCTTTTTCATTCATTGAATCCACCTTACGGATTCAAACATTACATTCATACCTTCCCTCCTTGAATCCGTCTCACGGATTCAATCATTACATTCATTCCTTTCCTCCTTGAATCCGTCTCACGGATTCAATCATTACATTCA
The DNA here is from genome assembly GCA_030545235.1 of Helianthus tuberosus. NCBI lineage: Eukaryota > Viridiplantae > Streptophyta > Magnoliopsida > Asterales > Asteraceae > Helianthus > Helianthus tuberosus. The sequence continues at coordinate 187,902,931 of CM060357.1, read as the reverse complement.
TACCTTTCCTCCTTGAATCCGTCTCGCGGATTCAAACATTCATTCTTACCTTTCATCCTTGAATCCGTCTCACGGATTCAAACATATCGTTCATGCCTTTCATCCTTGAATCCATATCACGGATTCAAACATATCATTCATGCCTTTCATCCTTGAATCCATATCACGGATTCAAACATTGCATTCATACCTTTCATTCCCTGAATCCTTCTTACGGATTCAAACATATTATTCATATCTCGTTGATCCGCACTTAATCACGGATTCAACATTCTTCATTCTTATCAGGCATGTTTTTCATTCTTACATAGTACTCTCAATTTCCCGAGAGTCTTACTTCCCATTTCACCCACACGCCCGCCTACTACCCAACCCTACCGGACATACCTGTAACAATTATCATGATCTCACGAACGTCATATGTTTCTCGTGTACTGGCCAGGTACACAATCCACATAGTAGTTTCGTGCCTTCATGTAATTGTCACCTTATGTCCGTAGACTTAGGCTTCGGCGCGTGTATTGCTTCCAATACTTCATTACTATACTATCATTGTCTTTCATCTCAAAATTTTTCCCTTCCCTTAATGAACTTTACCATTACTTACATCCACATATTAAATTCGCGTACCTGGGCTCATTTGCCTATTTGTCTTATTACCTCTTTGCCTGCCTTAGTATTCATCCTAGACTGCATTCACGGATCATCCTCTTCCAACACTTATGCTTACCTTGCACATACAAAACCGTCAGTTTCTTTATATGTATACATAAATACATACTTTCGTCAACCTTTACCTTTGGATCTTGATCGAGTCTTAGATTGTACGGATTTCTTATCTCAAGAGCACACAAGTTTGAGTTCAAGTACTTACCTTCTCGTACTTGATTCCCTCAAACCAGGGCTCTGATACCAACTTGTAACACCCTAACAGGTTTAACCTTAACACAACGCAGCGGAATTTAGAGTCTGAAAATTTCTTTCATGACCTACATCTTGACATTCTAAGAATTCATTTTATAATATAAGAACATGACTTATCAACACTAAATTACATATTTAAACATTCCCGTACAATCTGTCTTGTGACTCGATCCTCGATCTCCAAACATTAGTTATCCTCATGACTAGTACTACCTGCGCTCACCACATAAAATTCATACATTAGTACACATTATAAACATACAAGATTTGTTCACGTTTACTTCTCGTTTCCTTTACTCTTTACATTCCAGCTTTTCCATCCTGTCATACCATCCGTGGTGAGACTTCTTTGCCATTCCTGCATTTCTCTTATAACTCCATGTATACAAATAAAAACGTAAACACTTGATCGTACCATAAGACTTACATACATACCTATACTTTATACACACTATCTCCATACATACATACGTACACACATACATGTCAACCTACATACAAACTTACATACAATTACATATCGATCATTCTATATGTATCTACATATATACATACCTACATCGTCACGTACGATCATGTCATACCACCTATATACATTCACCCATACATACATTCGTACATACTTACATATACCTTATTACATGCCTTCACACAAACCTTCATACGTGCATACATGCGTACATACTCACTTTCGTACATATACATACTTCCTACATACACCCATACATACATACACTTACGTTTATAAAACATACATACGTACATGCCTACATACTTACTTACATATATATTTATAACCACCTGCTTTAACATACCCCACTCATACTTACCTAGTCATATACATCTTCGTAAATCCTTACGTACTTGCTTACACCCTATAATCTTACATACATTCGCGCATACGCGCTTACATACATTTCTACATACGTGTATAGAGATATACAACATCCATACATACCTATCCACACATACGCTTACCCTAAAGGTCATAAAACATGAGTTAAACTAATCATACGCGACTTACAACGCGTTTAAACGAGTTCCCAAGCTAAAACGGAGCACGAAAACAACTTTCGAAGAAATTTGACCCGTCGCGCGACGCGACGGGCCGTCGCGCTACGCGACACCCTCAAAACAGCAGAAGGTTGTTGCTGCTGTGCTGCATATTTTCAGCGCGATCCCGTTTCACGGAAACGAGCATAACTCCCTCGTTTTTGATCCGTTTTACCCGATTCTTTTTCCTACGCGTCCGTAATTTAATTCTCCATCTAATGGAACTAAAATCCAACATCCGACTTAACATAATTTCCGACTTTTAACTCTTCGGCTTATTACCCTTTAACCACTTTTCGACCCGTTCATGCATACGTCAACATAACTTGTTCCTTTTACCAAAACCTCTTATAAACATAATAATATAAGTGACGTCTATCATAAATTACCAAATTCTTGGATGTCTTGCATCCTCTTAACACCTTATCGTTCATATGCTTATTTTTGACCCGTTAAGGGTATTCGTGCATTAAATGGTCTACGACTAACCAAACCGAAATTCCCACTTCCATACTTGTCCAAAACATTACACTAATCAAGTAACTTGCTTCAAAACTACTTTTAAGCTCGTTTACCTCAAAATACCCATCAAGGGCATTTTGGTCAACCTTAAACCCATCTTTTACGACGAAAGACTTTAACACATATTTGACCTCAAACATCATGTTTAATTCATTACAACGCATTATTACTTACTGGTACTAAGAAGTGATTACGGAAATCACTTACCTTATGCGTCCGTGCTCGTATCCGATTCCTCGCCTTTTCTTGACCCGTTAGCCTTTCATGCTTGAGTCCGTCTTGACATGATTCCTATACCCTCTTTTCATCAAGATCACACTCTTATTAGCATATGCATTCGTACATGATAACAATCGTATCAATCACATATTTCACACTTAACTTTCATTAATCATTTCTAACAACATAACTCATATAATCATGTCCGTATACGTTTAAACTCATGTAACTCATCATGTCATTACATTTAACACAGATTGCTATTACATGTACCATACGACTTCCCATCAACCTACATTTACGACAACGAGTCAAATCATGTTTCTTATACTTAGTTGACTTTCAAAAGTCAACTATTAACCATATGTAACTATCGACTTATCAACATATACTCGTAACATCATAATCGACTATACGGACGACACTATATACATTTTATCATTCACTTGATGTATGTACTACCTTTTAAGCATAACGTACAACTCATTCATGCATAAATCTTCTAAACTCTTACATAACCCATCAAAACCTACTACTAACCATCATGGATCATTCCCAAATAAACATCAATCATATCATCATCATTTTTCTCCTAATTCATCTAACAAGAATTCATCATACCCACATAATACATCAATCTTTCAACAAGAATTGGACATAGGTGATGAGTCTAGTCATCTTCATCACCATAACTAATGGGTTTATCATCTAAACATCAAATTAGCACAAACCATTCATAATCCATGTTCTACATGATGATTATAACACATACTCATGCTCAATTTCACTTAAACTCATGGATTAGAACATAACCCACTTCACCCATGATCACCAATCTTAGATTTAAAACATACCTCATGATCCTCTCGTGTTGGTGATCATTAATCCATGCTCGGTTATGGATTTAAGCTTCATTTTGCCTTCCGATTTGAGCATAAAGATGGATTTAGGGTTTGAGGCTCCATGGGAGCCTCCTGCTCCTTCTCGAACACACGCATGTGTGTGTGTGTGTGTTAAGTTATTTAATAACTTAACTTTCATTTGTTCCACTTTAGCCCCTCGGGTTTACCTTTAAAACATAACTGACACTACCCTCATCATTTAATACTTTTGACCATACCTTTAACTAGGTTAAATAGTCTAGTTATTTATTTCATAACGTGTCACATCAGAACATACGACAATATTTAACATTCAGATTTTTGGGGCGTTACATCTTTGACTGACCTCTTCTTCTGGACTTGGACCTGCCTCGACTATGTCCTCTTTCGTTTCTTCTTCCTCTACTTTCTGTATGCAATAAAGAACTAGAATTAGAAGTCTCACCATTGCTTCTCCGTCTGATATCTTCATTTACTATCAAGTCACGAATACTCTCGAAAGTGAGTTTGGTAGTGCCGGATGCACTACTAACAGCTGTGATTGTGCCTGACCAACTGTCGGGCAATGATGATAAAAGGAGTAGTGCTTGAACTTCATCTTCAAACTTTATTTCAACTGAGGCTAAATGAGAGATAATCGAGTTAAACTCGTTTATATGAGCGGCAACCGACATGCCTTCCTTCATCTTGGTGTTAACCAATTGACGGATGAGAAACACTTTGTTTGAAGCGGATGGCTTTTCATACATATTGGACAAAGCTTTAAATACACCGTGCGTAGTTGTTTCATTGACAATGTTATAGGCAACACTCTTTGCCAATGAAAGCCTAACCATACCCAAAGCTTGTCTATCCAACAACTTCCATTCTTCATCTTTCATGTCTTTCAGTTTTTCGCCCAACATAGGTAAATGCAAACTTTTCTGATATAACAAGTCTTCAATTTGCATTTTCCAAAATCCATAATCACTACCATCAAATTTGTCAATCTTGATTTTACTATCCTCTGCCATTATAACAAATAATTACCAAATTGCTACTAACCAACAAGTTTGTACTGCAAACTGATAATTATCTAAGCGGAAGCAAAACAATAGAAACAAGAAAACTTATCTTTTTCGAGCTTCAAATGACGATGAACAAGTAGTAGTGGGTATTGAAGGATGCTTGTCAAAGTTGAGGGGTCTTTCTGTTTCTAATTGAGAGACTCAATTCCCTACTACTACAAAACACAATGAGGGGAATAGTGCCAGGCAGCTGCCTGGCACTCCCCCATTGGACCAACAAGTATATTGTTTTATATTCGATTTAAAATTACGTTTTTGCCTTTGTTTAAAATTACCGTTTTGCCCCCAGCTCAAACTAAAATTACGCTTTTGTCTCCATCTCAAAATTACGATTTTGCCCTCAAGTCAAAATTACGATTTCGTCTGCCACTCTCCCATTGGACCAACCAGTTTATTATTTTATATCCATTTTAAAATGACGGTTTTGCCCCCCAGCTCAAAATAATATTACGCTTTTGTCCCAACCTCAAAATTTCGATTTCTCCCTCGATTCAAAATAAAATTATGTTTTTTCCCCCAGCTAGAAATTACGATTTTGCCCTCTGTTAAAAAATGTTATTTTCCCCGTTAAAAAAATTACGATTTCGCCCTCAGTTGAAAATTACGTTTTCCCCCCTTCAAAATAAAATTATGCTTTTGCCCCAAACTCAAAATTACGATTTTGCCCTCGGTTCAAAATAAAATTGTGCTTTTGCCTCCGGTTTAAAATTACGATTGTGCCCGTAGTTCAAATTTATATTACGCTGTTACCCTAGGTGCAAAATTACGAATTTGTCCCTATTAAAATTTCAAAATTTTCCCCCCTTCAAATTTACAGTACTGCCATCACTTTAGCTTTTGGCAATTTACGATTTTTCCCGAGTCAAAAAATACAACTTTCCCTCAGTTAAAAATTACAATGTTGCCATTGTTTTAGTTTTTTTTATCAAAAATATAAAAGTGTTTTGTTTTAATTGGTTGACTCGATTTAATTGTTTTTCGTGTCAATGAGCTGCTGCCTAACACTCGCTCATTATTCGGCCACCGCCCTGCAACGCGGGCGGGGCATCTAACTAGTTTCCAACATAAATAAAAGCACGTATGTGCTTCTTCTTCGCTTCTTCTTCCCCAAATCCACCAAAAAAAATTATGTTCCTTTTCTTCTCCCTCTTCTCTGTAGAAGAGATTCTTACAATCACCAATCAACCAAGGATTTAACAAAATTAAACCCTAATCCTGGTTCTTGAAAGTGTGATGGCCGCTGGAAACTGAGCGACGAATGAGGGAGGCTGAACAGCGGCGGCTGCTTCTCTGATCGGAACCCTAGCGGCGACGGCTGCGGTGGCTGGAAGTAGCGGCGGCAGCGGCGGCTGGTAGTGACGGACGACGGTGGCGGAGGCTGGTGAGGATGGCGACACGGCAGCAGGATGAACTCCACGAGCGGAGGTGACGGAGACTGTCACTAGTTCCGATTGAAACTCTAATCGGAACCCTAGTCTCACAGGTCAGTACTCCTATTCTTCACCTCTGTTTCTGTTTGTGTGTAAATCGAGCAAGAGCCAAGCTCTGATACCAGTTGTTAGGATCGGGACTCACACACGAACACTAGAAACACTCTCACGCACTCTTGTCTCTCACTCACTTGCACAACTTAGAACCGAAACTTGAACACAAGGATTTATAGTGGTTCGATCAGGATGATCTACGTCCACTGTAGGTAACTAGGAAGTATATTGCTTCTGTGTTGGTGATACAAATACAAATGAGACTCTTATATAGAGTCTGGAATCAACAAAGGAAACCACAAAACATGGTCATGAAATCTGGGTCACCACGCCTTTTTCTTCCATGTTTTCTGCCGAATTTTTTTTAGAAATGGTGTATTTTGAATATATTTTTAGGATAACGGGGAAGTAAAAAAAAGGTTTTTGGTGTATCCTCTATTAGGAATAGCGGATTAGGAAGGAAATTAAATTGTGTTGCAGCAATGCTCAGGTAGGGGTCAGGTGGGTGTAGATGTTTTTCTAATCCTCTATTCTCAATAGAGGATTAGGAGGAAACACTTAACCATGGTTCAAGCCTCACCCGAGACCAAACATAAGCCAGTTAAAAACCTAAACCCAGTTACAAAACTTAACTCTAATTAATTTATTTTAATGTTTCAAACCCATTTAATAATATTTTGTTAAATAATATTGTTCGAAACCTAACTCTAATTAATTTATTTTAATGTTTCAAACCCTAACTAAATATTATAATTAACAATAATAAAATAAAATGATAAATTATAAGATGAAAAACGTGAAACATGGACTAATCGATTACATAAACTGAATTAAAGCGGTACAATCTAACTAATTATTTAATGCCTATGTGGATAGCGGATGAGACAGCCACCGGTGCCACAACCAACTGGTTTTGGATGTCTTTGTGGTTGTACACGTCTTGGTTCTGGTTCTTCCGGTTCATTATCATTTGGTGGACTGGAGCCTTCGGGTTGACTCAGATGTAGGCCCAAGCTTATTGGAACCGGACTTATATGCTGGTAACGCGGATGTTGTACACTAAGACCGGTATATTCGTAATTCTGGAAGGGTCCCGGCTGGTCTGAGTACATCACAGGAATCATATTACTATCAGGAGTGTTGTCAAACAATGAGGATACCCAATTGTTTTGTTGGTTGTTGTTAACATTCGACTGGGTACCTAATTGAATGCTTGATGATCCATGTCCAACATTTTCAAATGAAGGTCTATAACCGGCTTCCAAATCCAGTGTTGCCCCTCCAACATGTGAGGTACCCTCCCCATAGTTGGGTGTTGCCCCTCCAAAATTCGAGGTACCCTCCCCATAGTTGGTTGTACCCTCCCCCTCCTGATCATCATGTACGAGGTTTACCCGAGTTCTTTGTCGGCCAAGACGCCCCCGACCACCACGCCTTGCTCGCTGGGGGATAGTGTTACCCGGTTCCATATCTGGTTCATTAGTCTGTATGTACGAAGGCTGACCCATATGATTAAGTGATCCAATTAGTTGAGAAGCCATGCCTTGGACCCCTCCAAAATTTTCGTAGTAATGATCAGGGCCCATGTTTCGCATTCTGATTGCTTCCTGACCAATGAAGCCTAATCCATCCACCTGCAAAACCAAAATAATTAAAAGCTATACGCATTACTAATTTATTATTTTTAATTCTACATTTTTAATTAAACTTACCAAGTATCTTGCAGTTCCACCGTGATCATCGAAACCAGTATGGACAACACCTGGGACGTGCCTCGGGTCTTTTATATATAATACAGTATGCTCATGGAACCAATCATTGTAAGTAGGGTGTGCCGTAGGCTTGTTGGTCGGCACACCTTCCACCACATTTTCGTTTCTATTGTTCCAGTTTTCCACATATGCTGCATGATGAACAGACCAGTCTGTTTCCAACCTCCCTTTCCGTATTGTTTTACGGAGTTTGTGAAGCACTTTACGTGAAAAGGGGAATGGGGCGGGGACCTCCTGAAGAAATCCAAACTGCCTCATAACCCTTTCCACCGGATGATATTCAACTATGTTCCAAAAAATTAAATAACATCGTGACCTCCAACTGCTTATGCTCGTTCTACACATTTCCGGGAGTCTTTGCAGCACGTGCCGATAAGGCATCCAATCAAACTGTTAAAATAAAAAACTGTTAATATTTAGTATTTAAAATCGATTTATAAAACCTTTATGCTAAAGAAAAAATAAATCGCCCTCTCGTAGATTTTGTAATGTTGTACGGTGAGCCTTTATCACGTGTGAAGGAGTCTCTGTTTGACTAATGACATGCTCCGCCCACCTTCACAAAGTACTTAATAATTATTAGAATACAAAAAAATTATGGTAGTATTACAACAGAAGCTGACTACCTTGCACCATATGGTTTTTGCCAATCTATTTGTTGATCAACAATTCTGGGTGCTAAAGTACGAATCCGGGTCCATGCCCATATTTGTAGCAGTGACATCGGGCCTCCTATTACCGTTGTTTGCGGCCTGGTTCCCTTATAAAGTTCTCTATACAAAGACGCTAGGGCTGCAGCACCCCAGCTAAGTTGCCTGCTAATAGTAATGTCAGTCAAATGACTTAGTAAATGTAAAGACGCGTACCCATTATTCGTATCTGCTAATACATTGTTACTAGCCAGTAGTAGACAAACACAACGTGCACGTTGCATACATTCTTCATCTGTTGAATCATCGGTTACTGGTTTATCTAACATAAACGTTAACATAGTACGGATTTTAACCATATGATTTTTATAATCAGTTGGTTGTGTATCGAAACCCAAGTAACTTAGGCACATACTCCTTCGTTCATCATAGGTGTATGAACCCTCGTACCCGGTTAATGCCACGCCCTCAATGGGTAACCCCCATAGAACGTTAACATCCTCCAAGGTTACAGTCGCCTCACCAAAAGGCAGGTGAAATGTGTTGGTTTCGGGCCGCCACCTTTCAACCAGTGCCTCTATCAACGCTCGATCAACTCTCCTATATCCACATCGTAGAACACCACCAAAACCAAATTCACGGATGTACCTTAAAACTTTACCCGTTAGAGTAATGTGTTCGTCATAAACCAGCTCCCAAAATGAACCGTCACCATGTTTAAAATCCATTGTACACCTCTCCCCCTCCAGGGGATTCAGGAACAAATTTCTAGCCCGGTGTTCGGCTCCTAGATACAAGAGACTTTCATCCCTTGGACCCGGGTTGAGATGCACGTTCATATTCATGTTGTTGGTTGAATTAGGATGTGTGTGGGTTTTAAAAATTCGAAGAATGGGGTGGGTTATAAGTTGGCTTAGAGGTTATTTATAAAAATTGAACGGTTCGTTGCTAAAAAATATCGATGTTTTCTTTTTTTTTTTTAATATTAAATAATAGTTGAAATTATTGTCAATTACTGTGATCATGTTTTTTTTTTAATATTATACTAAAATTCAAAACCATATGATCATGTTTTCTTTTTTTTAATATTAAATTGGGATTGTATTATTGGGATGACCCACTTTAACAAATATTGCCCGTGATTATTGTCATATTGAACTTTGTACTATTGTTTCAAGATTAAAAAATGGTTGAAATTATTGTCAATTACTGTGGCTTGTCAGATTGAACTTTGTACTACCACTTTTATGGTTCATCTTCTGCCACTTTCTCATTCAACATAAAATGTCCACTACTTTCCAATTCAATCCCTTTGTGGTTCAGTTATACTATGGGGGTGAAGTGTCATACGCACAGGGGGTTATTGTAGGTGCTCCGGGAACTCAAACAACTACGTTTTTAGTTACTTATCAAATCAGTTATTCTGAGTTGGTTGACAACATATGTAGATGTCTTGAAATTGACCGTCAATTTTGTTGTCTGGAGTTAACACTCTACTATGACTACAATGGAGGTTCATATACGTCACATATTCACCAAGAAACTGATATGTATTTAATATACCAACTCGCTTCCCTTGTTCCGAGTTACACATGTAAAATTCATGTGGCTTGGACGACGGTAGTTCCAAACTTGCATCGACATGAACATGGTAGTTCCTCAACCGTTGTAGAAAACGAAGAAGGTAATTTTCTTCCTTTTTATTTATTTTTATCCTCAATAAAAATTTGTTGTAAATGCTTACACTTTTTTATTTTGTAAGACTATACCGATGAAGAAATTCAAGAGACAACAGAGAGTGAACCTTCTCTTTCTGAATATGAATCAGAGGACGACGAAGTAATTCCTCCTTTACCTCATCAACAAAGTCAGGGACTTACCCATTTCCCTGAAGTTAATGTTGTTGGTAGAGGAATGGATGAAGACTATATTCTGCTGGATAATTTTGGGGAAGATGAAATGGAGTTTTCGGACGAAAAAGATCCCGAAATACGTTTAAATATGTTTTCACCTCAAAAAAACAAGTTGATTACGCTGTTAGAATGTGGAATGTCAACCAAAACAGAGAGATATTTATGGCAGAAACCCGACCAAAAGTCTTGACAGCGAAGTGTAAAAGTATCAAGGAAACGAACTACGA